>CM075857.1:34261823-34927730 GCA_037975125.1 Latrodectus hesperus | reverse complement strand
CATTCAATTTTATGTAAAAAAGGGGAAACTGATAACATTCACTTTTACTTTGTTTCGTCCCTAGAAGGAATTGGTGTACTTTAAACAATAATAGAGTTCCTTTGAATGTGGCATATTTATTTTAATGTCTAATTTTTATGAAACAATTATTGATAAATTTTAAATAATATTTCATTTATGAAATGTTATGGTAATAGCTTTAGGCATGGAATAATGGATTAGTTATATAAATAATTAAAACAATTCAAATAGATAATGATATAAATAATTAATAGAAATAATGTAAATTTCTGTAAACATCAATTTAATTATAACAACCTAAGATAAATATCAAAATTGCTTGAAATCATTGTTCAGTAAATGTAAATAAAAATTAACAAATAGAGTTACAATTTGAACTGGACATTCATCTCGACATTAAAATGATTTTCAAATAAACTAATTATGTTTTCAATAACAATAAGATTTGAAGTATTCTGAAACATTTGAAATAAGTAACTTTACAAGTATAAATATTTTAGTACATTGTTCAAAAAGTAAATTATCTCTTAACATTTAATTTAATAGAAAATTTATTTCTAAAATATAACAAAAATTAAATGTTAAAAGTGAGTGAAATTTCAAATGTTCAATGTTTAGCGCCTTTTCTTATTTGCCTATATTTTGAGTGTTACGTTTAAATTTTACAAACAAAAGAATCATTTAAGAAATGTTCATTTTTTGTAAATAATGGTTAGTAGTAAATTAATCAAATTATAGTTAATGTATTTAAATCTGTGTAAATGTATTAATTTATTAATTAATAGCACAACTTATTAAATAATACATTTTAAGCATGGTGAAAAAAACAGTTATTTACTGCATTCAGTTCTAAGACGACCTTCGTAAAAATTCATCAAAATACACTCTTTTATTGCTCTCTTATTAAGTATTAAAAGTATTATTAAGTATAAGTAGCAAAATTATTGAGGCACCGAGAAAGAAATGAAGCTTTTCTTAGTGAAATTAAATATGAATACAGCTCACAGGAAGATAACGTACTGATAAAAAGCATGGAAATTGAGCCTATCAACGGATATTGATTACGGCTTGAATGTTCAAATCAATAGTTAGTGGAACCCTCCCATACGACTATGTAAAGAATGACAGAGGATTCTAATGTCATATTGTGATTTTTTCTGCTAGGCATTCAATAGTTGTTCACCAAATCTGCAATAATTTGAGATGCTCGAGTCTGACAATGTCTCAGATATGTTCGATTGGTCAAAGGTCTGATGACATCGTTGGTCAAAGAACAGCATTACAGGTCGGGAATACATGAGTGGTGTGGAGCTTGACATTATCTTGCTGGAAACTCTCTTCAGGATAAAATGCAATGAAAGATAATACAACCAGCTGCAGGATAGCATTAGTGCATCGTTCAACTGTTAGAAATGTATTGAGGATAACTAGAGATGACTTATTGAATGAGACAACTAACCTGACCACTCCAGAGACGAACACGATGGTCATCTGGTTCGAGAGTAAAACTTAATTCATCACTGAATACTATGAATGGCAGTCTGATGACAACCCATGTTGATGACATCCATCAAAGGTAGAGGCAGCTAAAAGCATAACTCCGGATCAGCCAATCGCTGTGAAAGGTGTACGGTACCCAGGGGTATTGAAGAATTTGTCATACATTGAATGGTATAAAATGATACGATTGATGCAGTTCAAAGAATCATTCAATCTTGAATCGCATTTGTACAATGTAACCACCAGATTCTGAATTTAATCAATTAGTTAATTTCAGCAACTAACTTCTGACAGTACCTTCACACAGCTGTGTTTGTAAGATGCAGGCGACAAACTATTTCTCGGTATGTCCACCTCGCTTCATGCATTTCGATGTTTGAAGTCTTTCAATTACTTATATAGTCTTAGGAAACGTCGTGATAGTACCATGCGTTTATCTCTTGGGAACCGCAAACAGCGGTAATGAAAGTTGGCAAATTTTCCGAATCTATATTACGGGGCTTATACTGTGAGGATTTCTTAGTACAAATACACACTACGATCACGATTTCTGTTCATTTGTTTAAAAAAATTTATTATTTATATTTTATATCTAAATATTTTTGCATATGGTATTTCGCCACAATCAGACAAATCTTTATATGTGCTTCGATTTTTTTTCAAAAGTGTGTATATCGATTTTAAAATGGGCAAGTAATTTGCACTTGTTCCCTTGAATGAATTATACTTTCAATTGACAAAAATTGCAATGTGAACAAAAAACTATAAAGAGCATTTGAATTTTGAAATTCTCCTATTTAAAACAATTATAAATCAGGTTTTAAAATGCTTAGAAACATCATAGGCAAAAATTTAAAAATACAAGAATAAATATACAAATTATTTGCTTAGCAATACATTCAGCGAGAAAGCAGCTTAAATAGAATTATTAAAATCTAATTAATAGTAAGTTTTTTATAAAATAAATCAAATGCCAAATGGAGAATAATAATAATAACATGCCGAATGGAGGATAATAATCAAATACTAAATGGAGAAAAATAAATTGAAAATGCGAAATATAATAAGCAGATGGAAAATATGTTGAACATATAGTAAAAAAAACATAATATATATACATAGTATATCATTTAATAATTTCTGAATCAAATTCAAATAAAATTTAATTCATTTTTTATTAAATTATATTTTAATTAATATTTTATCTCGGGAGAGTCGATTAACAGTTATTAAATTCATGAGTATTACTTTATTTCTACAAAATTTATTTATTTCTATAAAAGTTTTTCTTTGTTAATTTATGCATTTTCTTATTTCACTCTTAAATAAATACATTAAGTGGCTTGTTTTACGCAAAAAATACTCAATTTTTTTTAACTACTTGCAATAGTTGCATGTAGAAAAGATTTTTTCTGTTTTGTTGGAATACATTTATAGATTCAACGCTTGTAATTTCGTTTGTAGAAAAATCTTGTATCCTCTGGAGAACTGTAATGCTTCGTTCGTGTTCCATTTTAAAACTAATTACCGATTTTTATTCTATAGTTTTAATATATAAAAGGAGATGAAGTATTTTAATTTTGTAATATAAAAAAGCATTTGTAATAATATTTGAATTTACATTTTGATGTTGAGGAATTGAGTTGATAACAAAATTCTATCAAATAGAACATATTCTTTGAAAGAACGTGATTTATTTAACAGTTATATAATAATATAAAGATTTTAAACTGAAAATAATTAAAATTGTATTTGAAGCCTAATCTCAGTTAATGTTTCAATATATTTTAATTAACTTATACAATAAAGGTAAAAAAATGTGATTAATAATATAATTATGAAACCACAAATAAAGTCGAGATTATTTGATTCAAGTAAATTGATTTCATTTCTATATATATGTATATATCCATGAATATGTTTTTTATTCATATATATGTGTGTGTATTTATGTATAATACTATTTGCACAAAGTTATTATATCGTATTGTTATTAAGAACATAGAAAATAATCCTTTTTTAATGTAACTAGCTTCAAGAAAATCTAATGAATACAATTATTATTGACGTAGAGATGTACGCAATCTTAAAACTTTTACTGCATTTGAAGTATATACTTGGAACAGTTAGGAAGTCGAAAATGCTCATTTATTTCTTAGTAAACTTATTAGATTTTAATAAAATCAATACTTATAGAAATTGTTTGGGATTAGATCCATTAGACGAAATTATTCAGCAATGTTATAAAGATGTTTTCTTCAGACATTTTTTTTGTTTAAAATTCTATTTAAATAAAATTATCTTATTTTGTAAAAAAATTTAGTACTATTTTACTCTGTTTTTATAATATATTGCATCAGTAAAGTAATTTTTTTATTCTGTTTAATATTCAGGACATCAAATTATTTAAGAGTTATTTTTAAAATCTATAAAATATTTAAAAATTTATAAGAAACTATATAGAGTCTTAATTTTAAAACCTGTAGAGAGAGTGCTTTGTTTTATAATTTGCTATATAAGTTACAAATAATTGGTGGATTATATATTTTTTAAAGTATAAATAAACACACACACATTTAATTTTAAAATGAACTAAAATAAACTGCAAAATTTTCAATTTGCTTTAAAAATATATCGAAATTTTATTCAAAAAAGTTAAGGAAATTACAAAATAGAAATAAATTTTAATATAATTTCATATTAATTATATTTAAAATGCATAATTTGGCTCAGACAGATAAAGCTCATTTATTTGAAAAAATAGAATCAATAATTATATTTTTCAAAAAACCGTTGCTTAAAAATTAAAAAGAATTTCAATTTCCTTTAATTGTTAAGTACATAAAGCACAAATAAGAAAATATCTAAAATAACTGAGTAACAAATTGATACAAAAAGATTAAGTCTAGTTACTGATAATTGCACAATTATAATATGTTAGCATTGCTTATACTTAATTTTTTTTGTTATGTAGTGATGTTTTTAAAAAAGTTAGAAAATAGTTAAGTTTCGCTTATTTCTAACATTTTCTAAACTTAAGTCTTTCTTAAACATTTGTCAGAGAGAGGGCAACATGTGTATATTTAACAAGCGAAAAGTTGAAAAAAGCCTTCAGAACAGTTCTTAAGGCTTTGTAAAACTTAGTTAAATTTAGTGTTTCGTGTTAGTAAAATCACGTGAACTCGCCATAGTACGTATAATCGCCTTGGTATTTAAATTTTAAAACTAGTTTAAAGTGTAAAACAATTCAGCAAATAAAATTATACTTATAATGAATAATTGTTTTCAATTTTGTTACTTAAAATTTTAGTATATTTTTAATTATAGTTTTTAACAACATTATTTTATAAATTGTGGAAATTTTTTAAACAAAATATCAAGTTTAAAAATAACGAGAATTTTCAATCAAAAGAAAATCAAAATTCAAACAAGATTCGACAAATCTAAAATTTATATACTTAAATATTTTAATCATAATGCAAAATACCTTGATAAGAAAATGCTGTGTATAGAGAATTTTTAAAGAAGAGATAAAAATTTAAGAAAATATATAACGTGTTATCTCTTAAAAAAACTTGCTCACTACTTATTGTAATTTTTGTTTAATTATGCAAAAATAATCTTTTTCTAAAGATGTTTTAGATTTTGATATTAATTTCGAAATAATTTTTTTACACTCGTTGAATAGTTTAAAATAAAAAGTTATTTTCTTTAATCAATTTTATATTAAAAATGTAGTTCATAATTTTATAAAAATTTCACTTTTTGCTTAGAAATCTGAGAATAAATATGATCTGGAAAATAAGTCTAATATTTCTAATTATGAAGAGTTGGAAGAAAGTTTTTAAGATTATTTTTGTCTTTTTTTAACGTAATTATACTTTTTACCAATATGTTTAATTTGACCAAAACATAAGATTAAAACTGTTGTTCAGAATTACAGCTACATTTACGTTTACATGGTAATATAATGTATTGAGAATTTATATTTATGAGATATATAAATGTACATATGTAAAGTTCTAAGTGAATATTATTAACTTAGTATTGCTTTTGAATTAATAGAGTAATTTGTTGATGTAAAACACTAGTAAAATATCATACACACATAAATAAAATTCATATTTTCATAACATTCAATAATTATAGAAAATATCTTCAAATATTTTTCTGCTAATTTCAAATAGTATTCCAGAATAAAATAAATGAATCATTTTAAATTATAAATATTGATAATTGTAGTTTTTAAAGATTTTGACAACTTTTCTAGAATTCCCATGAATATAATATTTAAAAAGAATAAATGCTATAAGGTTTTATAATCTACTACTGAGAATTTGAAATTCAATAGTGAAAACTTTTATTCATTTCCCTTACCATTATTTTGAACTATCACGGAATTTTTCGTCTGGTAATGACAGTAAAACGTAGATCTCCTGAATTCCTGTCGTTATTTATAGGACTGGTTGCCATGGAAAATTGCTTGGAATGAAGACTTATAAAATGGAACTAGTGAGAAATCATTACGTCTGGACTTGTCTTTTCACCAATAAATACTCTCTATAGTCCAATATATTTGTACATGCTGTTACATAGCATTTACCAAATGTTATCGCCAAATGGTATTCAATTGCAATATCTTAGCAACAGTAAGAAATAATGTCGTGAAGCTTTTTTGTCATTCTGGTTTACTTTGTTACAGAACCCGATTTGTAATCATTTTGTGTTCTATAACAATTTGAAGTATTTGAAGTTGGAGGCTTACATTTGAATTTAATATTATCTAAGTTGTAATTCAATTTACACAGTTTCGAGTTTCATAAGCATTGTTATACCACTTTTCCAGATAAAAGTCGTGATGAAGTAATTTTTAGGGTTATGAGTTGGCGATAATATAGATATACGAATCTTTTCATTCATGAAATTAAATTTCATTAACGTTTCAGTAGGAGCTTTATAAGGCTCATTAAATAATAGATTAATTCTTTAAGCAAGTCATTCATGGACATTTTAGAGTGCCATCTTGAATTTTGAATACATAATTTTTAATCCCAGCTATCTTCTTGTTGAGTATTTGTTTTATCTCAAAATAAATATATATGTGAGGAAAATAATGGCAAAACTTTAGTTTATGGAAACGCAGTACTTTAAGATTTAAATTTTCGCACAAATATAATTAATTTTTCTCTAGAAGTTACATACTTATAATATTATTTAGCTTTAAAAACCAATCCACTATTTATGAAATTCTATTTTACTATTATAAAAACTGTATTGAAACGCTTTATTTTCTTATGTTGCTATGCAATTTTTTAAAAACAAGTTCCTTTATAAGACACTTTGAACTTGCACGAGTGTTTACTTTGGCAACCAAATCGAAGAATATTTGTACATCTTATCAAATATTATGAAAGAAACTGAATAAATTATAAAAGTGATGTTTCGAAACATGGATGAAATGTGATGGCATGTTTGATCTTGGATGATGGCATATTTTGAATATAGAAGTATGTACTTGTGTGAAAGAGAATATATTAGGAATACAAATTGAATATGTGTGAATAAAAGAATATGAATTTCGTTGGCTTTTCTTCCTCGTTAATTCTGTTGATTTTTTTTTGCAACAAACAGATAAGTTAAAATTCAGATTGCCAAAATGTATAACCAAGAATAGTTGCAATATTAACTAGAGCTTTAAGATTATGAAATAACTAGCAATTCTTGGAGAAGTTAAGAGCTGGTCATTTTCAAATTTATTGAGAACTTAGTAAAATTTCAAACTCTGAATTTAATTTATAGAAGCAATCACAAGCTGCAGATTCATTGAGGAGAAAGCTATTGGGTCATGGTTAAAGTGGTCCTCTGGCAACATTTATGGTTAAATTATTTTACAAAGATTTCATTGAAAAGGTGTTTTATAAGACATACTATTTGTACCTTTCTTATTTTTAGAATGGAAGAATATGTTTAGTATTATGCTGAAATACAGATCATAAATAAATGAGGGGCAGTTCTCTTATAAGCGAGTCCCAGCTAGGCCTAACCACAGATACTGTATTTTTTGGGTTTATAGAACGTGATGTTTTTATAATTCCATGTTTGTTTCATTATTCTAATCTATTGTTTAGTTGTTATTTCCCTCATTTTTACTAATAATTGTCTGTAACATAAAATAAAATAACTCTTCTTGAGAATCGCCTTAAATCTCAAATAATGTCATCTTCTGAGTGCATAATTTCTTTTTTACTATTATTTATCTTATATTTCGAAAAAATAGATTCCGTAGTTTCTTGGCTGTATAATTAATTATTTTTACTTATTGGTTAAAACCTATTAATTAACTTTTATTAATTTTCTGATTCAGTTGTTTACCTTTTTCTCTTTTCACAAATGTAAGAAGTGAAGTACGTCGATCAGTTTTGTTAAACTCTTTTTATGTTTATTGTTGAAAATATAGTAACCAGTAAAAAATTATACATTCTTTCCCCTTTTATAACTTTCTGATCGATATTTTAGTTTTCATTTTCATTCAATGATTCTACATGTGCTTGTTTATTTTTAATGAAAACGTTTTTATCATAAGGAAGTTTTCAACTTTGAAAATTTTTGAAGAATTTTCAAATATTAAGTTTCAAGTGATACTGACTGATCATTTTAATAAAAGCATATATTTAAAGATAATCAGTATTTAGTGCAACTAAAATGATACAAATTCTATATTTGGTAAAACTTTTGTGACACTGAAACTACTGATTTCGCACTACTTGAATGATAAAAAAGAGATTAAAAGTGTCAAGTTTCAAATTCTTAAAATAAAATATAATATGAAATTATTAAAATGCAATATTTTTTAATATATTGAACTAGGATGTTTTGAAAATTCCTTGCTGTAGTGATTATAAGTAAGAGAAAAATGCAACTAAATATTTAATTAAGACTCCCCAAAAATTAACATTAAACACTAAAATTCAGTTTTGTATAAATTTACTTATATTTTATATTGGATTACCATTTTATGACTTAAATTTTAAAATTAAAATATATTGTAGATCAAAAATGTCTACTATTATTTAAAATATATTGTAGATAGAAAATGTCTATTATTATTTAAAACTTATTTTAATAAACATTAAGGACAATAATACGATAATTTTCAAAAGTTTGTTATAATTTAAAATTTTCAGTACAGAGAACAACTGAATATATGATACTTTGTAGAGAATTTAAAAAAAGTCCCTATTAAAATAATTTCAAATTATAAAGAATAAAATGTCTCCCTTCATTTCATTCCCAGTATTTCAGGAACGTCAACCGCGTTTTACCAAAATTCATTCCTCATGAATTACTTTGGTAAGTTGACATTGATTTCGTATTATGTGCTATGTAGATATAAACACATAAGTAAGCATATTTAATCTGGGAAAATATTTTTTATTGGTTTCAGAAAATAATTCATCCTTTCTAGAATTGTATTGGAATTTTTATTTTAAAGAATTTTAAAGTTATGTGAGAGGATAATTATAAATTTTACAATGATTCTTTTCTTAATTCAGAAGTTTGGAACGAAATATTTTTAAATAGAATTATTTAATTAAGTTTAAAATTAGTCTTAAAATATTCAAATAAAATTTGATTGCAATTTAAATGAAAAAAAATTAGAATACAAAAGTTGAGGAAAAACTACTGTATAGAAAAAATAACTGGAATGAAGGGATTGCCAGGTACTACTTATAACAATATTTTGCAGCAAGCCAATAAATTCCGTTAATGTTTCATAAAGTATTAACGGATTTAAAAGAATTAATTCTCTGAAAAAATTTCTCATAAGTTAAATCAAAATATTTAATCCTCACATGTTATATTTCAAATGGAAATGATAAGAATCTGATAATAAATTTATTCTTTATTAAAAATAAAAGACGATTAGCTTTTTATTAAGATATTTATATTTTTATTCACAAAATAATGGAAAACCATGTGTGCTTGTTCTGATATAATACTTCGCGTATTTTAAATTAAAGCGATTTTTAAATTAACATAAGCTAACGATTACTATTTGTATAATAAAATAAAAATTCATATGAATTCCTAATTTGAAAAAAAAAAAGATTAAGAAATTTATCGCATTAAATACATTATTCATTGTTTTGATTTTGCAAATAAATTGTGATTTTAGTAATCGCATTACAGCACAATTGTTTTTATTAATTGTAAAAAAAAAAAAAAACCTAAACATTAGATTAAAGAAGAATCGTTAGATTAAAAAAAAAGTTGTTTTTCCCGTTTTATCTGTATAGAAACGGATATACGTAAGACAGAAAATAAGAAATGTGAATAAAAATTGTAGATAGGATATTTTGTTGCTTTTTTCTAAGTTTGAACACTGCAACTATATTCATCATTAATCATGTTATCATTATCCTTATGGCGGTAAAAAAAGATAATTTAGAAGACGCAAATTAAATGACAGGTAATAAGATTTGTAAAAATCACACACACACACAATAATTATTGCATATGGGTGGAGCCATAGAGAATTAAAGGTAATCTATCATTATTTTATTGGAATTATCTAATAAATGTGAATCAACTTCCATTAGTTTTTCCCTACTGATTAAACTTTCCATCATTGGTCAAGTATTTACTTTTATTAAGCTTTAACTTGACAAGAAACATAATTTAAATTCCTCATGTTTTTTTAGTGATTGTAAAGTAATATATTATTGCCAAATGTTTCTATAAACTTGATAACGTCCAAATTCAAAAAATTTTATTACATTACAGTTAAAATTTAACTATAAGGAAGGGTGATATTTCCAACAATTTTAATATCATGTTCTGAACTAAGAATAAGAACATCTGACAATTCTGACCGTTTAGAAACCAAAATTATAGATTGCAACTTTTAAAGTCAAAAGGTAGAATTATTAAAATGAATGACATCAGAAAAAATATAAGCTAGTTTCTCTTTTCCATTTTATTTCAAAAAGGTAGTTCATAAATACAACCAAAGTTTCGATTACTTAAAATGAGCTTACGTATTATCAGATATGTTACTGATTAGTTATGCGCAATTTCAAGAACTATATGACCTCAGACGTTATATCTGCCATTTCTTAAGATGTAACTTGCAGTCAAACTTACAAATCATGAGTGTGCATGTTTCATAAATATGTAAATAAAAACATTCACATAACTCCTTAGTAGCCTTGAATGGTTCAACAATAGGAATTAATATAATTGGAATATAATTAATATTAAGATATTATTGTCCTTTATAATTCACATAATGGACAATAAGAGCTTATAATTCCTTGATTATATTTTCTAAGTAAAAAGTAAAACATAAGATATTTACTACGAATCCAAAGACGATATTATGTATACATCAATTTCCGATGGGTCACGAATATCTGACTGAACACTTGCACCGCATTAGCATCTTAAATTCAACCGACTGTCCGCTCTTCAACTTGGCAGACACCATGAATAGGACCCACCTCCATCACTGTACTGCACTTCATGGCAGCTCTGAATCATCGCTTAATTGGCAAGCCAGAGAACTTTTGGGGCAATGACTCCGGTCATCTCATTTACGCTTATGTACTATCCTGTCTACGTCTCATGTCTATTTCATGATTTTTTGTGTGTTTTATTTGTGTTATTCTTTGTAATTGCCCCATCATTGGAAATAATGTATAATATATACACACACACACACACACACACACACACACATATATATATATATATATATATATATATATATATATATATATATATATATATATATATATATATATATATATATATATATATATATATATATATATATATATATATATATATATATATATATATATATATATATATATATATATATATATATATATATATATATATATATATATATATATATATATATATATATATATATATATATATATATTGAAATAGTAGTTTATTATTATAAATCATTTTAGTACATTTTTAGCGATTCCCAATAAAGAGTATATGAAACATACTAAATTCTGAAAATAGTGATTGCAGAAATTATCTTGTGAGAAAAATAAACATTTCTTACAAATATTAAGACTTGTTTTTATAAAAATGTAATACATTTTTAATTTGTAAATATTATTGAATGTTTCCAATGAAATGAAATTTAATTTGCTTCTTGAGTAATTTAAATAAATATTCCTTTACTTCTATAATCCTAAAGCAGCATTCATTATGCATCAGTCCATATGTTTCATTTCCTGTATCAAAACGAGTATATTCTTATTATTCCTATTTAAGTCAGAATAATAAATTGATATTCTACTTAATCATGAATTGATGGCAAAAAGCTGCATTGTTAAAGAAAAATTTCTCAAAGTTAAATATATACTTTAAAGTTTTAAAAGAAGAGGAAAAAGAAAAAAAAAACTCCAGAAAAAATATTTTTCCTTTACAAACAAAATAGTTTTTCGCAAAGGAATTAAATGGAATTTTTTTAACGCTTCCATTTTCAGAAGTTAAACTTTCATTAAGAGGTCTTTCCCTGCACTGATGAACAAGTAGTATGATTAAATATAATTCACACACAGAACCTCTTTTTTATCTTAAAAAGAAATTTTATTGCAATGGATTGAATAAATGAATGCTGAATATATTAAATCTTAATGAATACCGTTTCATTTATGAAGGTGGAATAATTGCATAATTTAAGATATTCATTTATCTCATTAAAATGTTTTTTAAAACTAGTCTGATTTTTTTTTTACATATTAAAAAAATTAAGAAGGAGGTTTGTGAAAGTATGAAAGAACTCAAATTTAATAAAGAAAATAATGTGAGATGTGATTAAGTATTTTAAAGAAATGCTCTCGCGTGAATATCATTCGAAAAAATTTAATTTTGCAATTAAATTTTCGACAATTCTCTTTCCTAAGAGATATTTATTATAGTATTAAATTGTGAATGAATTTTTAGAGATATTCAAAATGCGTACGAAATAAAAAAATATCTAGCGTATTTCTGGTAAGCACTGCTGTTATTATACAATTTCTCTTATAAGCATAAGAATTATTGCTTACATTTTATAAATAATATTATAAAATTCATCATTATTTACAATCTATTCAAAAGTAAAATAGTTATCTTCAAATGATTTTTTGCGTTTTAAAGTGAGAAAAATTCTTTAAAATTAAAATGTAAAAACTACATCAATTTTAAAGTTTTTTTAGAAAAATTCTTTATTTTAAAAGTAAAGTATAATTATCGAATTTTGAATGAAATTTAAAATTAGTGACGATATTCATAGATTTTTCTAGCAAAATAGAATATCATTTACATATTCGATTCTGTAATAAAATATATATTAGTGGTACCTCAGTAAAAAAAAATTATAATTTAATAATTATAAATGCTTAAAAATTATTATTATATAAAAATGTTTAAAAATCTTTGCTACACTCATTTAAATGCTTAAAAATATTTTCACGAAATTTTTAGTCATTGGAATTAATAACGCGGATACTTTCTTTTACTATTAATGATAAAACAAAAATCAATGCACATAATGTAAAATTGAAATTGTATTTTAAAATTTGCTTAAGATTATAAGTTCCCCATTTCAAATGGTTATATAAGTGAATGTACAGAAAAAGTAAATTTTTTTTGTATTTTTATATAATTTAAATTTTTATCTTATTATTATGCTGGGTTACAATCATTTTTTGATAAAATCTTTATATTCTATTAATAATTTTTAAGAATTGCGTATTGTAATATTGATTGTAATATCAAAAAATCTAAGAAATTCTTGTAAGTAAACGAATAAACGAATATCATTTATACTTTTTACTGTAAGAAAAAAGGTAAATGGTTGTTTTAAAAGTAATATAGTAAAAGATATTCACTTTTATATTAAAATAAAATCCACTTTTACTTTTTTAAGACCTGAAATATTATTCCATCATATTTCACACACACACACACATATTGTTTTATAATATAATCTATCTCTTTCTATATATATAAGAGACACACACTCATATATAATAGTGCAAAGAAAGAATCAGTTTTTGTTTTAAAATAATATATATATATATATATATATATATATATATATATATATATATATATATATATATATATATATATATATATATATATATATATATATGTATATATATATGTGTATATATATAAATTTTACTATGGAATCTTAGCACACAAGTTGGTCAATAGTTTTCCTTCACAATTAAGTTTATTTTTTCTGTTTCTAATTAGTCTACCTAAAATGTAAAATGATGCAGACATCTTAAAAGCCTTTCACCAACAATAGAGAAAATATTCGTTGACATTAATTGTTTCGTTTTGTATTCTAACAATTAAACTTAAGAGAATTTTTAAGGATTTGTAACATAAAGAACATATACTGTTTCCTTAGTGTTTCAGCACTGCCGAAAATTATCACTGCCATTTATATGAGTTGTTCTTTTGTGCAGAAAGTTTACATATGTTGTTCAGAGAACGTAATTAAATTCCATAAGAATACTTATGGCAGTTTTTTTTTTTGTCTGAAATTCTCATAAAATTTTTACCTGATATAGTTTTTTTTAATATTTTCAAAATTTTCATTATTAAACTTACAAAACTTGGTCGATATAATTTATTTTAGGTGTGTATAAAATCACTTTATTACCTGATCAGTAAATTAATCTGGTCAATAAGTCAGATGTTAAACTGTAAAATCATTTTTGCTTCCATTTATCAATGCAGATCATTTTTTTGATATGGAACCATCTTTTCATAGTTTCTTTATTTGATAATAGAAAGGTTTCTATCAAATAAAATATCATTTTGTAGAATCACTTATAGGATCCTATTAAGCAGTTTTAAAGACAAGTGAAATATTTCCCTCCTTATGAATTGCTTACCATAAGAAAGCATAATAAAAGTATTTTATTCATAAAATTATTTAAATGTTTTTTTTTTTTGTAGTTAGCTTTTCTGTTCATGAGTGCAATGAAATTCTACTTTTTCAAGTTTAAAAAGTCTTTCTGTTTTAATTTGTTTTATTTTAAATACCTTTCCTTTTGAATAAGCAATGTATTTTTCCTTAATCTTATTATCAGTTTGTTTTTCTTCACTTCTCAGTAATACTTACAAATTGCTACTGATAGGGTCTCCCAAGTCAGGTAGCCAGAAGTGTTGGTGTCTGATGAAAAAGAGCATGAACCCGAGCCAAGACAGACTTCTACCTTTATGGTACTCGGATCCCCGGATCAACAGAAGCTGCATTTCACCTCCTCTATATGACCCCTCCTTTTGGTCCTCAATTTCCTTAGAGTCAACGGTCTGATGGACCTTGTCTGACTTCGTCAGATATTTGGAGGATAAGCCACAACAACAACATATAAATTTATTCTTTTATTTTATAACTATAGTTCATCGTTTGAAATAGTTTCAAGTATTTTTTTTTCTCAAACATATTATTGAAAACATAATAAACATTTAGGATCATATAAGGTTTTTTGTAGTCTATAAAATGTTATAAAATTTTTAAAACTTTCATTTTACATAAGCAATTAAAATAAAATGTTTTCCCAATTCTGAGCGTTTAACTACTATAAATCAAATAGATTCTCTCAAAATTTTCATAGATACATATAATGTGTATCTTAACTTACATATACCATTTCCGATACGCATAAGTTAGAGTTAACGTATCCTCTCACCTTCTTGGACATGAAAGTTTATTAGGAATAACTTAACAACCTAGTACTAGGGAGTACACGTACCTTCCTGGGGCTTGAGCAGCCACCAGGCACGTCGGCAAGCGGTGGATAGCCGAATGTCCTGTAGGAATGACAGGATAGCCTTGAATATAGAATCAGAGGCCGTGAATCAGCTCCCGTAAACCCTGGTGTTATGCGACCCGTGCCTAGGGTTATTTGGCACCGCGGTAATGGTGTCTTAACGCAGCCTCTAGTTGCCTGGCGAACTTCTAGAGTAATTTGCCTTGCCCAGTAACTTAGGCAATGCATGGGTGGACTTATATTACCTGAGCTTATGAATTGTTATCTTGTGGGTGAAAGGACACAAGAAATATCAAACCTTTCTGCATTTGCAGGTGAAGCCTCTGAAGTAGACCTTGCTGAAAAAGATAAGGGAACTCAGAGGCAATCTAGTAAAGGGGCAGCAATCAATCCTTCACTTGAGGTAGAAATGACCTCCAAACCATCTTCTTCTGGTGAAAGTCAGGAAGCTATCCCTAACATGACTGACTTTCTGACCAGATGGGACTGTTTCAGCAACACCCTATCTGCTGAAAACGTTACACGCAAGAGGAAACGGCAGAGCATATTATTTACAAATGTGAGGCTCTTGCTCTCCCTAGATTAACTTCTTTAGGCATGATCCATATACTAGAGAGTTACACCTAGACTCCATTAAAGGGTTATCGGACTTTATTAATTTAGTGGGTAACCCCAGCAACTGGAACTAGGAAACATTGGGTTTGGAGTTAATGGTACAAAATGCTGATAAAAGCAGTGGTGCCCAATGACATACAAACCCAACTCTAAGAAGAATAACTTAACAATAACTGAAACTTTATAGTAATATAAGCATAAAATTATATAATATTTAAAATTAACACATATATTCTAAACTGCTTTTTAGATGCCTACATGCAACTCTCTGTAAAGAATGCGCACCCTATCAGATTATTATCGAGTATTGTCTGTCGGACATTATTGAACCAAATATTTGAGAAAAATTTACAAAAATAGCATGACAATCAAAATTTAGTATTATTGTTAATGGTGAGGCTAAAATACTGGAAAATAATGTAATTAATATTTTGTTGTAACTTTTAATCAGATACAGAAGTTGAAACAGGACTTTTATTGCTAAAGTCTCTACGGCAGTTTTATTTAATCAAATAAACATTTTTGTAAAAAAAAATTGTCTCTGATTTTTAAAATAATCCAAAGTACATAAGTCATAAACAGTTCATCTGATAGCTGTGGATGTTTAAGACTGTGAATTTCTTTAGTGACTGGGCAGCTTATAATATAGAAGAGGTGTGAATACCTCTTATATATTAATATAAAACAGCTTATGATATAAAAAGGTGAATTATGGTGTGAATTTCTAGTAGATTGAATTTAAATTTAATGAGCTTTTTTAAATATTTGATGAGACTTTTACAGGGAAAAATGCTCACTGACAAGGAATCTGTTATGATAGGGCTGATGTGTGTAGGTTGTTATATAACAATTTTATTAACAATACTAGGGTTGTTGAGTTGATCTGGAAGCATAATTTTCATCTTGATGTTTTGTTTTTGTAGAATTATATTATTCAAAAGGATAGCAACTACGATTATTTCATGAGCAATTTTAGCTGCATCTATATAGATGACGCTGAGGTTTTCATTGATAAATTAAACTTGCTTATTACTTTTGTTAATAATAATGAGTATGACAAGACTTCATTGACTTTAAATTCATAATGATTTCATTTGATTATCAGTTTGGGTCATTGTTTTAACGACTATGTATTCTCCCTCAAGATGATATATTGAATAATGTAGAAAGGGCTGTAGATAACTTAGTTTTATTGCTCATTGTGATGAAAAGAGAGAAATTCATTTAAAAGTTATAAAATTGTCAAAACGCCTTGTTCTTGATTTACAGATATAAATCATTTGTTATCTTCTCTAGCACTGTCTATTTGATAGGTACGGTTACTTTTCTTTGGGTCTCCAGTTTCTTTTTGTCATGTCTTGAAATAGGTGGGCAACGGCACTTACATTCAGTGACACATAAAAAGATTATATTAAAGAGGAGAATTACTATTTTAAAGTATACTTTATAATTATTAGTTAAAAAGTTTAGAACTATCCTTTTCCTTAAGAGCAGATTTCTGCCAATTTTGTTTGACAGCTATTTTGAAACATAACAAAAAGTTTTGATAAGTGCATCAAATTTTCTTGAATATTACGACTTTGTTTCATACATTGAAAATAAATTCATAGAATCGGAAAAATTAACATAAGAACTTCTTTTAAAAATATTGTTATTTCATATGGAAAATCATTTTTATGTTAAATTAAAGGGTATTATTGCATTATACTTATTATTTTTCCAAATAATAATGTATTATAGAATCCTAGAGTATAAACAAAAGTATTAAAATAGCTTGTAAAAAGTTGGGATTAAAAAAAGTAGGAAGAAATGTTAGTTCTGAAAAAAATGCTGTATTATAAAAACTGATATTTATCTAGTAATAAATAATATAGTTTTATAATTTAATTTGGATTATTCTTAAAAATATCGTAAAAATTCTGAAAACTGCAATGTATATAATGTATATATATATATATATATATATATATATATATATATATATATATATATATATATATATATATATATATATATAAGGAGTTTATTTCAATAGTTGAAAAGAAACTACTTCATTCTGCAGTTTTACGGAAATTTCTTATTATGTAGAATGACTGCATTTAAAATGGTACCATTAAAATCTTCATGTACAGCTTTCTTGTCAATCGGATTTTAATTAAATTTATTCTATATGTTATGTAGACCATTTAGAAAAAGATCTCTGTAAATAAAAATAGTTTACATTTTGATCACCTAGGAGAATTCTGGGTCTAAAGAAGGATGAAAATCAGCTAGTATCACTATTGAAATGTATTGACAGATCTATTTAATTAGGCTCACTTGGCATCAATAATGGGTTGAAAGCGCACTTCTGCGTGTTCAGTGATAACGTTAAAAAGTTTCAAGGGATTTCGTCATCATTGATGTGTAATGCTTATTCTCCACTAGAAAAAATATTTTTGTTCTACCGAAAACAATTAAAATATGAATTTAAGTCAAGAAAGTGTGGAAGCCAGGCATTCAGAAAAACAACGAATATTATATGGTTCATACAAGAGTCAGTATATTGACTAGGTGTCCCAGTTCATCAAAATATTATTGACTTAGTGTCCAAGTAGAGTACAGTTGCATTTTCCAAAGGGACAGTGGACTGCAAAACATTTCCCTTTGTGTAAAGCAAGAAAAACGTTATCTTTAACTAATTGTAAACTCATTTTGAAGCAAAATGGAAATATAATGTCTTATTTTAGTAAAAATATTTAACATGTGTTTTAGAAAAGCATTCTGTTTCGTACGCAAACATATCAGAGCTATTTAACAAAGTTTTAATTTTTCTTTGTAAGGAACATAATCAGTGTGACAAGTCTCTAATATATGCATATTTGTAAGTTATTCATACGAGTAGGCTACTGTTAATAATTTTAAGTGATTATTCCCATCAGCTTTTTAAATGATTGAAAGATGACAATGATTCTGCTTTAAAAACTGGTCACGGTATCAACTGGAAATGCAAATATGTAATTACTTTGGAAAATCCTGTTTGTTATTTTCAAGCTATTCTTGAAAAATGTTAGCTTAATTAAGTTATGTTAACTTGAAAAATGTTAAGAAATTCTTCAGCTATGAAATTATTATGAAACTGAGATTCACTTTCCAAAACTACAAGCAATATTAGTTCTGAAATTAAATTAAAAGTGAGTTTCGATCAGTAATTAGCTTATAAAATAATGTAATGAATTTTATTCATTAGTTAAATACAGTCAAAGAATATTCCTTTTGGAATAAGAACGTAGAAATAGCTACTTAAACAGAAAATGTAAACAATTTTCAGATAAAATGTCTTCTCTTATTTTAAATAAAACATATTATGAATTATATTAATTTTACTTAATCTTATTTCACCTAAATTAAACTTAACTAATTGTAGATTCTACAAGTTAAGTTGTTTACCTAGTATGATTTGAAAATAACGCTTTTTAAATGAATGCATATTGGGTAAATATTCATTTCTGTGGTTGTTTTCCTACGGTTTTAATCAGCTCCTAATTTGTTTCAGAAATATTTGTAATGTCTATGAACATTATTTTAAATTTATTTTTTTAGTCTAAGTGGTATTTTACCACATATTTTTCATTATTTGTAAACTAAATAATAGTTTTAATGATTTCTTAGGCATTGTTCCCTTGGATATTACTAATATTATAATAATTTAATTGATATTTAAAATAAGCTTATTAAATTAGATTATTTAAGTATATTTTCGGCTAGCTATTTTTGTTGAGCAAACCCACTACGCACAATCAAATATCTCATAATTTTGAATTCATAAATGGAGATGAGGTTGAAATCAATATCGATATTTTTCTCAGAGCCATACTATGCAAGAATTGAGGTTTCAATTTTATAACTTTCATCTTTTCAATGAAACGAGCATTAACTGAATCAAACTGCACTTGTTACCTAACAAACATGAATTATATAATTTTACTAAGTATATACATTTTAAACACGTTTATCATTTGATTGATTGAATATTTACATTCCTTTAGAGAAATTGATAGATTTTTATTATTGCTGATTCTGCTAGTTATTATTTTTAAAAATCCTTTTCTTAAATGTTATCAAATTTAGCATATAGAATAAAAATTTGGCTTTCTTTTTTGGTGAATATTGGTACAGTGTATCATGTTTTGTAGAAACATGTTATTTTTTTAAAAGAATTCTTGAAATAATTGGCATAATTTCTCCGTTTTAGATCTTGTACCAGAAAATATAACCAACTAACCTGAAATTTATATCCCTCAGTTTAAGTTTATAGACGTGTTCACTCACTTAATATTAAACCAATAGAAATTATCAATAATTAAAAATATTTTTTGAATGAAACTCCTTGTATTATATTTTGCTTTGTAATCACAAATAATGCGTCATTGATTTCTCTGTTTGAAGACATTTTATTTGTACAGAGAATATCTTGAAATATTTCACGTGTTACTTCTTTAAAGTTGGGTTATCCTATTTAATATTGGAATTCTATAACTAAGAATTTGCAAGAATTAAAATTGAAATGATTAATAACCTATTTGTTTCAAGTTTATATTAATAATCAAAATTAATAATTTGAATGTCAGTTATTATTATTTATAGTATGCTGTCCGTCTTTGAAAATGCAACAACAAGAAGAAATGGCCAGAAAATTATGCAAGTTTCAGCGTAGACGCACCTTTCCAAAATATACAAATGATAAAAAATGTGCAGCTCTCCAGCGCATGTAGAATAAGATATAATATGAGAAACCAGGAGAGTGGGAAATGTTCACGACGTTATTGCTACTTGGAAAAAAATCAATGAAAGTTTTGACTTCTCGCAAGGGTCGTCTGTAATTGCACAGAATGCAGGACCATTGTCGATTGAGACAGCTCCAGCAGACAGAGCAGATAACGAGGGTTATGGTGATCGGACCGAGAACGGCAGTTTAGTGCTTTTGACAAATCTCAGCTAACACATATTTGGACACGTCCACAGTGCACCGGATGTGGCGAAGATGGTTGGAGTAAGGAACTGTGGAACATTTACGGGGTGAGCAGCCAGAGTAAGGCCAGAATGTGTGGATCGACACTTCCGACGGGAGGCAATGATGACCCCGCAAGGCACATCTACCGGAATTTGGCAGCATATGCTAGACACCCTGGATGTTTCCATATTGAGCAGAACCATTTGCCTTCAATTGGTTGCTAGTGACTGGCACTCATATCAATCGCTAAGAAGACTACCATTGACTCCACAGCAGAGACGCCAACGTCTAAAATTGTGCTGGATTAGAGCAATGTGGACAACGGAGTGGCACAGGATCATCTTCTCAGATGAGTCACAGTTTTGTTTCTTCAATGATAGTCACCACGTAAGAGTGTGGCAGCTACGTGGAGACAGGTCCAATTCTGCAACAATTGTGGAATTCCTCACCACACGACAACGTGGCATAATGGTTTGGGACTTTATAACGTACGATTCCAGATCACCTCTATTTCGCATTCACGACACTATGACATTCCAACGCTACGTTGATGATGTGTTGCGGCCGGTGTCACTCCCTTGCCTTCAGAGCGTGCCCAGTTCCTTAAAGCACATCACAGGTGACAGGCATCTGGACGTGTCCACAGCAATTGGCTGTGACGATGATGGTTGGAACAAGGAACTGTGTAACGTTTGCGGGATGCTGGTGGAGCTTGAGGAACATCCCGTTGAATGCGTGGTTAAACGCGTCCAACGGGACTCAGTGGCAGCCCCACAAAACACGTCTACCAAAATTCTGCAGCATGTGCAAAACACCCAAGATACTCCCATATCGTGTAGAACCATTTGCCGTCGATTGATTGCTAATGGCCTGCGCTCGAGCAATGTGGACAACGGAGTGGCACAGGATCATCTTCTAAGATGAGGCACGGTTTTATTTCTTCAGTGGTAGTCACAGCGTAAGAATGTGGCATCTACGTGCAGTCAGATCCTATCCTGCATCATTTGTGGAATTCCTCACCACACAATAATATGGCATCATGATTTTTGATGTTATTGCACTGTTCCAGATCACCTCTATTTCGCATTCACGACACTATGACAGCCCAACGTTACGTAGATGATGTATTGTGGTCGGTGTCACTCCCCTGCCTTCAGAGCGTGCCCAGTTCTCTGCATTAACAGAATAGCGTCCTACCACTTATTGCTAGAATCAGCCAACATGGCCTATTAGGATAAAATATCTCATGAGAGTCAGTGACAGAATTTTGTAGCAAATTCGATAAATTTAGGAATGATCACATATATGTATGTTTTACTTATTCATAATAGTAACTTTATTTTTTACATTTTTCATAGTTTTTAAATATTGCTTTGAAATTCTTGAATCATTTTTAATATTCTGTAAACAAAAATAATTGAAAATAAAAAATGTTTAATAAATGCTAGTAAATTAAATACCTTTAGCATATAATATATTTTTACTATATGATTGTTGATTTTCTATCTTCAATGTAAATCCAATAAACATTAAAAAGTCCCTTGAAATTAAATTTAAAGTATAAATTATTTACAGAAACTATATAATAATATACTTTGTCTATAATTAAACTCCCCTTTATGTTAGATTAGATATAAAATTCAAATATTCTAATTTTTAAATGCGTGATATGTAACAAATTAAGTTATAATTATAAATAATGTAGTTCCCATCCCTGGTTTTTGGATATTGATTTTAATTAATAAACAGCTGAGGATTAAAATAACTGTGAAACTTAATGTACATTATCTTTGAAATAAGTATTTGTAGAAGATTTTTTTGTTTCTTGCAATAAGTTCTTCGAGGATATAAGGTGAAATAAATCCAGTGGGACATTACAGATTTTGGACAACAGTCATATTAGTTAACTAGTAATTACGCTTTATCACACAATGTGATTCTAATATATCACTAGTATTGTATACATTGCACTACCCAACACAAATTATTAGTAGTATTTGAATTAATAATAACTGAATTCCTTATCCTAGCTATTCTCTAGAAGAAAATATATAACATTAGTTTAGTTTATAATTAGTTAACGAAACTAGAATCAAAGTAGTGATAAAATTCTGAACTTACCTCGTCATTACAATACAATGATTTATTTAAATAGTTTAATGAATATATTGTGCATAATAGTTAAATAAATGATGGTTAGTATTGCGTTTTAATAGCAACTATAAATTTAATTTAATCCTTCATACTGAATTATTGCTGGTAATTTGAATTTGAAAAAATACAATCCTTACAGATCGAAAAATAAATTTGAAAACATAATTTGACATACATTTAAAAATTAAATTTTCCTATAAGGAATTCTCATTAATAACTATAATCTAATAACTATATTAATTCATGATTATATTAAGACATGCTGCTATTTGAAAACTTTGAGTTAAAGATTTTGCAAAAAATGAACATATTGATCTATAAAATGTCTTAAAATTATAAAGAAATTGTGACTACTTTACAAAATAAAATAAAAACCTATTAGTTGAAACTTAATTAAGGTGGTCGTTATAATAAATGAAACTCAACAAATTTGTTATGGAATCATCGATGCTGCGGCAATCATTGTGCAATATTTCATTCATCCACTTGTTTGAGACATTATGAGGATGAAGTTTGTCCTTAAGAAGTAATATTTTTCAACCAATATATCATTTTTATCATTTTATTTCATCAGTCAGTTTTTCTGAGGTGTATGATATGACTTTTCTCAATTGTAACGAATTGTCTTATAAGCCTATGTAATTATGAGATATCATCACTTCCACTGTCATCACAGAATTTTTAAAATTCCACCCACTTTATGAGCAATGTATGTCAATACCTGGTGTTATGTGTTAAAAAATTTTTATAAATCACAAAATTATATTAAAATACATATTTATTTCAGTTTCTTTTTGGGATAAATATTTTTGTGTACAATTTTTTTGTACGTTTAAAGTTTACGCCGTACTTAAGTTGCATGTCTTAAGTTGCAGGCTGTGTTGAAGTTATTGATAGTCTTAAAAATACTTCAAAAATCAGTTTTTATTGAGACAATCATTTTTAGCTACAAATAGAGTGATTAACATTAATATAACTTTATGTTTTGATTTAAATTTATTGAGTTAGGAAAAAAGTTATACTAATAATAAATAGAAATTTTTAATACCATGTAGCCGAAAGCCTAACAAATAAAAACCGTATTAATCAGCATCGTAAAAAGATCATTGAAATGAAATTATATTTCTGGGGGTGGCAGTCCAAGTATTGGGGTCTTCTTCTTGGTTCTTGCTTTAAAATCAGGAAGACTCCAACCGGCTGCTTTACTCTAACTGGTAGAGTCCAACTTCAGGACTAGGTAAAGGAAAACATGTTGCTGCAACAACAACAGTCTATCATGCAAATGAAATGTGATCGTATGCAAGCGTTGCAAAGAAGAAAACTTGAGAAATTCTTAGCAATCATCCCAATGAATGAGAGATCAATTCTAGCTGTATCCCTTAGAAAAGAAAAATATTTTTTCATTAAACCACAGCGTGCCTTTTATTAGTATATCGGATTTCTGATGATTCCATGTGTAATAAGAATTTATAGTTATGAAACTTTTGCCTCTTTTGGAAACATGTTACTATGGCCTATTATCTGAAAATTAGTCTTTCGGGAAGTGGTTCGTATTGAATGATCATAAAGGCTTCTTAATAGCCATTTTGATATTCCTTATGTAATATTAACATATAAATCTCTTATTTTACAGAAAAAATAAAATAAAACTGTTCTTACGGAAAAACAGATTTGCTCTTCAAATATATATATATATATATATATATATATATATATATATATATATATATATATATATATTCGGATATGATTTCAGTTAAACATAAGTATACTTCCTTCTATTTAAATTCTGAACTTAAAACTTATATTATTTGGACTGTATTAATTTTTTTCTTTAACAAGAATGAACATTCAAACATGAAATATGTAAGCATTAGGTAAAAGTTCTATAGATAATAAAATATGACATCACAATGCAGTATTAAGCAGATTTGTATATTTAAAATGCTATTATTTATTTTGAAATATATTTACCTAAATCGTACTAAATTTTCAATGTAAAAAACTTACTAATCCACATGTACAGGATACAATTTAATTACTTTTATCTGTAACATACTTACTATTTTTCTTTATGAAAATTCATTACTTCATGCAGATTTTATTTTTAGAGGTAATTAAATTGTATATTAAATTCATTTATGTAATTTCCATGAAAGTTATAACTTAAGAACCTTCCAAGTAAAAATTAAGTAGTAATTTTCTTTTTGTTCTTAATAAAGTAAACAAATAAATATTTAAAATAAAATATGAATTCATTAACACAACTCTAATGAATTTGGTTACATAAATCATATTTTAACCAAATTAATATTTAATTGAAAAAATTATAAGTATAGTTAGCATAAAATGTTTTTTAAATGCATAATTTAAGGGAAAGAAAACAACAGAGATCGCGATGCTGAACAAAAACTTAATTTGATACTTTCTATGATAAGAAAAGATCAAATCTGGCGCAATTTATTCAAAGTAATTGGTATGATGTTTAATAACAAAAATTAAAGTCAATTACAAAAATTGCATTTATCTTTTGAAGCAAGATTTTGCTAAATTGTAAGCTGAATATAAATTCTTTATTTCTAAAATTTTGTTCAATTAAAATAATTACAATTTGGCAATTTCGGAATTAGTTTTTTATCTTCTAATAAAACATTTCATTTTATTTTTTTTTGTTTTTATTCAGCATAAAATATTGAAGCATTTATATAAGAGAAGAAATATATTTAAGCTTTTATTACATTAAGAATTCACAACTCGTGAGCTCAGGAACACAAGCGAGCATAAAAAAACTAGCATTAAGAAAACTATTTGAAATATTTAGCAATCTTTAGTTGTCATTTTATCATAGAATACATTTTTAAATTTTTTAAGCTACTAGAAACATCAGATCAAACCCATTTACACAGAAAAATAATTTAATATTCATAGATAATATGTAATAGGCTATAGAAATGATGTTTCATCAGTAATTTATGTGTAAATTAGCAAAGCAATTTGTTTTATTAAATGCATTATCAAAGATAAGTTTCAAAATTAAGCTAAAAAATCTTAAAAATAAATAAAAGTGTAGCTAAATATAGCGTTATTTGGAAATTTTACCATTTTAAAGGGAAAATTTTGTATTTATTAATGTCATCTAAGCGGTAGCAAAGTGATGGTTAATTAATCATAATTTTATGCAATGAAAAATGGAAGTTACAAATTATTCTATCATGCTTAGTTTTTGGGCAAAATGCTGCCAATACCACTCTCATTGTTATATAAAAATGTCGTTTCATGCTTGAAAATTTCGAGAATTTCATTCCAAAATTATTTTTTGCTTTAAACTGCAAAGAAAATTAAAATTTTTCCTTAACGTGAAAAAATTGAAAAGATATAAAATAATTCTTTAATATCTTGGCTATATTAATCTAATTTCATTTTTCTTTCTCCTTCATTAGGTAAAAAATGTAAATCTCAGCAAATATTTCTTTTACTTGAATTTGAAAAATAATTAAGTAAAATTGCTTGAAGTCAATTCTTTAGTTTCTTTGAACTTTTCATAAGAATTTTGTGATGATTAATCAAGTATTTCCAAACTGATTTTTCTATTTGAGTGCTGATGGTGCTTGAGTTTGCTAATTATAAGAATTTTATTTGAGATTAGATTCATAATTTTTAAAAATTATTATTTAGAATTTCACACGATATTTTATTTGATCATGTTTTTACTTTTTAATTTTTCATTAATCATCAAGGTATTAATGTTATATAAAAGTAAGAAATCATTATAACTTATCGATAAGAATATAAAATTTAACAAAATTTCTACATTAAACACTTTTATTTGGTATTTAATATAAATCTTAATTCTAATGCTGATAAAAATGTCAATTTTATGAATTCTCATAATATATGCAGCTAAAAATGAAATAAATGAAAACTTAATTTTTGTACATAATTGAAATAGATAAAAATATAAATTTTGTTTATAGACATAAGAATGGAAGTAAGAATATTTACTGAAATCTTATTTGTAATAAGAAAATACAAATTCCAATAGAAAATTCTTAAACATACCAAAGAGTTTTGTATTTATTCATTTACCTGTTTTAAATATACTCTTAAATAGTTTGCCTGAAACTTTTATTAATTAAATTAATTGAATCTAATTTATTTAAAATGAAGAAAATTTATGAGATGTTGAAATGAATTTGCTGTGTTTGAAGTAAAACAAACTTTATGAAAGTTGTCTAAAACAGATTGTCTGAAGATATTAAAATAATAACTTTAAAAAGGAATATAACAAATATTTGCACGTTAACTGAAGTTTAAATACTGAATAAATATCCAAGTGAATTGTTTGAATTTCGAATTTAATTTGACAGTAAGAATTCAAAAGGAATGATTTGTAAATATTTCTTATTAATTTCAGAGATTTTGTTTGATTTTTTTCACAGAACAATCTTGTACTGATTTTTGATTAATGAAAGACATTTATTTTTATACAAAAAATAATAAAAACATCAAATAAATTTCTGAAAATGTATATAATTTATTTTTAAGCAAAATATGATTTTGTTGAATGATCAACTGTCTGAAAATATTTCAACTATAATATTGAAAAAAATGTAAATATTATATAAATAAATTAATAGGAAATCTCTTTCATAAATATAAAAAAATCCTTTATTATTGTTTTATTGACTAATTATTAATCAAACAGAGATAAAAGCCATCAGAAAGATTTTACCCGTGTTTTGTGGCTGTTATTGGGTTAGTAAGTGAATAATTTTAATTTATTGCATAACATAAGAATCTGAAATTACTTTTTGCTGTTTTTTTGGTATCTTGTAACATGATCTTTTAAGTATTGATGCGTAAAAATACATATTTGAAAAGAACAATATCTGCAATATCAAACAATGAAATATTTGCTGTATTACATTAAATTTGATTACAAATTCATACTGAGCTATGTTTACATAAAATGTGTGCTTCCGATGTCATATATTTTATTCAATTTCATGAAACATTTGAAAAAGAGAACTGGTAAATTGTGTGATCCAACTTAATTAAAGGTCTTTTTATTACATGATTTATAAGAGCTAAAGTATTTATGTGTATGTAAATATCTCATTCTTTTTGTGAAGTAAATTTATATATGTAGTTATATACATTAATTATTGCTAAATTGGAACTAATGTGGAGAATGGACTATTTGCAGAAACTTTAGGCAAGTAGTTATGACATATTTTTGCAGAATACACATTATCATGAGGAAATCATTTGTTAATTTCCAAAATGTATTAAAATTTGAGTAGAAATTCATTCTTTCAAATATTTTCAAATTCATTATAACTATTTTTTTAACAAGAATTTCATGCATATATTCTTACTGACAAAATTTCCATGCTTAGATAAAAATTCATAAACTGTCTCCATACATTGGAAAATACTTTTCCAAGAAATAAATAAATAAATCCACAGAGATATTTTTATATCACTTTTATAATGTAAGAATTCTTCATTTCATGTATCACACAATAGATACAAGAAATTAAATGGACTTCTTTTTCAAGTAATACGTATGTAGAAATCAAAAGCAGATCCTTTGATATTTCATATTTCCTTTTGAAATTAGTTTATCTAATTTTATCTAAAATTATATAATAATATATAATTTTAGGTAATATAATATATATATATATATATATATATATATATATATATATATATATATATATATATATATATATTAAAAAAGTATATATAAGTTTTTCCTATATATATATATATATATATATATATATATATATATATGTATATATATATATATATATATATATATATATATATATATATATATATATATATATATATATATATATATATATATATATATATTTTTTTTTTTTTTTATGAAGACGAAGACAAAAGGTATCTCATACTTTAGATTTTGTTTTTCGTAGTTATACCTAAATTTATGTGATTTTTCCGTTTCTGATCTATTTTCAGCTGAAATTTAAAAACAAATATAGGATTGATAAATTTAATAACAATCAATTCAAGTTATCCATTTAAAAGAAAAACGATTATTTGTTTTTTTATCTCAATATAAATATTATATTGAAGTAATGTTACCACATGATATTAATACAACATAAATTCTTATTATATAATATAATGTGTTTTTCATTGTGTAATCTTTATTTATAATTTTTTTTAAATTTAATTTGTGTTTTATATATTTATTGACAAAATAATAATATTCTTTTCAATGTTATAAGCCATATTTTTATAGAGTTCACAAAAACGCATGTATCGACCAATGTGTTTATGTTGTTATAGTTTTGTCTTCAATGTGTTAGTTTGTTTTGAGAATAATACTTTCAAACAAATATTAAATACATAAATACAGTATAATTTTCTGCATTGAGTTCTTTATATAATTTGTGTTAAACGTGTCATTTTAATCATTTGTATTTATTTTTACAATTTAATAGTTCGTTAAATAATTTTTAAAATGCTAGAATTTTTATACTAATAACTACCATTTTCTTATAATTTTCTTGATTGCATACATTATACCTTTTTTGTTTTGAAGAACATGTATCAAAAAAATTTTATGATTGTTTCAAACGCGTATATATAGATTAAATAATTCAATTATATGCATATGCGAAAGGCATGGATTAAGATATATATATATATATATATATATATATATATATATATATATATATATATATATATATATATATATATATATATATATATATATATATATATATATATATATATATATATATATATACATATATATATATATATATATATATATATATATATATATATATATATATATATATATATATATATATGTATATATATATATATATAATATTCATAGTAGTTAGACTGAAAATTGTAACTAAAATTTTGTCTTTCACTAGGGATTTCTATTCACAAGACAAGTATTTTCTGAAACGAAAGGTAATAAATAAAAATGTCAATAAATAAAAATATTTTCAAATACACTGTAAGACTTTCGCAATTTAAGAGACAGCTAGCATGTGATTCATCAATCATAAAAATAAATATACTCTAAAGTTTGCTGATTATAGATGAAATCACATATTTATATATATTTCTTTAAAAATAAAAATGGCAATTTGAAAGACAATTTGAAAAAAAAACTTTATGTTTAACATTTGTTACAAACAAAATGATCATAGTAACCTTAATCGAGAATTTAATGAAAATATTTGATTGAAAATATTTAAAGTATCGGAATTAATTTTTGTGCAAAAAGTATTTTAAAATAAATAATAATTCAAATATTTTATACTCTGAATATTTTATTATGTCATATAAAATTCAGAGAGAAAGCTAAAGCTAAATCAGTATTTCATGAGTAGGAAAATTTATCAAAAAATACTCTGGCGATACATATCTGATGGAGAATATTTATTTAAAATAAATACTTGAGTTAAAATGATTCTCATAGAAAAAGTTGTTGACAAAAAAAATTTTTTGTGGAAAATAAAATACTCTATTTTATTATTTTTGCAAATTTATAAAATATTTTAAGTGACTGTGAACCGAAGCTGTGTGTGTGGGGAAAATTGTATTCTATTTGAGAAAATTTAAAAAAGAAAATTATAGAAGTTTCTAAAATATGTTTAGATTTTTTTATTTTAACTATTTTTTAATATAAATATCAAATAATCATAAGTGGAAATTATAACATATTCTGTTTCTGAAGTAAAATCTGAATCACTATAATCTGAATTTAAGCTTGAAATCAGATTCACTATTTTTGCTTAAATTCCAATTGATGTGAATGAATGTAAACTGATTTTTAACACATTGTATGATTAAATTAGTTATAAAAAAGAGCCTAAAAGAAAATTCATAAATCCTTGTAAAATCCTGAATTCAAGTGACATAGATTTGTTAATACAAAAATTAAACATTAATAATATAGGAATAATTTATTTTAATACATTTAGATTGTGTGTGTTATAAGCCTTTTCAGATTCTCATTTTTTTTATTAATATTTTTACTGATTTTGGTTTTTCTTTGTTGTTAAACTATTAATTATATAGTTCAAACAACAAAAACCTTTTGTAAAATAAACAAATTTTATATTTAAAAAATGAAAATTTCTGTTCACATAAAACTTAATGAGTTTTTATTCAATATGATAATTTATCTTTTACTAATAATTAATAATAAAATTTGCTCCAGTGACTAATGAATTAACATTACAGCAATAATGTTTATTCATCAGTTAGGGACGAGTTACAAAATAAATATTGTCTAATTCAAGTTAAGAGCAAAAATAATATTACATTTCGGAAACAACTGATTAATATAGGTTGGAAAGTCAAATAATGCAATAATAAAAGCATAGAATTAACAGTTTCTTGAAAATTTCAAATTCCAAAACACTTTCCTTAGAATTGTGTCAGATAGTCAAGTATCCTTAGCAAGTATATGTTAATTATTACGTAATAGTTCCACATAGATATCTGTAAACATTTCAATGTATAAACTTCATCTAATGTGTAAAAGTGTGTTAAATACCACATATTACACACATTTGATACAGAGTTGCAGTTATATAGTTTCGTTAAATGGAAGACCTTATGATTTTGAGAAAATAATACGAAGGGAAATTCAAATTAGAAAATGGTAAGAAAAGCTGCTATTGCACCAAAGCAAAATATAATATGTTTTCTCCTCTCACGGCTTTAGTTTTAAACATTCGGTTTTAAAAACGAAATAAATAAATGATTGGGATAGTCAATAATTCACTTAAAATGAGAATTTTGAGAATGAATCAATAATAAGAACTTCTTTGTGCAGAAGGGAAATATTCCTAATAACATCATGGTCTAAATCACAAATTTATATTTATATAGAACTGGTTCCTTTAAAATTATACTTCTTCTTGGCTATAAAAGACACTTATAAATTTGACTTTATAAAAAATATTAAACGATTTGTAATATTACATCCTATAAAAATACAATGAATACTGAAAACCATTTCACACAAATTTAAAGAATATTATCTCATAAATTCCTAAACTCATTCATCTCTACTTCGTTTTTGAAACTATGTTTAACAAATATTGAGATGCTATTCTCTATAAACATATTAAAATCTAATTTAAAAGAAATGTTTGCATATCTTACGAATTTCAGTCGGTTTTCATTCAATCGGCCAAATTTCAGTGCGGAAATCGCAGTAACTAATTTCAGTGAATTAACAAATTTATGGTGTTTTGAATGCTGAAGACTGATATGCCAAATAGTCAAAAGTATACAATTGTTTGAAATTCTTGGAGAGAATAATTTTCTTCGTGAATTAAACCAATATGTCGATGTATCGAACTTTTAAAGTTATTAATTATTTATACTGAGGATATTATATCCATTAGTTTTAGTAGGTAGGAAATCACAACATATTAACTGTATTATAGAACGTTGCAATGTTAAGAAAATAAGCAATTATAACATAAACTGCGCTAAATTTTGCATTTTATTGTATTTTGTGTTTTATGTTTTATTGTGTTTTATCTATTTATATAATGTCATTAAATTTAGAAACAATATACATTTGCTCGTCCTTTAGTAGTCATTAAAGAGAATTGTTTATAATCTAAATAAATAATTTTAAGAACTCCATTTCGATAAAATTTAGGCAAAAATCAAACCTGAAAGAATATGTCCTGATTTTAGCAATGTTGAAAAATGTCGTATGAAGTTCTTAAAACTATAAATTAAAAGTGAAATAAATATATTAAGCCTGTAAAAGATATTTGAAAATAAATGAAATAAATTTATAAGCTTTATAGGGGATTTAGCTGCATTAATCTTGTTCAATAAGCATGATCTTTCTATAAAAGGTATTTTTTTATCTTTATTTTAAGCTTTGCATATCTCTATCTTCTTTTAAAATCTTAGTAGAAAATTTGCTTTTATTTAAAGACAATATGTCATATTTAAATGTGAGAGCATTTTTCTGTTCGTAAACTTTCTAAAAATGTAACATATTTTATCCCTCATTTAAATTTTTATAACCTTACTTTTTTTCTCTCATCTTATATTAAAATCATCACTTAATTTTTCATTATGGAATGCAACTATGAATTTCATCTGATAACTAAAAAAAATTTACAAAATTAAATTTATAGCGTTACTATGTTGAGGAAATGAAAGAGGGTACGTGATTTTGTTAAGCATTATTTTCCACGAGTGAAATTTTTATTTGCTGAAAAAAAGACACGTTTTAAATTAAGAATATGTATCAAAATTTAAAAAAAAATTCATAAATATTCTTTGTCATTTCAAATATTTATTGTTTTAAAATGAGTAAGAAATCTCAACTATGTTAGATCTTAACAAAAAAATTATATAAGAGTTCACGCGTGTCAAATATCTTCAACGACTTTATTAATCATTGCATTCTGTTACTTTTTGGTGTCGTAATTAGAAAGAAGGGCAATTTTTAACACTGACAAACTATCTTAATACATTTCTGGGCACAAAAATAATTTCTTTAAATATTCCCTTAAGGATATACTTCGTGAAGAATTTCTGCCATTCTAAAGAGAGATATTTTTAATTAACCTAGGATCATTTTATATTCACCAACATAAAAAATAGCTTATCGAAATTTGTTGTTTAACAGGAAAACTGATTTTACACTGATTTTGAATTGTTATTTACATATATGGTTTTAACAATAAAACCAAATTCCATTTTTTTTCTAAAAATGTAGTCACGTGATTTAAATGGAGTAATTAGGAAAAATAAAGATATATAGTGAATCTTCTAAAAACTACTGTGCATAACAGTCTTTAACTTTTTTATACTTATATATATATATATATATATATATATATATATATATATATATATATATATATATATATATATATATATATATATATATACATATAAAAAACCAAAGAACCAGAAACCAAAAAACCAAAGAACCAAGAAGTAAAAAAAGAACCACTGGTCAAAAAGACCTGAAATTTCATCAGAATGTACTTCAACCAGGGGGGTTTTGTTTGGCGTGGAAAAAAAATTAGGAAAAAAAGTGGCCTATAGATGACGCTGCACAGGTGATTATATGCAAATTATCGTCTTGTATAAAATGCTGAGTAGCTTGAATTCTCGTTAGTTGTCGACGGTGATGCAACGCCATTTCGGAAATGACCGTATTATCAGCCGACATTTTCCAACTCCCTGGCCGCCACGATCACCGGTCATCACTCCCTGTGACTTTTGGCTCTGGAGATTTCTGAAAAATGTTGTATACAGTGCTCCACTAGACACTTCAGTGGATTTGAAATGCCGGATTACTCAGCACTTTAACAATATCGGCACTGATACACTCCAAGCTGCTGTGGAAAATACCGTTTTACGTTTACACTTCCTAACAGAAAATAGTGGACACCATATTGAAAATTTCTTGAAGAAGACAAAGGACAATTAAAAACCAAATTATTGTTGGCTTTTTCTACGGTTTTGGCCGCAGGACAATTAAATACCGATTTTTTCCTATTCGATGTGGCACCAAGAGTGCCACAACATCTGCCTGACTTCCGAAAGCACAACAGGTTTAATGTTCAGCTTACAGCCACAACTGATTATCGTTCATGTCAGAATTCATGTAATTAACCTACAGCCGTCTGTGCAGCGCTATCTATTGGCCACTTTTTCCTAATTTTTTTCACACGCCAAACAAAAATCCCCCTGCTTAAAGTACAGTACAATCTGGTGAAATTTCAGGTCTTTCTGACCAGTGGCTCCTTTTTTACAGCGTTTTTAAATTTGCAGCTTAATTATGATCACCCTGTATATATATATATATATATATATATATATATATATATATATATATATATATATATATATATATATATATATATATATATATATATAAATAAATATAAATATATATATATAACACATTTCTAAGTTTCTAAGCAGTTTCCAGTATAGTGATCAGTCTACGTTACTTCAAACTTCTAATAAAAGTTTTTATGCCATTCAATTTTCTTACATTCTGAGAGAAATTTTTACTTAAATTCTGTCATGTTCTTTTGACAATACGAAGAAACCCCAAAAACTCGAAACATGTCTTACACCAATGTAACACTTTAAAAATTTAAATGTTCCTTTTTTGAAGAAGAGCCTCAAATTTCTACTGCTTCTGAATTTTCATAAGAAAGTTTCAGGAAGCCTAAAAAAGTTTGTTTGTTTCTGATCAATGATTGTTCGCGGTGTAACATAATGAAATCATTTAGCTTAAGCTTCTAATTCCAATCATTTATATTTGCTTAAATATTAAAAGATTATGACTATAAAATTGCAAAACATAACATTACATCTGCAACAATAGGAATTATCAGTTTAATTGAAACAATAGTTAATTTTTAGTTAATCTTAATAATATCATAGAATTCAAAGAACTTTGTATCATTGTCATTTGGTTTAACATCAATTGCTGTTTTCTTTATAGCTGCCGTCGCTGTTTTATAATTAGTTACTTTCATGTTTAAGCAAGAAGGTTGATTCAAGCAGGATTTACAGTTTTCATTGGATATACAACTGTTTCTAACGTTCAAAATGAGAATGAGATTCGGACCTACTAACTATTGAACTTGAGTCAAGTGAGCTTATCATTTAACTTCCTAATCACCTGTTATAACTACCAGGCATTTTATTTTAATTAACATTTGAAATATTCAAATTAAAATTGATAAAATATGTTTCTAGACTCTATTTTGTTCTTTTAACGCAAGATTGACGTAAGGGAACTAATGACTATGGAATGATCATCTGAGTACCCAATACTTAAATAATGAATTAATGAATTTCGAATAATACATTTCCAATAAATATTTTTCTACTGCAAAGTTTCCCTCATTTCTGTTCTTGGCTTTTATAGCTTCCTTGTAAGCGGGTGTTGAGAAAATATTCCACATAGCTAAGTTGAATTCTTGAAACTTGAATAAATTTATAAGACTTAAAGTCTGTTTTATTTCTATTTTTGACTAAAATAGAAAATTGTGCCAAATTAAAAACTTGGTTTCTTTGTTGCAATTATTAATTTTTTAAACTATATGTAACTGCATTCAGTTTAAGGAAAATTGGATACTGCATCTGTAATTAGAATCTCATAACTAGATTTTCACAATTGCTTGGAACCACCTTTAAACCATAGCTTACGATCAAATGAGATGCATGAAAAAATTGAATATTATGAGACTAACAACCAGCAATATTCCCAGACATATCATTTCACATGTAGGACATTGCGATCACGATGAATGTTCGGTTGGGTCAGGATTTGAACTCACTACATTCCGATAACGGGAACGAACTTCCCAACCATTCAGGCTAATGCGGCCAAAGATAAAGTTATATTTGAAAAAGGAATAAAAAAAGTATTAAAATAATAAATTGTATTTTATTAAATAAAAACTTGATATTTTATTAATATATGTCTGAAACTTAACCTGTCAAATTGCAGAATATCTTGCAACTACTTCTTAAATAATTTTTTTTATTAAAATACATTTTTACTCTTACTGCCGAGAGAAAAATACTTTCCCTCAGTAATTACTCCATACAGATTAAATCATTCGCAGCAGTGATGATGGCACATCCTTTAAGATAAAAAAGATAAACTGTCACCAATACTTTGTTAAAAACATAAAATAAATTAAAATTTAAAATAAAAAAAGCTTGAAAAACGTGAAACATATATAATAGATTTGATAGTATAGACACTGTATTTTAGGAGCAACCATTAAATATTTAAAAAGTTTGTTTCACTTCGTGTTCTTTTATAATTAATTTCATGTTTTTAAAATAGTTTTAATGCAAACTTATTAACCATTAACAACTGGTCATTAAATTTTGCAAAAATTTACAAAAAGTTCAATAAAAAGTGTTTTTGAACCTTAAATGCTTAAAATACATAAAAAATAAAAAATCTGAGACTTGAATAAAGTTTTTAGCAAAATATAAAGACTAATATTAATTACTTCTGTATAATATAGTTAAAATAAATGATTTTCTCCATTTAAATAAAATTTAAGAAATAATAATATATTATTTAAAAAGATTTATATTCAAGAATTTAATATTATTGCTAAATCTAAAGTAAATTAACTGCATTGAGTGTAAACAATAATTATCAAATTAGCAGTTAATAATGGATCTAATTTGATTGGAATTACAAATTAAAGCCTAATGATGAAATATATATTGGCTAATTTAATTAAATGTATTCCACTTTCATAGAACTTTATTATCAGAGGAAACATTTTGTAGGATGAGAGTAATTATTGTTGAGATAAGATCATTAAGACCGTTCAACAATATCAGCACACATCGCAAATGAACGAATACAGAAGCTAATGTTAATAATTAAATTCCTATATTTTGCGGAGAAACGTTAATTACTTTACAAATATAAAAGTATTTATTCAGTGTCTCAAAATTGGAAATTTACTTTAAATATAGATAATAGATATGCTTCGATTCAAAGAAAAATTAACGAAAGATTAATTAAAATCAATATTTTGAGAAAGTATCAAATATCGAGTACCACATATGAAAATATTTGTTGACCCACAGCTTACAGAGAAGTTTCTAAATACATAATTTCACTTCTCTGATGATATTAGTTAAACTGAATATATTACACAAGCTTATCATTGACAATGAAGTTTAAAATAAGAAATTTCTCCAAGTATTTAAATTAAAACTGATTTTATTTTGATGTTTCAGTATATTAACAAACATAATAATAGTCATAAAACTGATTAAAAATATTTTTGGATAAAAGGATTTTTGGAAAAATTTTTTATTAACTTTTACATCGCAAATTATTTTTTATTATTACGCTTTTACATCGCAGCTTATTTTGAACTGGTTCACATTTTTTTAACCTTGTTTTATTTATTCTGAAATATTGACAGAAGTAAGTACTTAAGCAGTATTTCATTAGAAATTGTATCCTATTATTTCATAATTTTGATACTAATTTTTAAGAACATATTGTAAAATTTTTATAAAATGCTGTCAAGTATATTTTAAAAAGAATACACTAAATGGTATCAATTTTAATATACACGATAAATTTATAGTTTTAGACCTTCTAATGATATAAACAACATTTTCATTTAAATGAAATAAAAAAAAATTTCATGATATAAAACTTTTTTGAGATAATCTTTAGCAAAATAAAAGTAAATTGTAATTAAATTTTAAAACTTTTATAATTAGTATCATAAAGGAAATAAAAAAATTTTAGATTTTAATTTTAAAAATTTTAATTTAAAATTATTACACGCAGTTCTCATTATCCCTTCATAATTAATTACTTTTTAATTAAAATTAATGTTAAATACATAATAGTAATGAAAAATTGTGTGTAATCTCATTATACATCTAATTTCTCAATTAAGTTTTGAATTATGCTACGTTAGCCATCGAACATGCCGTACCAAATTAGGTTAAATTTATAGAAAGGGATGAAAACTGCAATCATAAAATAATTTTGTCCTTTAATTTTCTCAATAATAAGATTAATGATGAATCGATTTATCCTTGTTTAACCTCTGTTAATATTGGAGATAATACTCTAAAAAATATATGATAGCTCTATATCTTCTTTCTTTTTATCTATCTACACTTGTGTCTCAAATTTCGTTGATGTCCACACACAACTTCACATTAAATATCCTAAGACAACAAAAGTTAAGTTAAACACAAAAGCTATATTTCATATAGTTTTTGTTTGAAATTTCAATTTAGACATGAATACTTTATGAATAATTTTGAAAATAACCAAATATTCATTATCATTTTTGACAAACGCGGAAGAAATTTAAAAATATATTTTAAGTTTTCTTTTATATATTTTAAACCATTTGAAATAAATGCTGTTAATTAATACATTTAAAAATAAGAATAATTGTATAGATATTTTTGCACACATTTATAAGTTGTTGATAAATCTCCGTGCTTAAATCATCGATGTTGAGTAAAGAGGATTAATATTATTGATACTGAATAAAGTGAAATATAATTAAAAATTACAGCCATTTGTAGCTACTAGAGGTAAATGTGAACATAGTTTTCGGTGTCAAATAATGACTTGGAAAATAAATTACTATTTATTTAGCATTGTTCGAAACGGCAATTTGCACTACAGCATAATGTCCCCCAATAGGTCAGTTGGTCAAATCTTGAGAGAACCCACATACTTGACAATAAATTGAGAAAAAAGGGCTAAACCATAACAAGATGGCGTCTAGCAAAAACAACACAAAAGTATTAACAATACAAAAAGTACTCAAATATATTTAGGATTGGTGAAAAATAACTATCGCCAATAAAAATTATTTGTGCCAAGGGTGTTGACTCTGCTTGGATCCAATCAGGTCAGTTAAAATAAACTAAACGATGTGGAAAAGCTTGAAAATTCATTTCAGTTATAAAACTTTTATATTATTGAAACTGAAACTCATTTCACTCACATTCCTGGGCTTTTTCTAAGTGACTGAATTGAGAAAAGCATAAACATGTTCGCTATAATGGGCAAATCCAAGATTATTTCAAACTATTAATATTTAAAATTCAAAAACATTTTTGTTAATTATTTTAATTCAAAATTTTTGTAAATATTAAAGACCGTTATTCTTTCAATAAATTTATAGAACCGTAGAATTAGCTACTTTGTAATGAATAAAAATCAGCGTTATTTACGTTTTTAATTAATTACAAGCACTTTATTTAATATTTGAAAATGAGAAATGCCTATTCTTTAAGTAAGCCTTTTCGTCATTCACATTCCATGAAGGCGTTCTTAATTCAATTCAGAGCAAAAATTTGGCAGACCACCAGAATAAGGATCTTGTTTATACAAATCTATTTCAGTTGCATCTGAAGATTTTGCTCTAAAGTTAATTGATTGCTACATTTTAAATTTCATTAATATTTCTGCATAAATAATTCGTAATAAATTTTCATTACTCATTAAATAATTCCTCGTGGAAACTAAGCAGAAGAGTCAAAAATAAATTTTATTAAATTTTATATATTTATGGTCATGATGTATTGCAAATGTAAGCTACATTAGAAATTATAAACATTAAAATAATAAGTGAAATTTAGCAGAAAACTTGCTTTTTATTTTAAAATTAAAAAAAAGTTTTGTTTTCTATCCTATTTTAGTTTTATTTTAATTGTAAAAGAATAACGTATGATTGCGATGTGATAAATTTTCCTCGGTATGATTAAATTCTCTTGTGCATGTCATGTATATATGAGTAATTTTTCAAATCATACAGAGTATTACGGCTTAAAATTACAGTTATTCAGGTAATTTTAGTTTGTAAAAATTTTGCACGCATTTTTTTGAAAGATTCTAAGCATTAAGCCTGATTGACAAACAGGTGGGAACCTGATTACAACATCACTATCCCCCAGTTATATAGTTAGGTTTGAACCCGAAATTTTCCATCTCATATACTGAGATCATACCTGAATGGGCTATGGCAATCCTCCCATTTGTTCAATATCTTATAAGAGTAAGGTATTTTAGCTTTTCCTGCCTCATTAGTAGGATCAAATTGTTTGACATGGGAGGTTGTGGGTTTCATTCCAGTCACAGTCGAAAAATAAGAAATAAGTGCGCTGTTTCTTCTTTAAATTTTTTTAATATGTTATACGCAATTCACATTCTACATGTCCATATACTCTGACTTTATACGGGATGTATGCCATCCCGTATAAAGTCACAAAACTTTATTTCGATTTTTGATATTTATCTTTGATCTGAAAATTGTTATATAAGAAACAAATTTTTAATGCTGTATTTTAAAACATTTTGATAATGAGGACGTTTTTGTTCATATTGATTTAGAGAGACAGAAAATATACTTAATATATAAATGTAAAATAATCAATGCATAATGAGAATTGCTTTGAGTATATCAAAAATAACTATGGGCCTTGTAGCCTAGTGGCCCCCGATCTTTCACCTAGAAAGGTGGGGTTCGATTCCCCATGCCTCTAAAAACTCACGAAGGAAATGTGATATACGTACTCATTAAATCTGTGGAATCGAATGTCCTGTGGTTGGTCGTTGTGCAGTTTTCATGGGTGTAGTACTCTGGAGAAAGTTTTCTTCCCCTTCAGATCAATTTCAAAATTGAAGGAGTTGATCCTCTGGTGGTGCCATCTATCGGAGTAGTTTAGAGCAAAGTCGTACTTTAACCTTTGTGGTGCTCTGATTAAACGAAAGAAGCATTATACATACTTAAATTCGCATAGCCAACGCCATAACGAGCTTGGCTTGTCCAATTGTCAAAAGTAACAACAAAAAATTACTATAATATCAATACTAAAATAATATATAATTTAGAGATTGAGATATGCTTAAAGAGAAATATTGCTGAACTACAAAAATTCTTTCAATTTCCGAGTACAAATGCAAACTAATGTCTCAGAATACAACTGAGACTATTTTCATAAATTGTTTTAAATATTAAGATCTTCTCTATTCGTTTCATTTATATTTACTTTCAAATCTGTATGATAAGTCAATTTTCAATTTAATAAACATTCAAATGTTAAATAAAAATTTAGATTATGAAGATTATAGTGATGTATATAATTGCTTGTATAAATAATTTTGTGCAGATTGTGATATATGAATATATATAAACCATAATAAAAAAAGTTAAAATGTTTTTTTAAAATTTATTCATTCAAATTTTTTTCTTCCTTGTGAAATAAATAAAAGTGGAATATATAATTTTTTGAAAATTTGATTACTGAAAAAATGTTTGCGGGAAAGAAAATATTGTAATTTACATAATTGCTCAACTTGAAAAATTAATTACAGAAAAATGAAGTGAATATATTGATAAAATAAAACTTATTTTGTAATTTAACTAATAGCAATTCAAATTATCTCTATTTCTTTACAATTATTTGTAAGCATTTATTAATAAATTTATAGAATTTTCAAATTAGTTAATTAAAATTAGTTATTTGATTATTTGTGGTATTTTGTTCACATAAGCATCAGATTTCACTTTTAGAGTTAAAAAAAATAATCCATATGTTTGAATAAAAATTGTATTTAATTATATGATATATACTTCAGAAAATTTATTAAGAATAATTATGTGCCATATTACAAATGTTTCTTAAGCTCATAACTAATGTTGATTAATTTTGGTAAGCAATTTTTGAAATGTTTTGAAAGATTACTTATATTCTGAAAAATAAAAGACAAATAAAACTTAATTAATTTTAAATACATAATTTCACAGTTATTATATTTAAAAATGTATATTCATATTCCCATAAAACACACTATATAAATTTATTTAATAATTAGATTAAAATGTTTTTTTCAAATACTTGAATATTGATAGAAAATCAAAATTTTGTTAACTTTTTTTTAGCATTTTTGATAATTTATTTATGAAAATACTGTGAAATGAATAAATTATGCGAATGTGGAGTGCAGGTATAGAAGCCTCATAGTTCATTATATTTCCGCGATGTCAGGAGTATGTTTTTCATGAATCAGAAACTTGACTCCATAATCATTACTTAGTAACCAATCTAAAATTAAAATTCTGGTATAAATACATTTTCTACATAATAAACAATATATTTGTTGAAAGTAACTTACTCTTTTAATAATCTAAATATCAGGCAGTTATTTTACATTTAGGACCATTAATATTATTTTAACACGAAGAGTCATCGAAAAAAGGAAATAATTCTTAAAAATGCTATATACTTAGACGTAGTAAATAAATTACGAATACAATACATGAATATAAAGCAAATATGAATAACCCCAATTATATTTGAAAGGGATTATTGCCATATTTTTTATTTAGAAATGGGTATTTAGGCTTATTGCAACATTTTGATGCTTAATCGTGTAAATAAGAGTAAAATGAATTCTTACTCTCTTCCAATAGAACTGAAACAAATGTGAATCGTGATCTAAAATGCCGGTGATCCATTATTTTCTTCATATTGTTGACTCGTTTTTATCTGAATTATTTCAAGCAAAGGTAGAGTTTCAAGCAATCCTTAATATGCATGAGAATCCTAATGACTGTGACATATGACTCAGATGTCCTATGATGAGATGAGTCCTAAAACCAATATTTACAAATATCATGAGTACATCTGTGTATTTTTTAACGTTAAAGATAGTAATTATATTTCATATGTAATCATCATATTGTAGAAAATGGAGTATTAGACGTTTTTGAGTGAGTTCAGATATTGTTTCTTGTATAAAGTAAAAATATGCTAGAATGTACTGATATTTCTCAAATATGCATTCAAAGGTAAATTTCACACAATTCTTCAAACTCTTTTAAGTACAATATTTAAAATAGATTTTGATCTAGCAATTAAGTTATTGAATGCATTTCAGTAGACTATTGATCAATGAAATATTAATTATTTGAAACTGTGTATGACATCCACAACCGAATCATGGTCAAGAATAGTTTTCTCGCAATTTTCAAATAACTAACCGGATTCGTTGATATTACTTAGAGACAATATCGTGTGATATGATGACAAACTATTGCGCTATATTGTAGCAAATGGTGGAGATCTAAATATATAGTTAAACTGAACTGAAAATTTATTAATATTTAATGGAATATGAAGATCATAATAATTTTATTAACGTATAAGCTAAAATTTACAATGTGTTGGATTAATTAGTTTCCGTTTTGAATTGAAGAGCCAATTTCGCAATTACATTGTCGTAATATAAGTATACATTTTTTAAATTCAAATTTAATTATTCCTTAGTAAAATGTAATTATCTTTAAATAAAAACCATACTTATATTAACTTCACAACTATGTGTTTTATCCAGCGAAAATTAAAATATGAATTAAAAGAAAAAAATTAAGAGAAATAAATTAAAAAAAACAAAGGAAATAAAAGCAAAATGGTCATTTGTTTGCAGACCAGCAAAGCAAATGATTGGTGTTTTACTAATAGCAACTATTATAAAAATATTTAGAAATAATAGGAATAATGTATTAATTATATAATTTTGTTTTAAATCCCAAGATAAACAGAATAAAATACGAATTAAAATTTAAAAAAAATAAAAATTTAAACTAGAAGAAAATTAAAAAGAAAATACGCGCTATAGAGCGAAAATCACGATTGATAAAAATCAAAATCAAATATAAAGTTTAAAATTTCCATGTTTGTAAGACCTGGATTAATGTTGGTATATTTAAAAAAAGATTCTAACATTATACCCCATTAAAAACATCGTCATAAAAATAGGTTTAAACCATTTTTTTTCAATAATTTTCACATATTTAAATATTAAAAAAAATTACTTAACTGTTTATGCCACTTCAATAAAACAGTTTTCATTGATATTAGCAAATAAATTAGAAACCTTAATCTATTGTAATATTTTAAATTTGGAAGAATTTTTATCGTATACGAGAAAATGATTCTTTTACAATGAAAGAATCGTTATTTTTTTCTTTTCCTCATTTTTCAGTTGGATAATTTCGTTTGAATTGAAGCGAGAAAATATTTGTTTCGCACGTCTGAAGGCATGAGTGGGAAAGTTTAAACGCAAAATATATAGCCGATGTTTGGCAGAAAAAAACATATTTACGAATAAAAACCGGAATAAATGCTTCCTTCCGTTTGACTTTGAAAGAATTATATTTTCCTTTAAATTTAATGTTTCTTTTTCAATTTTGTAATGTTTCTTTCATTTTATTTTCATTCTAAGTTTTTTATTACCAGAAGATTTAACAATAAAGACGATTAGAATTTTTCTTACATTGTGTTCATAACTAGATGCTCCCTTAATTTTTGTAATCTTGTTTGAGAGAGTGTTCTGGTGTTAACCAATAGTATTTAATAAAATGATAACTATACTCAATTTTATTAAATAAAGTAATATTTATAAATTATTAATATTTATGAATTTTTCTGCTTTCAAACTTACTTTAATAAAATTAAGCTTCTGTGTACACATTATGTAAAAAAAAAAAAAATCGTTCTTTCATTTTCTTTGCTAACCCATAATTAATACCTTGTCGTCTTGTTTGTTTCATGAGTCAAATTTATTGATAGAAAATAGTTCTAACATGTATTATCAACAAAAGTAAATTTAAAACAATGCTCCTTATTGATGTTTGTTTTATGCATAGTTAAAATTAATATTTATTTTGCAATTGCAGACATTTTAACTTCAGTAAAAATGTTAAAATTTGGTGGAATGTATCATATAAAAAATAATAAGTTCTAAGATCATATTTCACTTGGATGGAAGAAGGTCCACCTCGGAGAAAAGGGATGAGAAAACGTACAGAGCTAAAGGAGGCAGTAAACTCACTTACTAAAAAGGCTGCATTGTTCAGGGAATCCTTCCTTATATGCCATAAATCTTTACCACGTTGTTACATTAAACCTCTATTCATTTGCTGAATAATAAACCGTAGGCAAGAAGGATGCTGTATTGCTATAAGAGCTAAAATATTTATATATTGTCATCTAAAGATTGGATCTGTAGAACAGAAGGAATTAATTCACTGTTTGAATAATTAATTGTTGTGGTGAGTATAGTCACCAAATTTTAGTACAATAGGGTCATATTGACCGCAATGAATTATTTAAGGTTTGGTATTCCATTAAAGTTAGTTAATTTGCTAAAAATGACCCTCAACTCGACTTTTTGTAGAGTCCTGATCCAGGTACAACTCTCTAGAGACTTTCTTGTTGATAAGGGATTAAGACAGGGGAAGTTCTTTTTTGTCCTTTTTTTAAAATCGTTCTTGAAAGAGTCATCAAGAAATCTGGTATCAATACCATGTGGAGTATCTTCGGAAAATCTGTTCAGGTGTTGACGTTTGCAGACGACATTGCACTGGTAGCCAGAAGTAAAAAATACTTAATAGAAGCTTTTGAAGCTATTGAGAGGGAGGCCAGATCGGCAGGGCTTGTTGTTAATCAAGTTAAAACTAAATATTTCCCTGTAACTGGAACCCAATTTACCCAAACTCATCTACTCATTGGTGATTATAAATTTGAAACAGTTGATGAATTTATTTATCTTGGCTCAATGGTTAACAAAAATAATGACATTCTCCCAGAGGTTTGAAGATGTTTAACTGGAGCTAGCAAAGCCTTTTTTGGCCTAAGCCATTTATTAAAAAATAATTTTTATCACAAAAAACTAAGTTACAGATCTATAGAACGCTTATCCATCACGTTTTGACCTGTGCCTCTGAAACTTGGACTAAAAGAGGAGAGGCTGTTGGGCCTATTTGAACGTAGGATTTTAAGAAGTATCTTTGGAGGTACGAAGGAAAACGGTGTCTGGCTCAGAAGATACAATACAGAAATCTACCGACGTTGCCAGACGTTGTACATTATATTAAAGTAAGCCGTCTTAATTGGGTAGGACATGTTATTAGAATGAAAAACAATAAAAGACTAAGGAAAATTTTTTTTACAAAACCCATCAGAGTAAGAAGAGGATACACTAAAATATAAGATATCTAGAGCAATTGATAAATGCATATCGTAGCTTAACTTTAGAAATTTTTATCATTCCTTTTCAGAAGTACAAAAACATGTTGCATGGTGAGTTTCACTATTGAACTTTTAACTACTCAATTAAAAATTCAACTAGTCAATTAAAATTTTAACTCTTCAGTTAAAAATTTGATATGTAATTTTTCGTTATTGTGAGGAGTTATATGGACAGCAAATTTAAATAATTAACAATTTTCCATACATGAAATACACTTTTGCTTAGTTTAAAAATTAGTCATTTTCTTGAAGGCGTTGTATTTCTTTTACTATAAAACAAAATCTATAAATTATAGAAAAGTACTGTAAATTTTAATTTCCTTTCACAATCTACAGCTGATTTTTAAATACCCATTGTAATAGAATTTAAAAATGGCCTGAAATGAAAACATTTTTTCTTAATTTTAAAATCTAAGGAACTAAATATGAACATTGTAATGCTCTGTTTTTGTAAAATGACTGTTGGTTTAGTGAATCTGTTGGCACAGCCAATGATATTGTAATCTCATCATATTTCTTAAGATTTCATTGATAAAATTCTTTTAATTTTGATTACAATGTACATTTCATATCATTACATCTTCTTCTTCTCCTTTAAGTTGGGCTTGTATGTCATTGGCACCCCTGCTTTAATCAGCATTTTGTACCATTAACTCCAAATCCAATGTTTCCTAGTTCCAGCTACTCGGGTCACCCACTTTATTAATAAAGTCCGATAACCCTTTAATGGAGTCTAGGTGTAACTCTCTAGTATGGATAATGCCTAAAGAAGTTAATCTAGGGAGGGCAAGAGCCTCGCATTCGTAAATGATATGCCTGGCCGTTTCCTCTTGCGTATGACATTTCCTGCAGATAGGGTCTTGCTGAAACAGTCCCATTTTATGGAGGTGTTTTCTGAAATAGTAGTGCCCAGTTTTATAAGCCTACGATTAAACGTATCTTCTGCCTAGAGCATCTAAGAATTTCAGAGGCAATCCTCGCTGATGAAACGCAGATCATGCTTTTAGCTTGGGTTTGACCAGGAGTGTTGAGCCAAGCTTCATATATCTTCCGTTTTTCTCATCTAAGAACATTGGTTTTTGCGGTCTTCAAATTGATCCCACAAAAGGTTCTGCACCAATGGGAACAAAAGACGATCCTTGTTTAGCAAGCTCATCAGCCCTTTCATTATCTTCGATACCATTTGTGTCCTGGCACCTATACAAGGATCACCTTGTTTCTAGTTGCCAGTTCTGTAAGAAGGTTTCTACATTCCAAAATCATTTTAGATTTGATTTCGAAAGAATTAAGCGCTTTTAAAGCGGCTTGACTGTCACTAAAAATGAGAATCCGCTTACCGTAGTAGCCCTTCCTCATATTTAGTCGCAGACAGTGGATAATGGCCAAAACTTCTGACTGGAAGACCGTAGCGTATCGCCCAAGGCTTACAGGACAGGCTGGTTCTTGGAGACACGCCACATACTCCCAGTCCTGAGAAGCTGTTCTTCAGTGATCCATCTGTGTACTTGATTAGATCTCCTGTTTTAGTTTCAAACATGTTGTTATCTCATTCGTCTCTAATTGGAAAAACTATTTCAAATGTCCTATCAAACATGTATGATTTTTCCATGATGTCCGAGGGCATCAGGAAAGTAGGATCTTGAATTTTCCTTGGTAATGCTCCTATGCCCTTTGGCAACAGGCTGGTCGTACCAGTGATTTTGCAGCTTCATTCTGATATGCAGTCATTCTGGCAGTGCTGCAGATGAAGATGTCTAAAGTAGTCAGATCCAACAAAACCTCTATTGCTCTGGTTTGCGCGGTGGACATTGCTCCTGTGATGCAGAGACAGGTCAGTCTTTGTAGACCTTCTAGTCTGTCAATTACAGTCTTCAGTTCTACCTTACGCCACTAGATCACACAGGCATATGTGAGAATGGGCCTGACAAAAGTTGTGTACACCCATAACATCAGTGTTGGATGTAAACCCCAGTTTTTACCAAGAATTCGCCTGCAAATCATAATGCTTTTCTTTGCTCCGTTTAATTTTATCATCAATGTGATTATTCCAGGTGAGTTTCTGGTCTAAATAAATGCCCAGATACTTCACCTCTGAAACCACATTGATTTCAACATCAAATAAGTTTTGGTATGAAAAAACCTTTCCGTTTCTTTTTGCGTGTAAAAGGTACAAGGTAGGTTTTCTGAGGATTAACCATTAGGTCTCAATCCATGCACCATTGACCTACATAACTTAGAGCATCCTGCATGAGATGACAAGTTATGTCGAAATCTTTGCCAAGGATAAGGATGACAATGTCATCAGCATATCCTTGCGTATAATAGCCCCTATCATTTACATGTTTTATAAGGCTATTTACAACTAGGTTCCAAAGTAATGGTGACAGAACACCTCCTTGAGGACAACCTCTAGTAGTCTTTTTATCAGATGATTCACCGAAGATGTTCATTTGTATACATCTATCCGAAATTAAGGCCTCAATCCAAGTATACAGGGTCTGATTAATTCCTGCCCTTCTAAGTGCATTGAGGATGGATGGATGGGAAGTGTTATCAAAAGCACCCTGGATGTCGAGGAAAGTTGCCAAGGCAATTTCCTTTTGATCCAGAGTGGTTTCAATCTTAGAAACCAGCTGATGTAGAGCAGTTTCAGTAGATTTGCCGGGTTGATAGGCAAATTGAAGAGCATGCACAAGGGACTATTACCACCCAAGTAATCTCTAATATGCTGATCAATGATTTTCTCCATAATTTTAAGAAAGAATGAAGAAAGATTGATTGGTCTGTAAGACTTGGCCTGGTCATAGGTGTGCTTGCCTGGTTTAGGAATGAAAACAATCATAGTCTTCTACCATATCTTTGGTATGTAACCCAGTGCTAAGCTAGTTCTGTAAATTCTAGTTAGCACTGGTATGATAACCTCCTCTGCCTTCTGGATCATGATGGGCATAATTCCATCATGCTCTTGGCTTTAGAGGTTTAAAGGTAAAGATTGCCCATTTAACAATGTTGTAGTTTACGATATTTTTAGCGATGGTCCATTGATCGCTATTGACTCTTTGCAAAGAGCCAATGCAGTGCTCCTCTTCGTTGCTATAAATATTTCTAGCTCCTGGAAAGTGGGTTTTGGTCATAATTTCCATAACCTCTTTCCCGGAAGCAGCAAAATTACCCTCCTCGTCCTTTAAGGTGCCAACCAAAATAGGTTCATCCCTTTTAAGGAGTTTTTGGAGTCTAGCTCCTTCCGAAATAGAATCTATCTCTTCACAGAACTTCCTCCAGGAGTTAATTTTGCTTTTCCTAACAAGTTTGTTATAATTAGTGAGGGCCATTTTATAGTTCTCCCATTCACCATTTTTCTTGGCTTTATTAATAAGTTTTCTAACATTTGCTCTTTCGGCTGCTAGAGAGTCATTCCACCAAGGACATTGGAGTTTAGCTCTCCTAGTGCGAATAGGGCAATTGTTATGATAAGAATCTAGAATACTACTCTGCAGAAGGTCTGCTGTAACTTCTAGATCGTAGTTGTCTCTAATAGGTCTGTTCCCGAGCTCAAACAACCCAGTCAGTTCCTCCTGGAATTTCTTCCAGTCCGTCCTAACTGGGTCTCTGAATATGCGATCCAGACACACATTAGAGTGAATTTCAAAATGAATGTTTTGATGATCTAAGCCAGAAGGTCTGCCATCTACTTTCTAATTTTTGATATTTTAACTAATCAGCGTTGTCGCTATAGTAATGTCAATTATTTCAGATCGATTGGAAGTAATGAAAGTAGGTTCTTTGCCTTCATTTAGAATATCTAACCCGTAGTTTAGAATGAATTCTAAAAGGCACTCACCTCTTTTATTTGTGTCCGTACTTCCCCAGACAACATGGTGAGCATTACAGTCTAGTCCTAGGACTACCAATAAGTGGTTATCTCTTCAGAAGTTCATGAGCCTGTGCAGAGAATGGTCAGGTGGAGCCTTCTCTTCATAGGGCAGGTACACAGAGCCAAAAACAATATATCTGTCCCTACCCACTATGTTGAGTCTGACTTTCACAGCTGTCAGTCCGTAAGGATAAATTCAGAGAGGGGTAAAACCTCAATGTTTTTATGTAAGAGTATGCAAGTTCTAGCGTTGCTATTGGTACAATAGATAAGCTTATCTTTAGTTCCTTTGAGGCCACTGATTCTCCCCCTAACCAGCCAGGGTTCCTGAATCAGATCCAGGTGTATATCCCCAGCAAGAAACTTCTTACTGAGGTTAGTGGTACCATTTATACTATGGTGGAGGTTGGCTTGAACTACCTTCACACTATCAGCAGGAGCAGGTTTGTAAAGTACTTTAGCCTGCACTTGGTGAAGTCCAATAGGAAACTTACACCAAGTGTGGCAGCATCTAGTACAGGCACACTAAGAACGATGGTCCGCCCAGATGGGTCATTCTTAATGTTAAGAACGTTCCACTCCATTGGAGTGACCCCACCGTTCTGTGCCTCGATTTTTCTCAGGAGCTCTTTAGGCTCCAGTTTACTACAGATTTTTGGTAGTTTTGCAATTATCTTGGTGGTTCTGACAAGTTTCCTTGCCTCACCCACCAACAGGTTTTGCTCCTGCCAGGGGCTTATGTCACTGATATTCTGTTCCAGCCACTTTGAGCTCTCCAGATCTGCACAGTTGACAATAAGTGCCCAATTCTCAAGTTTACAGGATAGAAAGGTTGGGGCAAAACCCTCCTCATTCTCACCTATTTTCTTGGTTAACAAGGGTTCCAGGTCGAAGGCCTGTTCCTCTGTTAACCATTTTTCCGGATGACCCTCTATGAGCACAGCCATCTTGTTCGCCGTGAGAGCCGTCCTGTAGGTAAATCCCCCAGATCTTTCTGTCTTGGCAGCCTTTCCGGCCTTGCCCTGGTTCGTCCGGTTGTCGGGACGCTTCTCGCCTTTGGTTTTTCAACCCAAGTCGTTTCAGCGATTTTGCGTTCCTTTACCAGCTTCCTTTTCTGGGCACCAGTAAGTCCCTTTTTAAGCTTGATTCTGGTCAGAGAGTCAGTCATGCTAGTGATAGCTTCCTGACTCTCGCCAGAAGAAGGTTTGGATGTCATTTCTACCTCCTGTGAAGGATTCACTGCTGCCCCTGCACTAGATTGCCTCTGGGTTCCCTTGTCTTTTTCAGCAAGGTCTACTTCAGAGGTTTCACCTGCAAATGCAGAAAGGTTTGTTATTTTCATTGTCTTTTCAACCATAAAGTAACAGTTAATAAGCTCAGGTAATATGACAGTCCCCCCAGCATTGCCTGAGTAACTGGGCAAGGCAAATTACTCTAGAAGTTCGCCAGGGAACTAGAGGCTCTGTTAAGACACCATTACCGCGGTGCCAAATAACCCTAGGCACGGGTCGCATAACACCAGGGTTTACGGGAGCTGGTTCACGGCCACTGATTCTATATTCAAGGCTATCCTGTCATTTCTACAAGGAATTCTGCTATCCACCACCTGCCGGCGTGCCTGGTAGCTGCTCAAGCCCCAGGTTATATCATTACATATTATTTAAAAGTAACAAAAATAAAAATATTTATTTATTTAAAAAGTACAAATTAAGAATCCCTGATTTCCAAATAAAGAATAAGAACAAGTCATTTACAAATAAAAATGATTATAAATTGTGAAACTCCTTCGAGATTTTTGCAATATATTTTAGTAGCTTCAGATTGAAATTATGAGAAACGATTAAAGACAATCTGCACAAACTTTCAATAGTATATTAATGATAAATCTTCTTGGCTTTACTCTTAGCATCTGGCCCAAGATGAATAGGTTTAGCTAAATAAAGCTAATTGTAAATAATTTGTTACATTATTCCTGTAATAGTTAGAAACATGAAAGTATTTTTAAATACACATTAAAACTTATGCTGTACTCCATATTTAAAGATAATTAAAACTAATTTTTTTTTGTCGTAAGACATCTAGTTCTATAGTAAGTATTTATACTTAAAAGGAAGATATATTATGGGCCAACTATACATTGGTTTATAATTACATTTTCTTTTTCTTTATGAAAAATTACTTCCTTATTTACATAAAATGATGTTATAGCGTCTACGATAAAAGCAAAGGGGATGACTTTACAGATCGAATATAATTTATCATTTAGAATTTAGGCAATTTTAATTTTTTCATAACTGTAATGTGTATAGTATATTCTTAAGGTTCGATAGCTTTTATTTGAAATGAAAAGGAAAATTATTCTAACATGCCTGAAAAAATGCAAAAAGAATTCAAATAGTGTATTCAGTAGAAAAGATGACATGGCAAGGAAAAATACTAGTTTGCTGTAAAGCGAAAACACTTGAGACAGGAATAATATTTTCTTAACTTTTGGCTAAGAAATGCGGAGTTTCAACATTCGTTTTTCAAATAAATGTTGATTTATTACTTGAAATAGTTCGTGACATATTTTAAAATTGTTTCTTATGCCACTTGATATATGTTAAGGTAATTTTTTACTCGATTTCAAATCTCTTGATATTTAGAAAATATCTGTGCTTATTTATGTATTTACTTAAGTTAATACTTTTAAATGATTTCTTTTCTTAACAAATACTTAAAAAATATATATTTTAAATGTTAATAAAAATGTTGTCTAAGATATATATTTATATTATTACATATATTTGTGTATTATAAAAGTTATTTGATGCATTTATTACTAAGTAATTTTTAAATATTAGTCTTAGTGCCAATGAAGATATTGAGCGAAACAAATAAAAATGCTTCAAATTTCACAAGGCGAAATTCAAATATAATAATATAGCTTAATTAATTAATATTTTTGAGTCACGAGTAAACAACTAAAATGCTTGAACTGTCTCTATTTATGTTTATTATTTTGTCTCATTTGCTGAGAGAGAGAGAGAGGGGAACTTAAAGAAGGGGAATGCTTTCTAAATACATATAATAGCCAAGAAGGTGGGTTTGTCACTGTGATAAAAGAGAGACATTATTTTCATACATTAAGGATAACTATTTTTCATTTAGCAATATCCAAATTTTAAGATTCAAAAATCTCTTAAGATCACTTTGTAAGAATAAAAAACATTTTATTATTTTTTAAAATAATATTCGTTATTACGACACAATAATATATAAAATTTATTGATTTCTAAATTGAAAAACTATCTTCGTTATTTTTAAAAAAGTATTTATTAATTTTGGAAGTGTATGATAATTTTATTGTTGAACATGTATCTTATTCTGTAATAAATGAATATAATTTAAGTGAAGTAATTAAAATGTGTTTTGATTTTTGTGAAACTAATTTTCCAGTTGAAAGAAATTTTTAAAAAAATGTTTGGATTGAGATTTTTTTCTGAAAAAAACTGTTCTATATTTTTAAATCAATAAATTTTTTATGTTCTGAAAAAAATCATTAATTGTTAAAATAATTCTGACGAGTTCAAATATTTTAAAAATATTTCTTTACTTATCTTTCAGGACATATTGACAATTTTAAAAGTGTGTGTTAAACTAAAATAAATCACAGTGCATGTAACAAAATAAAAGCAATAATTTTTTCTTAACAAGCGCAAAAAAATGCATCAATTTTTATGAAATTTTTCCATTAGAGATTTAATAGACAAACATTTTTTGCTAAGTACATACTTAAAATTTTGCATTTTTTATGGAGCTTTGTCATTGCTATTTTTTATTCAGAAAAAAATATCTACTTTAATATATGGTATTTGTTAAAAATTGTAACATTTTACATTATCCGCTTCAGCTGATGATTATCCTAATTTTTGTCTTTGTAATAAAATAAAACATCATAAGAAACTAATTTGAGTTAAATGAATATTTTTTATTCTAGTATTAAAAAGATAACTATGTATATTTTAATGCCAAACAATTAACTTAAAATTTTTCGAGTACCTTGTTTTAATAAAGTCCTGACTTAAATTCTAAAAATAAAAATATTCAAAGTTTTTTTAAGATTTCTTTTAAAATATTTTAAAAGTGTATATCATTTACTATTCCTGTTTTTATGCATTTATTTGCAGGTAGGGAGTTTTTTTGTTCATTGAATGACGTTGATAACATAGATTACTTAAAGATCATCAGAAAGAAAAATGTTTTCCATAAATATATCAAAAAAGGATCCATTTTGAACGTTCATACATTTAGAGTTATTAAAATATGGAGATATTAGAAGATAATTTGGGCATAAATCAATTATTCATTAATGTTCTATTTATGTTTACAGAGTACATATAAAGACAAGCTTTGTGAATATAAAGATATGGTATAAGAATATAATATCACATCTAAAATTATGGAAAATTTTTATTAACATATGTTGGACCACATTTACCCAAAATTACACCTTTTATTTGACATGGGATTAGAAAACAATGGTTCACAAATATAGAGAAAACATTTAAATACTTTTATTTAAAGAATATTTTTATTTTAGTGATTTTTGAAGAAGAAAATACAGAATGCGAAATTTGTTTTCTGAAAGCTCTAATTATCTCAATGCTATTTAAAGCCACACAATTAGAATACGACTTAAGATTAAAACTTATTATTTTGTTTAATTAACATTACTTGATTACAATGAATTAAAGAAAAAAAAAGACTTGTTTTGTATAGATTCCAGAAGACGGTTTTGGAATGCAGAATTCGAATATTGTAGATTGGAAACGAAGTGAAAATATAGCAATGATATTCGTTTTATATTCTTTCTCTCATGACCTACAAAAGGCACTAAACTACATAAAAAAGACATTTTTTCATAAATTTCTCCCTCTAATATATATATTAAGGGAACCAGGTAGCCAAATTAAATAATTTTGTCAAAATAATACAGTATTTGCAGATAAATACCCATTTGAAGCCTAACGAATGTAAATGAAAATTCTTGGGAAGTACTTTTGCGATTAGGTCAGATTGCAAAGTTTGTTATCATTTGATAACTTTCGCATTGAAGTAAATGGCAATGACAAAACTGGGCATTAATATACATAGCTTGACTCTTCTATTAAATAATACATATATATGTATTCGGTTTTCTGATGATTTATTTTCTTCTTGAAGATTACCTAATTATGCTATATTTAGGTTTCTAGATGACTTCACACTCGTGCAACTTGGTCGGACGACTTTCTTACTTCTTGCACTGTACTTTTGTATTATACCATGAATATGTTGGCTGTCATAACCATTAAAATAGTCTAAAACTAACATAAATTCTTCTCTTACATGCATGCTAGAAAGATGCATGAAAGTGCTAGCTACAGGTATTGTAAATAATCATGCATCTGATATCAGGATAACCTAATTGTAAGAACCATGTCTTTTAGTGCAAGAGATCCCGGATTCTGATTAAAAGAATTTTCCTGTGTTAAATGTCAGAAAATAGATGTTGATGTGTCATATTAATTCAGTGTTTCTTGATTTTAATCCTTGTGATTTGTTGGTACAGAATTTAGCAATAAAACAACCGTCAACGGCTGCAAAAAATCTGTAGTACAAGACTTCTCACTTATTTAAGCACTTTGTAAAGACATTAGACTGTAAAAATGTTCATTAAAATATATCAAATGATTGTGTCATTCTGCATAGTTGAATTGTAGAAAAGCTTTGCTGAGAGCATGGTTTTTTAATGTTAAAAGCCTTAATTTTCTCTGCGACTAGAATGAAGACTATTCTTAAACGTAAGGTTCATTAAGTGATCGTAATGCAGCACAATTTTAATGGGTGTTACAAATAGTGTCAACTGTTATGTGTACCTCTGTGCTCTTTTACCTTATCCAGCGACTTCTTTTGTACCATGAGTTTATTAAAAGGGATGAAATGTTAGTAGATATATATATCAGATTAATTTTTACGATTAATCAATAACATAGGTCTTGAAGAATACTTTGAAGCAAACTACATAAAATAAGCAATTCTGTTTAAAAATTGTTTCAGTTATTGTTCAAAAATAATTAGAAAATGTTTCCATATCATCTTCTAAAAAGGAAAATGATGTTTAGTATACAGGAATATTGTAAACGAAAAAAAATCCGAATATTGTCTGGTTGATCTTGATTTTAAATTTTCCTTTTTATCAAATTACCATAACCGTAGGTATTAAAACCTTTTGATTAGCAAAGTAAGCCAAAATTATTTAAATTATTTTGAGTAAAAATAAATAAATTCAAAACAAACAAGTATATCATTTATATCAAGCATGTATTGTTGGAGGTTATATACATATAGTTTCAATTTTAATTCATCTGCAATTCACCTGGCTCAACCAAACTTGTTTCAATTGTTTTTAAGAAAAATCTCTAAAGTATTTTTCCTGCAAATTTTATCCATTCCACTTCAGCATGACTTGAAAACGAAACAAATGCCATTTAAAAGCTCCTGAGTTGTAAAATATGGTTAGGAAATACGTTATTTGAAAATTATATAAAAGTTTCAAGTCTTTAAAAATTCTCAGGAAGGAAATTTATTGAAGCGAGCCCAAAACAATATTTCAAAGTCAATATAGTACAGTTAATCAAAACTATTAGTATAGTGGTTGAGATGATTTTGAAATTGGTGTTTTAAAAATAAATAAATCATTTAAGATTTAAAACTATTACTATATGGGGTGCTGACCACTTTTTGAAAAAAAAAATATTATTTCTGTTTCTAAATACGATGATTTTGTATCCGGATATTCATCTCTTTACTGTTTTATATTATATTATCAAAAAGTTTGCTGTTAATTTTGAATTATTGATAAATCGCACGAAAGTATTTGTGAATTGAACTATTCATGAATTATCATTTTTAATGAATTTAAAATATAATATCTGTATAAACACATATTTTAAAGGTAATATTGATTCATAAATCGCATCCTATATATCTGAAATTACTCTTATTTTAAAATAATTTATAAACCATTTTAAAATAAATTTAATAAATAAAAATCAAAAATTTCTAAGCAAAATACAGTATAAATTGGATCATTTTCTTTGAAGTTTTTGCTAATTTAATTTTTACTTCGTATTCTCAATGTTAATTAATTATTATAGTCAGAATTATCTTTCACCTGAATTAATTAATTATGTTTACCCATTGTTATATTAAAAGAATAATATTTTTCTACGTTAAAAACTCCAAATTTATAATATTTTTAAAAATTTTATTAATGAAAAAAATTACAAACTATGCAAAAATAATTAGTTAAAGAAATAAAACATTTAGTTAAATGCAATTATTGAGATTTCATTATAATGTTATGATTATTTTGTATAATGAACGATTAATTTGTTTGAAAACTTATTAATTACTGTGTTCACTAATATTACTTAATTATTATTTCATATATAACTTATTAATTATTACGGTACGTTAAAGTTAATAAATTTTAAGAAATTGTAAGAATATAGCATAAATTATTTAAATAATAATAGTAGATTTAGGTAAATTTACCGTAGTATAAAGCATTGAAATTTTTGATAATAAAATTTATAAATGAGATTACATTTATTTTAATGTCGTGTAAATCTGATGTGTCATGTTATCTAAAAAAAGAATTTATAGGACTTGGTCAAAATCCGACTAGTGTTTAAAAAACTGTGAGAATTAGCATTCTCTAATTAAAGATGTTTTTAAAAATATATATACTTTAGAGCAGATTTTATTACACATTATTTTCAAAAATGCATATTATTTTTCTCAACGAAAAAAAAAATGAAATTGACATAAAAACTTAAAAAAAAAACAATGTCAGGTTATAATTTGTTAAAGTCTAGACCACTTTTTTACTTTTATTAAGAAAGTTAGGCTCTTAAATTAAATTTATATATAATATTATGTAATATATCCTAAAGCATAATTTTTTGTACAGATAGTTTATCATTATTTATAGAATTTAGTCAATTTATTCTGTTTGAAACTTATTATGCGGAAAAAAATGGAAAGAATACATAATGTATAAAAATGCATCCCCAAGGATATTTTTCAGTTACGTGATTTATAAATTTCGGATATTTTTTACGTGCAGCTGAAACTTAAGGATTATTTCACTCACTACAAATAAAATTTATTTTATGATAATGAGAAAAAAACTGTCTGGAGTATTTTTTATGTATAAATTAGTTGTTAAAATTTATAAAAAACTGAATTTCTATGACAGCACTAGACATTATTCTTGGAAAAAAAAAACTTTTCGGTGGTAATCTACTTACACCTATTAATTCTATAGAATGGTTTGATGTATATATAGAGCTTAATATCTAGTCGACTAATATTTTAAATATATGATGGCCTTTTTTAGTTAGTACATAAATCTAGATAAAAATTTATAATATAATATATGTAGATTTGATTATTCACAGATTTTCTAGGAAAAGAAATGTAATTTTAAAAACTTGATTAATTTCAATATATATATATATATATATATATATATATATATATATATATATATATATATATATATATATATATATATATATATATATATATATATATATATATATATATATATGTATATATATATATATATATATATATATATATATATATATATATATATATATATATATATATATATATATATATATATATATATATATATATATATATATATATATATATATATATATATATATATATATATATATATATATATATATATATATATAAAGGTAGAAAGATGAGCATAAGGCTCTGTTTCATTATCATATCAAAAATTCAGCTTGTAATTTTTAAAGAAAGTAGTATTTTATCTGTGAATTTGTATTATTTTCAAATAAAAACTGTATCATATCTAATTTTTCTTACAGTCTATAAAGCTAATGCGTTAAAAATATCAGATGTTACGTCTTGAAAAATAATGATGTTATTTTGTCAAATTCATATTTGAATAAATAACAGATTGTTTTAACAACTAGAAAAGCAATCAATGATTCAGAATTTTTAATTCTAAATATTGATAGAAATTTGTTGTATTATTTCCGTTTAAAACATAATCTTAAAAATTGATAAAGCATTATTTAAGTACAGTTTTATAATTTCCTTCATCAATTTTACTTATCCATATATGCAATCACTTATAAAGTATAGTAAAAAATATAATTTTCGAAATTATCATTAATAATGTTATTTACAGAATATTCCTTGAAATTAATCAGCAACAAATTACCTTTCCTCTGTTTTTATTATTGATACATTATAACAACTAGGATAATTGTAAAATATTCCTGAAGAATATGTTTCATATTCAACCTAACAAAATTTATTGAATATACAAATGCAATTTTCTTAAATAACTAGATCAATTACCATCATCAATTATTATCTTTATATAAATGCACTTAATGATATAGAACTTATTATTCAAAATGTTGGATATAAGATACATATTGTTTGCAATTTACAGCAAATTATATAATTTTAAATTGTGCAGTAAAATATTTTAAGTGCTAAAATTTCGAAAAGGATTTTCCTCAACATTTTAATCAACAAATGAACAGATATCATCTACCATTTAAACTTCAATATTATTTACATTATCTAAGTAGTATTATTTCCCATATAATTAATAAATAATTTTTTAATAAAAAAATTCGTGTAAAATAAAATACATAATAAATAGCTAAATTTTTATTTGACTTGATTAATAGGAATAATAATCCCTTCTTCTCATAAACTCTGTTAAAATTTATTATTGACATTTTTTATTCTTTTTATAACTTGGTAATATATTTTTTGAAATTTTGCGCTTATGTTAATATTTATTATGGTTTCTTTATTTTAATGTACATTATTTTTGAAAAATATTTTAATTTTTTAACCACTTTCACAACACTCTTCGTCTCAATTATTTAAGAATTTTATTTTTGAATTAATTGGAGTTTTAATTGTTAATTTTGAGAGTATAAATACAAAAACTATTCTCCTTTGTAATAAAATTTCAAACTTTCTTTTTTAGTTAACCTATTTTGGATTTATTACATTTAATTTGCTCATTAGCCATTAAGTATGTTAACCATTGGCACCAAATTTCTTTTCCTTATTGTTAACGTTTCTAAAAATCTGCAATTATGAATAATGAGCTTATTTCTACAACTCTGTATAGAATTATTTATAACTTTTGTTATTATTTAGCATTGCTTCAAGCAATGCAATATGATTTTTAACTAATAGATTTTATTCGTAATACTAAAATTTTATATGTTATTATGACAAATATTTTCTTTTATGTATTTTTCAATACATTATTATTTTTGCTTTTCCTTAAAGCAAGAAGTTATGTATGTTAGAGCTTTGATTAACTTTTGAAATTTTTTGAGGATAGGAATTTTATTTGCAAGAATATGTCTATATTATTGCGTCTTAGATGTACGCTATAAATCTAGTAGTATGTTGAGCAAAAGTTTTAAGTAGAAATATTCCTTTTTAACTTGTATAAACACATTTCAAATTGTATTTTTTATACACTATTCCTTATGAAAAGAGATTAAATTTTGTTATTCAATAATTAAAAATGTTTATATCATTTTTATTATATAGTAAGTACATAATATCAAATATCATTTGCCTCTATTACTTCCATTTATTATTTATGTTGTCTCAATTGAGTAAATCTTCCTTGGCGTCTTTGTAATAATCATCTATTCACTTTTTTTGTGATAATAAGTTAAAATTGACATTGAACATGTATTAAAAATATATATAGCTGTACTTACTTACGTATCTAAAAATGTGTGTGGCAAGTAAACGGCCAGGTGGGTTGCTGTTAATTATTAATGTATTTTATATAGCTTTCATAAATTAAAAATACTTTTAATAAATGTTATTTCTCTGCATTAGATGAAAGTGTTAAATTCTTTTTAGAGCCTAATTCTACTGCGTTTTTATACACAGACAATTTATATTTTTTATATTATTATCATAAATTTTTAGACTTGCTATGTATATGTGTGTTATGTATTTCTTATATATTTTTTCGCACACTGTGTCAGTTATTTTTAATCTAATGATATTTATATCGATAATAACCCTGTAAATTTCTGTACAGATATAAGATCATCACAATATAAATTTATAAGCATACGCTGTAGAAATTTACATATTTATCTATTAATTTAAATTTTTGTTCTAATAAATTATTCAATATGTATTCAATGAATTTACAGTGATAACTTTAAGAACCTAACTACAATATATTTTAATTTATGGATTGCGAAGCTACATCTAATAATTGAATACTTTAAACTCTGCGAAAGAAGAGTAAATTGCTCTGTGGAAGAAGGATATTCAAATATTTTTCCTTGAATAAATTTAAGGAAGACATTAAAAAGATAAACGAAGTGAAATTTGTGAAAAGGGATAAATTATCTTATTCAGAATAGTAGCAAATTAACACATTCCTTTATATTCTCCTCCATTCATTAATATAAAGCCATTTTAATTTATCGAGTTATAAAATTTATTTGTCAATATAATTTTAAAATTTATCTTATCGAATTTCTAATAGCTGTCAGAGGTAAATATTTATTTTAAGATACTCAATAACGAATATTCTACTTAAAAAATTTCAATATCATGTTTGAACATACTTCTTTCTGTCAATTAATATTATACATTTTTTATGTTTTTAAAAAGTGAATAGCAATATTTGATAGCTTTGAAAGGTGCACAATTTTTACTTTTAGGGGAAAACAAATTCAACAATTTATTAATCATAATTATATAAAGCTTATTCATTTTTAGTGTTTCAATTTTTTATTTATAGAAATTATTATGCATATATCATACATTTCATTAAAAATACAGTAAATATTTGAAAATATCTAATTTTTGTAATGGTATTAAACAATTTTAATTACACTTTTAATTGCATTTATTTATGAATCAAATCTCATCTTTCAATTAGTTTCCCATAAGCAGATAATTCTAAAGTAAATAAATGATTTTATTTTCTTACAGAATATTTTCCGATTTTCCATTGTCATCTTTTATTTATTAATGATTATATTTCACTTATTCATCACCATCGTAGCGAGAGATCAAATATTGATATTCATAAATTTTTAATAATCATTTTCCCGCTGCAGTTTACATTTAAAGAATTTAGTTTCTAAAATTTCTTGCATTATTTTATTTGTTATGAAAATAAATATGTAAATATTCTTGTTATATAATTATAGATATATGAAATTATAAACGATATTTTATTTAGAATTATAGCAAGGAATACATTTTAGTTTATGCATTCCTATGAAACAAACTTCAATAGTCTTCTATTAAAATTTTATTAAATTAATAAATTCGGATAAATTTCAGAAATCAACTTGCATATTATCTTAAATTGCTTATACATGCATTGCAGCAAAATTTGTTACAATTGTATGGATAACAGATAATTAGTATTTCCATTGTCTATATCATACGAATGAACTGATAACAAGCCACGTTGCATTCATTACGTAGCTCCCTCGTATTAATAAAAATGATTTTTTCTGAATTGATAATCAAAACCTTTCTTTTTAAGTCAAACACAAATTGTTAGTTGTACTGGTGACTTTAAAATCATATCAACAGTAAACGCGTTGCATATTTTTCTCAAAACCTTAAACACACTTATTGTATAACTTACAATGCGATTGCTTAGATTTTAGTCACATAATTGTTTAAGGAGTTAAATTAAAAAAAATATATATTTATGAAAATTTCATAATAGCATAATCGACTATATAGACATAATAGTTGATTTATTACTATTTGAAACCATTGATAGCTTGAATTTCATAATTTATTTTTTAAAATTTGATAAATTCTAGAAAAGAAGACTTATTATTTTACAAATATGAATTTATTGTTATTTGAGAGCAATATGCAAATAAGCAATTATATATGCTATATTCTTACAATTTTTAAGCAATATGCAAATAAATAAAACATCATAAAAGCAATTATAATAATCTTTGCTCGACATTCGTAGATTTGTATTGGAAAATTTCATACATTTTGTCATAGTTAAAATTTATATATTTGATTACTAAGAACCGCAAATGATTAATGTTATCAATAATAATAATAAAATTCGGTGTTCATACATAAAGTAATTTATTAAGTCCTAAAATAAGCATATTTCTCTTCAAGCAATTATACTTCTGAGAGCGTTTTCCATTAGAACTGAAATAAAAATTGGTGTTATCTCCCAAAAAATCAAAATAATGAATTCCGATTATTCAAATAATGAAGTCCTCAACTTATGTTAGTTAATCTGTATGAAATTGGTTATCAATTTACAATCTACTTTGAAAGAAACACTTAATATATATAATCATTCCTTCCTAAATTAAAAAATAATAATATATGTAGAATTTGCTTGAACTTGTTTTTTATGTGATGCTGACAGTTAAACAATTTTGTTATATATATATATATATATATATATATATGTGTGTGTGTGTGTGTGTATTACAAGTTAATATTGTCAATTGAATTTGCGACATAAATATATAAATATGAATTCAGTAATGTCGAAAACGAAATATGCGAGTTTCTGAAAAAAAAATGATACTTAAAGTGTTGGAAAAAATATCAGTTTAAACTTAAAATATTTTCTTAGCTTAAGTAATGTAAGAGAAATAGTTTTTAATAATATGCATTTATTCTCATCAGATGAGCAAAATTTTGTCAAGCAAAGTGTGAATATGTTTGTTCTTTTTCAAGTACTTTTTAAATAAAAGTTTGTTATATTTTTCTTCAAATTGCCGAACTGGCTTCTGATTGGTTAGCATTCTGCGAAACAATTTATGTGTTGAAATGTGTTAGACATGTGGATGCTAAAAAAATAAATTTTATGCTGTTTGTATCTCTTCGTGCTCCTTATGTGGAAAAATAATTTCTTGGTGACAATCAAACTAATTTTTTTCTTTAAAGGCAAATATTCTAATTCAAAATTAGTCTCACAAATAAGTAAATCAAAACTTATTGAAACACTTCTTCCTTTCGAGTAGTCTTCATAATTATATTTTAAATTAATATATTTAACATTTAATAAGAATCTAAAAAATCTTAAATATAGTTATAAGTTTACTTTTTAATGATTTTTTTAAAATTCTTTTTTCATGTGCAAGATAGAAAGTAAACAAAAAAGTCTTTTTCTACTTGACTACTGATTTCATTTAATTTTGACAAATGTTGAAAAAATAAGTAAATTTTAAAAGATGATGAAATTATAAAAAATATGAGTTTTAATGAACGTTATACCTAAATTGATCTACATAGTTATTTTTATTAAATTTGATGTTGATTTTTATACTTATTATAGCATGAAAAATATAATTGCTTATAAATTATTGTATTATTTTTCAGTTGTCAATAAATAACAAAAGAAACTAGGAATCACTTATTGACGTAGGTAATTCCTAGTTATAGGAATTACAGATCATCGCCTCATGGTTTTTAAACTGGTGAAGTAATGAGGTTGATGTTTGAAATACTTACCAATAATAAACCATACCAATAACTTGATTTCTTTACCAATAATCACATCTCACTTATATAAAGAAACTGGAATTTATGGAGTATTTAACATACAAAAGTCCTACCTGGGTGATGGTTTTTAACTAAATCAAGTAGTAAATGTACTATCATCTGTGAAAATTAGACTTCAAAATTCTTTAATAATTATTTTAGATATTAATTTTTATTTCAAGTTTTAGGTAGTAAAAAATTTATATATAATTTTGAAATAAATTCAATTAGCTTTTACTCTAGACTAAATTGTAAGTGTACCTTCTTGTCATAATTATACTGCAAAGTATCTTGAATTTGTTAATTTTCGGAAAAATTAGTAATAACCTTTATTGATCTCAGTTTGATGAAGAAAATTTTACTTCACCTGTAGTTTTTGTATTTTGTAAAATAAAATTTACTCAATATAAAAATATAATGAATTAAATGTAGTTATTTTTAATTGCAGTTATTATAAGCCTGGAATATTAAACAAAAGGAACTACTTTTCATCCTTACTTTACGTATTTAAATTTATATATCATAATAAATTTAAAATAATGTAAATAAATATTCCAATTCCAAGAAATAATTTCAATTTGCTTTCTTAAAATATTATGTTGTTGTTGTTGCATGCCCCCAAAGGTCAGCAGCGCTAGCGCTAAACTAGGTCCATGACGTTGTACACTCTACAATAATCCAAAACCAGAAGAGGGTCGTCAACCAAGTTCAGCCTGGAGAGCCCTAGGCACTCAAGGATACGTTCAGGCGAAGCAGTCGCAGTGTATCGCAGTGTCTTAACCCGGTGGACGTCTAAATCTTCCACCGGGTTAAGACACTGTGATATGCGATGTTGTTCTACTGCGTCATCGACAAGATTAAAGAAAGTTACTTGGCTGAAGTGACTGTTTCTCTTAAGCCTCTGATTGTTACACCAGTTTTTAAAGTAGCTAGAGGTGCGATTTTTTGAGCCTAGAGCGCTAAGTTTGTTGTAGTATTTTATTAGGCAAGCACGCGTCTCCTAAGACTTAATGGCTGTAAGTCAGCTTCAAAAAGAACAATTTCCCTGGGACATGAGTTTCTAAGCCCAGTGATGATCCGAGCTACGCTAAGCTGGACCTTTTCAAGTTTCTGAAGATTTGTATCTGAGGCACTGCAGTAAATTGGAAAGCCATACTTCAAGATTGGTCTGATTAATGAGATTTACGTGTTTCTAAGGGTCCCAATCTCACCCAGATATATACCGTAAGATGCTGAGTCGTTTTCTCGCATTCAGCACGAGATGATCGATATGCTTATTTCTTTTAAAATATTATTAATAATTTTATTGCACTTCATTTGTTTCAAAAATTTTCGAATTTGTTTTAATTGATACATTGATTTATTTAATATTAGCATATTATTTAGCGATGAAGATATGAACATATTAGACATTATTAATACAGGCATATTGATTTAATATTATCACAGATGTAAGGCATGCATTGTGAACTTTTTATAATACATTAAAATAAACTTATATGTTTTATGATGAACGTATTAGAATGACAATGATTTACTTTAATGTAAGCAATCACATAATTTTTACTTAGATGCATAATATTCCTTTATTTGAATCAGTATTTTAAAACAATCTTATTCAATTCTGAGTTTTATGATTAATTTGAGGTATAGTTGTATTTATTTGTTAATCTTTTGATATACTTCCTTAAATCTTCTCTGGCCTTTGTGATTTTGTCACTTATGCATTTTCCTTCTTAATTTCATATCACAATTAAAAATATTTATCATCTTGATGTCCAGTTTTTTACAGTTAATCTTAAAATATCAGCAGATGAACACATTCTAGACATTTTATATTCAGTTTATAAAGAAACCAATTTAAAAAGTAATTTAAAAAATAATTTCTAATAGTATTATAAAGAAAATATAATCTTAATGTGCTATTATAAATATATTTTACTATGAATTAATAATACACAATACAATATTTTTTGTAATATTAATACTAAATGCGCTATGCTAACTTTTCATTAAAAATGTCTCAAAATTTTGTGTTATAATATATCATTAACACTCAAGAGTACATGTTTTAATATTTTATTTTTTAATTTAAATATCATTGAATACATAAGAATATATTCTTATAAAAATTACTCATGACCGTAAAACGACCAAACGACTCATTCAGAAATATACATTATTTTGATATTTATATATTTTATTTTATATATTTATTATTATATATTTCTATTTAAATATCTGTGAATGCCATTTTTATAAATAATCAATGCTTAAATTAAACAGTTAATATCATATATTTTATTCAGTAGATATTATATTTCTCAAATGGTTTTATCCTTGTCAATAACGTCTACAAAAATATTTATTTTGAATAAAATATTTGAAAGAACTAAGCGTGAACATGTTTATAAACATTCAAAAATAATTTATAGTATTATATAAATATTTAATTATATATGTATTATATAATAAATGTTAGTAATTACAACTGTAATTTAATTTTGTATCGTTATAAAATATAATTAAATCAAAGCTTTTTTAATATATATAATATCCGGAAACGACTTTTCCAAATAAATAATAATACTTTAACAGCATTGCTTGCCTTCAAATAATAAATTCAGTCCTTATCACTAAAAATTTTTATTTAAAGAAAAGGGAAATTTAAGCCTTATTTTATCACAGCAGTAAAACTAGTATTTTCTTATCCTGTTAAATTACACTCATTGCCATATAATTCACTTGATACACAGAATTTGCAATGTGAAGAAAAAGGCATTCATCTCAAAAAAATAACGAAGCTGAGAAAAACTTTGGATTAGAAGACAGCAATTTGCTTCCTAATCCCAGAATTATATTTCTATAAAATATTTTCTCTCTTAAGACACTTGTAAAGGCAAAAAAATATATATTACACATATTTATTCTATCTTATATTTGTTTATTTCCATACGTTCTTGTTTCCTCTCCCATTTGTCTGCCTTTGTTGTAGACTATCCAAATACGTACAGATAAATTATACCCCCGTGATCTCAAAGTAGGCCCAATTTTCGGCAAATTTAGAGAAGCATACCTCTAGGGAAATGTCGGGAACCCTGCAAATGAAGTCTTATTTCTTCTGTTTAAGGAATGGCTTTCTCGGGGGAGTTATAGATACAGCACTTCGTTATTCCGTGTGCTTTGCTGCCCAGCAGTGTTCCGATTTATCCATTCCTAAGAATTGTGTCCCTGCAATTGACATGATTCAGCTCACGCTGTGATACATCGAAGTGATAATTTTACCTTATAGATATTCTGTAGTGACTCTTTGGAAACACGGGATAAAGTTTATTATATTTGTGTTAATTATATCGATCATTATAAAGCCTTCCATTCTGTTGAAAATGGATTACATATTTGAGGAGCTTCATCAGAATCTTCGAAATTGAATTGTTTAAAAATGGTATTAATTTATTTTAAATTTTTTTATAAACAGAAGTTTTCTCCAAACAAATTGTAAATATATTTATTGATGCTACAGAAGATTGTGCAGACAATAGGTATGAAAGAAAATAATCTTAAATATTTTAAGACTTTAATCAGATAAGATTAAAATTATTTTCATCATCTGTTTAACATAACAGGAATAAAATGAACAGGAGGTATAATTTAGATTATTTATTTCTCTGTGGATTATTAAATCTTATTTTAAACCAGGAAACATAATTTATTGAGTTCCAAATCATATCAAGGACTCATGCCTATACTAAAAATCGAATTCACAGATAGTTGGACTGCAAAAGAAAATAACACTTAATATTAAATTGTTTTAATTTAAATATTATTTAAACGTGTTTCAAATAAAATTGTTAAATACTAAAGGTATTTCAACTTCTCAAAAGCATTTTTATTTTATACTATGACAATGCCTTGCAAGTTATTATAATCCTTTTAAGACAATCCTTATGAAATATTTAAATCAAACAAAAGATGCTCCAATTTATGTAAGTTTCAAAAGATTTTAAAATTTTTTTTTTCATATTCCATTTTTTTTTATCAAAAACTACTTCAAAAATTTTAAAATTAATATTATTACTGTTTAATATTGATTTGATATTCTTATTGTTATTATCATCCCAAGAGCTTTATTAAGTTTATATTAAGAATATCGCATTAAATTTCAAATGCATGTGGTTCATTATAATAAGTGATAATTTACTAAGTAATTATATCCAAAATGAATCTTAACTTATACCAGAAAACAGAAATCAAATTTTGAGCAACAACATTAGCAAATACAATTTTTTTAAAAAGCAGCTATTCTAATCATACATAAAAATAGATGTGTCTAACTTACAAGATGACTGTTCATTAGTATTAATATTTTATTGACTATGCTCTTAGCTTACCGACCTTTTCATTTTTAAGTTAGCTCCAACTTATATATGGATACATTACTCTATTCAACATGACAACAACCTTATTTTTGTTAAATTATCTTAACTAGTCTGTATTGGAACTATGTCAACTTATGAATTTGAACTTAACTTTCTACTCAGTAAGTAAGAGAATTACTATTACAAAAATATTGCCAATCAGTTTCAAAAGGTAACCTGACAAATTTTCCTAAAATGAAATCAATAGACATACATAATATGATATTTAACCCCAGTTACTTTCAGAAAATTAAAGTCAGGACTTATTGAAAATAGAATATATTGGTAATAAGGGAAGTAAACTGGAATTAAATTAATACATTTCAGTTATTCACTGGATATATTCACTGGATAAATATGTGCTATTTATTTTAGATTTATGTAAATAAGTCTTTTTTGATGCTTAATTTTCAAGACATGCAGTCTCCGGGCTTTTCTTTTACAAGTAATATGTTGTATAAAGTAATGATAATAAAAGTATTTTACATCCATATGTAATATACTATAAAATTAATATACTTTAGCAAACTTTTTCTGAAATATTTTTGTTATTCTTTACAGCAAATCTTAAATACTAAACTTTATGAGAGGTTACAAATGTTAGTTTATAGAATAATTGCCTATGACGTTTATATAGAATCAATAGACATACATTATATTTACGACACTAATATAATTAATAATAAACTATGGAAAGAACATTTGAAATGGGGTCCCTTCAGGTTACATTAGTTTACAAAAGATGCGTTAAAAAGGAATAACTTATATAATATTTAGTTATAGATAATAAACTTTAGTTAAAGATAACTTCTCTCTTTCTCTCTCTTTGGCATTAGAATAATTGAATTATGCTTATAATAGTTTTAGAGACAATTATTGTATTATGAATGTTTGTCTATCAGTGCAGGAAAAATCACACATGCGTAATAAATATACATAATAAAGAGAAATAAACAATTCTGCTTTTAATCACTTGAATGGTAGTTTAAATTTGTTGTGACCTAAACCATATTCCTAAATGTTTAAGGGTTTTGTCATTATTAAAATATAGAATTTCCGTAAACTCGATGAGGGAGAGTAATTATGGAACATAATTTTGTCATAATTTTAATTTCAATTTAATTATGATACAATTATTAGAAACGGTGTAATTGAATATTTCTGAAAGTATTACTGCATTTGTTAATATCAAAAGTAGCATTAAACTTAGTAATTTGAAAAAAATTGAATGAAACCATTATATATCTAAAAATATATTACGTGTACTCTTTAATAGTTGTAATTAAAACAATAATTCTCACAAAATTATTGTTTTAATTACAATGTTTTCTTCTCAAAAAACAAAGTTTTTTATATTACAAATTTGAGAGCTTGAATATTCGTATCATATTATAATTAACTAAAAAGCTTTACCTGTTAGAAATTATTTATTGTGGAAACATTTATTTTGAGAAAAAAACATATAATTGAAATAAATCTTTTTCAGTCTATTAATTTTTTTATTTCTATGGTAGTTGCTATCAAGCTTTTAAAAATTCTTATTTCCTTAAAGAATTCTATTTTTTTATTATGTAAATGTAATACATTTCTCAAGTAAACTCAAGTCAACTCAAGTAAATGTAAATGTAATACATTTACTTGAGTTTGAAATTTTTTTATAAATCATTAACCAAAAATTGTGTTACATAAGGAGTGCAATTAATTTTTAATATCAACTCCACATTCCCCACTATTAACGCAAATTATAAATTGGAAAGAGCTCAAGCTTAATTCATGATAAAATAATAAAATGTTTTGAACGACACATTGCGTATGTCAGTAATAGCTCAATAACTGGAAATGATAAAATACAGTCTGTGTTTCTGAAAATTTATTTCCGAACAAAATTGTTACTAACATAACTTCTGCTCAAGAGCAATAATTATCAATTTAAATATCACTATTTTATATGAAAATATTAATTGCTCTCTCTCTCTCTCTAGAATAGAAACTATATGCAAGATTATAACCACGAACAAAACAATTAATATTAATTTCTAGAACAATTATAGTTTGAAAACTAAATGAAATTCCTACAATAACTGTATGCTGAAAATTGTGGTCGGTAACTTCAATACATTTTTGAATACGAGACACAACTGGATTTGCATTTCACATTAAAATGGCTAATTCATACCCCATATTATTCATTTGATACAGACTACTTGATTCCTGACCATAATTCTCATTTCCTATTATGTTCCAAAAGAAAAATATCAAAAGGCATAGAGTTGTGTAGAGAAAGGGAAATTCGATTGACTGCTGCCTTCTGTCCACTGGCGTAGTACATTTTGATCCATGTATGCTTGTACATTCCTACGACAGAAGTGGAACAATGACAAACTGTTGGCAATGAAACACGTCATAACTGTAACTTTCATGATCTTTTTTTTTCTTATTAGACACAGTAAATGATGAAGAGTAATGATTTAGTTTACGTAATTGGAAAAAAAAAACTTTCGGATGAGATTCAATCGGCATGTGCATAAACCTATACGACACTGTAAGTTGCAAAGAATATAGTAAGTCATGTCTTTTATGCAATCATATATTGATATTTCAAGTCATCATATGGAACATTCAATATGATTAGAACATATAGCTTTTGAATTGTTCTATCTCCAGAATGTCAAATTTGTACATGGAAAATAAATCTACTATGACAGTTCAAACTGTACATAATTTTCTGAAACAGTTCATGCTTAAGTTAGGTACATAAGCTCCTTCAGTTATACTATTAGAGCAAAATTAAACAAATACTTTCAGTAGAATATATTAAAAAAAATTATTTCCATTATTATTTTATTCTCATATGATCTGAATGTATAGTTTCCTAAAAAAAAAAAAGCTAATAAACTGGCTTTTTATTTGCTAAAGTTTTGCTTCAGTCATACTTTATAATGATTAAACATTATGGACTCATATTTAATTTTTTCATCAAATGAATTGATAATGTTAAACATCCATAATTTTACAATTTACAAAACAAGTATTTGTATTAGCGAAAAGATAAAATATTTTGAAGAATACTAATTGGTTACGAATAAAATTTATAAGAAGAATTTCTTATTTTAGAAATTAAGAAATAAAATAATTTTTAACTATCTTTGTAAATTGCCTTTCCAGTCAACATAACTGAGAAAGTAACTTTTATTTTAATACAATTCCATGCATAAATATTGTGATTAAAGTATCAAAATCATGAGATTTGAAAAGATTTGAAGATTAAAATAACCTTTATTTAATTATAGCAATTTATGACAATTAAAGAATGTAACTAATAACAATTAAACGAAATTAACTATTGAATAATACCTTAATTTTGGGTGATCACGCCTTCTCTTTTGCACATGCAAACACAAAAGAAAATTACATTAATCAATTTAATGTCGTTTAAGAAATCAATAATAAAATCTCGTTATCACTTATGACACTTCGACAAGCCAAGCTTGCAATGCTCTTGACTATGCGAATTTAAGTCTGTAGGTTGCATCTTTCCCTTAACCAGAGTACCCACGAAGGTGAAAGTACGACTTTTCTCTAAACTCCTCCAATAGATGGCACCACCAGAGGATCCACTCCCTCAATTTAGACATTGATCTGGAGAAGGAGGAAACTTTCTGTACACCATTACACCCATGGTAACAGTTCAACGACCGACAACAGGACTTTCAATTCCACAGATTTAACGAGCACGTATATCGTATATACTCGGAGGTATTTAGCGGCATTGGTAATCGAACCACGCCTTTTTAACAAATGGCTGATACCCTAACCATTAGGTTACCACGTCTCTAGTCAATTAGTGAAATCTCTTGGCAAACATGACACAGGTTTTTTTTAAGGACGCAAAAAGAGCACGATATATTTTGCTGATCCACCAAATCATCTGATTTGTTGATATAATTTTACTTACAAGCGATTATCATATTTTATTATGGCCTTCTTCACAAATTAAAAAAAAAAACTTAAGTAATACTAAGAATTTTTACTGAAACAGCATTCTGAGCATTATTACTGGCGTCAATTTGATCATATATATTTTCCACAAAACTTATGGATATGGGAAACATTTTTTTACTAGAAGAAAAGTGTCATTCTTTCCCAAAAACCAACTAGTAAGGATCGTTTTCTAGTAAATCTGATATTTTCCGTGAATAGGAGTGTTATATGACTGCTTATAAAAGGTGGAATAATTGCAATAACCATAAATAGTTAAAAACCAATTTATATTCTAAATACAAACAAATTATATTTTAAAATACAAAGAAAAACTAAATACGAATAAAATTCATTTGAGACGTAATAATCAAACTCTTATCTTTATTCCTATTTCTCATTTCGTTTTCCCAGAGTTATTATACGATTTATACATATATTATGGAAATAAGAGAATATTTTCTGAACATAACACAATGTAAATCAGTTATTTAACTGATTATATTTCATTAATAGTGATGTAATTCAAAACAGTTGAATTTCAGCAAATACTAGTCTTACAAAAATGTAAAATGTTTGCCTGAAATTGATCATTTACCAAATTATTTTGTATATTGTATTTTCTTTTAAACTTCAGTAAATAAAATAAGCTATATTTTTGTGATGATTTATTTTACTTTTTTACAAATTCAATGTACAACGGATGATAGATAATTTTTTTTATAATACAAGTAATGTATATGAATAAGTTTTGTAAGTTTTGTAAGAGATATTAAAAACATTCTTAACAAGATTTAATTTTAGCGAAGTTTAGTTTAAAATAATTTGCTGAAATATTTTAATGTATGAAAATTAAGTCATTGTCTATTCGAGATATTTCATAATTTCTTTCAATGAAAAAAAAAACTATGAAATCTTAAAATAAAAAATACTATTGAATCTTAAGATGTATAACGCATTTTTATTTTATTAAGATTAGATTTAAAGCATATTAAAAAATAAAAAAGTCTCTAAGATTTATTTTATATAAATTTAACCGGAATACTTAATGACCAAATTTTTATGAAAGTTCACATAGACTATTTTATTAAGCTCTATTTAACTATATGCTCAGCTAAAATTACAACAGTATTACAAGAATTTAATCTAAAGTTAAGATGGTGTCATTTTTTTTAAATTTCACAGAAGTATTCCTGTTAATGATGCAAATGTAAAATTCATGTATTTCTAAACACTATCTTTTTTTTATGAGGTTATAACTCTATGATTTTGCACAAAATGATTTTGAAATATGAATAATCATAAGAAGTATGAGGAGGAGGAATTTTTTTCTAAAAAATAGCTGGTTTATTTGCCTTTATATATTTTAAAGAAATGGCTTTAAATTCTGATGAAATTTACATGAATCAAAGCTGACATTAAACTAATTAAATTCCACAAATATGGAGCACTGAATCTTATACAGAATAATAAAGAATTTATTAAATCTTTTAATTTATTTCTTTATTCATATAAAAAATTATATGAATTTATAAAATTATATAAGTTTTAAGGAGGTTCCTGAATAAATTCCAATTAATTATATAGAATTATAGGCTAAATTAAAATGGAATTTGAGGAAAAGAATGTAAGCAATGTTAAATTATAATTAAAAGAATGGAAAGAATATGGATATTCAAATTTTATGTTCTTTATTTTAATATATATTTAATAATTATTTAGTAGAAGAATAAAATAAATTATGAATTTATAAGTAAAACATTATATATATTTTATTAAGTATTGCTCCTTTTAAACGATACTAAAAGCAATTTACATGTATAATTACAAATACAGAGCCTTAATACAACTGAAATCAAGTCAATTGTTTATAGTGTCATTAATACGAGCAATTCGTGATCATAACGTGTATTCATTAAGACTCCTTACAGTCATGCCAGGCCATGAATCAGCATAAAAATGCTATACAGGGCGCGGTCCTTAAGCAGTTTTAAGGAGCACTAAAAATTAAACCTGGATGTATAGAGAAAAAAATCTTTTTATTTTTTAAATTAGTACAATATACTATTTTACATTCATTTAATTTTGAAAATAATTCCCTCAAGATGGCGGCTATTAGCATCAATACATTGTTGTAGACGATCCTTAAGGTTTCCAGCAGCTCTTGCACACATATCATGAGGTTATGGCATTCTCTTCGTCAATAATCCGCTCTTACTCTGGTGGAGTGTGAGATCGGTTTTTGAAAACCTTTTCCTTCAGATATTCCCGAAGAAAGTAGTCTCGCAACTCCAATTCGCATTGCTGAGTCTTTCAGAAACTGTAATCTGAAATCTCCAATACAACAGCATGTAGCCAAGCAGAACGTTGCGGCGATTGTTGAGCTGCTGTTCTCAATTGCTGCACATTTTCTGGCGTTCTGATGGATCTGTGTCGGCTAGTGTGCTACGAATTTCCTACGCATGAGAACCGAGAACCGAATTGTGTTTGCGTTAGGAACGGCATTGTTGCGTGGAATGTTGAATTGTCACCAAAAAGCTCTTTATGTAGCGATCACAGATCTGTTGGTTTCATAATAAGCGTGAACGGCAAAACCACGATATGCACCGGTCCATATCAAGCTGGCTACTGAAACGGGGTCAACGATTGAATAAAGGCAGACCATATGCAACTGCCTACCCCCACCACAGACCCAGCGGTAATCGATAGAAACTGCTTAGTCGGTTCTGCCGCACCCTGTATGTATGAAGAAAATATGTTTTTCACAATGTTGCTTTAACATGGATTTTGACCATCTCGATAATGTAAATGGACACGAAATGTTTTTGAAGACTGTTTCCGGCGTACACACAAGTTTATCGTTTTCATTTTATAACCTGAATCTGTGAATAACACGAAAGCCCAATGTAGGCCGCGGCTTACAATGTTCATACCTGTTTTCCTGACTGTGGTTCCTGGCGTGCAAAGCATATATACCTGTTAGGTTCAGTCTAAAGTGAAATCCCCAGTATTTAGTTATCAAGCAATTTTAGCATTCAGTTTATAGATCCATAGAATGGATGAAAAGCCATTTTCATTTAATATTGTTGAAGGCAATATTCTTTGGGATATAGTGTTGATAATAGCTGAAATCATGCTTGCCGAATTCTAACTTTATATAATATGATTAAATTATACGCGCAGATAATTTTTTGTCTTGAAAATGGTTACATTTCTTGATTTAGGCTCGTACTGTGACAATTCAATCCATTAATGACATGTGACATTTCTGTCACCTCAAGACGTTGCATGTGACTATTTTGTACCCAATAATTCCATATTCTGCTGACCATCATGTGATCTTGACCAGCACGAGAAGCAATATATCAATAAATTAAATAGCAATCCCATTAAACTACAATTCGACTAATTTTGATACTGGAAACATGAAAAGTATTTCATTTTCTTATAAAAACCATAGCAATAACATAGCTTTAATTTGTTAATAAAAAACTATTCATAGAATTTCTTTGTTTAAATACAATGTTGAAATTTTTTACACGAGTCTTTGATAAACTAATCATTTATCTATGGTAAACTCTCTTTCCTGTCTTGAAATTTTTCTGTAGATGGTTTATCACTTTTTGGTTGTTATAATTTTAGTATACAGCAGTGAATACCTTAATCTTAATGACTGTAAAATTTACCTGATACTGAGCATGTTATGTGTTTAAAGTTTTCAATAAATACATATTATTGGTAAAACTATTAAGTTTATGCATTCCACATAATGTATAAACATTATAAGTCTACAGTTAATAATACACAAAAAGACTGATTCCATGCGTAATTTCTAAATGCATACAGTCTTTCAATATAGAACTAATATGAGGACTTCAAATAAAAGAAGTGAATCGATAACCTAGTTTTAGAAAGAATAATAACTTATTGCAATTTATTGCTTAGAGATATTACTCAAATGTGAGTCTATTTAACTTCAAATTCATTATAAGGACAAGAAAACTTTGCATATGTTAAATTACACTATAAGTACATCGTAAATAAATTTTAAATTTCAAATTATTACACCTAACACATTTTGAAGATATGATAATATTCATTTTCATTGTTTTGTTTTTATTCATAGATCACCAATATTTTAATAGCCGTCTACTTATCTAAGTAGACATTGGAGTCTTAACATTAGTCACTGAATAATTTTACAGATAAGAATCTTTAAATATATTTCGGAAATATTAGAATTTTAAGATAAAAGGGATTTTTACATGAGTATTGCCAAATTTGTTTTCCTTCTTTCAAAAATGTCCCGATAAAATGTATATAGACAAAAATCACATCACATAAATCTTTACTTAAACATTTTACAATAGAGTCTACCAGAAAAGGCTTTTTTATATTTTAATCGAAAATAGTTCTCAATGGGTTATGCGTAATTAAATAAGTTTATGAGAGCTAAATAATTAAAATCATTTTATTTCAAAGCATGTATTTCTTTAAAAAACTAATACCAAGAAATACTTTGTTTTACAAAAAAGTATAGGTAAAATTCCATTTCAAAATTATACAACTAAAAAATTTAAATAGAGGTAAGTAAACATACAAATTGAAAAAAGTATTCAATGTGAACGTTAAAGAATTATTTGCACGTAAATATTCTTAAATAATCCCTGCTTAAATCATATAATGCAATACCTTCATAAAAATATAATATATAAATTTATTCATCTTTTAAATGTAAATTTTCATAAACAGAACATTGTTCATTTAAATTTTAAACGATAGTTAAATTTGAAGGAAGTGAAGTATATAATAGCCTCTTAATCAGATGTATTTATATTTTGACATATATTATAATAGAAACATTCTATTACTTTTTATTTCTATTCAAGAAGAAGTCAAGTGATAAAAATTAAATTCAGGATTCCTCAGTTGTAAACACTATTTGTCGTTTTAGTCAGCAAATACAATTACATGCAGTCGTCATGTGCATTTCTGCCAACTGGTCTTCTAATGTGAATGTTAATTGCATTTGTTTGCCGTAATTAGATTACTAAATAAGCTGGAGCAGTAAACTTTTAGGAGAAAGTTAGGCAAAGCAAAATCTTTCTAACGTCTCCAGAAACACTTCTTTGTAGAATGAGGTTACTTGTTTTGCTTACAGAATCGGAATTTGACAATTATGCAAATATATCAGATTACATGCCAACAACTTTAATGAAAAGCATTTGGTTAATAATGTAAGTAAAAAAGGTTGGTAAATAATGTAAGTAAATAGGTTGTGAATATGTTTAAAATGAGAATTTATGTACTTATAAATTTAAACAAGAAAAAAAGTTGTAAATTTGAAATACCATTGCGATGCAAATTATTACTTAATGAAATAACAAAAATGATAGTAATTAATAAATATTTGCAATTACTAAAAAGTTACAAGACACTGTTATTTTCACATTTAGAGACAAAATAAAATAGTTATCATTAAGAATTAAATTAAATCGATAGCATTGCATTAATAACAACTTTTTTAAATATCGACTGATTAGAAACTATTCTAAGACCGACATTCTAGCTGATATTTATCCAATAGAATAATGAGAATATTATATTTTTAGACATAGCAGCATATTGTGCCTTAAGCTTAGTAAAAATTGCAAGCAACATAAGAATATCATCAACATTTTATTTGCTAAAATAGAACAGTTTTATTTTCTCAATCCTTGTAAATTTCCATATAAATCCACCTTGAAAGCTTGATTTTAATCAAATGTACGATATTTAATCCAAGATATGAATGAACATTCAATAAATTATAATTGTAAAAAACTTGTAAAATTCTTTTTAATAAATGCTTAAATGATGATAAAATTTGAAATTACCGTAATTTACGGGTGAAAGACTATTCAACATAATGATTACAGTCGAAAAAAATCTCTTAAAAATTTCAAATAACTCCATATATTTGATGAATTGATGCATATCATATTTTACAAAATATAAATAAATAAAATCGTAAAAATGTCATCGAAAGTATATTTTAAGGCACATTATCACTGTAAGTTAATAAAAAAATTATTTTTTTCTCATATAAAACTATAATAAATAAATTTAATTTTTAATGATTTAATATTCAAAAAAACTATTAACAGCAATTATCATATACTATAAGTTTAAAAAAGTACATTTGAACTTGAATGGATGAATAAAAAGTATTTAATAATTAAAAATTTGAGCAATACATTATATATATATATATATATATATATATATATATATATATATATATATATATATATATATATATATATATATATATATATATATATATATATATATATATATATATATATATATATATATGCAGAGAGAGAGAGAAGAGAGTATGATCTAATCGAAGGAACTGAAAGAATTATATCAATTAGAAATGTTAGAAAATAATTGCATTTACTCACTGTACAAAGTCAGTATAGTTATATTCGTCTAATGTTTAAACAATCATTTGTTTAAACAAAGGGTAACCAAAATAAGATATTAAATGAAAAAATTAAATATTTTATTTTTGGTAACAAATTATTATACAAAATTATTATATATATGAATTCTTCAAATTGAATTCTTTAGTATCCGAACAACCGAATATTTGATTTGTTTTTATAACGAAACTATAAGTCTAAAATTCACCTAAAAATTTTTCTTGTGTTATACCTTTAACTACAGTTGTAATATTTGAATTTTTTAAATTATTTACATTATTTTCACATAATTTAAGTTTGTTTTTCAATTTTTTGTTAGCCAAAATATGGTAGTTCAATTTTTTAATCGTAACTCTGCCGTTTTCCAACAATTTAAATTTATCATTTACCGGCATTAATACCATTTCATTTATTTCAGAAACAATTGTACATGAAAGAATTTTCCTCAAGTTTTAAATATTTGTTTACTTTTTATTACATAACTAAATGTAACCCATATGTTAAAAGTTTGGTTAACAGTACTTTAGGATATAACTAGTAATCAAATATAGGAATTTCATATGTATTTTCTTAATATTTCACATGCATGGTTAACTGCTTTTATTTAAAAATTCATTTGTAGTAAATATCTTTTGCATTTATATATATATATATATATATATATATATATATATATATATATATATATATATATATATATATATATATATGTGTGTGTGTGTGTGTGTGTGTGTATGTATGTATGTATTGTATTTAAATTTTTATGTAAGGCCCAAAATAAATCTACAAGTTGAATTTCAGTAATTATTTCTCAAATTAAAATTAATTTTTATTAATAAAAACTTTGAACTCTATTATGGGATGGCAAATTAAATAATATCAAATTAGGAAATTTACTCACTTAATTTATTCATAATAAAAACTGAAATAAATTAAAAATTAGATTAAAGGTATTTAAAATACATATAAAAACGATTACGAAAGAGAAAGTAAAAGAAAAGAATTGGTAAACATAAGGAAACTGTAGAAAGATAGAGAGCGTCAACTTAATCAAATACAAAAGTACATAGATATTTTAAGTTTTTAGGATGATAAAATCACCTAATTAAATATTTCGGAGACTAAAAAATTTTAAAATACTTTTTATAGTGAGAAATAAAATTTCATTTCTAAAATAGCAAAAGTAACGATTAAATTTTAGCTGTAAATCTTGATGAAAGGAATAAACAATATTTTAGATATTGGGAGAGAATCCTAAAGTTATTAGTTCCAAAGAAGACTTCGAAAAATATGGTTTGAATCATTAAAACTGATCAATGCTGATTGCCTGTGTGGGGGGGGGAGTGAAAAAATGCATTATGTTTTTGTTTTGAGTAAAATCTCGCCACAGTTTCTTTTTGCTGGAATATTTGACAATCTTTTATGATAGGACATTTGCAATCAATGAATTTGTTGACTTTATATTCATCATTGTGTTTCAACCGATGAGTTTATTGGAACTAAATTATTAATTAGTGGACACTCAACCGGTTAAAGAAGTATTTAAAACTAAAAGAAGTATTAATTAAGAGGCTTTATATACATCTAATTCATGAGCATTATTTCTTGAGAAAAGTTTCGTGCAGAAACTTTAACAAAAATTGGAAATGCTTTTAAAGGAGTGCTGCAAAGAGAAGGATAGCTCAATAAAATTTCACTTATAAGATTATTAATCTTATTATAAATTTTTTGAGACCTATTAATTGAAATAAATGCAGTAAATGGTTCTTAAAAGAGAATTTAAAATACTTTTTTACAAATTATTTTGCAATTTTTTCTTCCGTGTTTAATAAGTAATAAATGTTTTATAATATTTTTAATATTTTATTTCATATTTCAAAATTTTTATTTTGAAAAAAAAAAACCTTTGTATATAATTATAAAACATTTAAGAATTAGAAACTAATATCAAAAGCAGTATAAATATTTAAATTCTAAAAAAAGTGTAAATAATTTAATTCTTTCCATTAACGTACAGGTATCACAATATGTACTGGTGGAAAGAATGTTTAAAAATTTGCTTTGAGTGCTTAAATTAATAATAACATCCAAAATAAATTTCTGGATTTATTTTCTGCAGCGGTACAGAGTAAAATAAAGCATTCATTCATCTGTAACTGCAAGAAAAAATCTATGAAATCATTATTCTAATACTTTACATTTAATGCGATACAAATCATTTATATTTTTTATGTAAGTTCAGGTAATCGTTTTGTGAATTATACCAACATATCCACCCACACAAAAAGTATATTAAAAATAATGGCCAAGGAATACGGGCACACATATTTTTATATTTCCCCTCTGTTATTATTTTTTGTTACATATATTAAAATTCAATCTTAAAAAGTGCTTTTGCTAAAACACATTTAAAAGTGGCTTAATATGTTTTTAAATGGTTTTTCAATTGAATAAATATCTCATATTCCTTGAGAAATCATTGAAATAAAATATAAGATAATGTGGTATTAAAAGACAAATTCTTGATGATGAAGTGAACAGTTTTTTTATCATAATAATAAATAAGTTAATTTTTATTGCAGATTATTAATGTGTAGAAATAAAGAATACATGTCATTATATTTTCTAATCAGTAACCGGTATAAATTATTAGCTTTTATACGATGCATATTAAATACATTGTAGTTTCAAAAGCAAAATGTTTCATAATCATCGAAGTAATATCATCTAAATAAAAACGTTTTTTATTTATTTGATGTAAAATTCAGTATGAATTTCAAAGGCTATGTTATGGAATATTTTGTGTATCATCGTGAAACTCTTTTTAGGAAAACGCTATTATTTTCTTGATTAATATTTACATCTCAGTTTTAGTACAGTACAGCAATTCGCAAGAACTTCATGATAAAAAAACTCATTTTCCATGCTTAAATTCGAAACCACTGACAACGAAAGAAATATATGTATTCATTATAACTATTTTTTACTCCCATCATTTAATTAGAAATTTAAAACTTATTTACTTGACCGCAACAAAGATAACAAATGTTTCCACAGATAATAAGCTGCCGTCATTTGTAAAAATTATCTTTTGAAAATGTTTCTCTTGGGATGCAATTAAGAAACTCATTTTTCTAATAAATTAATTGATAAATATAAGTAAACTAGGAATTGGTTTCAAAGAAATGTTTATAAATATAATACTGCAAAATGAACATTTCGTGGATAATTAATAATTTCTTATGAAGGGAATAAATAATTAAGGTATAAAGTTTAATTAATATTATAATAATTAAGCATTTCATAATAAATATTATTGAAATTCATTATGTATATATCTTTATTATCCTTAAAAATTATTGATTGTGAGCTTTGGAGTATTTTTAAATCTTGAAAGCAATAGCTTAAATGTAAAGTGAGCAAGACTGAGAAACTGTAAATATCTTCTAATATATTTCATATTTCATAAGTAAATGACTCTTCTTAATTCTCTGAATTACATAAAGACGAATAAGAATTAAATTAATACAATTTATCAGTGATGCTTTTATATTACAATAAACTCATTATTATGAAAATATTTAAAAGGTTTTTAAATCCTATTTGGGAAATATGATAAAATTAATTCATGCTAAGTAGAATAACCAGTTAAAATGTTTTAAATTGCAATTTTCAGTAAAATAAGACAATAATAATTACATATTTGCAGTTTTGTTAAGTTGCAGGGACGTAAGAAAAATATGGAAGTTAGAATATTACAAAACAAAACATTTATTACGACATTTCACATGATTAAAACAGTTTCGAAAGAACATACTTAACAATAACAAACAAGGCCACATAGTGTCTGTAAGGTACAAATAATAAACAAAGTTATTTATGAACCGGATGGTTCGACTTCCATTCCTCACATGTGTCTTCTATTCTATCTAACTCTATTTCTTATTGAATATCGATTTGTTTTAAGTTCACTCTATTGGGCAGTAACGCCATCTCTTGTCATTAGAGTTAATATAGATCTGTTACATTGAAATACGAAATTTCAGAAATTATTTTTATAATTTTAAAACAAGTGACGCAAAATACGTGAGAGAGATATAATAAATAATTTGGCAAACAAAAAATATACATACTGTTTTGACATTTCTGATGCTTCATTTTAATATATTTATTATGATATAAAAAACAAAGTAGCAAAAATTTTATAAATAATTTAGTACCCAAGAATTATGTTTTTTCTCTTACAATGTAAGCAAGTTTTATCATTTTGTCCCATAATATAATGTAAATGGCTTATATTTGAGTAATAGAGAAGTGCTTTTCAAAACTGTTTTCTAACATATATTTCACTAAATATAAAACTTTGTGAAAAATGCTGCAAAGTATTTTGATATGATCCAAATTTACTTCTATTTATAAAAGATTTAAAAAAATTATTTTATTTTTTGTTTTAAATTTAAATTATATATGTTTGTATACACTAAATTCAACAAAATGCAATTCACAAAATCCAAATGAAATACAATAATTATGAACGATGCTGAAAAATCTTGCATGCTCTTTGAATTTAAGTATGTAGTCTTGGAAATAATACTTACCAGTATCACTATGAAAAATTTAGGCTGTTTGATGAAAAACATTTATTATGTTTTTTACATAAACTACATTAAAAAAATCATTATTTAAAGAAAAGTAAATGGCTTATAGTGAAACTGATCTCATATATACCTATATAAATGTTTTAGTATTAAGCCTTGTAATCATTCGAGTTCTGTAGAACAAATTACACATATGAAATTTTAAGTTCATAATAATTAATAGAATACAAATATTTTTTAACTTAAATATTATCATATGTCTTTAGTTTCGGGATGTAAAAGTTCAATTTAAAGTTATCAGCAATTTGAATCTTACATGGTTAAATCTTGCATATTTTTATTGATCTAATACTATTCAAATTCTTCCTTAACAAAATTGAACTACGAATTTTAAATATATTCTGTTTAGTTATATATATATATATATATATATATATATATATATATATATATATATATATATATATATATATATATATATATATATATATATATATATATATATATATATATATATATATATATATATATGTATATATAATTTATTTCATATTTCCCTGAGATAGGTAAATATGAAATAAATTTGATATTTGAAATATACTTATATTATAAAGCACTTAATATTCTATACGTATTTTAATTTACTATAAAGCCTTATTGAAATAAATGCCTTTTGCTGGATTGTTTGTCAAGCTCGTTACATTCCGAATAAGAGAATGTAGAGTTTATTTTCTTCTGACTCTATTTAATTTCATAATTTTTAATCCTTTTATTGGAATATTTAATAACTTTACTTTTTTGGGTTGATCACGAAGAGCCTATATATCAACAAATCCTCTATTAATACCATGTAATTATAATATTTAAAATTCATTTATTTAAAATACTATCTTGCTAAAACTAAATACAATTTCACTTAGATTATACACAACATCTTACTGTTTATTTCAAATAAATAATAATAAAAAATTATGTCCCAAAGTAAAATAGCATTATTGCAGACACGCCATAAAAAGTGATAAATTTAGATCAGAAAGAAACAAAAAGGAAGAGTTAAATTGTAAAAACAATTTTCAATACAAATTTCCATCGTCAAATTAAACAACAAATTTCTCTTATTTTCGATATTACAATATGTTCTTCTATGACATTTACTTAGAAGTTTACGCATTTTAATAAACTTCCTGAGTAAGTAAATTTATTGTAGAATATGTTTGTTTTATGTGAAAGAAAAATATTTTTATTGAAAGAAAACTTTTTCCTCCTTTATTTTAAAAACATATTGTAAATATTATGCGCGCTATGTGTGCCCCTAAAAATTGAATTTTTCTACTGTTAATGCTTTCAGTATCAGAAAAGAATTTTCAAATATAAGGATCATCAAAATTTGCAGAACTTTCTACATGTTAAATATTTATGAGGCTACAAATCACTTTTCGGTCTTAAAAGCTATATTCACCTGTAATAAATATTAATAAATCCAGAAGTTTGAATAGGAAGTACACAAATATATCATTTTAATAAATGCATTCCAGGACATAAATCCTTCTAAACAGAATTTGTGTGAGGGTGAATACAGATAAACATTGTTATAAATTGTAAATTCAGATATGCTAAATATTTAGTAAACAACATTGTTTTGAAATGAATGGGGTTTGCAATATTTTCTAGAAAGTACTTATAAATTAAAAATACGCTAAAAAAAGGCTTCGGGAAACGAATTTTCTTATAGAAAGAAATATAAATTACCTTGATTTCCACAAGAATTTATTTATATAATAAAATTGAAATTTTTAATAAATTTCCAGCTATAATGAAATCGCTGAAAATTATTTGTTGTTTTTTCTTTCTACATTAAAGTATATTATACAACGTATTAATTTACTCCACATAGCACTAGAAATCACTAAATTTTATTTTTTTTATAAAATAAACTTAATTGCTGGTGAAGTTTTTTAATTCAATATGATTTTGTAAGACAAAATGTTACCTAATTATTTATTATCATTTTTTATTTTACAATTTAATACTGTAAAAACTATCAAAAAGATTATTTGTAAAAGTAGAGAAAAGTAAAACTGACAAATCTGCTAGCAAATTAAAAAAATGTGAAACATTGTGAAATATAAACGAAATATTTGTGCATCCTTAAAAAACAAAAGAGAATTGGAAATACATTAAAAGGATGTGAAAACTTTGTGATTGAAAATGAAATCTTTGAAAAAAATTAAATAAATTCTTGATAATACCAAGAAAATAAAAGCAATTATTTCGTTATGATGATTGTGATATGTAAGTTTATTTTGAATAACTTAAAGGGAATATATTAACGAATCACATTTAATTAAGATAATCTTAAAATATAAGATATCAAATATAGCTAGCAAAAGGTTGAAAGATTATTCAAGCAAAAAATAACAAAATATCTTTTTTCTATGTGCAATCATCTTAAATATTTCTTTTCTTATCAAAAAAATCTTACTCTTTCTAGATTTGAAATTTCTATGCAGGGCAATCTAGTTCATTAGTGATTACACCTCTTAAGTCTAAATCAAACAGTAAGTCGAAATCATATTTTTAATATTATAATTTTATGAGTAAATTGTATTTTAATGTGTCCCATCCCTTTTTACATGAAGGTTATAAAATTACTATTCCCTTATTATTCCCTTACTTACAAGAAAAATGGTTTGATATAGCAGATTACTTTGATTCCCAGAATGTCAGGGAATGTCTGATATTCTTAATTCAAAAATTGATTAGAAATGTTTAACTGTAACAAGTGATATTTAAAGATTCCCTTTATTAAAAATTTATATTAAAATTATAATTTTTTGTTGTAAGCAATATTTAAGGGAAAATTAAAAATAGGATATGTCTTAATCTGTGTATTCTCTAAATCTATGAATTCTATTTTATAAAGGAAATATTAAAAAAAAGTTTTCTCTGCAAAAAAACTGTCCAAAATTATTTTGAAGATCCTTAGCACTTTTTCAAATTTTTAGTCCATTGCAATAAAAATCTATGCAGGTTTGAATAAATTTGCATAGAATCTATGCAAATGCTTATATTTTCTTCACATCATCGGTTTTATAATAACGCATGCATTGTTCTAACCTATATATATTATAAAGTACAAAATAAACTATGATTAAAATATTTTTTCTTAATTTAAATGGCAAACATCGCTCTCATATTGATTTGTATTAAATGTTTTAATTCTCGAAAACTATTAAAAGTAATGTTTTTAATAGAATAAGCAAATTAGAAGCTATCATATAGTCTTGCTTTTTTAACATTGTTTTTCTGGTTTTTAACTTATAAATTTTCTTAATTCCCTTACATCACATATTCTCTTTTTACACATGAATTTAAATTAAAGCTATTCAAAATTATTTTAAAATTTTGCTAATATTTGCGATTGAAAATATATTAAAGACTGGTTTATTGTATTTGAGAGCTCTTTCTCTCTTTGAGTAATCTATATCAATCTTCATTTGCATACTGACTTCTCACACATAATTTAGTATACTTCTCTACTTTTACACTGCACAACGAAACTTTTTAAACTATTAATTCAAAACATATAGATTTCTTTATGCTTCATTTTATATGTATGATCTTTACATATAATTTTATACACTTTATTTTTTGCTAGTTAAATATTTTGCTTCTACTATAAATGATATTCATTTGCAAATATAGAGACATATTATAGGACAACTTCTTAAGCAGGTTTATGAAAGAGTAAAGAATGTCTTAAAATAAAATATAAATCTCCAGAGTGATACTGGGAAATATTATATTTTTGTATAAATATATAAATTTAACACCATTCTTAAATTCCTTTTAAGATATAACCTTGTTAAAATTTGTTTATTCTAAATAAAATAATTTAAAGAGGATATTTTATTTTATTTTTATAGTTGATATAAAATAGTATGTACATCTTGAACATATTTCTATTTCTCTCTCTCTTTTTTTTTTTGCTTTTTTAAATACCTTCGCAAGAACACAATGTGTTAAAATTTTAATTTTTGACTATTGTAAGTTTATTATATTATAATTAGGGTAATGTTTAATTTATCAATAGATACTATATACTGAACTGCTGTAGGTATTAGTTTTAATAAAATTTTTCACATATTACTTTAAATTTATTGAAAGAGTTTTAAACTTAAATTTTATATATATATATATATATATATATATATATATATATATATATATATATATATATATAATATATATATATATATATATATATATATATATATATATATATATATATATATATATATATATATATATATATATATATATATATATATATATATATATATATATATATATATATATATATATATATATATATATATATATATATATATATATATATATATATATATTTATATATACACATTAAAACTAGTTAAATTTTATTTATTGCGCTCAAATGTTTGTTTATTTCGAAGTCTTATAATTTAGTATGGATTATCTTTGAAGTTTTAAAAGGAATTGAATCTTATGAGTTATAGTTTTTAAACAATCTCATGCATAATATTTGTAATAAGAATAAGAATAATATAAGTCAAATACCAATATGTTTGTAATAATACTATCAGAAAAATACAATAGTTTATGCTCAAATATTATATTAATAATAGATTTGCCATTGTAAATGATTAGGACTGCTAAATAGTAGTTAAATTTAACTTTCATTTGCATTTGGAATACATAAACATGAATATCAATTAAAATGCAATATAGATTACTTTACAAATGATATTGTCTTTCCTTAATATTGGACATTGAGTTTCTATGATGGGAATTTCAATTACTTTATATTTGTACTTGCAACATGAAGAAAACTGGTATTTACCAACCATTTTTGTTAGAGCTGTGTGTCGTACTGTTTTTTCCTAGTGACATTCAATTAAATTTTGGAATGTAATTATTATTATAACAAAGTATGGCTCATACCGTTCTTTGTTCCCAAAATGGTTATTAAAATTATATTTTATCTGCAGTAGATTTTGCTCTAAGGAAAATTTCTTGCAATTAATTGGAATTAATTGAATTTTATAAATTGCTTTTTTATGATTAATAACTGTGAAATGGAAAATAGAAACATATACTTGAAATAAAAACATATAATAAAAACATATAATATCTTAAACTATATTAAAGTATACAGATTAATATTTATGTATCTGACCTTACTTTTGCAATGAATTACATTTGCAACCCTTACTTGAAAATATTAAGAAAATAATATAATACTTAATATTTTCTTCTTCATGTTCTATTTTGAATATTTTTAGCAGCATAATGCAGAATTAATGTCTTCATATGTAAATCAATAATAAATTTAAAACATATTGTTCCAAGCTTCATTAAAGTTCTTTAAAAAAATAATGAAAACTGTTTTTATTATTTTCTTTCAATTTGGATTTTAAATAGTTATTAAAACATTCAAGCAATTGTACATTCTTTATCATTTTTAAAAATCTTAATTTTCAGTTTGCAAATTTTAACTTCATGTTTAAGGATACTGTAGTGTTAATGGAAAAATCATCGACACTACCTACTAACAATATAATTTCCTTTAGCATACATGTTCCTAAAGATTATTTTTTCCTTTATTTTAATTAAAGTTTGTACATAAGAAAAAATCTTCAATCATGAAGCATTATATGCTATTGTTACTTATGACACTTGAACAAACCAAGCTCGCTATGCCGTTAGCTATGTGAATTTAAGTCAGTAAGGTGCGTCTTTCATTTAACCAGAGCACCACAAGGGGAAATTACGACTTTGCTTTTAATTTCTCCGATAGATAACACCACCAGAAGATCTAATCCCTCAATTTTGACATCAATCTGAAGGAGTAGGAAATTTTCTAAAGAGCATTGCACCCATGGTAACTGATCGACGACTGACCACAAGACATTGGATTCCGCACATTTTTTTAAGCACGTATATCGCATGTATTCGGTAAGTCTTTGGCGGCAATGGAAATGCAACTTTGACATTCCGGGTGGTAGACCGATGCCCTAACCACTAATTTACCACAGCCCTAAAAAATAATTCGCTGGTTTTCCTGAAAATGTGGATTTTTTAGATCCTTAATTGATTTTCATTAAGGGTAGGTTATATTTAACAGTCACTTATAATATGATTGGGAACATATATTATGTCTTTCAAAATCTAAAAACCCTTCAACGTGTTCCTATATTTTACTTAATATTCCTTTGGAAATAGTAAATATTATTCACATTCTCTTATGTATTGATCCATATACATTTAAACATTAAATCGCATAATTATCTGCAGTTTAATAACTAAGTTAATTTGATTTTTGTCACAATTGCATTGTGATTCAATTTCTAATTTTGTTCTAAACACCTTTGTTATTCTTTTACTTATTATTCAAAGCTAATAAAATACTACTAGTTCAAGTTGTTGTAAAATAAAATTCATAAGAATTCATAGCTTGTAGTAAGAAATATTAGAATGTTTAGCAATCTTGAGTTACCTTTAAATACATTTTCTTTTTTACAATAAAACTGCTGTCAGAAAAATGCTTTCCAGGATATTATAGTTATTACTACAATGCAAAGTTGAAATATTTAAATTTAGCAGCAAATAAAAATAAAATGCCGCAGACAATTGCTTTAGAAAACGAACATCTTTCTTATTTTACTTTGTGTAAAACTTATTAAATCTATGGAGACGAAAAGCGTGATTAATAACTGAAATTCATATGAAAAAGTTCATAACAGATGTGTTGAACTTCAATCTAACAAGCATGATGGGAAATTAGAAGACTGTACTAAGTAATAAGATGCATTGTAATAAGACAACAGATTAGCAATATTTGTAAAATTCCTCATTAATATGAGGAATATCTACATATAATTGCTTTATGATCTTGAATTCAAACATAAGTGTTTAACCTAAATTTATTCTTTAAACTGTGTATGCCATTAGTGTTCAAATTTTTGTTTAAAATATAGCTTTAATGATAATCTCATGAAATTTTGCAAATTTATAAACTAGAGTTTATAATCCTTTTCAAAGTTTGTGGAAAATATCAGCTAATTTCGGGAATTCCTCCATAAAAGATTTTACATATTGAAAAAGAGTATACATTTCCATAAAGAAAAGAGGGGTTACCGTACCCTCTTTTCTTTATGGAAATGTATACTCTTTATGGAATGTGAACCAGATTTTTTATTTCTGAATTAATTACTTACAGTTGTGCAAAAAATTAAAAATTTATTTAATTTTGTCATCAAAATAACTTTGCAATTGTTTTTTTAAATGTATGATGAATTTATCATTTTCCACAGAATCTTTAAAGGGATAAGAATACCAAATGGAACAAAGGAACTATTCTGATATATTATTTATTAAAAACTCTTTAATTGAATCTCAAGAAATTTTTAGGGATTAAGATCCAACTAATCATAATTTGGCTATTTTATTCAAAGAAATTTAATCTGTTTTTTACTGACTAATTCATTATCCTTTTTCTTCAAAAAGAATAATGACTTAATTCCTTTTGAGGAAAAGTTAAGCGTATAAGTAAAAATAGCCGAAGTTATTAAATTTTAAATATTTTATTTTGTCAATAATAGCAAAACAAATAAAATTATCTTCTGAAACGAATAGAAATAAAATTTACTTCTCAAACTAAAACTAATTTATAAAACGAATTGAAAATTTAAATTAAAATCAGTAAATAATTTCACCTACGTTAAAAATGCTCTAAAGCTTAGATACTTTATAAAATTTTAAAGGCATTTTTAGAAATATTTATAAGCAAGTTAGAATTTTTATAGATATAACATGATATGTTTGATCTAAATTATTTTTAATGCTTTTGCGGTATTTAAAAGTCCTAGTAACATTGCTGAATAACTTTTGAAATCTTATTTTTTATGAATTTAATTACTTCATTAGAGCTAAGTGGAAAGAAATAAGAAAATAAAATTCTAGGATATTTACTTTAAGTAGTTTTATAAATAAAATACAATATTTAATTGGAACCTAGTGAAATATGAGAGAGTTTGGCTTAAAAAAGTTTATGAAACAGAAAGGAAAAATAATTTAAGTTTCTATTTTTGTAAAGTATATATGAGTTATCAATTCATTATAAGAGTATTAATTTTTTTTCATTTCATAAATTTTTCTGAAGAATGTGGCAATATCTCCTACAAGTAGTTAGCCGTAATTCATGCAAAAACAATATTCTAGGGTCTCAATGTTAAAAAATCTAAAAACATTATATAAATCATTCGATTAACTTCATTTATAAATTTGCTTTTTAATTTCTTTTGTGAAAATTGAAAAAGCAAATGCATTATAGTATGCTTTAGTTAAAACAATGGTTATTGAAATTTGATATGCAAAATAATAAATTTCCTAGAAAAATGACTCTTTTGTTTTCTTAATCATTGCACAAATATTCAATTTTCATGTTTCAACTATATTTCTGATATTGTCAAAGGGCATTTGCTGAAAGTTTTATTTAAATGTGTCTATAACATTTTATTGTTCATGAATTAAAGCGCTATAAATTTCTGAGTTGTATGATTTTTTTGATTTTTTTATCTCATTTTAGCTTTAATGCTACTACGCGCTTTGAACATAAAAGTCCCATATTTGGTTTCAATCATTGGTGGTGAATTGGTTATTGATGATGGGTATTTCGGCATCACTAAGAATGAAAAAACATCTCTTTTAATAACAACTTCAATTATTTTTTGAAATTTCTTAGCTCTCAGAACCAATCAATTATTTAAGAAATTAATTAAATTAATTGCAGATGCATGTTATTCGGACCTTTTGTGATAAGGATTAAAAAATATTTAAAATAATTCATTCATATTATTTATCGTGTTATCCTGAATTTCTTATTACATACTTATGAGTATAAAATTAAATATATAAAATGTGGAGGATAGCAAATACATACAAAAGGAATTTTAAAAAATGTTTTGTCTTATCTATTATTATTAATCTTTTAACTTATCATGAGTATACTTCATAACTATATATTTGTTCAGAACTTCAAAATATTTAACCTCATGATAAACGAGGAAATATTGATGATCGGAAATGAGACTTCTCAGCGAAGAATGAACTTTTTGAAATGTGACACTTAAGCTTCCTGTCTTGTCATATTGTCAGTAGTTTCGCAGACATTTTGAAGTTTTAGTTAAGTAAGAAACAGTAAGGCTTGACACTGCTCTCATGTGTCACGTACATTTATTTTATACATTTTAAAAATTAGGAACTTAGGATATATATTTTTTAGAAATATGATTTCATATTTCACCATAAAACATTTAACTTTATTAACATTTCAATTTTCATGTGAACAAAATATACTTTTATACTTATTGAATCATATTAATATGAAGAGAGAGAAAAATAAGTTAAGTAAATCATTTTGGCATGAAGGTAGATTTAAAAAAAAATTAACATTTAAATATTTCAAAAAATGTATAAGATGTAGTAAAGTAAAGTAAACGCCAGCAGAGGTCCCTGTACCTAACCCTGAAAGGGTTTTACCAGATTTGATGGACCCGCTGGAGAGAAAAGAAAACGGAACACAGTACATACAAGACAAAATATAAATTAATAAAACTGTAAATCATGTGCCAAATTTTAATTTACTGTATTTAAAAACGCATTGACATTAGTATGCTTGAAATGTCTTCCAAAATATTAGAGTTTTTATAAAGTTTGATGTTAGTCACCATAGAAAAAGACCTGCAAGGGTTGACCGATATATCCTCATGCAGGTGAAAACACTAGAAAGCCAGTCAGCAAACATCATTACTGAGTAACTGCGCACTTCAACAGAGCAACAATTGTCATGATTTAGTATGACAGACTTATTATCCGTGTAACCTATTCGCCCACCATTTTAAACGCAGCAACTTTCAGAAAGTTGGACATCTGCTAGAGTGGTAGAAGGAACACAAAAATTAGACACTTCATAATTAGAATCAATTTCACTTTACAGATGAGCAAAGGTTGCCAAACTTTTGGGATCCGTGGTCTACTCCACATTTAAAAATTGAAGCCGGTCTACCAATGGCAGAGCTAAATTAACGTAGCGTACATGTTTATATATTTATTTTCGGTAACAAGAAAAAATGGTAAATTATCTAAATTTTATAAAAAAAACTTAATATTAATATTTACAAAATAAAAATTTACTGAAAAAGATAATCAAAGTATTCTTATATCAAAAATTGACCATCCTATTAACTTCGTTTAGTTGAAATTTGGCACTGTATTTATGCAACAATTTTTTTCTATTGTGGCTGGTATGAGCTTATTAAGTCGTTAACTTGTGCAGCGGTATCGCAGAGAAAAGCTAGTTTCATGAGCCATTTTTCATCTTCCAATTCATTAATGTGCTCTCCTTTCATTAGTAGAAACTTTTTTTATTTCTGGTAACAGAATACTACATCTTTTAAAAGAGCACCACGGCTTAGCCACTTTACGTCTATATGCAATAAGAGATCTCCGCACTCTTATTCAGTTTCTTCCAAAATCACCCAAAATTGTCGTCTCTGAAGACTTCTTGACGAATTGAATTGACGATTTCAAAAGCAGTTTGCATTATATCATTAGACTTTAATATTTTTGAAAACAATACCTGTTGATGCAATGCAATGATAGCTGGTAAAACTGGGAATTTCCTCATCATTATTGCACAAGGCAATAAAACCAATTCGATTCCCGACCATTGCTGGAGCTCCATCTGGTTGTAATGGAGACCAATATATTGGAAATCCTGTCTTATCAATAAAGTTTTTAAGTGAATTGCAGATATCTTGGTCTCTCATTTGTCCTTTCAATGGAACTATAATTAATAACTCTTCTTTTGAAGTCATATCTTCGAAAACCATTCTCACAAAAATGCACAACGGTGAAATGTCACTAATATCCGTGGATTCATCAAATCGAAGTGATAGGAACTTGCAAGCTTTTAGATGGTCCTTTTATAAATCCTCCAAATTATTATTCATAGCCTCAGTCCGTCGCATCACAGTGTTACGTGACAAAGAAATATTATTTATTGACGATATTATTTCAGATTTGTTTTTAAAATCGAGGAAAAAAACTTCTCCCGCTTTTCAGAAAGCCTTTTTTTATCAATTCTCCACCTTCGAATGGGTTTTTCGCTTTATCAAAATTTCTGTAATTTTTAACGACGCCAATGTTACTGCTTCAGCTTTGGTGGCTGAACTCGTTAATAACGATTGCTTTAAATGTAAACTTGACTTTAATTTCTGCACATTAACTTTTCGAAGTTCACTGCTGATTGGAAAGACTATAGCATATTTTATGTTCATGGTTTTAAAATGTCTTTCGACATTTGCTTTTTTTGGTAGCGCCACACTTGAGTTACATATAAGACAAGCACATTTCTCCTTCACCATAACAAAAAAGAAATCATCTTCTCACTCATTGGATAATGGTATATTTTACTTTTCTTAGCACTGGTACCTGGGTGAGTCATTTTGGAAGGAATGTTGAAACAACGAATTATCGTCTCGGTGCGGTAGAAAGCGAGAGAACTGCAACGTAAGACAGTGATTCTCAACCTGTGGGGAGCGCTCCCTAGAGGGCGCGAGCATATCCAAGAGAAAATGTTATTTAAAAAAATTGATTAAAGGACTAAAAGGAAAGAGCACACACATACAAAACAAAATATATTTAGACATATTTAATAATTAACTTATTAAATTAAAACAACTTACTAAATTAAAAACAAATTCAATAATTATTAGTGACTTCCTTGGGCCTGTCTTTCAGAGCAGAGTTTTTCGAAAGAGGGTTTAATATTAGAAACAGACACTCTCAGTTATTTTTCTATATTTAGCTGAGATCTATATTTTGTCTTCAAAGAAGCCACCGCAGAAAATCCAGTTTCACAAAGGTAAGACGTTGAAAATGGTAGTAGAATGCGAAATGCTCTTGATTTTAGTGCAGAAAACTCATCATCCACTCCTGCCCAAAATTCAAAGAGTAATTTATTACTCAATTGTCTTTTGGTTTCGCCGCTTACCGTGAAGTCTATGAAGGTTTCTTCCTCTTCAATTGAGAGTCCTTCGGGAGTATTTTGAAATGAATCCCTCACCCACTTGTAACTTGATATTAGTTTGTCATCAGCAAGAAAGTACTTCTTAAAATTCTTTGCTAGCGTTGCTAAATGATTTTCAATGGTTACAAAAACAACTTTTACACGTTGTTCTTCAGCCTTGTAAGTTTAATACAATCATTGAAATTTGCAAACATTGTTAAGTTTTCTTGCTTTAAACCTCTGCTCCAAAACTATTCCAATTTCCTACAAAAAGCATTAACTTTATCACTCGTATCCAATATATGTGTGTTTGCTACTTGCAGTTCAAGTTATTTAAATTCTCGAATATGTCGACCACATGTAGCTCAATTTCATCACAAATAAATTATCGTGAAAATTCTCAGCTTCCGGTCTATTTTCCTCTTCTAGGAAAATAGCTATTTCTTCTCTTAATTAATAAACACGTTGCAAAAATTTCCCTAGTGACAACCATCTTGCCTCGCAATAAAATAGTAACGCTGAATGTACTGCACCCATGTCTTTACAAAGTGCGAAAAAGATTCTTGACTTCAGGGGTTTCATTTTTATATAATTTACTACGGTTACAACCGTAGTTAACACAATATTCAAACCAGGGGTCATTCCTTTGGAAGCCAAAGCTTCTCTGTGGATCCTGCCATGCGTCCAGACGCACTGTGGCTGTTTTTGTTTCACAAGTGCTGGAATACTTTGGAATCTTCCGGACATAGAACGAGCACCATCGGTGCATATTCCAACGCAATGCTTCCACTCTATGTTTGCCTCGTTCATAAAATCATTCATGATAGCAAATAATGCGAGTGCTGTTGCTTTGAGTTCTCTTGGTTTGCAGAAAAGTAATTCTTCTACTACTGACAAATCATCACAAAATCTAACATAGGCAATGAAATGAGCATCTTTATTACTATCTGTTGCCTCATCGAGTTGTATTGAAAACAATTTGTAACGCAACTTCGACAAAAGCTGACACTCTACATCTTAAGCTATATCAGCAATTCGACGGGCAACAGTATCATTTGAAAGAGGAATATAATACAATTCTTTTGCAAAATTATCTCCTAATATAATTTCTACAATCTCAATTACGGCTGGCAAAATAAGCTCTTCACCAATGGTGTAAAGCTTTTTACATCTGGCTATTTTATATGATACTTTGAAAGAGGCAATTAAAGCTTTTTCATTGACAAAAAAGTTTTTTTAAACAATGATTTTTGCTTTTCATATGATTTTAATTTTAATTCGAAGAATTCCCTGGGTTTGTTTACGTACTCACTATGAAATGTTTTCAAATGTCGTTTAAGTTTATTAGGTTTCCTGCTGTCTGCCGCCAATATTTTTGAGCAAATGATACACAGGGGCCTTTCCTCTTCATTTACTTCAGTACTAGTGAACCCAAAATTTAAGAAATCTTGAGAATATTTTCTTGCTTTTGTTTTCAGAACCACGCTGGTCTGTGTACATGTTGATGCTTGTCTATCGTCTAATGCTTGCTTACGCCCGATTAGAAATTTATCCATGATTCTGCATAAGTCTGCTGCCGTGAATATTTAATACGTTGAATTGCAATTACACGAAAATATATTTAACATTGACATTCAGAATAGATTCAATAGCGATAGAAGGATCGACTCGAATGAGATTGTCTGGAATTGAAATTGGCGTCATAGAACTTTCTCCTTCCTCCTATGAGAAAACATTCGTTCACATCTGCGCTTGTTGACCTGACAAATTCCAGACAAATCGAAACTTCTAGCGAAATCATGAGAATGCCCGACATGACGGGATGCAAGAGCAATAAAAAGGCATAGGATTCTTGTTTTTCCAATGCTGGGGATCAGTGTTGCAAAATGTCAATAAATTTCCGTATTCTTGGTAATTTGTAAAGTTTAAAATTAAGGTTGTAGTATAGGTTTAGCCCCAAAATGCTCAAAATACATTATTATTGTATACATTGTATTGTATGCGGTGGGGAGCGAAGGCGCGATGAAAATTATGATTGAAAATTGGTGAATACTAAAAGGTTCAGAAAAACTGACGTAAGACGATTAACTGAGAACTGAAGCTAAACGAGAGGGTGTGACGGGTAGAGTAATCGACTCGCCACGTCGCTATTATCGAGCCGTGTACTGGATATAATCTAAGCTCCCCACTTTGTCAAGTTGATTCTATTTTATTCTCCACTGTAAAACGATAAATTCATTGCACTACTTTGCACAGTTTGTTTTAGGTTTTGAAGCGTAAACTGCAGTAAATTTTTATTTTAAATAATTCATTAATTCTATGTTATAAGTCATAAATTAAATTGTTAATATCTGAGGTCATTATCGGGATGGTCTTGTAGACTACCTAAAATGTCTTCGCGGTCGACGTCTTGACCATCTCTGCAGATGAGAGTTACTTCTGTGTCACAAATGATTCTCCACGCCAGTTGCTTTCTAGAAAGATCGGGACTCTGTTTTATCCCAATAATACCAAGGAAAGAGACTGTTACGTCCCGAAATTTTAATGTAGAGAGGCAATGTCCTAAAAGACAGAAATGTGTACCACTTATGTAAACATTTCTGACAGATTTCTTTAACTGAAAGTCGCTGAAAAAACAGGTGATTATTCTCCATTTGGTTTATTCCAAGGTGTCCTTGAAGTAGATTTCGTTTTCATGAATGACAATTCAGAGCCAATTCGTATTCGCAGTAGGGACAGGCATGAGAGAATTTCAGCTGAATGGATTAACCTGTATATTCGTGTGTTTTAAATCCCATAGGGCATGTGTAGTTTACTTTGGGAAGGTACCTTGAGGCACGATTACACATTCTCTAGGTAATATTCTACTTCTGAAAAAGATGCTGATTGAGAGATCTGCATTTTTACGTGATGACCAATCTAATATTGAACAAGGAATGGGGTATCCCAAATTAAGTAACATATGCTTGTTGTCTCTCCTCCCCTCTTTGACAGAAAACCATGTGTGACGGTATTTTGAATTTAAACTGAATGCAATACATAAGAAACAAAAAACGGCTGAATTGAACTCATTCATTTTAATCCAATAATTAAAAAGAATAAAAAGGAATGTAAGAAGTCTTTCATAAGAAACTAATTTAGGATGTATTAAATAATATATTTTAATCTTAGTCTACACTTTTTCAGCAAGCTACTATTTTTACTATTTCTATTTAAATGATTATTTATCGCAACATTTTGTATATTTATTTAATGTTTTATTAGTTATACATGTAATACTAATATATGATACATACTTACATTTATTTTTCCTACCTTTACTATATATTGAATCTCAAGAATTGAATAGAAGAAATTTTTAAGGCATACTTCTTTATTATTTTATAAAATTTCTCAGATTTTGCACCAAATCTTTTCCCCATCCAAAATATCATTTCTCGATAATTTTTAATGCAAATAGTTTTAACAATTTTGACATATTTGATTATTTTGTAAACTGATTGGCATTAAATCTCATGCAGAATTGGTACCACAAAATCATGCATTAATATTCTATTTATATTTCTCATGCATTTAATTCTCAAATTTTTAGGCATGTATTTATATTTCTGTAGTCTTAATTATCAATTGCTGCAAGCAGAAAAATAAATATTTAAATGATTTATCCTAAAAAAATTAGAAAAAAATACATTCTAATTGATTTTGAAATAAAATTTCTCGATAGAAATTGTGATTATGCCATCTTATTTACTTTTACAACATAGGTAGCAATTTCATTTATTTTTTGCTTTAATTATTCGTAAGAGTTAAATTTATCTGTTTTGTTAGCAAAATTTTAATGAAATTAAATTCTTCATTTCATGTCAGTTAAAACTTTAAAAATATTAATTAAATCTGTGCTTCTTTAAATTTATTTCTCAACAAAAACTTTATTGATTTTTCTTTAAATTAAAGAAAATTATCCATCGAACTAGTTCCTTCTCAGCATTTATTACTCATTAATTCATTTGATTAGAAGCAATTATCTCACTTTGTGAGTTTCAAAACGGATATTAGTAAACCGCAACCAGCGATCCATGATTAACATCCTTACCTATTACTTTAATTAAAATGATTAATCAATGAATGATCATATCTCTTAGACCTGATACGCATCATTTTCACTTTAGCATCTCATGAAATCCCTTCCACGTGGACGGAAGTTGTAAATGATGCGGGTAAAGGGAGTTGCAGTTAATGATAAGCAAGTCGTTGTTCAAAGAGGTGGAAGATACCTGTGATAATTAATATCTGCCGAAGTTAATTCATGCTTTTTAATCATAACTGCTTAATCACATATCTGAGTGAAACACATTACCTGTTGGTATAAATTATACCTTTCAATTTAGAGCCATTTGCTTATAAAGGAAATAAACTCACAAAAAGCCCATAAAATTCAAAAAGATTATTTTTTAATATTTACTGTTATCATTATAAAGCAAGTGTTATTCAAAAGCCGTTTGATATAAATCTTCTAAGTGATTACAATAAAACATCAAATATTTGTAATTAAAGTCGAAACTAAATCAAAGATATTAGTTTAGATTTTTGCTCAAAGATGGCTCTTCAAGCCTAAATTCATTTGCAGATAAATAAGAAATTGTATTTAATTCCTGTAAAAATGGTGCTTAGAGGGGAAACTTATCATTCCCTTACCTTTACTATATCATTGATAAAAAAACAAGTTGTATTAATTGTAAAGTTGATTTATCTGAATGTGTTAATCTGTAGAATGGTACGTTTATTAAATATGACGTATTTGATAATATGAAGGATTTTTCTATGCGATGGAACAGTGAAATCTACCCTTAAATTATACTTCTCATCAACAACTGGAACCGTGTCAACTATTAAACACAGCATGGATCTTTATAATTTTTCTGATTGGGCTAGAAAGGAATAAGTATTGGCTGAGCGTGACTTATGTTCCCTTAGATGATTCTAATCTTTTTAATTAAATAGTAAAAAATATCTGCCGCAAGTGAAGCTACATTAACCCACAAAAGAAATAATATGTTTATTAAATTTCCCATATGTTATATCATAGCACAGAATGATGGTGCAACTTATTCTGAACTCTAACTTCCTAAAAAATGTGCACATTAATAGAACTTTGGAAAATTATATGAAATATAAATGAATGTTATTGTCACTTTTTGAGAGATATTATTATTTTTACAAAATTTTATTTTATTAAGAAAAACAATTGGGCTATACTTGTTACAGTTGGGACTTGCGTTGTTGATACAAGGGTGAAATGTGTGTGAGAAAAATGTGACGTGATCGGAAAATTTCTGAGAATGCTTTATTGAATATTTTTGTCAATGATATTTTATTAACAAAGCCTTTATTGTATTCTTTTGAAAAGGATTTGCATTATATTCAGCACGTAAATCCTTCAGGTGACAAATTTTTATAAACTAAACTACCTAGACATGTAATCCCAAAACATCCAATTTTTGCTAAAGCACATCTAACATTTAAGTAACTATTCTTGATGAAGAACTTATCACAATCGGTGTTATATTTTTGAGAGATTAATGAAAAAAAATTATCATCTTTAAAATCACAATTGTTTCGGGGGAGATTGATAAAACCTGATATTTTAAAATTTATAAATCTTTAAAAATGACATTTTTTTTAATAAATGAATAATTTATGCATCTTATTCAACAACATGCACATTTGTGTCTTAGTGCTTAAAATTTAAGTAATTAGACTTGATGAAGGATTTTTCACAATAGATGCAGGGAAAAAGATAATTAAATATTGATTCAATTGGGACAAGTTTTCTTTATAAAAAATTATCTATTAAAATTATCTTTTAAATATTCTTCAACTTTCTTGTAATTATATCTTACAAATATTTTTCTGAGTTTGAAATGAAATAATTCCAAAATGATTGATGGAGAAAGTAGTTATATATGTGGTGGATAGAAAACTAATCTAAGAAATAATTAAATTTCGCCAACAAATGGGAAATTCATCCATCATGTATTTGGTTTCCATTTTTGTGGATTAGCTGTAAATAGTTATATAATTTTTATAAACAGTTTTTTCAATTACATTAAAATTCTGTGAAGGTATGTACATCGTACAATGAAATATTGACGAAAGTAAAATAATGGAAAAATCATAAAATTATTTAAGTTTAAAAACTATTATGGAAATGTTAGCATACCTTTGTAATTTGGATTCATGCACACACTTGTTCATAAAATCAGAATAATACCGTATAAGGTAATTGGAGATGCAGAAAAAAACACTCCATATTTATTTTTAAATCCAGGTATTAAAATGAGAAAGAGCAAAAGAGGATGTATGTATAATGCTTGTATACAAATAACGATTATTGCTCCTTAGAGAACTTACACCACATATAGCCCATACAACTAAACAGTACGATGTTGGTACGAAATGTTATACATTTTATGCCTCCCATACCAGAAAATACAGTCCGTACAAAGACAAGGCTTGTCGAGGATCATATTAGCGAGCTGTACTTCGACGCCGTAGGCGGACAGCCTACTCGCGAAACGAGTGTGAGTCTATTAACGTCCTCTGCGTACCGTGCTGTACTTGGGGCAGAAAGCTAAACTCAGAAAACAATACTCTCTGAAGATCCGGTAACGATGTAGGAGGAGGTGGTTTACGAGTTGCGATTTGTCGGCCAAGCATGTCCCACAACTTCATTTAATCATGGTCTATCGGATTCAAGTCCGGTGAGAAAGCTGATCATTCCGACGAGAAAGCAGACCTATGGGTGATATCCTCTGATTAAAGGTAGTCGTGGATGACGTTCTAAACATAAGGACGGGCGTGAATAACCATAAGCATAAATTCAGTACCCACGCACCTCTAAGCAAATGGATTTATTGTTCCATGATGGTGTCCAAATAAATTTAACTTATTAAGGTTCCGATTTGAGCATGCAGATCTGTTCCGGAGCCCAGTATTATACTTCCCCAAATGAGTACTCTTGCACTATCGTAACGTTGGCTTTCAATGCTAAAGGTGATAATTTGTACCTGGAATTCTCCATATAAACTTCCAACGTGAGTCAGATTGCAAGGCAAGCCACGACTAGTCAAAAAACGTAATACAAGTCCATTGTGATGGTGTTCAAATTGGCAGTTATTTACTTCTGGTTAACTGCAGGTGACAATGAGTTGCCTTAAGCGGAACACGTTACATGCCTTGCAAACTTATATATTATATTGCTCTAAACATCTGTACATAGTTTGTTTTGAAACTGTAGTACCCATAGCTGATGATAACAGTCGCGACAAATCCACTGCTTTGCGCCGTCTGCTTCTTTTGGCGGTTACTTTCAAATTCCGGTCGTTATTCGGAATTATAACTCTGAGCTGATTTGCACTGTAACGTGTACTGAATTTCCATCATCCTGAACTCGTTGTCACATCCTACAGGTGACACTTTGGGCAATTCCGTGTTTCTCAGTTACTGACCTCTGCGTATGGCAACATTCCAGGAGGCCGATAATTATACCATTAAAATATCATCCAAATGAATTATCTGTGTCATGCATATGTGGTCGTGGTACTACACGCAGTACGGACAGATGGTAAACAAGCTCTCTTCTTTGCCTTATATAACCCTCTCATATGCTTTCATCATTGTGGCGTACTCTTGTGAGTTCTTGTCAGGTGAGTTTTTTCTAATTTGCATATAATTTTTTTTACAATGTGTGTAATATTTCTACAGGTGGCATTTTCCCTTTGGTATTCGATTTCTGTGTGCTTCTAGGTTATCATTAATTTATAGACATGTGTGTATTTTGTGCAATTTTCCCATAGAGGATTTTAAGTTGTGGTAAAAAATAAAAAAATGTGATTAAAAAATAAAAAATATATTTTAACTTGTGTTTGTGAGTTGTTGTGAACGCAATAATAATTTCCGTGCAAACGAAAGCCTTGTTTTGACACAAATTCTTAATATTGTCACACCACACAATCATTTCACTTTAGATTGCACACACACACACACACACACACACACACACACACACACACACACACACACACACACACACACACACACACACACACACACACACACACATATATATATATATATATATATATATATATATATATTGTGTTTAGAAAAGTGAAAAGTATGGTGATGAGGACTGTCAAATTTAATTATTATTTTATTTTTTACTAAATCCTTTTCTATTTCTTAGGTAGAAAGTAAGGTTAAATTAGTATATATCAAAATGGAATGCAAAAATTATATAGTAATTATTTGTTTTATACATTCAAAAGATAACATTTTGAAAAGTTAAAAAAAAAGCTTATTACAAAAATTTTAGAAAGATGTTTCTACTCTGAATTAATTGAAATAGTTTAATAAAAATTAGAGAAAAATTCATAGTAAGTAAATTTAAGTTACTTTGAAGTTAATATATATATTTTTGTATTGAATGCTTTAAATGTATTATCACAGTAATGTGAAATAAATTTATATAAAGATTAAAAAATTATTTATTCAAAAATAATAACAAATTTTTCACATAACACTTGTGGCCAAAACTAATTATAAATCTTTCCAAGCATGATTTTAAAATAATAAATTTCTTTGTTTACATTATAATTTTAGAAGTCAATTCTTTTCTGAATTAAAACACGGCGTATATTACAAAAAAATAAATAAATACAAACAAAACATTGGTTTATTATTTTCAACACAATACTTTCTATGGATTTACATAGCCTTCAGAAAATTAATATAAATTAGAATATATTTTCCATACATTCTAAGAAAAAAGACTATATTTTATAAATTAAAATTTAAATTTTTATATCGATACTATCTCTCCCTTTCATTTCAAAATTTTTATTAAATATATAATAATACAAGTAAAATAGAATGTAAATTTTTTTGAAAACTGAAAAGTATTTTTACATTATTTGTTTCATATATTTGTAAACTAACAAGAAAAATACATAAAAATATGAGCTGTTTTAGATAAAACTGATCAAATTACTATAGAACTTTCAAAGAAGTAGTATAACTACTGTGTATTTAGGGTGAATTGAATTCATTGCTGGAAAAACTGAGAATTAATTGTTGTTATGTGATTAATTTTATAAAAATGTTTCTAAATTTAAAATCAATATGTTTTGATATGCTATTGAAGTATTTGTCACATCAGTATGGTATAAGATATGGAAATTATTATTTTTTAATATGATAGTTAACAGTTCTTTTGAGTTAAATAATTTATATGTTATTTCGAGTTTTGTCGAAAGATATGTAAAGAATAACAAAGCATAAAACATTTAAAATTATGAAGTACAAAAATTTTAAGTATTCTACACACACACACACACAAGGAACATTCTAATTTATTGCATCATAAAATGCAGATTACTTTAGTTTGATATCTTAAAGTTTGATTTTTGTAGTCCTGTAAGAGTTCACCAATTAAAATGTTAAAGTGAAGGACACACACATTATACTACGCTTTTCAACAAGGATCTGTTGAAAAAAAAAGATTGGAGAATAAAAGGGATTTTATACGTGTCTGGTCAGAGCTATTGTTGGTAACTATGAATGCATCATATTATTGTAATTTAATTTAATTTAATTACAAAAGAAAACTATTGTAATTTAGTTATAAAAAACTATATGATATTTAATTTGTTATATTGCTGCATAATATACTTCTCTTTGAATGGTTTGTTATATATTTAGCAATATACATCGGTAGAATTTTCCTCCAAATGTTTGGTAACTATGCTGTTTTATACGAATGTTTGATAAAATATATTTTTGTTACCATATTTGAATATCTTTCCCAAGGGAAATCACGAGAACATCATAAATATTCTTCATTTCATTTCAATACACGGTTGTAGAATTTAATATAGTACAAGAAAGATTAAAATATTTTTTTGACAGTGCAAACACGTTTCTTAAATAATACATTAGGTACGTTGGCTGTTTTTATATTTCTAATATTTTAGACTGTCATCTTGGGCTTTTAAATCACTTGAAGATAGCATTTTATTCCCTTGAGAACAATAACATTTGCTTAAAACTACCTTTACTTTCTATATTCTATAACATTCTTGATCTTGACAATATGTTTATCACGTAACATTTAACATTAACTGAAATTTTTGTTTTAATTATCAAGAGTAATTTATATTAAGCTCATATTAATGTTTTTGGGGATTTCTGTGTATCATGTTTTCTTATAATATATGTGTATCATCATGTTTGTAAAGTTCAGTGTATCCTAATATTGTATGTTAAGAATTAATTTTCTGCCGGCTGTTCCCTCCACGTGAGCTGAAAATATTTTAAAACTATACTTTTGCATGATTTTCATATGGATTCGTAATATATGAATTAATGAAAGCTCAGTTAAACTTAAATAATAAAAAAAATATTTTATCAGATAACAATTTATAATCATAAAAACAGTCATCAAGATAAAAGATACACCCAATAAAATCCTGAATTTCTACTTATAAAATATTTTACAATATATGTTGTTAAAATATATTTTTATACAAAATAACACACACATTCACAAATTTCACTAATTGTCCTTTTGATATAGCTTAAGAAATTTATATAGTTGTGCCCCTATTTATGTGAAATACTTTGAATACATTTTATTCAGGAATGCAAAGTCACTAAAATGTCGTTTTACATTATGACATTAATAAAAAGACCAAAAACATTTTCTTAAGTGGAAAGGTAATTTGTTTTCAGTTGAGATTATTACTGTTTGATAAATATAATAAAAGCAAGTAATGATGTAGAAGTTTGTTAAATAATTGAAAAATTTAATACTTTTAAAATTAATTTATTTGAAATATACTTGGTTACAGATAAATTAATTTTAAGGCCTTTAAATTACTTGATAAGCAAATATGATTAAAATAAACATATGTTAAAATCATAATCACATTCCTAAATAAACATCACATTTATAGAATGTTTAAACATATTGTTGAATTTTGGTATTTTCTCCTATATGTGTGTGAAACTGATTTCTAAGTAATATGTATTTTAATCTAATTGCTTAAATATTTTTAAATATCCTATAATATTTTTCTATAACACACACACGTGTATATATATATATATATATATATATATATATATATATATATATATATATATATATATATATATATATATATATATATATATATATATATATATATATATATATATATATATATATATATATATATATATATATATATATATATAAATATATAGTATTATGATTCACCAAATTTAGGTAACGTTGATGATTGGTAAAAACGTGCTAGAATTTATTCTATATTAAATATATTTTACGCGTAATCCAAATTTATCATATATTCCAAATTATTCGAATATTATTAATCAAAAATAATTTTAACAAGCATGATTATTTATTTCTGAGTTATACATTTTTTTTTCTAAAAACGGTAAAATTCAGATTTTTATTAAAGTTAAGGAAAATATTCTATTATATAAGTTGACTGAAAATTGACTTGTAAGGAAAGTTTCATAGGAGTCATGTATAGAATATTAATAATAAATCCCTTGTTTAATTCATAGAGATTGTGGTACTAAATCTATAATTAATTACCCTAGGGCTTAAGACAAACTTATCGTGTTCTGACAACAATCATAAGAAACAGGATAATCGAAAATAATGTGACCTAAATCTGTCTCAATGTGAATATTTCAAAGATAATGTGGGTTTATATACGCAAACTGTTAATGAAACCAAATTTAAATGAATGTAGCTTTTAAGAGTGTTACTTAAATTTTCCATTCCTAACAGTTATTAATGTCAAGTTATAACATGTAATCCTCACATTTATCATATAGAACTCATATTTAACAGAAGAAATACTTCAAATTAATAATATCAGTTAGATACTAGTTTCAGCAGATATAACTAACTGTACTATTTTCACAGTATTAACATTAAAAATTATTGTTGGAATATTTTCAAACATTCCTTTTTGATGAATAAATACAAATATGCCTAAAATTCTAAATTACCTCAATCTTATTTCATCTTATGTTCATGAAAATAATTTGAGAAATATTATTATCTTTTTTCTAGATTATAAAGTGTAGTAAATTTTTATTTTTTTAATTTTATCTTTTCATAATGTTTTTAATTTTATTGTTTTATAATGTATTTTTAGCTTTAATCCAATGTAATTTTGATTGTTCCTTTTTCAAGAAAGTGTCTTTATGTTTTAATCACTAAATATTTACCATAAAGTTATAAATTAAAAACATTTTAATCAAAAATATTTTCCCACGAAAATAGTACGTGCAACATCAGTTGATCTTAAAAGACAAAATCTGTGTTACGAGTTAATGTTAGGAATCCAGGTACTCTTCAATCAAAACAGTTCTACATTTATAATTCATTCAATATTAATGCTATTTAAATTTATATATTTATTTTACACCCAACATAATATGTTGTTAAATGCATTATGAATAATACTTTATTTGTATTTGACACTTCATAATTTGGTATTTCCATAGAAAATATTTATATTTTGTACTTTGCATAAAGTATTATTCGTATAACAAAAAACATAAGTTATTGAATTAAAAATGCAACAAAAAAGTTTTTAATAAAAACTTTCAACTGTTTTTTAAATTTGGAAACCTTAACAAAGAACCTAGATTGGCAGATTAGAAGAATTATTGATAATTAATCACTTGTATTACACAAAAGGAAAAAAAGTCTCAAAAACGAATGATTGCATACTTTGAGATTACAAATTAAATTTTTATTATTTATAAAATATTGTTAATATAATCATTCATCTAGCAAAACATGTGTACATATAATTTGCAAATTGTAAATACATACAATTCTAACAGTTATTATGTTGAAATTTCAATACTCTATATTAATATAAATGTATATAAATATTCTGGAAATATGATAATAGGTACATATTATTACTGTCATTTAAAATTAATAGAGAAAAACATACGAATAGTTAACTTTATTTTTAACTTTTGATAAAATAATTTAACACTGATGGATATAAAATAAATACACTTGAATACCGTTATTACTATTTAAATCTAGTCAGTATACATCATTTGCATCAACCAAATTTAAGCTTATTTTCAAAAGGATAATTAAAACCATATTTTTCTTGCGGATGTATGCTAATTTGGAAACATACGCTGAAGAGGTAATTTTTTGAAATCAAAATATGTCTCTTTACCAAATAGAAATCACCATAACTATTATAGTTAAAAATTGAACACACACACACACACACACACATATATATATATATATATATATATATATATATATATATATATATATATATATATATATATATATATATATATATATATATATATATATATATATATATATATATATATATATATATACAAGAGAATTATATTTCAAATATAATTCTCTTGTATCTTATATAATTTTATGTTCTTTCACGACATGTATTGTAAAATACTTTCATTAGCTTAAATGTGCTTTTTTATACTCGAGAATTCTCTCATTAGTTCAATTCAGACTTCAAGGTACATATAAATAATTTATTTCACTTGTTATAATTTAAGAATTTAAATATTAAAGTTTACTGAAAGTAAATCTAGTAAAGAATATACATTTACATACTATTTGTTCATTTTCGAACCTTTTCTTTATTATAACTTAGTATATGAAGGCAAAATCAGGTTTCTTAGGTTTCTTTTAATCTATTATAAATTCAAATACCCCTGAAAGGTATCAATTGCATGATCTATTTGTTATTTTGCACTTTTTTGAGTCTAACCATTTTTATGATGTGATACATTTATTTAAATGTAGCGCACATAGTATAATACATATATATTTTTAATATCATGCTTTTACTTATATATGTATTCTGTTTACTTATCTTACTTAAACATTTTAATCCATTAAGATATACAAAGTAAATTTTAATAAAAAAACTTGAAAATTAAATTACAAATAAAAGTAGAAATTAAACGATTTTAAAATGTTTCAATTTTATGAATAAATTATTTTTGATTTAATGTTAAAAAATTTGACCTTAATTAAGCTTAAATATATCATCTGGAATACTTTCTACAGAAATGTTATAAGCCTACGATAAAAAGATATTGTAAGTCGTGATACTTTGAGTCATCAGTGAAAATGGGAAGAAAGAATAAATCTTTTTATTTTAAACATATTATTGCACCTATGAATTTAAGACACATAAAATATGTTTTCTAGTTCCAGAAAATGAACAAAAATTCAATACCTAGACAGAAAACCAATTAAAATTATGTGAGTGATTATAATTTTGAATAAAGAGTTTAAAGAGAAACAAAATTAAGCCTTTCAGCGAATTATTATTAATTTTAATTAAAATCAATATTTACTGTGATCTATGGTTTTTCCTTTGAAAAACGTTTTAAGCAAGTTTAGTTTAAAAAGAAAATAAAACTTATAAATTAAAATTATTTGGAGGACAGTTAAGCTTTGATTTAAAATGTAATTCACATGAATGGAAATGTTTTATTTGCCTTCAATGTTTTTTAATTGTAAAAAAAAAGGTTTTCCATTGAAATTCACAAAATTGTTCTTCTGAAAGAAGTTCTTTATTCTGCCTATAGAATGTGTAATTATAAACTTCATTTTACAAAAACTTTTATTTTTATAAGTTTATAAAGGCAGCAAAATAAAGTACTTTACACAGCTGTTGTTTTCCCATCGAATAACATTGATTAAATTTTAAAAAGGAAATCATATGTTAAAAATAATATTAAATACCAAACTTTTAAATATTAGAAAAATGAATAAGAGAGAAACTTTTGTTTTACTCAGAATTTAAGTATGGAACAAATGCTGTGGAAAATATCAATCTGCAGTAACCACTTCATTCAGCCTGAACACAAGAGGGTGCTGGTTTTTGTTTCAGTTCATTTTTTTTATCTTATAGTTATTTTTTGTTACTTTGTTGTTAGAGATTTATGTATCTAAATCAAGTCAATTTAATTGGCCACAAGAATTTGATAAAATTTCTTTTAATTAAATATTTTTAACTTTATAAAGTGTCAGTTTTTTTGCTAGAATTGTTTTAGTTATAATGTTGGTTGCTTCAATTTACTCAATGATGCATTAGCCTGGAAGGCACTGCACTTCATTTTTAAATCCGTAGTTGATATAGTTTCATTCATTGATATTATTGTTATGTTATGATTCTGCAAGTATAGTTAGCACTTCACCTAATTTGGATATATCATTGCTTATACCATCAGTTGAATATCTTATTGAAGAATTTTTTGGGTGAGTTGCTTATATTTTTGATTTGTTGTCAGTTAATTTTGTTTCTGAAAATAACTTATAATAAGAATTAAGTATTGAAGATCAGTGTCACTAACTTAAAAGCGTAAATATTGCTTTGATAAATAAAAGTAATGTTAACATTTTAGAAACATTATCCAATCAACCAATTGAGAAAAATTGATCGTCTTAAAATTGGTAATAATGAACTTCTTAGTGCAAAATCTCCAAAAATATTAGAAATGAAAAAATTGTAAAAATTAGATGCCAAAAATATTGGAAATGAAATCAAGCAATTGATTATTTTATGATACATTTATTTCATATAAATGTAAAATTGAGCATAAGATGGATATTTTAAACTTTTAATTGTAATACTTGTACCTAGTTGAAACATCTAACACACTTAGTTCTACAACAGAAGAGTCTAGGTAATTGATTAAATTACAAAAACTTTTAATTAATTTCCACTAATCTTAGTTAGAATTTAATAATTAATTTGAAAATACATTAGATAGAAATAGAGATTATCAAAAATTGAGAAAATTATTTACTTCAAAGTTGATTACACAAAAGATGTTCGAGTTTGTCATTAACGAAAAGCAGTTATGTAGTCTTAGAACTATTGGTTCTCGTTTTCGACAAAATAATTCACTCATTAATGAGTATTTGGGATATCCGCTTAGCATGACTCCCATAAAATGACAAGTGATGTATATATCACTTGTAATTTTGTAGTTTAAGAATACTGGAATTTAAGAGTTACAGAATTTGAGTAGAAATAGAGAGGTTGGGAATTTAACAAGTTTAGATATTAATTCAGATTTATGTATTACTTCATCCCCAATAATTTTAAAAGAATTTTCCACTGATTTAACTCTAGAATTTAGAGGAAGAAATAAAAGTATGATATAATTGGGATTTAAAAACGTTTTTGCTGTTTTTGGAAGAAGAGGTAAAAAATCATAACAAGTCTCCATCTTTCCATTCTCCCGTAAAAGAAAAACAAAATTCCTCTTTCCAAGAAGGCAAAAGCGGGTTTTGAAAAACAGAAAAATAACTATTCTTCAGTGGCTTAACCTTTAATTAGGCACACAGCATCTAACAATAAGTGTATATTTTCTGGGAAGAGCTTACATGATTCATTTTCCTGTGATTTAGTAAGCGTATAACTGAAATGAGATTATTTAAAAGAAATAAATTTCTTGAGCGTAAATACCCGATTTCATCTTGTTATCAAACTATAAGAAAAATTCAATCCTTGAAAACAATGGTAACTTCCTATTTCTAATTCCTAATTTTCTAAATATTCCTAATTTAATAAAATTTCAATAATTTGAAACTTTACTATAAATTACATCATCATATATCTAGCTAAAATTAATATACTCATTCTCATTAAGCACTTTTGCAGATAATACATAATTGTGTATTATCTGCAATGTGTCATCCTATTATTCAACTAAGTAAACAATTCAACGTAATTTGAATCTTTCTCTCTCCCTCACACACACACACTTATGAGTGTGTAGGAAATGTATATAAAGTTTAATATATTTTAGAAATAGACTTAAAAGATTCAAGTTATGACAAATGCACAAAGAGCAAAGTAAAATCATTTAAGTGGTGGATGTAAACACAACTTTACAACCGTTTTGATGACAATTTAATACCCAACAAAATTGGTAAAATAAAATAATATAAATTAACATTTCCTTAGATGTTATAAATGTACTTATAAGTATTTACTATCTTACCCTCAAAACAGTAATATTCATTAGAAATGATTATACCTTTTAAATAACAGAAGCAATATTTGGACATTAAATTGTCTCCGCGTTGCAAACAGTATACGGAAATTTAAAATGACATACTTGAAAACCTGGCTAGCTCTATGGATATAAAGGTGATAACATCACCTTTCTTAGATTTTATAGTGACGTACTTGTATAAGCACTACAATGTGTAGTCAAATTATGTGGTGCAAAAAATGACTGTACCATTAGTTATAAGTCTTCTAACTCCATTATCAACCAATTCCTTACAAGGATAGGATATTGCTTATTTGAAAAACTATTTTGTACTAATAAGACTTTTATAGATCGCTCGATTGCAATATATTATATTTATGACATTTGTCATATGTAGAGTGTGTGTGGAGAGAGAGAAATATGAGAATAAAAGAGTTGAGGAGAAAACACATATAAATAAAGAGTTATTTGTGAAGTTTTATGTAAGAAGTACAAGATGCAATAAGCTCGACTAAATATTTTTACTAAATTTAATTTCTTTGATGCTTGCAAGTGAAAGTTAGTTTATGTTTTTGGAAATATCTGTTCTTAATTTTATAAATTATATACGAAATCTGTTTAAGATATGACATTATATGAATTGTCATTTATGGAAGTTGTTTTTAAGGGAATTAAAATAAAGCTATTGGATGTAGAATTCTTCAATAAAATTTTGAAGGCTGTTACTTATTAACTCTGTGATTTAAAGTAAAAATCCAGCAGATTCTGTTTATTGTTTTGGCCTTAACTATTGATGATGTTTAATGATTACCATAAATCCTATCAATGGTTTTAAATTGTTTCTTTACTACCCTATTGCACCTTTATCTATACTTAAATATTCCAAGTGGATATTCCGGACGAGATAAATGTTGAACATTCTGTTATAAATTACACCAATTGAATGATTAAATAGAAATATGGTTGCATGTTCCTAGTTCTTTTCTTTTAAATCGAATTTCACTATTCTTAATCTATTCCCTCTCACTGCAATATAATAAAATATTATTAAGAGCTGTTTTATGCATTATTTATCATCGTGATTAGAGTGATTTATCAACATGATTTGATTTTCCTAAATGAAGAATAAACTGTGCAATTAAAATTAAATTAGTGAAAAAAATGGTTATGGAAAGCTGTTTCAAAACCTAAAGGAAATATTGATTATTCTAGCATGATTAAAATGTATTTAAATATTCTTGTAAATAAAAGAGATGGTAAATTGCATTCTGCTTAGAATGCTTATGTACATCACTTTTCTATTTATGTTTTAAATAATAAAACAAATTATAGTTTAAAAGACACATATTTTAAATTGATTTATTGTTTTTTCAGTGAGATAAAATATTATTGATTTGATTTAAAAATAATAAAATTTTGAATACATTTATGATTAAGTTTTATGATTAAATCAGACATTGAAATTGGAATATTTATTTTTAAAACTAAAAATGGGGAATGTTATCAATGTGAGTGATAAGGTAACACATATGCACTCTAATCTTATTATATATAACTCGTACCTTAAGCAACACAAAATAAGGAACACTTATAAAATTAGAAAAATAGAATTCCTTTATCATTCTCAGTGCTCACAAGATTTAAATCAAATAATTACATCTTCTTGCACAATTTAAACAAGCTTTTATTAAGAAAATTTATTATTTCTTACAAATCTCGGAAACTATCATTCAAACAATGTAATGACTTTCATCAAGCAGTGTTTTATAATATTGGTCAAACCAGTTTGTTTCTTAGTGCTCTTGCTTAAATTATAAAATATATATATATATATATATATATATATATATATATATATATATGTATGTATATATATATATATATATATATATGTATATATATATATATATATATATATATATATATATATATATATATATATATATATATATATATATATATATATATATATATATATATATATATATAATTGATTGATAGAAATAATTTAAAATGCAATATTATATAGCATTTTAAATTATTTCACAAACAATACTATATTTTTAATTCTTAATGATTACATTTTCAAATAGTATGACATCATAATGAATTGCATCATGCTCGGTTTAATAGAAAATATAATGTATGATTTAACCAGACATTTTTCAAAGAATATGTGTAAGAAATTTTGTATTACTTAATCAGCAAATTTGAATTTTTAATAAATAAAATCAAGATTATGGATATAATAAATAAATCGTAGTTTATGCTTGACTTGAAAATATCCGGAAATAATGGTAGATTAAAAATTTTGTTACCACTTGATATTCAAATATGAAAACTCAACATAATCAGAATCAAATTGATGAATGTTGCTACAAACAGAAAACTTTTCTAATTAATGTAAGCATCTTACTAAATTCAAATAAATTGTACAAGTTTATTCGTATCTCGTTAGAGATTAAAATATAAAGAATATTATTCTTGAATAGAATAACTTTACTTTTTTAACATTAATTTATAAAGAAATTTTAGTTGTTTATTTATAATATTTATTATATTAAAATGATATTTAATATGTCAGTAATCTACTGAAACATTGTAACAATTCAAGAATACAGTTTTGAAAACTCTCTAAGAACAAGTCCTTATTTCGATATTAAATTATGTTTTCTTTAATAAATGCGAATCTTAATTGAAAGGTAAACTATTTTTGGAATTTATTGCTTCATAAGATTCTGAGGATAATTACTCCTTCTCTTCAAATTCACCCAATTCACTAGGCATAAGTAGAATACCATAAATTTCATCTTAAGAAATCATTCATTTAGTAGAATAGGCATATTACTTGGTAGAATGAGAAATCGAAATACGTCTGACCGAATTTCATCAGTTTCAATCAATTCAGAACACATCTTATTTTCGGAAGAATTTAATCAAATATGTTTCATAATTGGTTTTATCTTATGTGATCCTATAAGGGTTTCAGTTTATCATTTAAATGTAAGAGAATATTTATTATTTTCTTGGGTAGTTAAATGCAATTCGATGAAAATATTTTATTTAAAATTCTGTATTTTAATATGTAAAGAAGTAATAATCTAATTTGAGTGTAATAAAGTGATAAATTTATGCGCTTACCATAAAGAATATTTTTTTCGTAAAAAAAGAAGTATAGAAAGCATTTCAGTCAAATTCTCTATTGTTAACGTTACATTAAAAATGGAAATCCTGCAATATATTTTACATTTATATTATTAAATTTAGTGAAACATGCAATATTATGCATAATATTTGAAATATTAAGAATTGAAATTAAAATGTGATTAAATAAATTAGCAGACATTTAAATTTTTAAACCAATTAATTTAACATTGTGCTATTTAAGAAATAGCAATAATTATGTAACGTATATAGTTTAATACAAAAAGTTATTTAAGGTAAACATAGTGCATAAAAATAGAAGTTCATGCTTATTTTTATAACATTATAAAACTTATTTATTGAACTAATTAAAACGTGTATTGGGAAAACTTGTTTCATTGAAAAGAATTACAGAAAAAGTTCTTCAAAGTTTCATTTCATAATGATGTTAACTCGAAATAATGTTTACAGGAGAAAATGATTTTTGTTTTCATAAATCATTTAAGGATTATCAACAATATTCTTATTATAAAAATGTTTAATATTTGTAAAAACCACTATATAATTTTTCTAATACTTGTAAGAAATTGTAACAGTCATTTTTTCTCTAATTTTTAAATCTATTTTTACCAAGGAATGTTAAAAACTGTATCATTTAAATACTACATAACAAATATTAAAAATAAGGTTATTAAATGCAGAAAAGCATTAACTGTGAGAATGGAATAATTTCTAAAATTGTAATCTAACCATATGCACAAGATATCAGTCAATAAATGCAAGATACTAAGAAATTTAATAAAGATAAGGAATATATGCTAGCAAAAAATGATAGTTTGTTTGAAAAACATGTTGAAAAAACTGCAATAAATTATTCTCATTTATTGAAAATCATTAAAGTATTATAACTCAGTTTTTTCTTGAAATTTGCAAACACCTGTCATAAAATTAAAAAATTAAAATTAGCTTCTATTCATTTTTGCTTTAAGAAACCAATGATTTTCTTATGATTTCCTATAGATTTTCAGAAAATTGAATGATAGTAATAATTTACTTAATCAAAAAAGTTATAACTGTGTAATTTTCAAATTCATTACATGCTGCTATTACTGAAGAATTTTACTGCATTTTGCTGGTTAGTTTGAATTTATAATGTACGAAATATATGTACTATAAAAATACAAATGAAAATGAATTTAAATTTCAGGCTTGATCTATACAATCAGTTTTAACTTTTAACTTTTTGTTAAATTGTAAGCAATTATGAATAAATATGATTTACATTTATTTTTATGAATTGAATCAAAAATCTTTTATTCTAAAACATATTAAAGAAAAGAATGCTGATTTAAATTAGTCAATATAAAACTTTTCAGATGCCAGAGACATTCAACAAAACAATGAAATATGTAATAGAGTACCATACTACGTAAAATATCTTCATATTATATTTTTAGAAAATATGTATATGAGAGAATTTAATGAGATAATATATTTCAAAATATTTAAGAGATTAACCCATTATTGAAAAAAAGAAATTAATTAGCAGTGAATGTAATTTTTAATTTTGTAAACAAAATACATGCTTATTTACATAGAAGCTGTCAGATAAAAACATACATATGTTGAGATCACTTTCCTTTTTTTCGCAAGTTTTATGTTACATTATGAAAAAAATCTTTACTTTTTATGTTAAATGAATAATAAAATTTATTATGAAATGCAAGACAAAATGTCAAACTTTTAAAGTAATTAAAATTAATTTACTATGCAAATCGTAAAAAAATACATTAAAAGTAATGATTTTAGTTTCATGTTTTAATTTTGTCAAAGAAATGATATATTCAGTGCAATAAAACCATTTATTCTAGAATAAGGTTTGTCTTGCATACGAACTGTAATCTCATTGGAACTTTATATTTTAACGAAGAAATCTTTGTAGCGTTGACTTCATTCTATTATTTCGATTAAAAGGTTAAATCTATCAATTAAAGATTGCTATCAAATTTATTATGAAAAATTCTAGTTTTATTATTCCAATTTGAGTATATTTTCCACAAAATAGGATAATTAACATTATACGAGAATATTTCCTACTGAATTATACAATCATTTGGGACTTATTATATTGTAATTAAAATACAATTACTTATTCATCCAATTTTTGTTATCCAATATAATTTACTATACAATTGAATAACACGAAATTTGCTATTTTAAAAATAACCATCTATTTTAACAATTTTCACAAGAAAAATGAAAGGAGTAATGTTTTAAATATATTAGTTTTTAGTAACTTTTTTACAAAAAAGAGAACATTCTTAAAAAAGTATACATTTATATCTCATTTTAAAGAGTTTTTTTAAAAATTGCTTTAATTTCAAAACTAGATTTGTTAATTGAAATTTTGTAATTATGGAAAATTTATTACCTTTTGTATGAGGTAATAAGCAATCAACAAAAGATAAGTTTTCAAGTTAAATAATATTTCAGTGCCAAATGATAATTACCTTCCTTTGATTACAAATATAAACGATAAAATCATTAAATTCATAAAACATTTATACTCAAGACTAATGTACTGTATTAAAAACAACATTTTTCTTTCAAACAAAATAAATGATTATTTGATTTAGTTAATTTAATTTATAATAATTAAATTAATAAAAGTTCTTTTGAAAAATATTATCGTAGCTCACCTGGTAATATTGTCGATTCCAAATTTCCTTAAATTTGAAAAAAAAATGATTCATTATATAAATTATAAATGTTTTATCTAAATATATTTATAAAGAAAAATTTGCTTTTCAAATTAAAATATTTAATTCACTTATCAATTTCTTTAATTGCAACATACATAATTTTATAGTTTGTAACAACAAGATAACACATAATAATAATTGAAATTTTAAAACAATAAATTAGATTTTAATTTTATTTAAAGAGATTAAATTTTATGATTTCAACAAATAAAATGCTAGCTTAAATAACTAAAAAAACTATACGAATGTATATAGTTTATAACAAGAATAATTTTCCTTAAAAATTATTTTGACCTGAAAAGTAAATACGAAATCTGATAAATATAATAAATTTTTAAATATTATTTATAACTTAATTGAAAAATCAAAACTTTATTAAAAGTGTTTCATATTAAATTTTGAAACTGAAATTACTATATTTCTAAAATAAAAAGAATTAACATTACAAATATAAATTAAACCATTAATTTCCTTAAATCTAAAACTGGGGGAAAAGATATTCTTTTTTGAAACTTTAATCAATTATTTTAAGCTTTACTAATATCTTTTTAAATTTTCCTGAAATTTGAATGCTGAAAATACATACAATTTCAATAATATGCATTGTATCTCAATCTCATATTTTTATTAATTAATTTATTCTTTAAATATTTTTATATATTTGTAACATTTTGCCAAAAGTTAAAAAAAAACATATTAGGAAAATAAAAAGTGATATTTATTTAAATCTCATTTTTCACCAAAAAGTAATGTTTAAAATTCAAGCCGGTAATGCAATGCTGCATGTTTCATAAACCTTTGGAAACCCCCTTGAATATAGGCTATCGGTTGGATATGTTCTGTCTGATGTGCATCCTAGATTTCATTCGGCAGTTTTTAATGTTCATTTTCATGTATCTGCCACGTTGACTTGTTTCATTAAACTTAGAACTGAATAATGATATATAGTTCATTGAAATCAAATTAGAAAAAAATCATATAAGTAAAATATAAATACCAGTCACATTATAATAAATCCTTATGTCGATTCCTTTATGAGTTCTTTTTTTCTTATAAATAAAGGACTAGTTCATAGTACGAATTGTATTCCTAGTGATTTTAACTAATTGGTCTGTGTTTAAACTTCAATTATACACAAAAATGGGCAAAATAATGTTTAACTATATGTTGAGTTCAGTGATTGTGACACAAAAATGAATGAATTAAGCAACTTTCATCAAATGATTTTCACTTAAACACTTATTTTTATATTGGGATATTTTTATTAGAGATATAATAGTATTTTATAGCTCTGTTGACAAATTGCCAAATGAAATTTTTGTGTCTAAAATATCTTACTACGACAACTTAGTGGGATAATGTTCAATTTTCATATCACTGACATTTTTCTATATCCTCACACAAAGTTACAATAAAAGTTATCTCAGAGGAGAAATCCTTCAAAGGAAAGAAAAAATGGAATTGCATCATTAATTTTTAACAAATTAGCAAAAATAGTTTTATGAAAAGTTTTTAAACAGACAAGCAAAGTATTTTTTATGTTCTCTCTTTCTCTCTCATGCTAAAGTAAAGCTTATACAAATCTTCTAATTTTGAATTTCAGCTGTGTATACTGCATCTGATGTAATTTCTTCAAATATCCACAGAGCCACATCGAGGGCTAAGAAAGCTAGACGTACACTAATAACCACAGTTTAGTTTTATCATTACAGTACAAATCATGGTTGTTTATCATTTACATGAATGATAATATTCTATAGCTAAACTAAAAATAACACCCATAGCTACGTAAAAGTTGCTGTTGTTGTGGCTTATCCTCCAAATGTCTGACGAAATCAGACAAGATCCATCAGACCGTTGACCCTAAGGAAATCGAGGAACAGAAGGGGGGACGTGTAAATATCCTCTCTGAAAAGTCCCAAACAGTCCTGGATGCGATTAGGACTAAGTAAAAGTAGATTGCTTCAACACTTATTGCTTAAATAATAGCTAAAATTTCTTAACTTTCATAGCTTTTTTTATAATATTGAAGATTACTATTTAATCATTATTTAGATTAAAATTGTTTCATTAGTTAAAAAACAATTTATGATATAACATTCAATCATTATTTATTAGATCTTATTTCTTTCAAGAGAAAACTGTAAAAATCTTGGCAATTGTATTTGATAAAAATTATTACTTTCCCATTTTTATTTCATATATCGTAACACAGAATTTACTTTGAAAACACTAATTTTTTTGCAACACAAAATACATTTTTATACCTCACTATTGTTCAGAAATTTCTTCTTTGAAATTTTTGTTGGTAATAAAGAAGTAAGCACATCATCTCTTTTATATTATGTTTTTCGTTAAAATTAATGTATTTTTGACATGTTTGATCCTGGTTTAAAAAAATGTATATTTTTAGTATAACTTTTGTGATAAAAAGCGATAAACTGCATGCTCCATGCTCATTTAATGATCGCACAGTCTTGAAATTTTTATTATGAGTAACAAATTGAAGTAAATTAATAGACAGCATGTAAAACATTAACTGTAAGTGGTAGCTGGATGTAGATATGATTGCAAAAAATTTAATACACTTGAATGTGGAATAAAATGTATTGCTACTATCACATTTTTCTATTCTTCTAAGGAAAAACTACTTGGTTTTAAGAAAAAAATTCAACATGGTACTTAAACAAACAAAATGTGCTATGATTCATCGAATACTTTAGCTTAATGTTAAATATTTTATACTTGTTGATATTTCAGATGAGCTTATATATATTTTTGTTTTTGACTAGTTTTATAATGTTAAGTAAATACAATACATTGCAAGTTACCATAGTTTTAATGAAATGTTTTCATAAAAATCTTATATATTTAGATAAATTATAGTTACCAATTTAATTGAGGATAATATAAATAAATTTTATTTTAATTTTTTATTAACTGTAGGGTTAAGTTAGTTACAATGTTAGGTTTAGAGTAAATAGATAGCTTACAGAAAAAGATTTAAAATATGACTTCATAAAGCTTATTCAAAAATTATTTTCAATTGCAAAACAATATTTTACATACGTATGCTAAATTATAATGTAAGATATGTTGAATGATTTTTAAAAAGCAAAAATATTTAATTTTTTCATAAATACATCGCTAATAATAATTTGATAAAGCATATGAAATTGTTACAACTTAAGTTAAATTCAAGAAATGGTAACAAAAATAATAATTTTGAGTTATATTTCAAAACTAATGTTGCCATTGCTTTGAGTTTATAATTAAATCTTTAACTTACATACCAAAGCTAGCTTTGTTATATTTATATTCAAATCATATTTTAGAGATTTTTTAATATACTTCATAAGCAAAACTACTCTTGATTTGATATCGATTTTAAAATAATAGTTTTTGTAATTCTACAGTAAAATTCAACTAGTCAGGATAGACTAGAATTTATCAAGCAAATGATAGATATATTTAATGTATTGAATTTTCAATTTCAGGGGAAAAAATGAATTTTATGCTTATTAAATAAATGGTTAGCAATATTTCACGAAGGAGAATTTTGTCATCTACAGTGTTGACCTAATAGGTTGAAAGATTGTAAACACTGGATTGATTGAATAATTTAAGAGCGTGATGGATTGTTTGAAGTACCCAGTGACAACATCAATGCCGTTGAAACTAATTAATTGAATTAAACAAGATTGATGAAGTGAGTGTCGCGTGAAAAGTGCTGTGGAAGTCTTGGCTGCAACTCGCTTTGTGCACAGTTATTAGAATCTAAAACTAAATTTCTGTCCAGGTTGTTTCCTTCATAATTTTGAGACTACAAATAGAAATTTGAGTAGTTGAATAATTGAGGCTTAGTGTCATATGTCCTAAATGATTAACTTTTAAGCACTTGTAATTACTTTTCCTGGAAATAAATTACTGTCGATAATTGCAAAATCAGGAGTAATGTATAAGATGTCATTTTACGTAAGAAACACTTTCATTCAAATAAAGGAAATAAAAAAAATATTTTTCTTGATATAACGAATCAACAAATATTTGATACTAATAAATTACTTCTATTATTTTGTAAACTAATTAACATACACTCATAATATATAATAGAAATGGTGAATTTTTAATGGTTATAATTAAATGGTTATAAGTATGTTATAATGGTTATAAATGATGATAACCAAAAATAATAAAGATGCAATATTTGAGGAAGCTATGAAAATAAATATATGATGTAAATGATTTATTTATGGCTGAAATATATTATAAATTAATTATATTTACATAATACTAGAATAAAAAAGGCAAAAAATACTGTTATAATACAAAATACAATGGACAAGAAAAACTTGTTAAAAAAAGAAAACTAAGTGTAAAATTTATCACATCAACTACATTTAAAATTATAATTTGTTTTGAATAATTTATTGTATTCCCCTTTATTTTCACTTATTATTGGATTAAAATATTATTTTTAAAGTTTGAAACTTGAAGCTAATTAACATTGGAAAATCTTATTTACTAAATTTCATATGTCAGAAGAGGAGATTTATCAAATATTACAATTATTGATATCCACACAAATAAATGCTATTAAAAACCTACTGACAAAATCAGTCATATAAAAAAGAGGAAATTTAGTCATAAAGATTAGAACTTTATACATCATCTTCGCCTACTTAAATGAATTAAAATTTTCATATTTAGATTTACAATGAGAATCACATAAATAATAAATGTAGGCCGAGTTCTAAGAAGAAAAATTTACATCTTATAAACCATTAATTTTGATAAGAAAAATTTTGGTGTTAAATTATGTGGCTGTAATTTTTATAATTTAAAGAATAAATTTTTTGAAATTTGATTTAAAATGAATGTACAATTTAAAAATAAATACATTGAACTATGATTGAATTAAACTTTTTTGCCAACTGGCATAGTTTAATTGTACATATGTTAAAAATCATTCTGTTTGCATTAGTTACAGAAAGTATTTATAAATGAATCATAATTATTAAACATAAATACAAAGAGAAAGGGATCAAGTGGTGTAAAGCAATTTTCAGATTTCTTTTCAATTAAAAAATGAGGCTCCATCTCTATTTACTTAAATTGTTAAATAAGGGCCTTAAAGGTATTTATTTCAGAATAACTGGCGCAGTTCTTGACTATTGAGAAATCAATTTTATGAAGGATTAAAAAATTATCACTTAAAATCAATTGAGAAAATTATGTTAAATAGCCTTATGTGTTAGTTCTAAAATTGGTATTAAAAATATTCATTTTTGCTAAATATAAAACATTTTTTTATTTTTTATTAACTAATGTTTATAGCACAAACAATAGTATCCTATACATTTGTCAAATGTACTATCTATTTTTTATGTTTTAAACTTGTAATATAAAAGTGTTTCCTGATATTTTTAAAGACTATAATATTAATTAAAACAAAAATTTCTAAAGATTTCATAACAGTATTCATAAAAATAGAGAAAAACTATAAAATTGATTATATTTTCCAAATTTATCGTATTTTTAATAGTAAAATGATGTCTTTAAATTTAAGGTATGTTACATTAATTTTGATTTGATTATTTACCTTACATAAATTGATAGAATTACTCTTACATTAAAATATTTATTGTCAAATTATGCGTACAATATTTTGAAAAAATCAAATAGGAAAATAACTGAACAAAAGCACTGTTGGTTGGTGGGTGTCGAGTCTATTTGAAGTGAAGTCAAACTACTCCAAGTACCAAAATCACGGCCGAAGAGCACAGTTAAAAATAACAGATAATCTGTTTTTATTTTTGACAAAAACATTTCCATAAAATACTCAATATATTTGCAAAACCATAGTGGCACATATTTGTACTATAAAGCACTTAAAATTAAATAAATATTTTATTGATAAAATACAGTTTTTATGAGTTATTAATGCCTCCAAAAGCTTTTTGAACTTTATAGCGCAGGAAGAGAATTTCTATACTTAAATACCTGAATAAATAATTTTATATTAATTGAAGCAAATTGCGTTTTACTAAAACATTTTAGATATTTATACATAATTAAAGTGATTTTCAAGAAATAATTCTGCATACAATTAGAAACGTAAATATTATGTTCCAGAATTATTTTGAAAAAAAAAGTATTTCTCACAATTGCTTAATATAATATTTTCAATAAAACATTTATTTTTCTTAAAGAGCATCACTTAGAATATTTGAGAAATCTCCTTTGCAGATATTTTGTAATTATGTTTTATGATAATAAAAGATATTATTTGAGGAATAAATGTTCATGTCAGATAAATTAAATGAATACAATGTAAAATATAATAAATTACAGTAACGTAAAAAACAAATAAAATGTATACATATCTTCATATTGAATTCCCATTTTTATATCTTCCGTATTTATGAATTTTTCTTTCATTTAATTGTATAAACTTTGAAAAAAATAAGAATATTGTAAAAATTTTTGTAACGAACATTTTATGATTTATTATTTTAAATATTTTTTAAAATGTAAGAAAAACAACTAAAATATATGTTGTTGTGGCTTATCCTTCAAATGTCTAAGTTAGACAAGTTCTATCAGATCATTGACCCTGAAGAAATCAAGGACCAGAAGGGAAGATGAATATATGTCCTCTCTGGAGAATGCCAAACAGTACAGAATATGTTACGGAGAATCCTGCTCAGTTTTACACTTAGAAAAAAAACCTAAAAGAGATTTTCTTGCTTTTGAGATACGAGAGACTCCTTATGTGTCCGGTTGCTAATCTGGAAATAACGGATAAGAGGCTCTGTCACAACTGAGGGCTAGGCTCTCTGCCAGCGCACCAATGATGGCAAAGAGGATTTTTCCACCTCTTCAAAATTTCAGAATTAACAATATACGTATGTACTAACAATAGACTTATGACTTCAAATATATTCTGATTTTATTTCGTAATAGTTAGATGATATTTTTAACCTTATAGTTTAAAATAACTGATTTGAAATTCTTTTATCTTTCAATCACGTATTTATAAAAAAATATTTGATACGTTATTTTATTGTATGGAATACAGAAAATGTATATATTATGTATGTGTGCAATACTTTCTGCTTAATATATTTAATTATGTAAGTGTTTTTAATCATAATTGAGATTATTATTGTCATAATCATCTAACAAATAAATTAATAATATAAATTAAATTAACTTTCATATTAAATATCATAATAGTGTATCATTATTACTATAGTATATGGCTACATTAATAATATCAAATGCAACTGCGGCTTTGGGGACTAGTAAAGAAGCTATTATAATTTTTTTAAAGGAAGTTACACACCTGGAGTAAGCAAAATTAAAAAAAATAATATTTTCAAAAGTTTGACTGAATTTTTTTTTTACATTATATTTTAGAGAAGTATATCTCCTAAAAATGAAGTTTTCTGTAATTTTCTGATTAGGCATTACTTTTTCAAATGATTTGAATGTGACTTTGAGAATATAATGCCAAAAAAAAGCGTAATTTTTCACGTCAAAAGATCATGCAAATTATTTCAAAATACTTAAACTGCGGTGAAAAACAATTCAAAACTTAAAATTGAAAAAAAATGTTAATCAGTAATACATAAAAAAACTAAGACTCTTATATAACAATCAATAGAAAGAAAAAGTACTTTTAAATGAATTAAATATTCTCGAGAACTTAATAGCTTCAAAGAAATTTTAATGAAATTTGAGAAAAAGAAAATCTGCATTTTTTTGTGTTTCCCTTTTTAGGTAATTTAATCTAAATTTTAGTTAACTAAATTTGAATTTTATTTTCTCTCGTGTTTCTTCCTAATTTCTAATAAACAAACACGTTTGCAGAGTAGATATATTTCTAGAAAATCGAAATGGTCACATTACTTATTTTCAATTATTATTATTTCTAATATTGAAAAATAATTAAATATATGATATTGTAAGTAAGAGTGAAACAAAAGAGTAATTATTTCCAGAACAAAATTTGTTTTTGATTATAATGTAAATTAATTATATTATTAGGAAAGCAATTTCAACTTCTGCAAAATAAAATGAGTGTAATATGTAAATTATGTTTATCCCTGATTAATATTGATTTTTATTTATTTCAAGTTGCAAACGCTTAAAACAATAATGTTCATCAACATTTCAAAAAAGACATTAATTTGTCTAGTACATGTACAATATGATCTTCAAAATAACAAGTACTATTTTCACTCTAATATGTGAAAAATAATATTATTTATGCTAATTTTGAAAAATAACAACGATAATAATATGTTAGTAAAACTATTCGTTAAAATACTGTGTTACATATTTAATTTTATTGTTGTCATTCGAAGTTAAGAGAAGTTTTTAAGTTTATCATAAATCAAAGGTTTGTTTTAAAGATGATTTAAAAAATTATTTGTTAAATAAAATTATTTGTACTAGAGAGGACAATATACTTTGTGCCTTGAAAATTTAATAAACATTTGTATAATCCTCAAAAATTATTACATTTTACTATTGACTCGGTTTATTTTAAAATTTAATTATAAAAGAGAAAAGAATTTAAAATAATTATTAAAGAGAATTTTTGTAAGGACAAACAATTGAAAATTCAAAGCTTATCATTATTGGTATATTTTTAATGTAATAAATGATGAAATATGCTACAGTTTTTAAATCAAAATAATATCAAAGTATCTTTTATTTTATTTAAAATATTAAAATTTGACAATGATACAAGCAGGAATATTAAATATTGCTTAAACATACGTAGTTCAAAATATATTTCCTCGAACATATTTAAAAAGAGAAGGCTTTAAAAATATGGAATGAGAAAATCTGCTTTAAAGTAATATTGGGAGAAAGCATTTTCAAAAATACTGTCATGTAGATTTAGATACCAGTTTACATCCTAAGACAGAACTCTAAGGATCTTTACCACTTTAGATAAAGTTGCTGGAAAAGAAATGTAAATATTAAAAATCAGTGTTCTCATTTGTAGCTCCATGGAAGTTTTTGCACAAGGGATCTTTTCAAACTGAAACCTACATTTTAATTTCGATTCCAAACCATAACAATCACCCATATCCAATATCGCTATTCAAACCCGCAAGATGTTGAAATGAAGACCAGAGCTCAAACTATTGGACTGCCAGCGTGGCTCGCAAGAAGCAGCTACTCTCTACAAAATACACCTCATAAAACCATCACTTGGCCAAACTGACTAAATGTCTGCTGACTCTAGAGTAGATACAATTTTATTTTGAAAAGTTGAAGCAAATTGCTAATTATACGAGGTTAGGTGGTGAAGGTTGTAAAAGGAAAGAAGTGTTTAATTCAGTTATTGAAAGAAGTGTTTAATTCAGTTATTGAAAGAAGTGTTTAATTCAGTTATTGAAAGAAGTGCTTAATTCAGTTATTGAAAGAAATATTTAGTTCAGGTTTGAGCCAGAAGATTAAATGCTCGTTGATTGTATAATCAAGGAGTCTTATTAATCTTTTTGTTTGAATTTTCCTTTCCAAGTTGTCAAACAAATCAGAGCAGGGATGTTATATGCCATTATACCACAAATGAAGCTGTAACTACGTACGTAATCTACTTCCTGCCAAGCAACATTTTAGTCAATTTATTTAATTTACTAAGATGAAAATGTGAATGTAATCAGAGATAAATTAAAAATAACTTAATTTTTGAAACTATATGATAAACTTAAAAAATTTTTTCAATAAATAATTTGCTATGTTACCATTTATAAAAAAACTGTACTATGGATTATTAAATTATTCCAATATACCTTAAAAGGTGATCCAAATAATAAAATTGAGCTTAATGAAGAGTTTTCCATGTCGACATAATATAATTAAATATGAAATGTAATCAAATAAAGGAATTTCCACAGGTAATAATTTAGCATTAGCTTTATTTATATTATACGGCATGCATTTATTTTTTGCACAATAAAATAAATTTTAGCACATAATTTATAAGAAGAAGGAATACTGCATTACTTTTATTTGAAAGATGAATATTTTATCTGTGTTTACTTATAATAGGTTTTAACCGAGTACTAATACACATTAGCAACTGCAATTAATTACCAATGGAATAATTAATGAGGTAATACGGTTACATTTATTTATCATTTTTTCATTGAATATATAGTTTATTTACATTTAAAAGAGAGTTTTTATGGCTGTAACAATAAAAATTGTAGTAAAGTAATAAAATATGCTTCTGCTTTAGAATGTATAAGCCCAAAAACAAATATCCTTATTGCTGATATATAATAAAATTATGAATAATAATAAGTGTATTAATAAAAAAAAACTACTCTATATTTCTAGTCATTTATAAATATATATACTTCATAAATAATTTTAAATTCTTTGAAAATAAATACTATTTATGTAAAAAAAAGGATGCAACTAAAAAAGGGTAAAAAGTGAATGAAATGCTTTAATACAGTCTGAGTAAAAACTTTAAGGCCAGTAGACATTTTTGAGAAAATGGAAACATTTAAAGTGAGGAACTAAAATATGATTTGATTTATAATTATTGAGCTTAAATAAAAGTAAAAAAGTGGAAAAATTAATTTGCAAATATATTATTATAAGAAAATATTACAAAACACACAGATGAATATTTGAGCTTGAGTAAAAACTTTAAGGCCAACATAGAAAATAACATATAAGAAAAAAATTACAAATTCTTAGAAGGTTGTGTAGGAGCCATTTCTACGAAATACTTCAAATATTCTTGTTTTCATGAATGAAACGAGTTTTTGACAAAGGGTGGAATCGGTTTTATATTATTCATCTTCGATAGTAGATGTCAGCTCTGTTGCTGATGTAAAATGTCTCCCATTTGCATAAACTCTTCTTGCTAAGTCACCCAAAAGGTTCTTGATTGGGTTGAAGTCAGGTGATCTAGCTGGCCATTTCACAGTTTCAACATTGTTGACTTGGAACCAATTTTTTGTGCTGTTACTCGAACGGATCGATGCATTGTCTTGCTGATATTTCCAATTTTCTCCAGTAAGACATTCAGCATTTGTTAAAAGATGATTTGTTAGTATATTTTGGTATCCTTGTGAATTCATTTTACCTGAAACGAATGTAATTGAGCCCACACCAAACAAAACAGCTACAAATCATGGTAGACCCTCCACCTAATTGGCGCTTAAAGAATATTTCTTTTTCATTTCTTATTTCATGCTAGTAGAAATTCCAGCCATCTGGTCCATCCAAATTCCATTTTTTTTTCGTCATAAAAAAACAATTTCTTTCCATTGATTGTCCCAGGTCATGACTTTCTGGCCAAAGTTCAAAACGCTCTATTTTGTGTTTCTGCAATAACTGAGGCTTAGTTCAATTTTGCTGCATATGTGTACCTTCCAGACCTTCTAATTGTGTTCGAAATCATTTTTTGACAAACTATTAAACCTGTCATCGGAATCACTTTCCTGGTTGAGTACTTTACAGTAGATGCAAGTTTGCAAACTCTTCTTTCATCACGCGAGGACAAGGCTTTAGGACTTCCCCCAGTATTCTTTTCACTATAATTGTCTTTCAATTAAAAAAAAATTGACTACAGTCTTTGATCTTCCTATCTTTATCGCAGTAGCACTTCTTACCCTTCGCCATGTTTACAAAGATTACCAATACTTCGAAGAAATGTATGACAAATATAAAAATTGCAGCGTTGTCACGAGCTAGTAGTTGCAATGGTAATTACACGATTATATTATATTTATTTTTAAAAAATGACTAGTGGCCTTAAAGATTTTACTCAGGCAGAAATACTAACTTTGTAAATAACCACATGTTCACATAATTATGCATTTACAAATTATGTTTATAGCATTTATTTCTTATCAATGAACTTTAATAATTAATATCATTTGAATCCCTTTTATTTCATTTTTCACTTTCTGAAAATATTTTTACTGGTCTTAAAGTTTTTACTCCGGTTGTAAAATGTGATTAATATTAACATTTATTATAATTAAGTAATATTAAATATTTTTTAAATTTAGTTATATTCAAGCCCATAATAATAAAATTACGATAATGGTAGAATTTAATATTGTTTTAAAATAAGGAATTTTGAATGAAATGTATAATTTCATAGTTAAGAAAGGGAAGAAGGAATAAGAACTCTCTCTCTCCCTCTACAAGAACAATTATATTTGTAATTGCTATTGTGATGACGGATTTTAATAACGTCAAATTAATATTGTTATTATAATAAACAAAGGAAAAAATATCTGAAAACTACCGAAAAATATTTTCCTATGATTAAAATTTGCAAATCTGGTTCCAACGCAATAATGCTAATATAGTAATTAAATTGTTATTATAACAAGGAAGAGAAGAAACTATATATATATATATATATATATATATATATATATAGTATATATATATATATACATATATATATATATATATATATATATATATATATATATATATATATATATATATATATATATATATATATATATATATATATATATATATATATGTATGTATATATATCTAATTAAATTTAAATATTTATTCTTAATCATGTAACAGAAACAAAGTTTGAAAAATTTATAAAATTTGAAAGTTAATTATAAGTTTATACAAGAAATTTAAAGCTTCTTTTATAATTCTCATATGTGGTATTTTTTTTCACAAGTAAACATATTTCAGATTCAATTTATAAGATAAAAGTGAAATGAATTTATAGTATATATTAAAATATTATAACCTGGAAAATTGATTAATTGCTTTTAAGAAGCTTAAATCGATTGAAAGGTAAAGAAACTGAATGTGTAAATATTTGAAATATTGATATTTTCGTCAACTAACTCATTAAATTTGGTCATTCTTCTCTTATTATTCATCACATAAAAAACAAAAAATAAAAAACACTTTTTTGGGAAAAAAACTATCTTTTTGAATCTTTTCTTATCTCATGCAGCAGACCTTTTCTAACATTTCTGAGTTCATAGTTATCAATATTTTATTAGTAATTCTAGAAAACTTTTTCATCCAATTTGAATATAAGACACATCTACTAAATTTGAAATATTATAAAAGCTTTTAACTAAATGTTGAAAATATTTTACTTTTCAATCATATTATATACAGTACTGTATAAGCATAATTGGCAGCCGGAAATTTTCTTTCATATAAACCCTGAGTAATATACTTGAATACCTCTACATCATTTGCATATATTTAAAAAGTGATTTTTTAACTATAAAAATATAGTTTTTTTTAAATTTTTCAGAACGCAATATTCAAAGATTATATTTTAAAAATTTAATTCAAATTCTTTTAACTATAATAAGTTTATATATATATATATATATATATATATATATATATATATATATATATATATATATATATATATATATATATATATATATATATATATATATATATATATATATATATATATATATATATATATATATATATATATAAATTTAATAAAATTTAAAAATACTCTTGTTGCTCAGTGAAATTGTTATTATTATCTCAACTATTACGTAAGGTATTAATGACTTTAAAGTAACACAAATTTTTTAAATTAGTTAAATTCATTAATACATGCCGCAGTCTTTTAATAAATTTATAGAGTATATTTCCAAAGTACTATTTAAATATTTACAGATATATTTCTTAAGTAATAATAATTAACGAAAAACAAACAATTTATTTTAACATTGTATTTAATTATGAGTTTTTGCTTTAAATTTTATTATAAAGAAACTGAATTACAATTTTGAAGCAAAAAAAATTTTGAATTGAAATTTGATTTCTATTGTGATTATTATATAGCGTAAATTATTTCTTTCAATTTTGATAACATTTATGGTATGAAAAGCTTTCTGTAATAATTACTCATTAATATATCAAGCAAAAAGATTTATTAATATTAATTACTATCTGCTAAATGTATAGTTTTCACAATTAAATAGTAATACATTTGTTTATATGTTGAAAATAGGGAAAACAATTGGGGAATAATTGTAGTTAAAAATAATATTTTGCAGCATTCACTAAAAGACCTGTATGTTTTATTTCGATGGAAATATATAAAATATGTTTTAATAATTTATATGCATACATACATATATTAATATATATACATACATACATATATATATATATATATATATATATATATATATATATATATATATATATATATATATATATATATATATATATATATATATATATATATATATATATATATATATATATATATATATATATATATATATATATATATATATATATATATATATATATATATATATATATATATATATATATATATATATATATATATATATATATATATATATATATATATATATATATATATATATATATATATATATACACTACTGGCCATTAAAATTGCTACATCTAGAAGGCGGCACACCCCACACGTGAAATTTGCATGACAGGTAGAACTTGCTGTGTTATGCAAATGATTAGATTTTCAGCGCATTCATGCAAAGCAGGCGACAGTAGCGACATCTACGATGTGTATAAAACCAGAAATTTGACGGCAGTTTTCTCATACTCAGTTTCCGTCTCAACGTTGTTTTCGGCAAAGAAAGTTGTTGTAATGCCTCGTGTAAGAATAATAAATGCCTATCAGCACGTGTCTGACTTTGATCGAGGAAGGATTATAGTCAACCGGGATTGCGGTTTATCGTACCGCAATAATGATGCTCGCGTCGGTCGAGACCCTATGACTTAGCAGAATATGGAATCGATGGGTGGAGGACAATCATACGGAACGTCATGCAGGATCTCAGCGACCCCCCATAACTAACAGCAGAGAAGACAAACATCTTATCTGCATGGTCACAAGGGATCGTACAGCCACGTTACGAACCCTGAGTCGAGAAATGGAGTCATTTGCAAGGCAACAAGTTTCTGCTTGAACAGTTCGACGACGTTTGCAGCATCATGTATTGTCTGCACGGCGACCATGGCTTCTGCTACCATTGACGCTTCGTCATAGACAGGAGCGCCTTCAATAGTGTGATCAGCGACGAACCTGGACGCGGGAATGGCATCACGTCATCTTTACAGATGAATCTCGGTTCTGTATACAGGACCATGGTGGCCGCATCCGTGTTTGGAGGCCTCGTGGAGAACGCGCATTGCCAGCTTGCACTGGACATCGCCATACTGGCCCTTCTGCTGGAGTGATGGTATGGGGTGCCATTAGATACACGTCTCGATCACCTCTTGTTCGCATTACCGGCACTTTGAACAGCAACCATTACATTTCTGATGTATTAAGGCCCGTGGCTCTGCCCTATCTTCAAGGCATTTGTTTCAACAGGATAATGCACGACCGCATGTTGCCCGTACTGTTCTGAACTTCCTTAATACAGAACAGGTTCGACTGTTACCCTGGCCAGCATCTTCTCCTGATCTGTTGATCTGTCACCAATTGAGAACATGTGGTCAATGGTTGCCGAGCGATTGGCACGCCATCACTCACCATGCACTACTGTCGATGAACTGTGGCATAGTGTTGAAGCTGCATGGACTGAGATCCCCGTACATGCCATACAATCTCTGTTTGACTCCATGCCTAGGCGGATAAATGCTGTTATTGCAGCCAGAGGTAACTGTTCTGGGTACTGATTTCTCAAGATCTATACATCCTAATTTCCTGTAAATCTAATCACTTGTTCTTTCCATTATAATGTATGTGTGCAATAAATATCGTTCTGTTATTTGCATTCCTTCTTGGTGTAGCAATTTTAATGACCAGTAGTGTATGTATAGAAAAGGGGAAAGCAGAAACGCATCAAAAGTCTATAACGAATTTATTGTATTCAAATTTCCACAGAGAAGAAGCAGCATTTTGCTCTTATTGGTTACCGTAGAAAGCCAGTGAAGTAGACGTTGTCCTATAAAAACGCAATTTTCTAAAGTTTAGTCTGACAACAGTGCCTTCTGTACAACTCCTCGTAGACACCAGCAGAAATTTTCCATGAATATTTAGGCAGGTATCCTTGGTGATTATCTAGTAGGCCCTTACATAATACTATATGGTTTGGCCGGCGCAACATATCGTATCTTCTTGGAACAAGTGCTTCCCAGTTTATTATAGGCTGTTCCACTCCCCATCCTGAGGGATATGTGGCTTATGCACGATGGAGCAATATCACATTTTCCCATCAGAATCTGTAACTTTTTGAGCCACATATCCCGCACGAAAGATTGGAGGTAGCAGAAATGTGGCTTGGCCTCCTCACTCACCAGATCTCAACCCAGTAGATTTTTTCATTTGAGGGCACATGAAACCTTTATTGAAAATAACAATTGTCGACTCAACTGAAGATCTCGTGGCTAGAATTTTTGTTGCCGGGGCCAAAATTAACACGGCATCAAGAATCTTCGAGAGGGTGCGCCAGTCGTTCCTTCGCCTTTATCAACTGTTCAACGACAGACATGATAGCCATTTTGAGCCTTTGCTGTGAGGTATTCATTAAGCAATAAATATAATTGTGAAATTTTTGGTATTATGCATTCACTTACCAAAAACTATTGTAAGTGTTGGGCAAGCACTATCAGGTGAGAATTCCGCTTTTCTGCCTCTCAGAGTGGAATGCGACCCTATGTTCCTATATAATTAATGATAAAGTAGTTAGTACCCTTTTAATTTGTAAAAATATTCAGTTACTCTGTATATATATATATACCCTTTTTCATTATTCTGGATAAAATCTACACGCGCTTGTAGATGCATATGGATGAAAAGGTAAGCACAAAGGTAATCAAATAAAATTAATTGATATTTTATTCAATGAGCATTAATTAATATCAAGAGAAAATATGTGCAATTTTACTATGAATAAATAGTTTACAGATTAATTATTTTAACTTAACGCTTCCAGACTTTCTCTGTTTGAACTAAAATACATTTTATAAAAAAAAATCATTGTTTTTTTATAATTATGCAACTTTAATGAAGTTCACAATTGCCAAATAAATATATTCCAGAAAAAGATAGTGATCATTAGATAAGCAATACAATTTTTCTTTCAATTGTGTGTGAAATATCTTTGAAATCATGCATACTGTTAACGTTAAATGCTAGTTGTCAAAAAATGCATGCATATATATATATATATATATATCTTATGTAAAATAATTATTGAGGTATTGTATTATTCGTGAACACGTAAAGCTCTAATTTTAATAAATCTTTCTAATTCTACTTTCATGGTCAGGAGGCTGAGTACACATTCCAAATTTAACCAGCTATAAGATTCCTATCAAACTTAAAACTTAATTAACGCTTTCATTAGGAAGTAAATGTCTCAGGCAATAACTGCAGTTTAAAATTATGTTGCTGTGAATGTAATTAGAGCCTATCCGTGTCGTATGTGTATGGCTGGACAGATTTACTTAAAGAATTTAAACACCGTATTCTTGAAATAGTTGCCTTACATGAAAGAGATATAATGGGCGAGGAATTTTAAATTAAGCATTCTCAGTTTTATTTCTCAAAATTCCTAATCTTGATTGAAGGACATGCCGATAGAAACATATTCCAACTATTCACTGAAATGGTATTTCCAGGTCTGTAGTTCACTTTCCTAATCAAATCTTGTTTAAATTGTTTTCAAATTACTTCTGAAAAGTTTTAAACAATATTCATTTAAAAGAATTCACAAAAGAATGCTTACAAAACTAGAGCTTTTTTACATTTATATGAACTCTCTTTAATTTCTGTTGAATATGGGCTCCATGCTATTTTATTTAGTTAAAAAAGCAAGCTTATAAAAGTTGATACAAAACAAATATTATTAAGTAATTTTAATCAAATGAAAATGTACAATATCATTTAAATTTTTTACCAAATTATTTTACATTTTAATCTATGAAAAAAGTCATAAATTTCATTCAAAATCAAATATAAAGAAGTTAAGAATTATGTTTGACACAATATGATAGTTTAAAAATAAAAATATATTTCGATGGATATATGTATGATATTAAATTATTTCCTATAATTTAATATAAGAAATTACAGCATTAATTGAATCATTCAGTTTGAAACTAAAGGAAGTTATTAAATTGATTATGAACTGAATTTCTAAAAATTTTTTTAAATTTCACTATTGTTCAAATAAGAAATCATCAGAACGAATTATTTTATGTTATACTTGAAAATATCAGAATCCTTGTATGAAAACAAAGAATTCTGAAAATAAATTAGAAAAATAGGACTGTTTTCATCAATAATAATAGGCAATCAAGACATCAAAATAAATATTTATAAGCCCATAAACTAGAAGAATGGCTTTTAAAGACACAAATTGTATTTTAATAAGTATTCCCCAATGTAAAAAGATATGATTTATGAGTTTTTATTGGCAAATACGAAAATTTTCTAGACTAAAGGATTACTTTTTCTATTTTTTGTTTATTGTTTATAAATAATTAAATTTTCCATAAAAGAAATGGGAAGAGGGTATATTCAAAAAAAAAATCTGAAAAAGAATATATAGTTCTTATAATTATATTAAAATAAATATAGCTTTTATTCCAAATATTAAGAATTTATTAAAATTGTGATATCATTTTTGATTTTACTGTATATTTAAGGCAATTGGTGTTACAACTGACATAATGATCACCTTTTTTTAAATATTTGATATATTAATGATAATATATATAATAATGGATATTGTAGTGAAAGATTGATATAGATATTGTTCGTCAATAAGAAATATTGATTCATATATTTGCTGATATTGCTTTAAGTATTTTCAAAATATTTCTGAATCAATATTTTATATTTTGAGATTTGAAAATGATCATAAAGTTAAATTTATATAATTACACACTTTATAAATAAGTTATGCATCAAGTAGGTATGATTAAATGGTCCTGTCTTCAGTAAGGTTTGAAGTATACGCTATAACGCCCATTGTGGTGTCTTCATTTATTTTATTTTAAGATTATCTATATTGTGAGAAGCACTTTAACACATTTATATCAGAATATGCAATATTGATTTCATTGAGTATACGAATCTTTTTTAAACTTTTTTTTAATATTATTTACGAAAATCTATTACAATCGTCACAAAAAAATAATAAAAAGAAATTGAAATGTGCTATTGAAAAAAATTAATGAATAATTTATATAAAATGCGGGATTAATGTTTTGAAATAGTTGTACCTTTTGTGTTATAATAAAAGAAAATTTTTATAATTTCCAAACTGGGAACATTATTTTTGTTTTATTTTAATGTTACTTAAAATGAAGTATTTTTTGCAGTTTGGATCTCTCTTTTTAATTACAATGCTGTACTGGAGAAAATAGTTTGCTCTACAATACAATAAACAAATTTGCATTTTTGGAAGAAATATTTGCACTTTAAAAAATAACTGTTCTCCTATTTATAGTTGGTTAAAAATAATGAAAGCACCTGCAAATAAAACGGAAACATTTTATGCGCTTCGAAAGTATTTAAATATAGCAATATCTACTATATTTTTATAAATAAATAATCTGTTGTAGGGATAATCTTTATTGAAATTAAGTCTTATGGATTATTTTAAGAGTAAAATAATTAAACCTCTATGATTTTTGTGTCCATAACTTAGGAATAATGCAACTTCAGGCATCGAAGGAAACAGAATCAAAACAAATATGACTTATTTTAAAGCCTATTTATTAAACAAAAAGTAAAGAGCAAAAAAGATGCTATATGTTTGATATCATTAATAAAAATTACGATTTTTACTCCCTGAAGCAAATTTCAAAAAAGAACCAATTTACAAAAACCAATATAATATGGTTGGTATGATGGTTAATACATAGTATGCCCCCCAGACGATGCAATACCGGCCTTACAACGCCTAGGCATGCTGAGTATCAAGTTATCAATCCGATCTTGGGATATATTACACCACTCATCAAGTAATACTCTCTGAATTTCCGATAGACATGTGGGACGGGGTTGACGGGCTACAATTCGTCGGCCAAGCATGTCCCACACATGCTCTATTTGATTCAAGTCAGGTGAATATGCTGGCCAGTTCATACGAGTGATTTCTTCCGAATGAAAACATTCGTCTACAATGTTTGCATGGTGAGGACGGGCGTTGTCATTCATAAACAGAAATTTTGCGCCCATGGCACCCCGAAACAAATGTACATGTTGTTCCAGAATGACATCCCGATAGATGTGGCCTACCATGGGTACATTCTGAAAATGCAGGTTAGTTCTGGAATCCAGAATAATTCCTCCCCAAACGAACAATCTTGCACCACCTTAACGGTGTCGTTAAATGGTGTTCTCTTGGTGGTAACGGGTACCTGGCCCTCTGCATATGAAAGTCCGGTGAGAATCAGACTGAAACCTAAACTTGGACTCGTTCGAAAACATCACACAAGACCACTATTGCGGTGTCCACAATGTATGAAACTCTGGACGATTCCAAGTATCTCGGATACTTCCAGCTAGGTACGTCCATATTCCAGACGGCCGATAATTCCAACACGTAAATCCTCATCAAATGGCTTCCTTTGTGCCATAATTATGCGGTTATTGTACTGAAAGGCTTTTAAAGCGCTTGTGAACAATTTCACTTCTTAGCAACCATTCCTTACACTCTCGTCATTCTGACGTACTCTCGGCGCCATCCGGTGGTTTCTTGTAATTTGCATATTATTCTTCAAGATGTGTGTGATAATTCTACATGTGAAATTTTTATTTTAGAGTTCAATTTCTATGTGATTCTGAATTTTCCTTAATCTATGGACATGAGTGTAATATGCAATGACGAATATATTTTTATATTTCCTTACAACAGAAATGAAGGACATATACTCGAGTGTATGATCATGGTTGTCTTTTTCTATTTATCAAAAATGAAGGTAGATCTGTTATAATATAGACAGCTGTGTAGTAGTTTTCTACAGCATCAATCGTAACTTTGTAAGGAAGTATTACAAGTGATAATTAGTGAGAAGTTTCAGTTGAACACAGTTACATTATGTGACGTAAAATTTGTTTCCAGATGGGATGAAATTTTTAAAGGTGAGAATTTACCATTACATGCAGCGGGACTTATCCAATCATGCTTTGTTGGACATAATGTTGAAGTTAAACGCTTGTCTGGGTCTACGCAGTCACTTGGTCTCGACATAATTGAGCCGTTATGATCTATTGTAGAACGTTCAGTATGGAATTGAAATCCTCCATAAGCATTTGTTCAATACTTTTTACAAAATCTCTATGAAAACTGGTACAATATTCCGCTAAAAACAATTTTCCTTTTGCATGAGTCAATTTTCAGTTTAATACAAGCTGTTCAAGTTATCAAAGATGGTCTCATACCCTCCTAATAATTCTGTGTAAATTGAAAGTGTTTCTATGATTTCGATAAGCTTCTCTACTTTAAGAAAAGATGCTTATATGAATTATGGAGAATGTCAAAATAATGTAAAATAAATTAGGATGAAATATTAGAAATTAGTGAATAAAAATTATTAATGGTAAAAAATTTCAATTAATAGGTAGAAAAAATGATTCACGTATAATCATTCTTATGTAATTTCTAAATGGTTAGGTAAAACTTTGAAATTTGTAATGGTTTATTCAAAAATTACTCTTGCTTTTACTAGAACTTTTAAATAATGTAAATTAAAATTTGTATTTAATTTAGATGATAACTTTATTGAAATTATGTTATATGTTAAGAAAGTAAAGCGTATTAACTATTTAAATTTATATTAAAATATAACAACTATCGTGTTTGATACTTGTTATGATAAATTATCTACGAAAATATTTTACAATAAATAAGTATTTTCTGTGCCTGTGCTTAATTAATCATTAAGTAATCTCTAAGAATATAATATCAAATTGACTATTTGCCATAGAAAAATGATTTTTGTTAAGAGAGAGAGAGTATAAGAATTTATATACATCATTACTCATTTTCATGGTACTTTTCTAGATTCTGGGAAAAATAAATTTCGTAAATACAATTAATAATTTCGTCTCTAACAAATAATTGTCTATCTAAGTATTAACACTTCGTTTTACATAGATTATATTTTTCACTTTCACTGAATTAAACTATATTAATATTACTGAGTCTTTTTTTCTGTTTAGAGTTTTAACATTCTATCATGAAATGCTAACAAGTAGCCTGTAGTCCCAATAAAATAACTTTCATTCAGTTGCTCAAATATGGATTGCATTCATAAATATTGGTTAAAAACTAAATCGATTGCAAACATTTTATCATGACAAATAGACTTAACAATTACTTACTACCACTTCTTATTACTATAATAGGTAGTAATTATCTTCATATTACTATTTCATTAAATGTGATTTTGGATGACCCATATTATATACACACACAAGCAAATAAAAGTAGACTTTAAAAATAAGGAGCTTTCCAAACTGAAATAGAGATTTACAGAGACAAACCACATGCATATATATCATTGTTATATTAAGAAAAGAATTTCTGTATTGTAACTTAAAAATGTCCATGCACATTTGCAGGATGATCTGCGATAAACAAAACGTTTAAACGAAGTATAACAATCTAACACTATTAAGCGTTTTTTAAAAGATCTTAAATTTCTGTTTTGAAATGAAGATAAGTTACTGAATTCAAATGTAAAATAGTTTTCTTTTACATTTATCCACTCAAAATATGCTTCAACTATATCGTAGCTTGAAAAGCTTATGAAAGTTAATTCTATCTGAAAAAAACCGATACAGTATAAGGCTGCATTAAAAACCTTCTCTCAAACTGCTGAACTCTAAATGCTTAAGGTATATACATTATTATGTGTCCTGAATCCATAAAGAGTGTAATATCTGTATTAGATAATTATATGTTTTGCTTAAAAAAGCTTTATTTTAACTTGAAAAAGATGTTGCCGAACACGTTGTCATGCATTAAGCCTTAGCAAATTATTTATATATTGATAATCTATCATATGTGTTTCTCATTATATATTTTTTTGCACAAATAAACAGAGGTGTTTGTTTCTCGCATGAAATCTTCAATAATTGCAGCAATGGATATGATATCATTAATATTGATTGCACCTTTATTTTTTTGTAATAAGAAATTATTTCTATCAAATAATATTGAGAGACCAAATCTGAATTACATTTTGATGATTGTCTTCAATACCAAAATAATTAATGCATTAAATAGTCATATTCATCACTGAACCTGAATTATGGCTAGACTATATATATAGAATTGAAATATTTGATCATTAAATTAAGAAAGCATGCGGGAAACATTTGTATCCAAATAAACTACCAATACATAAAAAATGCATTTAGTATTAAAAACCATACGGAGATACATTTGAACAGTGATTTAAATACAGCTCAAATGCAATCATAGATAAAAATAAAATCCCATTCCATTTATAATTTATCCCATTAAATTCATATGCTTTACAACATTGATTTTTAATATAGTCTTTTTATTATTTGTAAGGTGTAAAGATTTAAAATTCTACATTAAAATAAAATAAATCCTATAAATTTAGCAAAATAGAACTTTAATTTTTAAAAGAATTTCTTTTTCGGTGGTTAATTTAGTATTCAAAATGAGTATTAATAAAATTTTTAATGAAATCAAAACAATACGATAATATAAATTTAATATTTTTAAATTAGCTTAAATCTGAAAAGAAGTTATTAAAATTAAATCAAAACAGCTGTTACCGACAAAATACCTTTTGAAGATTTAGATAACCAATTTATATTTAAATTTTAAAATTAAATTAATGCAGACTTTAAACATATTGCTGAAATTTAAAAAAATTAAATCTAATAAGGCTGTTCTATAATACCCTTAATTTATCAACCGTATAATCATCAGCAAATATTTTATTATTTTCTTATAATCTACGTTGCTTTTGTTTCAATGCTGCGATATATTTAGCTTAAATTAATGATTTTCATTTTAACATTAATAAAAGAATGAATAATTTTAATATAAAATATGTGTTAATTTTTCCTCACACCTTTTTAAAATGTGCAGAGTTTGATATTGCGACTATACAAAAATGTATTATATTATTTACAACCAAAAATTTAATGAATTTGAATTAAACTGATTAAATCATCGATCAAATGAAATGAGGAAAATTCCAAACTTTTTTGCGTAAATTTTTATGTTTTGATTCATTGCATTCTTTTTGGTACATTTACAAAACATATTCGTATTTAATTCTCAAAAACTTTGATAAAAATATCACATTGGATACAAACATCATGTGAAAATAAATAAAAATATGAAAATTATATTTTTTGACAGTAATTAATAAGCTTCAATAAAACTAATTAATTTCAATAATTATTTTCAATAATAATTTTATAATTATTTTTAATAAATTATTCAATAAAAATAATTATTGAATTAAATTAATAAACTTTAATAATTATGATTTGCAGTAAAATCTATCATATTTTACTGAAAATTAGTATAAAATAGTCTATATTCAAAATTTCTTTAAAAAAATTGTATAATTTACATTGTATAATTAAAATTGTGTCATATCTATATTATATAATGTACAGTGCAAATAAAATGGAAAAATTATTTATGCTTCATATTACTATTTTAAAATTATGATATTTATTTAACGGAATGTAAAAATACATAGAGAATAAAATAAAAATATTTCTTTATTAGCATTTATACAATATTTTGAGGTTAAAAAAAAGAAAAAAACTCGCTAACTGTTAGGTTAGATTTCTGAAAGAAATTCTGAATGCATCCAAGCAGATGAAGTATGTTGTTAAGGATGAAAAGAATACTTTGCATCATCTAATTCAGTTGACCTCCTTTGATCAAGCATACAATAGATTTCGATACATGATATAAATATAAGATATCTGAATTAAATATGGTATGGAGTTAACAAATCTTATTGAGTTAGCTCTTTATGTGAAAAACCTTAACTATTATTAAGAAATATATATGTTGATAATTTTATTCATAGAGTACATTAAAGAAAAGTCATAAAATAATGAAATTTCACACATTTGTGACAAATTTAGGTATAATAAATGTAGTTATTATTGAACAAAAATATGCTTTTAGCAAAAAATGTATTGCAAATTTTGCAAAAAACAGTTTTAGCTGAATACAATAATGATAAAGGAAGATTTGTTTTTATATTTACTAAGACATAGTGTCAAGTGAACAGAATGTTTAGTTATAAATTTTTTGGTTATGATAGGTACACAGTTATGCTAATAATTTTTCATAATGTAAATTTTTTCACAATATATTTGTGTACTTTACATTTCTGATAAATTATGCTAAGATTCTTGGTAGTTAGAAAATATGAATGTGGACAAAATGATAATAGAACAATGAAAAAGTATTTGAAACACAAAGTATTAATTAACAATAAATATAACATCCTAGTGGAAAAAACTCAGAAAAATATTAAAAAATAAACTTTCTGACGTCTATGATAAATTACACTATTCCTTTTATTTCTTAACGGATATAATTTGGAGAAAAGCCAGATTAAAATCATTAGCGTATCATTCTTCTTTCTTTTTAGAATTATATTGTTAAGAAGTAGTTTCATGATCATTGATTATAGTTGATAACTCTTAATGATTAATTTCCATTGATTAAAGCAATTATAATTAGATTAAGAATGTACTTAAATGAGTGAAAATGCTATGCTCCAAAAATCAAAGTATTTTTTGATAAATCGGAGCAGTTAATTTTTTTTCGCTTAAATAAAATATACTTTTCTTCGATATTTTTGAGAAAGATAATTAATTTCGAATGTATATTAATTTTCTCATAAACATAAATGAACATTTGTGGGATTACATTTTATTTAGAGCTATATGGAAAATTAGGGTACATTTTATATAGAAATACATAACCATTTTTATAATTTTACTATATGTGTGTTTTTAATTTTGTGCTTTTTCTTCTAATATATTGCATCAATTAAGTAAGCTATAGTAAGTTTTTCTAAAAGAACAAATTGCTTTGTTTAAAAATTTTTATTTGAATATAAAGCATTTAAAAATTCTAAATGCTAATAGAGAAAAAATGGTACTATTTTTTGAAAAATTGTATAATTTATTTGATGGATTAAATTATTTCTCTCTCTCTCTCTTAATTTCAGCAACATTACTTAACAATAAATACTCGTAAATTGAAATGAAATTTTAATTTTATTTCTTATTATTTATATTAAAATATTTGGTATCATTCATTAAAAATTATTTTCTTCACATATGTATGCTTAATTTATTTTCTGTTAAGTTTTTACAGAAGAATTTAAATTTCTAATTTAAGCATATATCTATATCAAATAATTAATTCAGAATTGCCATCAGTATAAACTTATTATATAGGTATATTTATAGCCTTTAGTCGAGATAATACACTTGTAAATTGTAAAAATGATTGTACCAATTATTACTCAATTACACATGGAAACCTATAAAAATCAAAAGGTCTTGAAATAAATTAACTAAACATAAAGGAAAGATTTAACTTAAGATTTAGGTAGAACAAATGTTTAAAACGAGCTTTAATTTAAATAAAATTTAATTTGTATATGAAATTAAATTTTACACGTGGTTAAAAATTAGCCTTATGTGTGTAACTGTTTTTTTAATATGATATTAATTTAGAAATTGTTATGTGTTTGTAAATTGTCTAAAAGAAATCTAAAAAGCATATTAGCCAAGAAAACTATTGTAAGATGTCGCCAAATTTAACAAAACCATCTTGAAAATTCCTGAATTTCATGAAAGAAAGAAGAAAACAAAATGTACTGATAGATATTTTGAACTTAAATTTATACCAAGTAAGTGAAAGCCTATTAATCCATCCCTGTAGGGTTAAATTCTATTTCATTCAAACTTTTTTCAGGTCCTATTAATGTATGAAAGAGAAAATATGTGTTGTGATAATGTCATTAAAATATCAAATGCATTTATATCTTCTCAAGTGAATATTGTCTACCTTCATAAAAGTATAGAATTAATGAGAGAAATGTATACGATTATTAATACACAGATAAGTTTATATATAGCTAATTGAACTCTTGGGAAATTAAATATGTGATTTTCCCAAATCTTTTGTCTAAATTGTAAGTTTATTTAACTGTAAGTTTCGAAGCACTATAAGTCCATTTAACAAAATGGCTGTCCAACTAATTTTAAGCTTCCATATGGGTTTCATTTTTAACAAAAATAATAAATTTCTTATTACCTCTCGTGGAATATGTGTTGAAATCTAGTCGTTATATTGAATCAGAAATTATAGCTGCACATATGCTTCTGCGTTGTATAATAACTGAGGCAGAGATAATAGGTCTATCATGTGTGAAAGCAGTACTCTCTCAAGAATTTTCTTGAGACCAATAATCATGGAAAGGTTAATTCTTATGAGAATAGAAAGATAATAAGTTTGATAATAAGATATTGTACAATTTTCCTGTTTTTTTGAGTTTCGAAAGATTCAAACAGTATATTCTTATTTATACACTTTACTGACTTAGTAAAGAGAAAAAGAAATTTTTATGAAATATTCTTCTTCTTAATTCTTCTTAAGCTGTAAATAATCTTGATAGTTTGTTCGTTTTTCTAAGAATGAACTTTATTTATATCTTTTTTGATTTGCCAATTTATTCATTTACAGATGTTGGTAAAGTTATAATTTGGTTTTCAAAATTGTCATAATAACACAACCACTTGTTCGAAAAGTGTCCGAAACTGGAAACGTTTGATGTGATAACTTATAAAAATTAATTACCTTTGTGAGTATGAATGTACTATGCAGAAAATATTTCCATTTTCATAACATAGTAACCTTTCTCTTCTTTTTTTTACCAAAATTTTCAAAATGAAAACTTTTTTCCTCTAAATTTAAATATTAAAGATGTATTAAAATATTTCTGCTTATTCGAAATTTTTATAAGGTGTAATATTTTAGTAAAGAGCAATATGTTAATAATCTGTGACTTTTCTGGTAATTTAAACTAAAAATAATTGCATCTGAATTTTTTCTTAAAAAATATACTTATTTTTACAATGTGTATTTCCTTTATTATTTTAGGCTTGTGAGGTGGATGAAAATTACAATCCAATTTAAGTAGTTTATACTTTAGGGTGTCCTTTGGTTTCTAGCCAATTCTTCGCTGATTGGATGATGTTGAAATTGATGATAAAAAATTATCGTATCAATGCCTAGTGTTTTGGCACCACTTTGTTTTCCAAAACACTTTCAACGACAAAAAATTGCCAATAAGCAGCCTAAATTACATTTCTGCCTCCTATTTTACTCTTGAATTATTTCCTTTATATTAGACTTTTATTTCCAATTACTTCTTGCCATAACTAACTTACCACAGCACAGGAGCTTTCAAATTTATTTACTCATCTTGATGATTTTATAAGTTTTATCTCTAGTTCATGATTCAGTTTTGAGAAGCGTATTTTTCGTAATAATTAAATATGTAAATGAAAACTTAGGAAATATGCTTGCAAATAAATTTTATAGAAATTTGCTTATGATAATTGTGGGATTTATCATAATTTGTAATATTTTCGGAAATGTATTCTGATAAAAAATACCCTACAACGAAAAATATTACTTTAAATGCTAATTTTAAGTAAAAATATAAGACTCATTAATTTTTGTATGTATCACAGGAAAATAATTACAATAAAAAGTTGTAAATACGTAAAGAATCGAGCTTATCAATTTGAATCAAAATATGTTTTTTATTAAAATGAAAATATCAGTGTAAAGTACTTGAACTATTGATTTTTTAAGATGGTTTTTCATGATTTATATTTATAGTAAGAAAAGTAATCCTTGAATTTTTCAAAATAAGTGTGAATTAAGATTTAATGCATATTTTACAAAATAATCTATCAGAATGTAAATATATGTTTACCTTAAAGGATGAAAAAAAGCAGGAATGAGATGGAAATCATTTATCACATTCACAGTCTTAATATCTTTCATCCATCAAAACTTTCATCATTTATTACATGATACAAATGATAAAATAATCAGTGTCCCAGACGCGAGACTCAGTCTATAACTGAATCATGATTCGCGGATCAATGCGAAAATGAGATGGAAAAAATATATAAATTTCCCTTATCATTACTTTATTTTTATTTTCTTCCTTCCCATTATACTAGTAAATTTGAAAGATAAATTATTTTAACCACAGAGATATTTGTTGCAGGTAATTTTAAAATTCATTCCATTTTTCTAGATTATAAATTGCTTTGTCAAAATCAATATTATAACTTTGAAATTTGTTTTTATACTTAAAAATTTTTAAGGATAAGAAAAATTGAAGCGAATGTTATTTTATTATTTAATATTTATTTTAAAGTTGGATCAACTTGGCAGTACATAATGTATTATACAATGTTTAATTAATGTATAAAATCATAAATTTTCTAATTTTTAATGAAAAAGGTGAAATATTCCGTATGGAACAGAATATTTACAGAATTTTGATTTAGAGAAACATTTAACTGAATTTTCTTAGCGAACATTAAATATTAAAAATAATTAATTTTTAGATACACATGTATTAGGAATTGGATAATTTTTATAGTATAATAGAGAACACTTGCTTCCTAAAATTTATAAGTTAAAATGAAAAATGATTTTGCTTTAATTGACAAGAAATTTGCATGATAAATAACAAATTTATTTATTCGTGATTGAAATAACAGATTACAAGGATGTAAAAAAAATTGAATTTTGATTAGATTTTCGATTTAGTATTATTAGTATTCTTAACAAAAGTGGAAAAAATACTTAAATATATTGTCAGAAAGATGCTAATTATGTTGAGTTCACAGAAGTTGTAAAATTATTTCAAACTGTAATCCAGAATTAAAAGCATTGTATAAGAATTTTTACAGTTTGACAAGTATTTCTAAGAGGTATGTGCTTGCAATCTATTTTCACAGCATCTGCGGTTAATTACTACTCATTCCATGAAATATTTTTTAAATACAGCATAATTACTAGAACTCTATAAAGTGTGCGAATCGTATAAAGGAAATGCTCATGCAAAAATTACTAACACAAATTAAAATGAATAGCACGTTGGTCGAGTACGTTGGATATGTTATTAACATTTCTGCATTTCAGATGTTTGTCAAAGATGAAAACTTAATCGATTAAAATAAATAAATTATGATCCATTAAAATGGAAAAGATACAATTGCAGAAGTGTACAACCTAAAGTGAAGTCTTAATATTTTACACTAACAACTTGGCACTAGAATCTCTTCTTTAAATGTACAGGTCATACACTATAGATTGCTCGAAGAATCACTTAGAATCTTTGCTCAGACTATGTTACTGAGCAATTGTCGTAGTGTAATACGACATACCCAAACCCTGAGAAAATAGGTGTGCGTATTTTTATTGCACTTTAAATTTAAGAGTTTCCTCTTTTCCTTTCAAACTAAGCGGGAATAATATAAAGGAAAGGATGTAATAAAAATTGGCACAATGAAACAAGTGCAATAAAAGAATAAATTTTCCCTTTCGGAAGGGATGAGTGATCTGGAGGAAATTGCAGGCAAAGTATATTGTTTTATGACATGTATTATTTGTAAATCTGACCAGTCGGGAATGAGGGGGAGAGATTTCTGACCTATCCCATAGAAGTATAGGAGGAACTACAGAACTTTGGAAAACCAATGGTGTAAACTGGAGGAGCTAAGCCAAAAATTATGAAGAGTTAAAAACTGCATCAAAACACAGAGAAGACACACAGAAGCCCCAGAGAAGCCCGACATAGAAAAGGAGTCCACAATTGAAGACTAGGTCCTCATTGAGCATAAGAAGACGCTAAAACGATGTTAGTTGTATACAAAATATAACGTCGCATTCCAGAAGGAACCCTGCCTCGAATTTCCAGAATGGAGCTGCAGATGTCCGCCAAATAGACGAACAGAATAGAAACGATAGAGTCTGAGGAGAGATACCAGAGACAGAGAGAAAAGAGGGAAAGCTCATGAGTGAGGAGCAAGCCAAGCGAGATCCTGAGCCGGTAATGCCATTGACGTTAGGAGACCAACATTTACTTCTAAAAGGGGTGAGTCTGATCTCTCGTTCCTCATTAGGCTGGTCAAATTCAGTGATGATATTAATGTGTAATTGTCATAAAACAAATAGTAATTTTAGAATCTCTATTGTTTAATCAAGAATGTTTTGATTGTAAATGTAAATTTCTCTTGTAATTAAAGTTACTAAAATAAATTATTAAGTTTTATTGTATTTTGTTTTGAATTTATCTCTGTCATTCAATTATTTGAAAAATGAATCTGGGCTTCCTCGGGATTCTTCGAAAATTACCGAGTTCACCACAACAGCAATGATTCCATATGGAAATAGAACTGAATCAAATGTTAAAAGTGAGATTCAGTTTTAGGAAAGGACAATTGTCACCCTACAATTACCTGATTTGCTTTGAATTCAGTCAATTATCCTGAAATGATAGTAAGATGACGATAAAAATAGAGTAATACCTGTAGTTAGTAGTTTTGCATCAATACTCTTGGCAACATACCAGGACTCGTAATTTTATATCCATGTTCTAGAAATTACTTAGAGTTGTTAGTTTCGAAAATAAATCCTATCAAATTTCTAATCTTGTTTTATTCTTACTTACATGGAACTCCAATAGGATTGAACAGTTTTGATTTCTTATATACAGTTGTCAGTTTTAATATAAATTCCCCTAAAAATCATGATCAACAGTTGTCTAATAAATTTGAATGCTTCCATTTACCTCTGTAGTGGTTCAAGCAATATCAACATAAACGTTTTTCTGAAAATGAACATCTTTTCATCTCAGGCTTCAGTTTTTTGAGTTCCTTCAATAATGTTGTCGATGATTTAATTTCTGTTATTAAATCTTTTTTATGTATTAAGATAGTATAAAATGTATCCCTTTTAAAAACAAGTAAAATGAATTTTTAAAAAATACTGAAACATACAAGATCAATTAATTTTCAAAGAAATTTGATTACCACAAATAATGAAATTGGATAACAGTGTAGTGTGAATTGTTACGAAATGTTATCTATCACATACTTCGTATAAAATTGAGATAAATAAATTATTAATATAGATTGGATTGAGAAAAAAATGAAAGATATCAATTATTTTTTGCCTATTATTTCATTAAAATATTTTAAAAATTAGATTGTGTAAAATGAAATTAATTTTTGAGTATAGAATCCTCCAATTTAGTTAATAAAATTTGCTTTCAAATTGTTTTAACAAAAGTTTAATATATGTTGATAAATAAAAATTTGAAATTCGGAAAGTTAGAGCACATAGGAACACGTCATATCATTTTTTCATTAAAATATTTAGTGTTTTCGGGAATATCGTAAAGAATTCTAATTCTAATATTGTCATTTTTATAGGCAATTTTAGTCTTATCTTCTAGAAGTAGATATATTTCTAATTTTTTCATTATGAGTTTAGATAAAACTATCTGATTTGATTTTAATAATTGTTTCATAAAAAAAACGTATAATAAAAGTTAAATAGATGAGGATGCATGATATTTTGAAATTTGGAAGGTTACAATACCTAGGAACTCATCAAATCCCTCTTTCATTAAAATATTTAATGATGGGATAATCGACAAGAATACTAAGTACTGTTATTTTGTACAGTACCTTGTATTTTTACAGGTAATTTTATCTTTATTTTCTAGACGCAGAAATATTTATAATTTTTTTCATTATGTGTCCAGATTAAACTTCTCAATAACCATTACCTGTATAAATCATTAATGGATTTCTTTGGTTATTGTAAGATGTATTTGATAAAAAAAATAAAAAAATACTTTTTATAACTATTTACACTACATTACAAACCAATTTCATTATTTTGTTGTCATTATGAAGTACTGTTATGTGCAAAATATAGTAAACAATAATGATTTTCGATATTACTAATTTAATTATCAATTATTATTTAGTAATTATTTAATAATTTTGTGTATATATATATATATATATATATATATATATATATATATATATATATATATATATGTACATATATATATATATATATATATATATATATATATATATATATATATATATATATATATATATATATATATATATATATATATATATATATATATATATATATATATATATATATATATATATATATATATATATATATATATATATATATATATATATATATATATATACATATTGAAATATGATAAAGTGATATATCCCTATATATTTTTTTTTAACTGGCTCATATAAAAAAGTTTGTGTCCGTGGCTGTCGAGATACCTAAAATGTATTAACTTTTCTCCTATTTCAGTAAAGAAAAGAAGAAAATCGAGAAAAATTCCAAACAAAAGTTGGAGTAGGTCTCATTGGTGAGATTTAGAAACTTTTTCTTTAGTGAATATATTTCAAGATGTAACTTTAAGATATTTTCTAACTTTAGAAATGTGGTACATTCCTTTCTGCCGAATAGATTTATTTCCTGCGGCCGGAGGTAGACAGCTAAGCTAGTTTCACTATAAACTAACAAGAGAATAAAACTTTTTTCCAGTTTTATATTTGAAAAGAATGTTTATTTTCTGGAATATAGAGATATAATCAAATAATTAAGTCATAAACTAATTTGTGATAATTTAAGTATGATTAAATAAAGCTGTATACATCTTGTTTCGCTGAATTTTCTTAAGGAATTTTTAAGCGAGTAACTGAAATAAAAATTCAGAAAACTACAAGTCTTAAACTGAAGAATATTTTTCAATGTCTGGTAATGTCGACTGTAAAGTTCTGGTGACATTTCCTATAAAAGCATTATATTATCCTTTAAGAACTTCGATAAATTGATTATTTCTGAAAAAAATTTACATTTATTTATTTAATATTTTTTGATTTGCTGAGATAAAATTTTAAAAAAAGAATTCTTGACGTTATTTTAACTATCTCATATATGCTTATATTTTGTAGATTCATGAATAGTTGCTTATAACAAGAACGATATTTTGAAATAAATTTTAAAATTTATTGCAGAATGATTTTTGAAACAGAACGATATTCTAAAATTGTTGCTGTAAATTCATTTTAATGTTATTGGAGATCCATATGCCTATTTAGAGCTTACTGCCTTTTTCCAGTTTTTGCTTATAATTTAAAATATAGTTATGTGATTTTCCAATTTCTTGGTTAGCTAGAAACAAGATAACTTTATCTAAAGAAAAAGCAAAATGAATAACAATAAATTTAAGAATAGTTATTTTTGAAAGCCATTTTTATCTATGTAATGTTTATTAAGCTTTTCTTAGGAAATGTTTACTATTTATTCTCTTTTTATAAGTCATGAAACAAGAAATGCCTACAATTCAAGCATCATTAAGATCGTTTCTTATTATTATAAAATTTGATAAATATAAGAAAATGGAAATAATTTCTTTCCTTGTTTTAATTGCAATAATCCTTGCTTTTTAAAACAGGTTAATCAAATCGAATTTTTTATAATGAAGATAAAGTAATCTCTTCCAAAATATATTTTCTCTTAAAATGATATTCAATGAAATTAAGAATTTAATTTTTGTCAATTTTATTTTAAAGATTCTTTTTTTTATCTGTAGAAATAATGCAATCAATTATGACAACCATCACTAAGATCAATTTTGAAAAGAAATTGTCCAATCTCAATGGATTTATGCTCTACTATACATTGATAATTTATTTTCTTACATTCTTATTTTCAAACCAATAAAGACTCATTGTTATCCTATGGTAAGACAGTGATTTTAAATGGAGGGTCTCGAGTTTGTTGAACCATTGTTGAACATCAGTGAATGTGAGTGATGCGATTTGATTATATAAGGTCATTGGTGTGGCTGATCCCAGTGAACAGAAAATATCAAATGATATCCGTTGGAATGGAATGAACCAATGCCAGTGTGGTGTATGAGCCCTCCAACTTTCATTTATTGAAAAAATTCTGTCAAATAAATAGTAATGTAATGGTTAACTTATATTTCTTCTATTATTTATGCTTGAGGATCAGATTAGTTCAGCCTTGTGCAAGTAAAGAAGCAATTAATAGTTTCTTTTTTATAATTACACATTATTTTTAAATTTTATTTACACATTATATTTCTGTCTACTTCAAATATCAATTCTTTATTTTCTTGACCTATTAGAATGTTAAAATATAGTTAAACGTTTCGTAATTAGTTACAATATATGAAACAAAGCTAAGTGGTAACTTCTTTAAGTAATTTAAGGGACTATTCAATGATTGTTACTTGCTTGGTACGTACTTAACTTACAAGTAACAGGTTTTACTTAACTTACAAGTAAAAGTTTATATAAGGGTTCCCCTGGATTATTTACCAATCTTTTGACACCAAAACAGCGTCAATATATGAGTAAGAAAATGGTCACTGTGACGCCACACTAGATTAACTAAAGCGGGTTAAATTTTATCAATAGTTATCACTGAATAATTCGCAAAATTAATGTGTACCCACTTCTACACCCCGAACCCAGGAAACAAAATATCAAATATTTTTTTATTCAATTTTTTCATTAATATAATATAGAAAAGTAATTAAAAGATTTATAATGTATTATCTTGTGTATTATAATGACTTATAAACATGCATAATTTAACAACTAAAATTGTTATTTTCCATGCAGTTACATTCATGCACTTTTTTTATCGTTACCTATATTTATTTAATCTTGTTATATTAATTCCTACTGACAGTTTCTTGAATTTCTATAATAGCAAGTAATTTTCGTAATAACAGTTAAAAACCACCAAAGGTATTAAAATTTAATACTCTTTATATGATATTTTTTTGAGTTTAATGCAACTTTAAAATATGGAAAATGTTTTAGTTCTTGATAGTGCTAGGGTTTACTTAAAAAGCTATCAGAAATATTAGAAGTTATCCAAATTTGTATGCTTACTATATCATTTAATAAGAACATCGATTATCATTGATTAAATTTCCAATTTGATAAATAATTTATCCGAGATTAAAAATACCAACACCTTTTCTGTATATCTTTTATATAGAAGAAAGTTCCAACCACCGTGAAATTCTGTGAATCATAATGAATGTAATAGTATGATATTGGTTTCATTTTAAAACGTTAATTGTAGATGCAGATAATATTTCTCATCATTTAATCCTAATTTAAAAATTAGAACGAGACACTTCTTAATTCTTCTTTAAATAAAATTTATTCTTCGTTATAGTAGTTACAAACCTATAATAAAAATATCTGTATAAATAAAATAATTTAAATTTTCAAATTAATGATTTTTCTACTATATCCCGTCTAAGCGCACTTTATCAATGGAAAATTCACGATGATTGTAAAATGTTGCAGATATTATAAGAAACTGTACATAAGCTTTCAATCATTCATCTTTCCACAATACAATGTCAAAATGAATACGTAATTGTTACAAAAAATTAATTAGTGAATTCAAACTTTCAATTAATGTTAATTATTATTGATTACAAAATAATTGTTGCCAATCATAATTTTGTATTAAACAATAATATTAAGAAAAATAATTTATTGAACTTTTAATTTTCAATGAAAGCTTATTTATGAATTTATACTTTTATACAATTTTGATTGCAAATAATCATTATGAGGACATAATGAGAATTTTCAATAATGAAAGTAAGAAAGATATTTAATCTTATTTATTGTAGTGCTTAGTATGTGTTTAAAAATATATTTATTGAAACACTATATATATCAAGACTTTAGAAAATAAATGGATATAAGTTAAGTTGGTTATATTTTTTTTGATTTTTGTGATTGAGTTTTATGTACAAATAAATTTGATATAAATAAAGATAAATTTTAAAATTACTTCATTTTACTGTTTGAAATAATTTTATTATTTGGTATTTATTATTTAAAAGTTTCCATTTGCGTAGATTTTTTTTATCAAAAAAGGCAAATAGAGAAAGATCTTAAAATCTCATTTTTTCTAGATAATATCCCTAACTTATTATAAATTCCTAAAGCAACTAACAAAAATCAAAAATTCAAAAATGTTTGCTTACTTTATTTGCTTTTGCCTTTGTGAAGCAATTCAACATTTATTCAACGAGTGCAATATTTAATTTTCTGATAGGGGAATGCGCATTACTTTTATTTCAGTTATCTGAGCGTAAACAACATAGCTTTACTCCAAACTTCCCCTATCAACTTCCTTAAATTCTCAGTTTTAAGCCCTCGTTATTCTTGAAATATTTTTAAATGAATAAGACAGCTTTAATTAAAATTTACAAAGGAAAAATATTACGTATCATTATTTTACGTGGGCAGTTTAGTTAAATCCTTTTTAATATAATTAAAATATATAAATAAAGTATTTAAAAATAATTGAAATTATTCTGTTTTCAAGAGCTATGGTCAATTATTATGAGTTTTTTCTGATTCTCTGCATTTTAATCATTTTTATTAAAACTTAATTTCATTTTCCTGTGTTCTTATAATTTTTTCATAGATTTTAAGTTCAAATTAAATGTTTATCCCAAATCTTTTGATGAAAACAATCGGCAACTAGCAATATCAGATGGAATAATCACTGTTACAATTTTAAAAGAGAGAGTTGAAAAATCTTTTTCCTTTAATTACCAATAAGTACACACGTAGCTTGATGTATTGTGGTGCATTGGGATAAGGTAAACAACAATTACAAAAGATGTTGAAAAATTACTTAATGCCTTTCGTAAAATGCACAATCACGACAAACTGACAAATTTCATAAATTAGAACCACAGCCTTAAAAAATAAAAAACAAAATGTTTGTAAAAATTCCAGATTTTGCAATTAATAAAGTAACGTAATATAGTATGTTAATTTCTTCTATATCATAATTTCAAAGTCTTTGAAAATAGCTCGGTAATGTAGTGAGACACAAGGGTAAATCCAATATTATCTTCGGGATTAAAAATAAGATAATACATTATAATTATAATAATTCCATACAACAAGTACTTATCAAATTTTATTATTTGATAGGGATTCAAATTGTCTTTCATAATCAAATATAATAAAGTCTAGTTTCATCATCACGATATTTTGTCCTTTTTAATCCGCTACAAAGATTGACTGCTAATTTTGAATTTAGATGCCGGCATAGTACGAATTAAATTTATATTACAGATAACAAGTGACACTATCTCCTTTAAACATTATCCTTATCTCTCTTCCGAGTCTTATGATTTTCAAACCTCATACTTAACATTTTCAAAGGTGATAGCATGTTGGTCTCTTATATAGGACCTATATTATTACAAAATATTGGAATTTTATCTACTGTTATTCAAATAACATTTTAAAATCAGTTTTTATTTTGTTCTCTGAATTGTGTGGAACGTAACTTAGAATGTAATTCAATGTACATTTTCATCATGTAGAAACCATGTAGAATGTTGTATTTTCATCATGTAGAATGTTGTCAAATATTTTTTGGTTAAATTAGTTTGGATCTGAGCATAATAAAGAATGCATAGCACGGGAAATAATATGATGTTGTTAAGGATCTTAATGTCCTAGAAAACTTCAAGCAAGTTTGCGTAATCACAATTTTTAAGGCTTGTTAGACAAATGCAGAAAAAAGCCATCATATACATGACGCACAATACTCAGTTCGTACTTGGTAACAGCTTTAATTGCTGCAAGGTAAATATCGAAGAAAGGAAAATTATTAATGCACAAGTTTCAAAAATGTGAGAAAACATTAGAATACTGTAAATCGGGCCTTAACCACTTCTGGGTCACAATTGTTCACTATAAAGCGTCTTACATCTTCACCATATTGCAATTAGATCTTTCCACAACATCAAGTGTTTAGCTTAGGTGAGTTTATGTTCATATTGGGCTTTGGCAATATAATAACAATGGAGTTGTCAATAGTCTATTATAATTACAGCAAAACAAAGTTTTCACAGAGGAATTAAGCTCTCTTCTGGATAAGATAGAAATCGCATTCGTCATGCCACCTCTACTCATCTTGAGTACAACTTTAACAGTGCAAATTTATATTAATTCCGTTTTTAGACAGTGCTTTATCTTTCTTGATAAAACACTTATCAAGCGTTTTTTAACATGATAATGACATTATATATGACAAGAAGGCTGTATTACAAAAGTTTGGTTCATCAATTTACGATCAATGTCAGGTTAATTTTCTTCTTCAGCCAATAACTTTGCCAGAACGTATTTCCAATTCAAATTGTCATGAAGAGTAGACATCAAGATTCAGGCATTCCAAAATATTGGTGTTATAATGTAACAATTATTGAATTCTATTAACAAAATTTTTAATTCTTAAATTCAAACCCAAATTCCATTCTCAAAATATTATATCAATTTCTAAAATAGCCTTTTAAGTGCGTGCAATTTGGTTTGTTTAAAGAATTCAATGGATTTCTTCAGCTAAAATATAGATGGGTATACATTGTTTTTGGAAACCTATTCTCAATGATAAATATAAATTTATATAGAAATAATTCTGCAGTATTTAGACTATATGTAATTATAATAAAATTCTTACGTTTCTTTATGGTAATACAGTTTAAATAATTATATACATTTCTAAATTCCTTAATATAATCTGTTTTTGTTTCTGAGAATATAACCATATGATTAAGTTGAAAATAATTTGGAAGAGTGCTTTCTTAAGGAAAATATATTAAATCTAAAAATATGAGAAATGAAATTTTAGCGACAATTTTAACATCAAGAAATTAAATATATATGCTATATTTTCATTTAGGTATGTAATTGTTGAACGAAATAGAGTGATATGTACCCTTTGTTGAGATTCTACTACATAATAACTGTTTTATAGGAGAGATTGTAGTATCCAATTAAAAATCCGCAAATAACTTACAATCTAAACAAATAAATTTATTTATATACGCAGAAGCGTAAAATCCTGTAACGTAGTATTACAAACTAGAAAAACGTATAAGCGTAGCTAATTATTTTAAGAACTATAAAATGTTTAAAATACATTATTTCTAAGAAATGTCTATACGCTTAACATTAAAATAGAATGTTCATTTTTTCTTATGTAAATTCAAAGTCAAGATTTATCTTATGGTTTATTTAGAGCATCACAGTCGAATGACCGGAACTTAAATAATGCTACCAACAAGTACTCATTCATTGAATTAATATTCAATCTTGCAAGTCATTATTTAATTAACTGAACAGGAAAGTTAATTGTAGCTTTTTATAAACTTCAGTGTTAAGAGAAATTTATGTTATGTAGTTTCATTTTTTATTTTCAACTAGAAGTTTTTATTTATAAATTTTTACTAGCTTTCGAAGTGTATCTGAAAAATATACTTTTTTAGAGCACTATAATATTATAGTGCTCTAAAAAAATTGAAGTAAAGCATTAAATAGAGCATGGGAAAAATTTTATAATACGTTATGTTTTCATCACAAAACTGTGATTAATATTCTGAATATTTAAGCACTTGTAATAACATTACCTACAATTAATCTATATTAAATAAAAATAGAATTGATTTAATTCATTACATAGTTGAAGCGATTGCAACGAATAATAATTAGCAGAAATTTATATAAAGGTTTTAAAAATTTCCTCAGAATACTTTTTATACCATTTAGAATGAATCTAAGTATAAAATCATTTTATGCAAGGCTTTTTAATGCATTAATTAATATTTTAAAAGGAAAATTTTACTTTTCATAAATTATATTAAAATATTATGTATTTAAATGTAAGTTTTAAATTTCAAAATAAAATGGCTGGATGTTACATAACGAAAACATAAGTTTTATCTGAAATTATTTAATTGATTGTTAATATGTTCTAGTTCTAGTTTAAATTTATGTCACAAAAGCTCACTCGTCATGTACTATTAACTTGTGAAAACAAATATCGACAATAGAGCAATGTATATTTCAATAAAATGATTTTAATAACTTGCAGTTCGTATTTGCGAAAGATATTTGCGTGTCCCATTAGAACTGAACAATGGTTTATTGGTTTCGGTTTCAGAAGAAAAATCTTTATCAAAACACATAAAACAATTCACAAAAGGATCAAAATACAAATCCATATTTATTGTTCTCTCTGGAATTCGAATCTATGTAGATTTGGTAGAAAATCAGAGCATTAAGTCTAGTTATTTTGAATTAGCTGCTTTTAGAGAATAATAAATCAAATGCTAAATTAAATAAATAGTCTTTATTCAGTCGTGAATTCGAAATTGAAATAAACTTGCAAATTTCAGAACGTTATATATATTGAAATGCAATACAATTATTTAAACGTGTGTATCATGTCCTAATAGAGAAATTTTAAATTTGTTTTAAAAAAAATATTAGGACATGATACACAGAATACTTTGTTACATGTATTTTTTACTCAGATTACGTGTTACTCAGATAAAACTTACTTTGTAATATAATGACCGAAATATTATTTTACGTTAATATAAATTGTGATTGGTATGTTAAGACAAATCTGTGTATTTTTAGAAGAGAGGCTAAGCATTAAAATTATTTATACAGCTATTCAGTTTTAAGACAATTATTGAAATCAGAGGTAATTTTCATATTCGAAATTAACAATGCTGTGCTTACTACTTTATATTAGTCTCCAAATTTCATATAAACTATTGGACTCAGAAGTTAACATGTTCTTATTACATAACTTCGAATTATTTTATAGCCTAAATAAAAATATTGAAACTCAAGGAAAATAAACAAATTTTGGAACTTTAATTTCATATATTTTCTTAAATATAATTTGATGAAAATTAATTTTTGTTAAGAAAGAAATTTTTCGAAAATTCGTATATGTGTACAAAAGATATTTTATTATGTAGATAAAGATTTCAGAGTTAAATATAATTAAATAGGATTCTTAATCAATGCAAAAAATAAAATAAATTGAATTGTTTCTGAACGTTATGCTGACTATTTATTAACTGGAAATCATATAAGAAAACATTTTTAAGAGAAAGTTATATCTGAAATATGTTTTCATTCATAAATCAAAATGTTAATATGTAAAAAAAGTTGACAGATATTAAAAATTATAATATGTACGACTTCAAAACTATAAAAAACACGTTTTATCTCTATTTGGAGGAGAAATATAACGATACAAGTATTTATGGTATTAGGATTCTTATAACTATTTTTCTATTATGCAAACCACATTATAAAATGCTTACATAAAAGTAAAATTTTTAATATATAAAAGTAATATTAACAACATTTATAATATTACTATTTCAAATCCAATCGTGTTAATCAATTACATTTTTATCTCATTAAATTAAAAATTTAATATTTAAAAATCACAGTCAAAAGAAAACTTTAGTAAATACACATCAAGTATTCTTTGCTAAAATTTTAATTCATTTCTATTAATTACTGTTATTTTGGAATTCTTTAAATTTTTAAATGAAAATTAAAATATATTTTGATTTTCATAATTTTATATTTTAAAAATAACGTTTATAGTATATATGTAAGTATGTGTATATATATATGTATATACATATAAATATATATGTGTGTGTGTGTATGTATGTGTATTTTCAGACAAAGTTTTCATAAATTCAAATATTAATTGTAAGCTTCATTTCACACTTTTAGTATTCAATTATATGCAAAATGTGCTTAAATATAATTAAAAGAAGTAAGCAGTTACATTTTTTAAATAAAATAATCTGTTTCTATTTGGATAAAGTATTATATGAAAAGCAAAACTAAATAAACATTACATTTAGTTAGATATCGTTTTAAACATCATTTCAGGTAAATATAAAATTGATTAAATTTTATGAAAATAATATAATATTTAGTTGTTAAATTCAAGCAATTATTACTCTTCAAAAAATTTTATAGGCAAAATAATTTATATTATTAATTCCGGAAAGAAAAAAAATCACAAAGTATAATGTTTATTTGTTACAACTGCTTTGTTTAATTTTAGACGAAATATAACAACTCTTGAAAGCTGAGTCTTCAAATTTTTAATGAATAGTCACTTTGTGATGATACCTCTTAAAATGTACATATACATTTAATTGGTTACACTGAAAACTGAAATGGGAAATAAGATAAGTGTTCTTATTTCTTTAACACATTAGGAAGTTGAACTCAATTAATGATTTGGCTGAAGAACAATTTACTTATTCATCACTTAATGCGTCTTTGTTATTCCGTTATTTTCAAAAATGAGGTCATTCAACAATGACAAAATGATTTAATTTGCAAATACTTTTCAATACTTCAACAGTAACTAAAGTTAGGAAAAAGTGAAAACCAATATTTATAAAAAAAAAAAACTAATTTGTGGATAAATTGAAAAAAAAAAAGAAAATCAAGTTGAATCATTTGTTGCCAGTGTTACTTGTCAATCAATGTAAATGAAATTGTTATTCTATTTAGACGCCAAACTTTTTTTTTAAACTGAAACGGCTGAAATTTGGCTTACAGCAATATAATGGGCTTTGGTTACTAACAGTGTAAGCTATTCTTCATTTCGAAGTTTTGAATAATTATTTTTAATGAAAATAAACCATACTTAAAGTTTAATTTGAACAAACTGAAAAATCTGTTATTATATAATGGAAATAATTTAGGTGATAAGACAACTCTTTCCGGACTTAGAATGAGCCTCAAAAATGAAAGTGAATGACTATTTCCTCCTTATATAGTTATTATCAATGATTAACGGTTAAGAATGAAGAAAAACTAGGACTAGATTTCCTATTGCTTTTACCTTTTTGCATTGTGTTTTTAAAAGACTAAGTATTTTTCCCCATTACAGCAGGAACGTTTTCGTTTATTCTAAAATATCACAGATAGGATTTCAAGTGAAGAATGCATGACAGAAATCTCAGGTATAATTAGTAATTTAAAAACTAAAAGGAATTTTCAAAAGTATTACACCTTCTCCGATTTAATTTTATCTCAAAAGAAGCCATATATTACTTAATCCATATGAATTCATTTATTTATGGTAAAGAAAAAAACACACTTCTTATTGAGGGCAGCTTAAATTTCAGTATCTTATTAGATTTCTCTGATTTTAGGAGACTCTAGTGAATAAGCAACATCCCTTAGAAACAAAGGCAAATAAACGCACATTAACATTTGAAAAATAATGCTCTGAACCAATTGATCAAATATTAAAAACTTAAGAAAATTCGTGCAATTTGCATAATTTTTATAGTAATCATATACATCTATCATACAAATGTTCCCTGTTATTGAAAATACATGTTTATTGCAAGTAAAAATTTAGCTTTCTGATTAATTATTCGAGTAGTTTATTTTTTGCAAATTATTTCCAAAGAAGTATTTAAATTGAAAGAAATTACCCTAAGCCAGTTTTTATTTCAATTGAAACATTTAAAAATGTTGTAATAGATGAATTTTGGTTTTTGATAACAAATTACTGAAACAGAAAAATTATACAGCTTTTATTATTCTATTATTTTATTACTTATTTACTCGTGTTTTATTAAACGTAGTGACTTTAAATGAATAATTGTTTTCATTATTGTCAGCAGTTATTGCATGTTGTTAATACGCCAAAATGCTGAATTATTACTTTTAGACTTAAAAATTTTAATTTTATCATGGAGTAATCAAGAAATTATTTAATTTCTAAGCCGGTTTAACATAAAAAAATTGAATTTCAAAGAAATATGGTTTGAATTCCAAGATTTTCAATACATTATTTGTATTTTCCAACAGTTAGTATGTGTGTTTATCTAGAACAAATATCGAAAAATGATGAAAACTTATTACAATAATCAATTGACTTTATTCTGTAACTTTTTACAATAAGATAAGTGTTTTAAAAATAATAATCCAATAAAATATTATTTTAATTCTCACACAAAGTCCAATCTTTTATTAATTCATAGTAACTAGTTTAGTTGTTATACAAAGCTTTAAATATTTAAACAGAATTCAATTATAGAAGCAATTTCCATAATTTTAGCAACTGCAATTGAGGAATGAGAATCATTAAAAATATATATATTTACTTTTGATAATATAAATAATGATATTTGAGCAAAATATTATGCAATTAATATTCGAGAATTTTCTTAAAAATAGTTTTGTATTATATAAAATTATTATAGAAATGAATGCATAATATATTTATTCTCAATGCCTATAAAATAATATTTATGATTTTCCGAGATAAAATAAAACTATTTATTTTTTTTCAAGGAGTCTCCAATAATAATAATATTAATATGTATAAATACATACAAATATTTTTCCGATATAATATTTACATGAAGGGTATATTCTTTGATAAATATTTAGATGTAAAATAAAAGAAAATAAGTGAATAATCTGACTTTTATGTTAAACATGTCTGTACATGTATTTCCTGGTATGTTCAAAGAATAAACAAATTCTGTTTGATTGACAGTATGAATGGAAATCGCCTCTTGTCTTATCTTTTATGGATTGTTTAGAATATTGTTTTGTTATGGTAGGCTATACACATTTTTTTCTGCCTCAGCAGGTTTCAGTTATAACACAGATAAGAGCATCCTTGCACAAGTAAATTCATTTATATATGTTGTGAATGGCAGGTAAGTGTAACGTTATGAGGTGTATTTTATAACTTCGCAACATTCATGTCTTCGTTGGCAAAAAATATTGCTTCTTAAATGCTTACCAAAAGATATTAGTTTCCTTTGATTCCTCGATCTCATTGACATTATAAATTAATCATGGAAAAAATTTGTAATAATATAGCTGTTAATATAGCTGCAAAAATATTGATTCATCAGAAAATCCTTAGAAGCAAATGATAAATCTTAAATATATCGAAACCGAAAACTTTATTGATTAATAAGTCTAATGGAAAAATTTTAAACCATTTTGTAACACTAGTATTAACATATAATAGATTTTGAAGAGTATTTGTCATACAAACGTGTTTTCGCTCCTAAAATATTATATTATCGAATGACTTTCTTCATAATATATGAATATAATTTTAATTAGGTAAAATGTAAGTAATATGACAGAAAGTGTATTTAATAGAAATATACTGAATGATTTATATATTATCTTTAAATTTCAATGCACTTTTTAAAAAATATCTTTATGGGTTATAGATACATTAATTTATTATTTATTGTTTTTTATTATTTTACATCATATTATTGTGTTATATATAAATATAATATAATATGTATATCTATTTATTTATCTATCTATATCTATATCTATATATTCTATATATATATATATATATATATATATATATATATATATATATATATATATATATATATATATATATATATATATATATATATATATATATATATATATATATATATATATATATATATATATATTTTTCTTTTATAATTCATAAACATTAATAAACAATACAATGTCTGACACAAAAGTAAAATTGAAAATATTATATACTATTACTTACAACGTTTTGTCAGAATTAATTATAAAATTCACTTTGAGAAATTTGTTGAACTTTGTTCATGAAACTAGATCAGTCATGAAAACTAATGAAACAATTAGGAATACAAAAATTAGGGTATTTAATTTTTATCAATTTTAGAATTAAAGTTAATAGCAGAGAATAATATTATTATGTCACTTTGGAGAACTTTATTGAAAATGGCAGTGGGATTTTTTTTCAGTGAATTATTGTTGTTATTCATATAGTGATTTTTTAATCATACAAAATTATGGAAAATGACTAATTTATTTGGTATTACAAAAAATCTAAGCAACAATATTTGTTTTGCGTAATGCTTCACTTGTACTTACAACTGTCTCAGAAACGTTAATTTTTTCGTTCACTATCTTCTCAAATATTTTTTGATTTCACACATGATGTGTGAGTGCAAATTTGAAAGCATTACCTAAAAATGTGTTCACCTTATGGATATTTGCCACTAAAAGTATTTTTCATTAAATTTATTTAAAATTCTGCCCTATTATTCGTTTTTTGCCCTGACAAATCTAAAATAGGAACATGAATTTTATTATAATACTTATTACTCTTAAGTTTTAAACTTTTTATTATTATTAAGTTTTAATCTTTTTATTATTATTACGTATTTAATCTTAAGTTTTACTAAATTTTCTCAGTTTAAGATTGAAATTTACTTTTTGAACTTGTTTTAGTGTTTTATAATTTGGCATTATTTTTATGATTAATTTATCTATTTGATAACCTTGCATCAGATTAGTAAAATCCTATCAAATTTTATTGTATAAACACAACAAGAACTGAAACATTAGTAAATCGGATTCTCTTACGCACGTAAAAAGGCGTTAAAATGCTTGTAAATGTTGCATTCTGGATGTCATACACAGAAGCTTATTCTTGAAAAAATACATGCAATATCAATTGTACTTCCTGAAACTAAGCGACTTCCTCTCCAAGGTATGTAACCCTATGTCGTGACGTGGCTGTTTTATCAATTCGATGTCACACTAAGTCAAGATTCATAGCAACAAAGAATGATCACTAATTTTCTGCGCTGACGTAAGATCTACTTATATAAAATTGTCTATTTACATTGCTTATCGTCTTGAAAAAGAAAATGCTATCATAATATTCTCTTCTCTTAAATAATAAAGGGCACAGAATGTTAGTATTTTGTCAACTTCAAACTTCTACTTATTGTGCATCAGATTTGAATTTTTTAGGTCATTTCTCATGAAATGAGAATTTTGAAACTGTTCTCCTTGGAAGGAAATTATACCTCAATCTCATATATATTTACAGACAATTTATCGAGAAAAACCGAGTTACTAAATAGGAAAACTTAAATTACACTCTACTTTCAACAAAAGTTAAATAAATTGATTTTCTTAATATATAACATAAACTAAAGTTTATCGATAATGCGTCAACATATATTTTTCAGTAATTATTAGATTTACTATTACCTGCGATATATACTTTATATTTTGCAAATTTTTATATTCTCATTAAATTCGTTTAAAAACAATTATATTTTAAAACGCAATATTTTTCAGTCTAAACACTGATTTTTCTTATTTTGAATTTTTTGTATTAGGATTCATTAAATTGATTTAACTTATAAATTTACACGCGTGGGTACTTCATATTTGTTTATAAGTGTGCTTAAAAGTATGAATAAAAAATAAAGTTTCTATAACTAGATATAATAATCTAAGAATCGTGAATTATGGTGTAGGAAAAAGTGAACAATAAGGGCTTGTATTATTATTATAATTTAAATTCTAATTCTGTGTGTGCCCCTAATTTCTTCTCTTCCAGTATTTTCTTCTTCTGGATAATAGTTATCATTTCCATAATTTTAATGCGTGAGCAGATGAAAGGATAAAACGTAGTTGACGATTAAAAAAGTCCAATGTACTACAATACGCAATAAGTTCAAGTAATAAAATTATAAGTTGGCTGTTAGTTCTTGATAATTAAATTAAATGTAAGGACATTTTTGTATCCAGTAACGACTTAGTGTCAAAACGTATCTTATGGGCAGAAATCTACAGAAAATCCAGTGAAAGACGACAATAGGTAATGGATGATTTCAAACTTTACTACACTCGTCATTGTTTAAGAAAATATATACTTCCAACATTATGAGTTGACAGCAACAAAAAAAGTAAGGAGGATAAACAACAACATGAATCAGCACTACCAGTAAATGTTGTTAGCAATGAATGTTGCTCCTTTTTATACAATCAAAATAAAATTTCAAAGAAGCAAAAATTTAGTCTTTAAGATTTTTATGGTCCTTTAAATCTTAAATATATAATTTTTTTAAAAAAATATTTTTTATTTTTACAAGACTTAAGAAGGAAACACATTAACTACAGTGATATTTTAAAATATTTAAATGTAGGATTTGTCAAAACAATGCGGAATCTATACAAATAGAACTGGTTTTACCTAATATGATATGGAAGCATCTTTGGCAGTTAAAACCACTTGACGTTTACTTGAAATATGCATAAACAAGTTCAAAATGATGGTAAGTGTATGTTACAAAATTTTTCAAGTTTAAAATTGTTCTAATACTTTGGGAGACTGATGAGGATAACGGATATTTACTCTTTCTTCCAAAACAAACCATAAGACTCTATAAAACTTAAACACAGTGATTAAGCAGAAAACGAAAGATGTGTAATTTTGTCCTGATGATCACGAGACCATGATCAAATAGTTTGAACTATGGTGAATCGGGGAAGTATCATGTTGATTGGTGGAATCTGTAGATGGCGAGAATATCTATTCTGCGAAATTCAACTAATTGCCCAAAAGAGTGGCATAGTCACTGCGAGTAAACTATTTATGTTAGGCGATTAGGTAACATACTGAAAATCACAAGATAAAGCCCCAAACCATTACGGAGCCATATCCATGTTTCACTCAAAAAAGAAGACAGTAAAATCAGAATCGTTCATTGTACTTAATTCAGTCTTATAGTCTTCTCGTTGTTATGTACTTAATTCAGTCTTATACTATCACAAATGTAAGCCAATGTTCACAACGAGGCTTTTCATTATTTTTAGCAACTCCTGTACACTTAGATTGTTATTATGTCGGTAATAGTCTGATGATTATAAGCGTTTAGTGAACTGCAATTTTCTTTTTATTTCTTGATATTGCATGTAAGCATTATTAGTACTTTTTAAATGCAAAATAGTCAAGTGTAATTGGTTAATAAGGCACAAAAATGCTGAGCAACTAATAGATTTGTTTTTCATTTTATTTGAGCTTAACTATCCAATAATTTAATATGTTACCTAGGGTATTTTCCTATTATATGAATAAATTTAAAACCACAAAATGAGAAATTGACACAGTTTCAAAAATATTCAGTATAAAAAATGGTTTTTTTTTTAAAAAAAAACATAAATTTGATTAAAATGGCATTTCTTATAAAGTAAAAAATATTAAACATTCATTTTGTTTGAACAGAAATGAAATAATTAAAAATCTAATCAAGATTAAAATTTTAAATCTCTTTCTCATGATATGAAAAATAAAACTGAAATAAATAATTTTGAAGTTGTTTAACATTTATTTTTTCCAAATTCATTTAAATGGAAATTTTTATAATTTATATTTTATTTTCCGAATTAACATTTCCTGTTAATATTTTCATGTATTTGTAACTGTCGCAACTGTCAAGGGCTTAAATTTGTGCAATTGTAAAAATTTATTAAATTAACATGTTATTGAAGTAAATATTTAAAGATGTGTTTTTATATGGAAAATTTTATGTTTTAAGAAGTTTTGGAAAGAGTCTAAATTTTTAATAAACTTTATTTTTTCTAAGTCTAACTTTATTTCATCAAATACTTACAATTTATTAAAATGCCTCGTTTAATTTGCAGTTTCCAAAGAAATATTTTATTCATTTTCCTCATTTGGCTCATTGAGAAATATTTTATTTGTTATTTATATCCCTACTCTACAAAATTATGTAATTTATTTTCAACAAGAAAAATCTAGACTCATAATTGTGATAAAAAATTATCAAAATATTTATTTTTCTATTAAATCATCCATAATTGTTTCCGCATGTGTTAATAATTTATTCTCAAATATTATATTTTTGTGTTCTGTAAATAATGAATGAGTGTTCTGCAATTATTAAATGAATGAAAAGGGATTACATTTTTTGCTACTTACAAGTCATTTTATAATGGATTACAAATAAGATGGATTACTTTGGAAAACTTTAATTTATGTTGTGAGTTTATTTGATAAAAAAATGGATAATCACTAGGGAAAAATCGATTAGATTGAAACCAATTCTAAAACAAAATTGACACTGCCTAACAATCATTTGTGAAATTGAAAATTTTAGCACATCCCGAAAAAATTAGTATGTATATATGCATCTATATATATATATATATATATATATATGTATCTATACATATACACATTATATATTTATATATACATATACTCGTATATATATAAACAAATGTATGCCAACCGAAGGCTGAGTAGTTAGCGTTCTTGACCCCTGAATTGTGGGTAACGGGATCGAATCCCGGTTCAGACATGGATGTTACTTTCTTTCTCTGCCCTTTCTTCCGTGATGATGTATGAATGTGGCCCTCCCTATAAATGGGTTTGTGGTGCTATGGCGCAGGCAACGCTATTCGCCTCCGTGACTTTGTTCACAAGTGCCCGCTGTGTAACGACAAATGAGTAGCAGTTTCTGGCCTTGTTGTGGCATAGAGTTTTTCACCCAAGTGCCCGTAATTGTAAATATATATACAGCAGCAAACGCATTTCCTTTTGTTACTAAAATAGAGCTTGATTCGAAAAATAATTTACTGATTTTATTTTACTCAGTCTTCATTTAAAACTAAAAATTAGTCAACTGCGAAATATTTAAATTTAAAACAATTCAGAAAACAACTTAAGCGTAATTATACCAATTGATTCTTTCGAAATAAATTCTTCAAACTGAATTCCTTCGCTCGTTTGAATTTCACAGGAGGATTAAATATTTTCTTTATACTATTAAATATATACAGTATTTTCTATAAAAATTGATAATTTGTAATAAAATATTTTTGCAAGAGTATAATATAAATTCTTCGTCAAATATTGATTGTTTTTAAATTTTCTAAAACATCCTGAATATTGATTGTTCATTCATCTTTTTATGTAACATATATATTGCGATCCCCAAAATGTGCAAATTATGATAATTTATCCGTAATTCCTATCTATCTTCCTATCTGTGTATTCATCGGGAAAAGTATATTTTGTTATATGTTGAACATTTATTTTAGGGATAAAAATTTAATAGCACATGTAATCAAATTAAATAATAATTTAAATTTTTTGTTTCTTCTGAAGCTACAATCTGAGTAAAATTATGCCATCTTAATAACTCTGAAAATAAAATTTAAAAACGTTTCAATTGTCATTGCTTTTCAGTATTTTTTTCCAGTTTTTTCTTTCTTTTTGAATATAACATAAAAAAGTATGTAAATAATATAATTTTTTAATGTGTTATTATTTCAAATAAAGGAATTTATTTTTAGCATGGGAATCAACTCATAATATATATTCATTAATGTTTTGCACTTCTTTGGAAAAACTTTTTAGAAAGCTTTGGTACTAAACCTACACTTGGTAATTTTAGACAAAAGTTATTAAATGATCTTAATCTTTCTGATGACACCAATATCAATAAAATTAATTATTTTACCAGTTTTTATGATTAATTATGTAAAAAGGTAAAAACTAAATAAAAAATAAAAAAAAATTATGATTTGCTCACAAATAATTTATTTCGTTTTTAAACTAATTCTCTGAGAAATAAGCTGTCGAAGCTTATAATAAAAATAGCATAGAATAAATCAAAAAATAGAAATGCAAGTATAAAGCATAAACTTTTTTGTTTTCCATATTTCAGTCATTTGGAATGTAAATATAGCATACCGTGCTTTATCTTCTTTATTCTTTATACATAAATTGAATTTGAAATTATTCATTGAAGGTAATCTTTCAGTCTATTGGAGAAGATTATAAATTGAAAATTTATTTAATTCAACTATTTGTAAGGGTAAATAATTTCCTTATTAAAATTTTAAATTAATTTATAATGCACTGTGATATGCTTAAGCGCCATTGAATTAATTATCACTCCAAAAGTTTTAATGAGTTTTCAGATCAAATATTTAAATATTTGCATTCATAATTTCTAGTGGCTTGTTTAGCAAAGGAATTCCAGAATCTTAAATAACCGAACATTTGATTTTTTTTATTTTTCTTTCTTTTCTCAAAATTAATTTTCATTTATTCATTATTGGATATATCAAACGATATAATATAATTTATTTTTATCACTTCAACTAATCATCACTTTTAAACTTCCCAAAAAATAAATTGTTGCTTCAATAATTATTAAATATTTTTTTTCTTGAATTTAATATGAACTTTTAAATATTAAATACCTATGCATTTAAACTACAATATGTTATACCTATATTTTAAATAAAATTTTCATTTCAAAAATTTAAAATCTGTAATTCATAATTACCAAAAAATTAGTCAAAACTAATGATTTCAAATAACTATACTTTCGGAATTATGAGAGATTCAAATAAGAAGTGATCATTGGGAATTGATTGAATTGGTTTATTTTGAGAAAAGTTCCATAATTCTGAATGTATTTTTATATGTATGCATGCTTGTACATATAATTACTCATAGATTCATTTTTCAAACGAAGATATCAATTATTCATTTTATTTACTCATTTGTACAGTTAACTATATTTACAAACTATTTCATTTTTATTTTTCTGTTAATAATAGTTTCATTCTATAAAACTTTTATACGAAGAATATTTTTGTAAAGATATGCCTTTATATTTCTGACTTTTATCCCTTCATTGAATCGATAAACTGAGTACCAAACATGCTTGGGAACTGAACGTCGGGTTTTTGCATTAAGCTGACTACTAAACCGGGACATTTGCTTCACACCCTAGGGCCTTCAGTGAGGAAAACAGTTATGGAAATTCTAGGTCTTTACTCAAACATGGGCTGCTTTGCCACTGGTTTATACCCCTACAACTTTTATAATAATTTCTCTTGTAATAACATTCACATTAAAAATAAGAAATAAAACTTTTAATAAAAATAGGGAAGTAGTAAGAAAAATTAATGATGTAGAATTAATAAATTTAAAATTATTCAATATATAAATTGTATAAAATATTGTACGGATTACATGCATTTAAATTGTGACTTCAATTTTCAAAATTTAATTATGAAACACTCCGAGGTAATTAAATATCAAAACATTCCGTTAAAATTAAGAAAAGTATTTTCTTCATGTTTGAAAAAATATGAAAATTAAAATGTAAAATAAACTCAATCTTTGTAGTTCAAATATTGCATTAAAAATCATATTCAAAATCAAAGTGATTATTTTATTCCAATTGTTTAGTAATTACTTTTTCAACACTAAAAAATATTTCTCGTAAAAAGTGTGAAAAAAATCTTGAAAATCTCAAATATGTACCCTGAAATCTACTTGATATAGAATAAAACATGTAAGCTTTCAAATAAGTGTATTCAAAACGAAAATAATTCAAAAAATCATTTATTGACATTTAATGCTAAGGATTAAAATGCATGCAAAGAAAAGAATGAAATAAATATAAGTTGATATTTATATTTCTTTTCACTGAGGAATAATAAAATCATGAATCATTTAATAAAAGAACATTTCTAATAAAAATAAAAGTCTTAAAACAATTATATTAAACACAATTCTTGATAACATTACAAATAGTATGTAATAAAAAATATTGTGATGTGCTTAGATATAATTTAAGTAACATTCAATATGCATTCGAGATCTGATTAGAAAGCAATCAGATTTAATGTGATAGATTTCGCAAGAAATGTTTTTTTAATATTGGTGTAAAATTGTAATATTTATGACACAAATCATAAACAGTATATATGAAATTATGCTTCAGAAGATAATAAAATATTTAACAAAGATATTGAATTTTATCGATAATTTGATTACTTTTCTGCAATGATTTTGCTTTACTTATTAATAGAACTGTTAGAATAATTCAAAAATTCAAAATTTATTCTAGTATTTAAAAGTATATATTATTATATAGTATTAAATTTTATACAGAGATTTATTATTTGTGTATTATATTATTTGTACTATATTTTATAAGGAAAATAAGTTAGACAGTTACCAATAATCAAAGAGAAACTAATTATAGTTTACGATAAAATATCTTCATTTTAAAATTGCCTTAAAAATACTACCTTTATAATATGATATTGTATGTAGACAGATATTTCAATAATTGAACCGGAATATTCTGATGAAACTTTTAATTCCTGACGATCGTACATCAATTTGTAGCTAACTGGGCAGTGCTATAAATTAATATGGAAATTTTATAATTTATTGTTCAAAAGTAAATTTTGAAATCCTAGAAACTGCTTCAATTTCTAATTATTTATGATTTCTATATTATTACATGTCCTTATTAATTTAAATGTGTTTAAATGATTTTATTATTTCATATCAAATAATTCACAATGAAATGTTTAAATTTTGCACAATCTATTATCTTACAAAATCACTGATTTTTAATGGCAGGCATTCCACCGATATAACTAAATTTTATATTCGTATTCGATATAGTGAATAAAGTTACAAATCCAAACACATGATTTTATGCATATTTAGCATAAAAATTCATTATAATTAATTCTCTCAGCGAAGTTTTATTTAATCATTTACTGTATCAACCAAAGTAATACAATAATACGCGTCATCCCATTCCTTCACCTTAAAAAGTATGCTTATCAAATTTTCTACAGATTTTACTATATAATAATTGATAAGAGCACTTGAATATAGTCATATAATATAGTTTAAAATATAATAACCATAGAAAAACATCATTGAATGATAAAAAGTGAGTAATGTAACGTCGATATATGATGCTTGTATTGTCCAATGATATTTACAAAATAAGATGCAGCATTTAAATCACAAATGATAACCATTGAGTGACAACCATTTTTAAGCAAATATTAATATAACAGTAACTAAGAGATTACTTGTGATATTTGTAATGCAGTGCATGTCATTACACGCAATATTTTTTTGTGAAAAGTATAGATCCTACCGTATTAATGTATGTATTCAAATTGTGATATTTTCATTTATGTTTTAAATATTTACATGTTTCAATCACTCTAACCTAATATTGTCTTGTTTTAGCAGCAAAAACCTTATTATTTTAACATCAATTTCAATTTTTTTACATGTATTTATTATTTACATTTAAAGTTATTTTTTAGCAATAGATAAATGGTATTTCCAAAAGAGTGAATATTTTCTCTTGGCCAATTATTTATTACAATTAATGGTGGTGGACAATAAAGCTATATTGAATTTTACTGAGTGAAAAAATAAAATGCTTAATGAAATGTGTGTATTTCATCCTCTTAATAAATATGATAAAAATTGCTTAAAAGATTTGGAAACACCTGAATACATATATTCACAGTTATATTACCAAATTCGGATTCATATTAACTACTATGATGATGAGAACAGAATGATGATTCATCTTAATATAAAATATTGCACTATTCCTGTATTTAGGTTAATCATTGATCATGTCATTAAAGATACTATCAAACTTTTCTTCTCATGCCGTATCAATAACACGTTGTTATATCAAATCCCAACTCGATAACATGATAATGGATTGCTGGCAGGAAGAATGGGGCAGTGAAACAACAGGAAGAAATTTTCACAAGTTAATAACAAATGTTAAAAAAAGACTCATTAACTGAACTAGGAATGAGATCCTTTTCTATACAAGTCATGGAACATTTCCGTCCAATTTCTATAGGTTCCACATATATCTAACACGAAATATTAGACATGTGGTATGGAAGGCAACTCCCTCCGCTACATTATTACATGCCTCTTAATATCCTTGCATTTAGCCATACTCAGAGAAAACTGGAAGAATATATGGCAGAAGAGGATTTTGAACAACCATACAGCATTTGTGTTCCTGATTAACAATGAAAATTTAGATTGTTGTATTGGGAACTCTTCAACAACATACTTGAGAATGAACCTTATTTTCTTGATTTAAAATATTTAAGAGAGAATTATGATTCTATTTCTATAAATATCAAACACTTTCTGCAAATACTATTTATGGATTCTTAATATTGATTATATAAAATTAGAAATTCGCAGAACTACAAAACAATCATCCTTTAAATGTATTCATCATTATCCCCATAACCTTTATACTATCATTTTTCTTCATCTTTATACTTAACTAGATATAAAATATTTTTTGTGCTATAAAATGTCTCTTGTTTAATTAAATTGTAAATAATGTTATGTAAAATTTTGTATTATTTTTTAAATCAAAGTTCAGCAGTTCCCATTGAAACTGTTGAAGGTCCTCGGAAGTAAGGTATGCGAAAGTTAGCTATGGTGTTAATTTTTAACTTCTGTTACGCAGTGTCAAAACTCTTTACTGATCATAATTTCAAATTTTGTCGATGGTTTCTTATAAAATTTTCAATATATTTTAACGTTGAAATAATTAAAAACCACTTAAAACAATTTTAAAAGTGTTAGCCTATAGCATATCTAGTCATATTTGATATCCTAGAAAACGCCCTGCTGGCGGCTTGCTTTTTGAGGGAACTAGAGGCCAACAGACTTGTATTTCTCTCTTCGCCAGAGGTCACATAAGGAGACTTAAATATGCGCAGGGTTAAAAAACTTTTAGTCTGTGCACAAAATGTAAAGCGGAACAGGTCTCGCCTGAGCAAATCTTGAGCTCCTTGAATTTTGACTTGGAAGAGTGTTGAAGAGTTTGACTTGAGCAAATCTTGAGCTCCTAGAATTTTGACTTGTAAGTTTTTTCAATGCCCCTTATGTTACTTGTTTACTGGCTGTTTATGGACTTGTGGAGTTGGTCTAGAATTAGAATGCAAATGGACCATCTTTGATTAGCAACATCAACAACATTAAATTTCTCTTCTTATTCTCTCATTTACCAAATAATTCTATGGTCTAATCATTTGGCTTTTTATAAAACAATAATATTATAAAGTGATTTACAATTGTATATGCATTAAATTTTAGTATTTAAGATTTAAAAGCATTAATAATAAATGTATAAAGTGGTTTGTAATATTAAATGATATTTCATCCAAATATATTTTTACTGATAACTTCTTAAAATAATTTAATAAATTTGAATAAAATTTTGTCTTTAATTATGTTTGTAAATGAATCACATCACGAACTAAACTCTTAGACAAATAATTTTAAAATTGATTTTTCTCCAGGAAGGAAATATCAATAAAATTAGAGTCAGCAGTACAAAGCTTAAAAGTCAAAATTATAAAATGAAAAACAATGTATTAAAACGATATGAAATGTTTTTATATGCTTATAGATGTAAATGTTTTTTCCAGTTAGTTAAATAGTAAATGTTTAGCTTTAAATAATCCTTAGCTTCTTATATCTTTCGTTTCGTAAGAGTAGAAGTTGGAGACTCTTGTGAAACATCTTTATTAAAACCAATTATAAACTAATAAAATTGAATATTATTTTTCAGCTTATAACTTTATTAATAATGAACAACAAAATTAAGTTATAAACAATTTTGCCATTCATAAAGACCATTAAAATTAAGGTTTTTCTTATGAAAAATGAAAGTTAAAAATTAACAAATGAAAAACTCAGAAAATATCCTTCTGTTCCTCATTATAAATTTCCTTTTAATGAATTGCGAACTGAGAATTTCTACTTGAAATACAGACAGATCATTATAAACGATAATAGTAAATTTGTTTGATGTACTGATTTAATGTTCGAGAAAATATGGATAAAACGGAAAATAAGAAAAAAACTGAAAAGGATGAAGGATTTAAAACTGAAAAGGATTTTCCCCATTAATGACAAAATTACAGAAATTTAATGTCAGTTTCAAACTGGTTCAAATAAATTGTGAATGTAATATGCTTAATTGCGATTTTTTCATTTTGATTGCTTTGGCAGTAATTCGTTGCTTTAATGTATTTCAGAATGTTCTTTCATAATAAAGGTACCGAGATTTATTGAAATTGTGCGAAAACAAAAACGTACTCATTATTCCATAATGACTAATAAAATAAATGTCTGAATATCGTTAAAGAGTAAATCGATTATATCCGTTGAAACAAATTTCTTATTCAAAATAACAGCAAGTTTACTGATAGTGTGCTTTGAATTTCCGTTTATCTTAATGTCATTAACAAGCATTCAATAGAATTCTGTATTTTAATGCTATAATATTCTCCACTAACTGGTTATGAATGCTTACATTTAAAATGTAGTATGCCATATATAAAACCCCATTTGTTTGCTGACAGTTTAATGATTTGTATTGCACAGTTTTTTGAATTTCTAAATTTTCCATCCAATGAGAATATGTATTTTTTTACATTTATGTAATTATTAATACATTTAAAGAGCATAGATGAGTAATGATTTTTACGATACATTGATTAAGTTAATATAAATTTGCTTTACAATTTTAGATTATTGTCTTGATGATGTCATTTAAATTTGAATGCATTGATATTTATCATGTTATTTTCTTAAGAGTATTAAATGATATAAATTCCAATAGTATATAGATTTAGAAAAGTTTTGAAGATATAAAAACTTTCATTTGCTATTGATATATATAAGTAAAAGTTAAATTTTAAACTCCAAATTTATAAAATGATAGCAATGAAACATATTTTCAATTACATTTGTATAACAGAAAATAATTATTTCAGTATAGAAAGTTGTATTGAAGATAATTAACATTTTACATGAAGTTAAAAAGAATGATGGTATTTCTTTTTTTAAAAAATAAATTAAACAGTTGCTGCATAAAACATAAAGAACAAATATCTTTATTAAGTTCTTTACTCAGGAAGAATTTTTTAGTGTATTGTAGTACATCGTGTTTTTTATATTATATAGTTTGTTAATTTATAGTTGGCATATCTTCTTTTAAAATTGCTGTAAGAATGCATCTTGTTCACGAAATCTGTATTGAAACATTTTTTCTACAATATTTCATCTTTTGAGCCAATAAGAAAATTAAATATTTAGGTGAATTAAGAACTTCCTGTATTATAAATGTTGTTCAAAATAACATTTATATAAAAATCTCTTGATATTCCAGGAAATGGAAGTCAGAAAAATATAGCATACAATGAACTTCTATGAACATAGTTATGCATTCAGAAAATAAGCAATGTAAGTACAGCAGAAGCTCGATTATACGAACCTCAAATTCGCATCACAAACAATTTTATAAATTAGTAGCTAGTTCTCAACACAACCCCAAACACTCAATGATAATTTTTATTCCTACTTTCGAACTAAAATTTTAAAAATATTTTTTGCGTGAAAATTGTTTGGATAATATTTCATTTTTCATAAAACTTCATTTGTGTTTAATTTTCATATAATATATTTGAAAAACTAAGATCGTCTTTTATTCGAGTATTTTAAATCCTTCGAATTATATGGAAAACTAACGTTGATATTATGAGTTTTTTAAGCAATTCTTGTAGACTTTCTCCTGCCTAGTTTAGTTCTCTGCTTATAGCCCTTTCATCTCAGTGCAATCAATAATTTTATGTACAAATGTCACAAGGTTTTTTTGCAAGAAGTGATTACTGATTAGTATTACATTTTGAACTTGAATATTTCAGGTGCAAATACACTTGTCAGTCTACACTTGAAATGATGTCGCAGGAAAAAACGATTTCTAAGACATTTTCACCAGCAAAATTTGTTAAAGAAATTAACTAATAATTGAAGAAAATCAAGAACATTTATCCGTTCTCTAACCTACTAAACTCAGTTCAGGACAATTCTATCAGGCCAAACCCAACAAGTGCCCATACCTGTTTTCATGCCTGAAGGCACCGGCTATTGAAAAAGCTTCGGTTAAGACAAATTATTTACTCATGAAATTCTGTCAAAGAAACCCCCAGACACACTGCTGCTTTACACTTTACTAATATTTAAGAAAAGTAATTATATAACAGCATTTTTTTTATCAAACTTCAGATGCACAAACTTTTTTTTTATCAAATTTTAACTTTAGAACTTTACGGAATTTAGTACAAAATAATTTTGGATATTATTTTTCCATGAAAAATATATATATATATATATATATATATATATATATATATATATATATATATATATATATATATATATATATATTTGCAAAGAATAACTTAAAATTTTTTTTAGAATAAAATCAAATTTTAATAGCATGATTTTTCTCGAAAATATGCTCAAGTATTTGGAATTAAAATACATAGTAAATAATCAACAATTTCTAATATCCTCAACTCATATCTGTAATTATTTTTGAATTCATATTTAGTGAGTATAAAATATGTGAGACCCGTAAATTTATTTCTACAAAACTGTATACACATACAATTAAAAATCTTAAATAATAATTTTGTAAAAAAATAGTTAAAATATTTTGATGGAAATAAATATATTTTCAAAAAATATAAAAAAAAATATATTTATCAACTTAGAGTTTTGTTTATATTTTAAACTGTTTTAAATAAAACAAAATATACCTTTTGGTAAGAAAATCATTAAATAATAAAATTGAGGAATGTTTGAATAAATATATGAGAAAGTATATGCAAAGAATAACGTTTTTGGTTAACTTAAATTTGAGTTCAAATTTACATTTTGATGAAAAGAGTATATGATTTGAAAAAAGCAATTTTACTAGTTAGGAAGAATATGGTTTTTATTATTTTTTAGTTCTTTTTTATTTTCAATTTCGTCATTAATATTTTGAACTAATGCATTCATATTCCTCAAGATAAGTCTATCAATATATGCATTTGTTAAGGATAATTTAACTATATATTTATTTTTGCGAATATTTTCTTTATTTTTTCTTTCTTGGTTATATAACCTGCTAATTTATCAGAAGAAATTCAGATTATAGTTTTATATTAATTCGCATTTATCATGTACTGTAAATAATGATTACACTGCAATTATTTTATATATTTTACATGTTTTGCGTATTTCTAAGATTGTCTTTATATATATGCTTCTTAGTTCTATTATTAGTTCTATTATACTGAATACAGCTGTAATTATTTAAACCAATAATTTAAAAATACTTTATTTTTGAATAATTTATCAAAAACAGATATTTTATCATAACACTGTGCAGATATTATATACTACATAATTAGGAGACATTAGTTTTAAAATCCTCTTTACATAATGTCAATGCTTATTATTTTTTTTTTAAAAAACTCCAAATTCATAAATTTTCTTAAGAATTTTATAAATTAAAAAGTACTTTCTTAAGAACAAAGTTTTTAACAAAATCGTATGTGACATCAAATTCATTGAACATATATTGTAATTAACTAAAATTTTCCAAAATAAATAAAGTGAAACATAAAACTTTTCTGAACTATCATTAAAGCACTGCATCATTTTGAGATTTATTATGTTTAACGCTAATGAAAGATGACTTTTCCTCTTAAGATTTTGATCAAGTTGCGTTATTATTTTTCTTCGTCGCGACAAGACAAAAAATAGCCTATTTTTTCTTAAGTAAAAGTGTTTGCATTTTTAAAATATATTATAATAACTCAGGGTTATGAATTCTTCAGAGTTAGGTTGGATTTCTTGCATAAAAATGTTTCCAGTGAATTAAAATAATGAAAATTGAGTACAATGGTTAGTTAACATGTGCTTGAAAAATCCTCAAAAAAACTATACTAAGTAACAACTAAGTAATTTAAGTAACAATATTTTTGGCTTTGATTTATTATAATAATAGGTGTGTTATCTACTATTATTTAATTGCTCTGTTTATTTTTTATTACATACTTATTCATCAAAACACTCCACATTTTAATAATGTGTTCTTGAAATCATATAAAACATTAACAGATAAATCAGAACATCTTGATTTATTTACAGATACCATAAATCTAATAAAATAAATCAATTGGAAAATAGTTGTTGTTGTTGCATATTTCCAACATCGCTAAATCAAGTCTTTGAAATTGGTCACTCAAAGGAAATCTAAGTCTAAAATCGGGATTGGGAAAATATCAATTCTGGAATGCCCCGGACAATCCAGAATATAGTCAGGAGGGCTCAGAATTGCTGACTTTCCCCTGACTCAGGAGTCAGGGGAAAGTCAGCACATTTCAAACAAGTAGGAAAGATTGGGATAATATTACTATCGTATAATATTATCAATGAACAGAAATACAAAATCCTGTTTATAATTTGACCATGCAATTATTCTTTATTTTACCTATTTTTCCTTAACGGACAGCTAAAACAGAATTTTAGTTCCATAAAATACAGTAAAGATGTTTGAGATGTATGAATTAAAGTGCATACAAAACTAATTAAGATAGCAATGTTCAGCTATATAAATAGTGGAGTTTCAATTCATATTTTTCAGGTGTCTTAAGCGTTGTTTTAAAGATATAATTTGAAATCTTTCTCAGATTTTATCATGAAATTACGAAATTAATACTTCCGGCATTTGATGAGGTAATTCATCTTTTTCTACGTGAAATGTATAAATATTTAATAAAGATTTTCAGACATGCACTTATTACTATAATGTCTGTCTGTATCATGTGGTAAAATTAAACAACATACCCTTGAAGCAGAGGATTTTTCCAAGACTTTAAGACTTAATTTTAAAATTTTTCATTTTATTTGTTGATAATAAGAATTAAAATGGTTTTCAACGGAATGGAAATGTTTGAAAATTTGTAATCACAACAGAAATCTTACATGTTAAATTAAGTTAAATGATCGTAATTTTTGACGTAAAATTTGTGTTTTTTCTCAGATGATATTTACCAAATAAAGTAGTATAAAATTTTTACATTTAACATCACAATAAAAATCTTTAAAGTACAAGTTGATACTTTAATATATTTGCTAATAATGAAAATAAACTTTCAATTTGATTTTCTTACTATATTTAAAATTATTTTTAGTATAATTTACTTTGTAGTGTCGTATTTCGTAACAAATGCCGTATAATCCAGAATGACAAATTCTGATTTTGCTGATTTTTTGGCGGATTTTCTTATGTATCTGGCAACCTGCTTTTATTACGCCATAGATATGGAGACCTATAAAATTTATGCAAAGAACTCTATTTTGGCAAACCTGGTATTTATGTCATTGCGAACGTCACAATACGTCCTCTTGAAAACATTTCTTCATAATCCAAAAAACAATCCTGAATTATATGGTATCTGTGCCCATAATTCTTTGTTTTTTACTTGATAAGTAACTGCACCATTTAAAACTGTATTTTATAATTGGCAAATTTTAAGCAGATTTAACAATAAACCAATTTACTTTCTAAAATTCCTTTCTATAGCTGAATAAACAAACTTGAAGAAACCAACTTACTTTCTTATTCATTAGTTATTACTCTTCAAAAATTAATTCCAGGACTTATTTTAATAATCATTTAAACGTGACACATAAACCGGTTTATTTTCACTATATTTTACTTTGATACTTCTTACATGTTTATTGATAATGAGTTTTATGAATTAAAAAAAATTAAAAGTAAGAACAAATATGGTCACATTTTCTTAGGGACAAAGTACTATTTAGTTGGGGCGGAATTGTAATATTCAAAATCAAATACTTAGAAAATTTAAGGAGAGAGATTAATTTTTTTATATTACTGTTTAATTGAAACCAGTTTTCAGCGTATAGCTAATACTGTAAATTTGTTGATTTTGTCTCTATAATAAGAACATTATAAATTTTATCAAATGAATGATGCTTGAAAGTAATTGCTTGACTCGCCAAATTTGGTATAATATCTTAGCAACGTTTTACATCATAAAGTGCATTTATTAAATCTTAAAAAAGAAAAGTTCATAGCGAGATATATAATTTATACAGTGTGCCTCCTCAAATGTTAGAAATATTCAAATTAATTTTGTTACATAGCATACTCTTCATGTTGCTATTATAATAAAAAATAATTAATATTTTGAAAATCAATTTTATACAATTTAAAGTCATTTGAATAAAGGGGTCACTAAGTGCTATTATTAAAAAGGAAAATTATATTTTTATTTTAAGAGATCTATTATTTTAGATTAATTGCTCGTGTAATAAAATATTATAAGAAAGCTTTCCATTTGATTATAAACAACAACAAAAACTAATTTACCATATACTTTCAAAAATTAAATGATGAAAAATTGTGAAAGATAAAATTCTAATTAAAAACTTTAATGAAATTCTTAAAAATAAACAAAAAAATCCAAAATAAATAATAAAATGCAAAAAATGTCCTTTTAAATAATTATAAATTATCATATATATATATATATATATATATATATATATATATATATATATATATATATATATATATATATATATATATATATATATATATATATATATAAATTATATAATTAATTTGTATTATTAATATTATTAATTTTAAATTTTAAAATTTTATTTAGTTATATATATATATATATATATATATATATATATATATATATATATATATATATATATATATATATATATATATATATATATATATATATATTTGTATATAACTAAATAAAATTTTAAAATTTACAAATTAAAAATGTATAGTATTTTCTGAAATTTTTATGTATATTAAGTGGAAAAGTACCGAGACTTAAATTGCATAAAACAGAAATTATTTTTAAGAAATTTGAAAAAACTTTCTCATCAGAAAAAGGCTATACACTTAAGAAAACAAGAGTTAAAGGATTAGGATAATAATGGAATAAATAGAATTGGTAATCAGAAAGAGAATAGCGAAGAAAGCGAACAAAAATTTTTTGAGAAAACATAACCTTTCTCATCAGGGAAACACGGAAAGCGTTTGGATTTCATATGCTTAAATATTCTAATGAATCAATAAAAAAAGCAAAAATCTACAGTTCTTGACTCCGTCGAAAGAACAATTCAGATCTATTAAATTTGAAATTAAAAAATCTAAAAATGAAATTTGAAAACGAAATTTACATATAAGAAATTATGAAAATATAACTATATTTGGTGGTGTAAGATGTTAAAAAAATTAATTATACAACAAAGTTATTAATAGATAAACATTTTTAAGACACGGAGTGAATATAAGAATGAAAGTAGTTAAAAGTAATCGGAAAGCGAAATGAAATTGTAAACAAACTTACCTCGAAATGCTGATAAGCCAAAGTTAATTGAACATAAGCAACTGAATAAAATTCAAATTAAAAGTTAGTTGTCAAAAGATAAAAGTATAAATCATTTTATATTAAAATCACTATTTATGTTTAAATTATATACAAGCATTATTTAATGATTATTTATGGATAAAAGTGTAAAATAGTACATAAAATGTGAAGAATATAGAAATGTAAATTATCAACTACTTGAATTAAAACTGTGGTGAATAAAGTACATTTATAATAGATTGTTGAAATATATATTTTAATCTGAATCTGCTTGAGATATACTTAAATCTTGTAACTCTTTTTCTGGGTTACCATATAAGTTATTCAATTTTATAATGCATATCGCTTTTAAGACTAGAATGCAAGAAAAGTTATTAGATCTGAAAAAGACTTGCAATTTCCACGCGTACTCAGATAATTCAGTTGCAGAAAAATTATTAGAAGAATAGAATAGCAAACAGGGAAATAAAAAGAAAGTGTCAATAAAATAAACGGCAAAAAGGAAAATGCACGAGAAATGAAAGATGAACTCTATCACTTGAATTTTTCTCATTTTAAACTGTTTTTGCAATTAGATAAGGGAAAAATGTGAAAGGGAACTCAAAGAAGTAGGATATCCTGTCCTTGATGAAATTAGTTTATAAGGAATAAAATTTGGTTTGGTGTAAGTTCTGAATGAAAAACGGGATCTGAGTATATATTCGATTGTATATTTCCAGATTGAGAAAGGAATTAATATGTTCACAAGTATTAAATTCAGTATGAAATGAAATAATCTTGCATTGTTATGAAGGAAATGCAAACATAATGCTTAAATATGTTATTTGTTTCAGTAGCAGGTTTATCTTACAAGATTAAATATTTTCTTGTTAATACATTCATTAAAAATACTAAAATTTATGAATGAAAAAAACTCAAGAGAAAATATTATTTTTACTTATTTTTATTAAACTATTACTTTTTAAAATCAATATTAGATGAATTTTGGGCACAGGTGCCGTATAATCCATGATTCCAAATTCTGAATTTTTTTTGGCAAAGAAGAAATATCGCCAAGATGACGTGCACGATAACGTAAATACTAGGGTTACCAAAATAGAATTTTCTGCATAATTCTTATAGGTCTCCATATGTATTATGTAATAAAAACCAGGTTGACAGATACATAAGAGAATCCGCCAAAAAATTCACCAAACTCAGAAATTGGCATCATGGATTATACGGCACCTGTGCCAAATTACAAGTATGTTTTCATTTTTGTTTTTCTAACATAATGATCTTAATATTTTCTTTAGTTATTATCCAAAATAAGAGAGTTCTCTTTTCATGTATAATAAATGTAATGGACTAAACAATGTACCTCAATATGTAGCTCCTTTTGCAGATTATATGCAATGCATAATGAGTGGAGTAATGATAAAAATTGTATTTTATTATTCATTAAACTATCTATATGAAGAAAAGTAATACAGTAAACTAATGACATCGGTATCTTACTGCGTATTTTAGGCTAACACTGTTTTATTGCAATTAACGTACTTAGTATTTTTACAATAAAACATTGTTCGCATAAAATACGCAGTAAGATACCGATATAGTAATTAACGTTACTTAATATTTTTATTTTAGAATACGACTTCCCAATCTACTGTTGTGCTTCTAATTCCAATATGGAAAAATTAGAAAAAGTCCAATTGAGTGCAGCATGCATCAATACTGGCTTGAAACGCAGCTGTCCTTCAGAAATACTACTTTTCGAAGCAGACGTATAACCTCTCTATGTCAGAAGACAATCGTGCCTTGTCAAATATTACAATTAACTCAACAGTTATGGCCAAGGCAATGCCACGTCAAGTTATCTTAAGAACTGGACTCCGTTCCAAAGAATAAAGAAGCACAATCCCTTCAGTCTGGTTAACTCACTGCACTTAATCGAGAACATTGTCGAACCACATGTCTTTCACTGCAGTCTGAACCCTGCGGAGGCTCTTTCCAATGTTTACTTCAATTACAAACTTTCTACAGCAGTCATCTTGAGGGATTGCTTACCTGAATTACTGAAACAACAAGCTTTGTGTGTGTGTGGAAAACATTAACAATATACCACAAAATGACATAAAAATCTATACTGATGGCAGCAAAATAGATCACCGAACTGGCAGTGGAGTTTTAATCGAGACTCCTCATGACAAATTCTCTCTTAGTCAATCCCAACTTCTGTTCGGTTTTTCGTAGCGAGCTAATAGCCATTAATATCGGATTGGAATCCATCATGAGCGAAACTAATTATAGTGATGTCTAAATATTAACTGATAGTCACAGTTCAATTCAACATCTGCAAAAATGGACCTGCTTGGGAGACCAAACAAGCCTTTCTATTTTACACAAGCTTAAAATTGTCTCTTTTCAGCATTATATTTATTTTTAATGAATCCCTTCTCACATGGATATTGAAGGCAATGAAATAGAGGCAAAGAAGAGCTTAGGTCATTCTGCTCCTTCTTCTTCTCCTACCTTGAACTCTTTTCCCTGAGAAATGCCCAGTTTAAAACCGATTGGCAGGTACCTTTGACTGACCACTTCTTCAAGGGTAGTAAGCCGGGACTTTCACTGGCTCTTTCCTGTGATAGGAAATTCAGCATTTGCCTTGCACGTCTTGCCTCTGGCCACCTGAAATGCCTCACTAGTGTAGAGGGTACCAAGACCTTTTTTCTCTGTCCTGAATGCCACGGACACCAAGCTTCTCCTGAGCATATCCTGGATTGTTTGAATATACTATGGGACGATACTTACACTTCTCCCTGTTTTGTCATCGATTTCCTCACCGTCAACGGATTCCTTGATTTGGTCTGACTCCGTCAGACCCCTTGGAGATAAGCAACAACAACAACAATGTTTTTACAGTATGGGATATGATTTTATTCGTAAAGATATTTTTTATCATCATTGCCACACTTAAATCACAGAAAGTGAATTATTTAAACATAATGCTTTTAGTTATTGAGAAAGTTAGTTGCATTCTTACTTAAATAAACTTGGTTGAATAAAACTTGTTGACTTTTCGTTCCAACGCTAAATATATTTGTGCATCATACACTATATTGTGACTAGAAAGTTTAATTGTTAAAAGACAATGAACATTTCTTGGAAACTGTAACTCGCATCCAAATTGAACATATTTCTAAAATACACTTTTAATTTGTAATCCAATGAATTTGTTCTTACACCATTTTCATAAAATAAATATTGTAGATTAAAAATCTCATGTCACATATTGCAAAACAAACATGTTTCCTGAACAAAACTGAAGGAAAATTTTAATGCCAGGATTTCGTGTAGTAAAGCTTATTTTTTAAAGAATTCATATTTTTTACTCTTAAAGAACAAGAAAAATTAAATGACTGAGTAACATTAACACTGAAATGTATTTATTTGAATATAGATAGAAATTGTTCTCAAAAGAGATTACAAAAATATATATCACCTTGAGTACGATGCGTCTGCGTGAAAGAACTTGTTTTTGAGTTTTTACAAACTTCTTTTGTTATGAGAAGTATTATTGCAGAGCTGGAATGAAAAAAAAATTTTTTTCTAAAGTTGAAATGTAAGTAGTTGCTCCAAAAAATAATTGATTCCCTCATTTATTATACAATTCTTGGAAAAAATCAAATAACGAGTAAGAAAGGAAAATATATCTGTTAACCGTGATATTTCATTTAAGTTGAATTCTGAAGAGATTCACACTCAGATAATTTTTCAAATTAAGTTAGTAAAGAAAGAGAAAAATAATTTATGGGAAATATTTGTTAATACCATATTAATATAAGAATATATTTATTACAAAAATATAATTTACTTGAATCGTGTAACATTAAAAGAATCGCGACATGTTTTAGAGCCTAAATGTTTTAAATTTAAATATAATTATATATTTATATCTATAAAAATTAAAGTAATGGAATTAATAAATTTTAAATAATAGAATTGTAAATGTCTTACGAACATTTTAAAACCTGAAGGAAAAGAACTTATAATATTTTAATACATTTTCTTTTATTTGTTAAGAAATTTCCCCTTCTGTGTGTTACAAGAACCAAATTACGTGGAAGTAATTTCTTTTGAATACATATATGAATATTTGGTCAAGAATTGACCAAAACGTTAATACTTTTTAGAGAAAAATTATTCTTTCAGCTTCTATAGGAGAGATTGGAGAGTAAAGGAAACAAGTCAGTTGCTTGCGGCACTAAAATATTTATTAGATTTGTTCAATGTAAATAATAAACGAAACTAAAGAAATTCAATTTTATAAGAAATCCAATTATTTGTGAATTTCCGTAAGAAATAAAATTAATAAAATATACGGATGTCTTTTTTCTTTAGGTTTCACGGCAGATTTCAATAACAACAATAAAACTTCTGTAATAGTAATCTTTTTTTCGTTGCAATATGAAGACGCAAAGCAAACTGCTCTTCGAAACCATTTAAAACCACGTAATTTAAAGTTTAATGCCTCATTCTTTTTTCTGTGCACAGGCTCCATAATTAAAGTTAATATTACTTATGTTTATACATGTTGGGATCCCAGATAATGAGAAGGCTGACTCTTCGGCAAAATTTGCACTGGGTTTATCCCAGTGTCGTTCTCCTATCCCAATTCGTAACTTCAAGTCTTGATGGCATCGGGGCTCAAGACATCTAGGGAGACTATGCTAATTTGGCTGTTGGTAAGAGTTGGGAGTGCCTGTTACAGCATAAAAATAGAGTTCCTCGGGGTTTTTCCAGGAGAATTGGCGTTGCCTGATTCTGATTATTGACAGGCCATGACTATCTTCAACAACATCTACATAGAATTGGGCTGGCTTTCTCTCCAGTTTGCCCCTTGTGGGACTGTGGCTCTACCAATGGACGTCATCTTTGGGAGTGCTCTGGTCTGAAAGATATAGACATTGGAAATATTTCCCCCTTCAGTTTTTCGCATCTTTATTGATCAGCAAGACACGACTGGTCGTAGGATAACAATAATAATAATAAAAATAAAAATAAACTTATGTATGTTATTTATCAAAAGTTTCATGCATTTTGTATTTGAAGTTTGATTAGAGAACTGAGTTCTTTTACATCAAATAATTTAATTACAAATAAAAAAGGGTTAAAATTTTTTTATAATTATGTACAATGAAAATAGAAAATTTTGAGAGAAGTTACAAATTTTTGCTTAGCATTCCAATAAATAGGATATCTGAAATTTTGCTGTGTGTCATGGATTCCTCAATACCATAAGAAAGTATTGTACTTCAATTATAGCAGAAATAAAATAGAATTATACAGATTTTGTTTCACCTAAAAATAATATAGTATTTAAATCTTATTTCAAATATATATATGACTTTTTTAATAATGTGTGCATATAAATGTTATAATTAATACAATTATGTAAAAACGATGTATGGGATATGAACTAAATGTATGTTATAATTGTGAAGTCCAACAGATTTATATATAAATAAATGCAATTTTATTTTGTTGCACAAGAGAAATTCAGATGAATTTTTGCTGCATTGGTAAAAACAGTCAAATAAATTTTTTTAAAAAAAAAAGAAAAAATAGTGGATGATAATACTCTAAGCAAATCTGTTAACATAGTTCTTAAATTCTGTAAATATATATGTTATATTAATTAATTTAAGAAATCAATTTAAATTTCTAATAGAAAAATTCCATAAAATGAAATTTGTGTAAAAAAAATTAAGAATTAATTTAAAACTATATTGAAAAACATTGATGTACATTATTAGTTTTAATATTCTTAAAGATATTTAACAGTACTTATTATTCAATAATTATAAAATAAAAATCTGATTCTTAGAAAATGCTCGTGATGAGTTTAGAAATCTAATTTCTGAGGAAAAAAGCTTCTTTTTATTCATGTGCATTTCAATACATTTCACTGAACATGTATTTTATTTTTTATACTATTTTAAGGCTACTGAAAAAAAGAACTCAAATTTATAATTATATATGGACTTATAAAATAATAAATGCATAAAACAAACTATAAAAAATAAATTTAAAAATACGCAAATTCGGTAGTAAAACCAGTTGTAACCAGTAAAAATACAAGCGATTTTGTAATTAATGTTAATATAGGAAAGCATTTTACGTAAATTCACACATAAATCTAATTAAGGTATATAATTTTAACGTTTTTTAATATTTCAATTTATTATCAATTTAAAATAACTAATTTCGAAGTTAAGTAAAGATAAATATTTTCATTTATGTACATAGTCAAAGTTTTGTGTCTAGTACAAGAGAAAATAATAGAGATTAGAAAATTTTAGTTATTTACTCTAATTTCATAATTAATGTCAATTCCACATCTTTTTTTTAATTTCTATTTGGAATAATTTAATTTGCAGTAAAATCTATTGCAGATTGTTTGTAACTATTTTATTTTCACTTAGTTTTCAATCATCACGAAAGAGATTTTTCTAATATCATAAATTGTTTCATCGTATTTTAGATCTGGCAGATATGATCCTTTGTATATATATATACACACACACACACACACACACACGCACACACACACACACACACACACACACACACACACACACACACACACACACACACATATATATATATATATATATATATATATATATATATATATATATATATATATATATATATATATATATATATATATATATATATATATATATATTATAGCTTAAAATATGGTCGGAATTCGCAAAAATATATTCCCCAAATAAAAATATTCTTTTATTTAATATTCTTTGTTTAAAATATTCTTATTTTTAATATGCTAAATAAATTTCAAATTAAAGTATGTTTTTCTTTCACAATTACTCTTGTGTTTCTGAGATTGATTATTATATTGTCATAGGTTCTAATAAGGCAATGATTAAATCCACAAAAATCAACAAAAAGTTTACTGATATTCTTTTCTTATTGTCAGATTTCAAAAATAATGCAATTAAATCATCAGAAGTTTTTCGTATAAGGCTCCTTTGTTAGAGAGAAAGTCATCAGAAACTTCTCCAACGACATCAGAAAAGTTAGTACAAAGCATATGTTAAAAATATATATTTATTTATTTCATGAGATATTGAATATGTTTTAAGAAAGGCTTATGACAAATATTTATTTTTTTATAATTAGCTCATATTTCTCAATTTACATAAAAGGCAAAATTGAATAAATACTTTAAATTTTAAAGATAAAGTTATGTGAAAAATTTTCAATTGAATTACAAAACTAGAAGCAAACTTATTGAATTCAGTGAGATGGGTGTAAAATTCAATTTTGAGAAATACATGAATTTTTGATAAATAAAAATACAAGTCAATTTTGAATTCCTAAAATTGCTCATTGAATTTACATAAAATTTGAACATACGTAATTCTGATGTTTCATATAAAAATAAAATGTTGCTTCATATATTTTAAAAATTTAAAATACAAAACTCTTTGTGCACAAGAAGTGTTTTATATTTAAGTAATAAAGCTAAGAAATAAATATTATTTAATAGAATTCTAATGCCTATTTTATTTTTCCTTTAATAGAGCGTAATATAAAAATAGTTACAAAGTTACATAATATTGTACACAAACAAAGAGATTTAAGTTTATTAAATTATTATACTTATCAATGATGAAATATAGGAAATTTAAGCCATTAAACAGTGTAATCACATTTCAACAAAGAATAGGCACAATGGAAACAGAATAGAAAGTTTTTGAAATTTTGTAGCTTTTCAAGAAGTTATTCTGATGATAACTTTACTGCAAATCTTTAATTACAATACCTTTTACTAGAATTTGTTGCCTTATGTACATTAAACGTAATGACACCCAATAAAATATTTCCATTAGCATCGAAAGGTTCCCTTTTAGATACATCCATTTGATGGAAGTAAACTGCATTTTCCCGTCTTGCTAAGTGCAGTTCAAAATCAATGCTTTCGTTTACAGTCTGTTGCCAATTTATACTGTATTTAATTTGAATCATGCATTTTGCTTTATATTTTAGGCTTTACTTTACTTTGTAACTTACTGAAGTAAAATAACTGCTACTAATTGAGTGCATTTGAAAACTCTGCATTTAAGTAGTAGTTATTAAATGTATTTTAATGTTAAAAATTTCTTAAGCCAAATATTTTGGCAACAGGGATTAATTTCATTTGTGAAAAACAAAAAGTTAACTTCAATTTAAGCAAATCATATTTTGTTCAAAACACTTCAGGTTTCGTATTATACAAATACAAAGAACAGATTATTTCTGTATTATAAAGTATATAATGTGCGAAATTCAAAGCAATAAATAACAATTTTATATCCGGTATATTTTACACAGCAAAGATAAATTTATATTTTGCTTTCTGTTAATTTTATTATGTAATTCTTATATGCTATGTTAATTGCTTAGGTTTTGCATTTCATATGTATTAATACAAAATGTTACAAAATTACAAGAAAAGTATTGCATTTTTAATAACCCAAAGGACAGGATGTACAGAAAGTACTTATCCAAAATCTTTTCCTGACGTCCTTAGTATTTTATTTATAACTCTGAAAGTATAATGAAATGTTTTCATTTTGGCTAAATTATACATAAAGGTAATTTTCCACTGTAGTTATACTAAATTCTGGATTTTTTTACATGACATACAAGAAAAATATTCATTTGATTTTTAATGAATGCTTTTCATTTACATAACCTAAAACAAACTGTTGTTGCATGCCTCCGAGTTCAGCAGCGCTAGACCAGGTCCATGAGCTCGTATACCTTCAAAAAGTCCAGCACCATAAACAAAATAAACTAGAATATATTAGTACGGTATACCTTTCAGTTTTGTTTTGATTTTAGTAATAACTTTAAACAAAGTTTTTATTTATCCATGTTGAATTATTGAATTTATAATTACATACTAAGTTTTACAAATGCTACTAACTTTTTTAAGTTATATTGTTTCTTTAAGTAAGAAGCATACTAAGGAATATAGAAATAAGTTTTATTATGAAATATATAATGTAAATAGCAAATTTAAAAAAATATTTACCTAAGACTTTATTAACTTTAGATAAGTAGTAAATTAATTAGCTATCTTAATATTTATAAACATAAAAGTAAAATTTTTATTTTAGATACGCATTTTTAAGCATTCTTAACAGACCTTAGTTTCCTTCAATAATTAATGTTTGAAACAAAAAATAAACGAAAATCGTAAAGTCATTAAGTGCCTTTTTTGCAAATTGATAAAAAAGCCATTAAGAAGTCTCAGTCCACTATTTTTTTTAACTAATTTTAAAAATATTTACAAATAAGCAATTTTTTCTTAAGTATATCCTTAAAATAATTTTTTCAACGTACAGAAATTCTAAAAAGGGAAACGAATTTAAAATCAAAAATAACTATATTGCATTTATTTGATATCATTGAAATTCCATTTTACATGGAATGCCCATATTTAAATTTGAAAAGATGTCTGGAATAAATCCCAAGTCCTTTGAAATTCGAATAGAAACTTTTTCAATTATTAAAGTTTGTAGATTTTAGGCAGCATGTCATGTGATAGCTAATTATTAAAAAAAAACATACTTCTCTTCTTAAAAAAGGAATTTTTATTTCCTCAAAAGTTAATATGTAGAACTATAATACAAACAATATGATCAACTAAATGTAAACATTATATATTTGTAAATATAAAAATATTATTTTTCTCAACTAAATGCAATAAATTATTTTACAACAAAAATATTTTTTATACTATACTATAATTTATTACTTATAGTATTGTATAAAAAATATTTTTGTATAAAAATATAGTATAAATTTTTTTTAACAAATTTATTATTTATTAATTTTTAAATATAAGATACTTATTATTTATTAATATTAGAAATATTGCAATTACTCGAGAATTAGTTATGAAAAATGTGGAGAGGACGCAAAAATAAGATTTTGAACACACATATTGCAGGTTATAGAGTTTGACAGTAATAATGTCTAATTTTATGAGTTGCAATATTATTTTATCTAATAAATTGCAATAAATTTTTTTTCATAATAAGAATATTCCTCATAATATACAATAGCAAATTTTAAAGATACTTATTATTTATTGATAATATTAACATTGAAATTATTTAAGAAATAGTTACGAAAAATGTGGAGGTGATTTAAATTAAGATTTTGTGTACATGTAAATATTGCAACTCATAGAGTTTGACAGTATTAATGCCTGATTCAATGAGTCTGACCACACATTAATGCAAATTTAGATGATAAAAATATGAATTTTTAATTAATTTAATGAGTTTTTTGCATAAGAGAGCAATTTTAGTTGAAAATAAATTGAATACAGTCACTAGGAGACAATAACAAAGACTGTTAAATAGATTTATTTTAAAAATTTGTTAGGAAATTTTTGTTGAAAATTTGAGTGAGAATGAAATTTTATAGCTAATAATGAATGTTTAATAGCATAAAATATTTTATACGTGTAATTTCATGAATTAGTAAAGATTCTTAAGGATTATTAGTTTCCTTGTAACATATGTACTGAAATGTACTATTATAATTTTTGAAATTTAATTAATATATTTTTATATATTTGACTGTATGTTTAGTTATTTAAAAATTATACGGAATATTAGTAATTTTTTTCAGAAAGTGTTTAATTTTTATCTAATTTTTAATGCAGGATGGCAATAGTTCTCATTAAAGTCTCAAAATTCCTGGCTCTTCTAATTGGAATTTGATGAAATTTGATATACACTTTAAATGGATGAAGAAGAAATAATTTCTCAACTAAATTAATAGCTCAGATTTTGATAATGGAATGACAATTTAGAAAAGTTACATTTTAGTCAGATCTATAAAAATCCAGTTGTGAGTGCTAGTAAGTCATCTGACATTTGTGATCATTAATCAATATCTTATGAAATGATGATTGAGGTTTAAGGGTAAATAGTTTTGTCAAAAGTGGTTTGCAGTATGTGTCAATATATTGTCAGACGAACCTTGTCAAAGAATGATTTGAAGATGATGATTAAAAACTATTAAATACACCGGGAGCTTGGATGTACTAACAGAAAGAAGGTGAAGAGGAATGGGAATAGTCGAAGCAGTTGCTATTGTCGAGAATGAAAATAACTAAATTTCCTTTCATTTTAAGAAAATGCATGGCTGGTGTCACGTAAATTGGTGATTCCTCAATCTATAATACGATATATTCTGGGATTCGTTTGAAAATGACATCAGTAAAAGTTTCAGATGTGATAAATATTGCAACCTAAAGACCATCAAACACATTCTGTTAAAGTTTACCTGTTTTGACCAACAATGGCTATTGATGTTGCATGTCCTTGGGAAGATCTATAGTCAGAAGAAATGGAACTTTTTAGATGACTTTTTGAAAGAGGAAAATCTTCACTTTGTACGCCAACAATCCTTGCATTCTGATTACGTGATTGTACGGTGTGGATTTACTGCTGATGGCATCTTCGGACTATTTTTCTCTGAAACTCTCACTATTAAAATTCTTAAAATATGCTATTTTAAATGTGCATAGTGCGGTGAATTACTTTTCATAGAATCAACTAGTATTTTACTTGAGTTAAAAACTACAATTACGTGTCGTAACCTGTAATTCTCATGTGAGTTTCTTAATATTCTCACTGAACGTATTATAATGAGCAATTAAACCTTCAAAGAGACCCAACTTGAGAGTATTCTGCAATATAAATTCTATTGATTCTCACAAACTGCTTTATATCCTTAGCCATCATAATTCCTTGAAGGTTAAAAAATAAATGATTTTTTTATTACTGGAATACTTTCAACGTGGATTATTGAATGTATATACAAATTTTCATCAAAGTCTGCTTGGTGAAATGGATTGCATATGGTTTAGAATAGGGTTGCATTAATTATAACTCCAAAGCATTTATCTGTGTGTGATTGTACATGTCACTATAAATAAAATAAGTTCTCCTTCAATTCCTTGATTTTATATATGGTATCCAAAATTAACAAATCTATTTATATTCTGTAATAAAGTTATGTTTGCTCCGCAATATTTTCAGAGGATAGTGCTTGATATTTTACTCGATATTTTGTATGCAATTTTTATACAAAAATCATACTGGCTACCAATATGATTTTTACTTTTACATAATGAATCTTAAAGTAAACATAAGTTTTAGGTAATCAGTTAATATTTAAAACACATCAATAAAATGGAAATCTATACATGTTTTGGAGAAAAGTTAACCCTTCTCTTCACTCAATTTCATGATTATTATGTTTGATTAATTCGAAATATAAAAATACATTCTTCTTCTAGATTTGCTTATTTATTTTTCACCATCTTTACTTTTTGATTCATTCTTTAAAACCTATTTCAGCTAAATTGATGGTGGTATTAGAATACTGCTTCATAATAATCTATTTTGAAAGGTATAAAGTTCATCAAGAGAATTTATGCTCCATAAAATTTGCTTTTATTAAAAATTTATCTTTTCCATCTTATTGTAATTTTCCTTAGAAACACCGCGTAAGAAGTACAACAAATAAGACCAGATGTTTGAAAGTTCTATAAGAAAAATTAATTTTTGAAGTTCGACAATTTACATTTATAATATTTTAATATTGCTGGAAAAGTAGGCATGGATTGGAAAATAATTTAATTAAACAGAAATTAAGTTTTATTATTTGTACGCTGTTAAAATTTACAGCCATAAAATTAAACCCAAACTTTTTAGCATAATATTAAATAGTTTTTTTTAATTTGATGTAGAAAATGAGCTTGGATACTTAGAGGGCCAATTAAGTATCTCTCATCCTATTTTGATAGTTAATAAGATGATATCATTTGTCTTTTAATATTATTTATTTGAGTTCAAAAAGCACTTTATAAATATTTTATGTGATTGCAGGTAAGTTAGTTTTTATTGTTAAATTTTGCTTATTCAACTTGTGTAAGCCCATTACGAAATAAAATTGTATAAATGACCCAAATAGTGGTCTGATCACACAGAAAACACTAAAAAACAATGTCATGGTAATACAGGCAAAAGTTATGAAGAAATTAGAAAAAAACAAGTGGGACATTTTTAAGTTTTTGAAGAGCTGTAAAGAGATTCAATGACTACAAAACTTTTGATTTCCAATAGCCAAGCAAAATACTAAGAACAAAAGGATGCAAAAAAGTAAACTACAGAAAATAGACCAAAGTCATTTGCCTATGGAGCGATCTTGCCTCCCAATCTCTGGCTTCCTCTGTTGAGCAACAAGGAGCCTCTCAAAGAGGCAGGTGGTTCTTGTCCTTTACTTCTCCATTATACTTCATATTTTGCAGGCAACCAAAATTTTACTCTTCTATTTGGACTTGTTCCATGCCATATGACTTCTATGTGCAAAACGTGCAGACCAACTTGTCTAGTGGTCAGCGTGCCTGACTACGGATAAGGAGGTCCTGGGTTCGAATGGATGTACATTCTCTCTCTATCTATCCTGTCTTTGTCCTTTCCTTATATGAATGAGGTGTGAATGGTTGCCTACCATATAAACGGGTACCTATGGCATGTGTGTAGAGCAAAGTCGTACTTTCACCTTCATGGTGCTCTGATTAAAATGAAAGACTCTCCCAATCACCTTAATTCGCATAAAATAGGTTGGCCTCTCCAAGTGTCATTAGTAAACAACAACAACAATGTGCAAAACGTGCTTTCAAGATGATCATGTTTCTTTGCTGATATAGCCAGGAAATTGACCAGATCATAATATCCTGCCAAACCCTATGGTGGGGACTAAAGAAATTTACAAATCTACTATAAAACCATATGAATATAAGCAAAATCAATGAAAGAATTTTATTACAACATAAACTAGAAAATATGAAAAGAGTATAGAAATAAACTGATAATATCTATTAATATTTATTTAAATAATCCTTAGTTTAGTTATGGGCTAATAATATATTTTTATTTTTATAGATTAGATGAACTAATATGAAGTTCATCAGAGGACGTCTCATTGTAACAGCTGATGACTTTTTAGTAATCTTAAGTAAGTAATCTTAATCACTGAAATATTTATATGCTTTTATCTTATATGAGTGTTTAAATGAATCTTTTGGAATTTCACAGCATTAATTTCACAGCACATTATAGATATTCTATTTATATTAAATGTAAAGGAACTTTAGATTGATTAAATTTCGATAATTCATACTGTGAAACATTCCCAATAAATGTATAGTGCATGGACTAAATTATGCATCAATTTCTTGATAGTAGTCAGACAAAGATTATGGTAATCAATGTTTAGCATTATTGCTTTTATACATGAAGGTGACTTATAATTCGTTTCTATCGAATAATAATGTTTTAATTACATTAACAGCTTAAAATTTAAAAACATTATTCATACAGTTTTTATAATTCTATTGCACATTAATATTTTTAATGGACTATCAATATTTATTTAATGAATAAAATTAGTATAATATATTTCATTGATGAATATCAACAGTTATATTTGAAACCTCATTTACATAAATATTCAAAAGCATTCTTCTGATAAAAAAAATTTAATAGTTGAAATTGTATTTTGGGATTTCAATATATTTTTTATATTTTTTGCTTAAAGAAGTATTAACTTTTAAGCACGAAATTTACATATAAATGTAATGTTTTACAAAATGTATTTATTAAAATTGAAAAATTACATAATATTAGAATAATAAGCATGTTTTGATTATTACTTTAATCTCAAGAATGATTACAATTTAATATTTTATTAGCAAATTGATAGAGAAGGAGAAGAAAACAACTTTTATTCTTTATTTAAATTTGATTTCCAAATATTTGATTTAATTTACATTTTAGAGAAGCACATGGCTAATATTAATGATTTGTAGAGAAAAAATCTAGAAAAAAAATTTTTTTCTTAGAGGTAATCTAAAGCATTCAATGCAAAAGAAAATATATACCTGTAGTCCAGCTAATACATTCGATGGCTGGTAAAAGCTGAATCAAACATTTACTAATGATGTTAATTTTTCGGTTCTTAAAATGAATGTTTTACAATGTTTTTATATGGAATATACTAGTCTTCAACAGATTTGATCTATTTATGACATTCGTTGTGAATTCTAATGTTATAGTGTTCTTTCGGCACTTAATCAAAAAAAAAGGAGTTTCCAAATGTCTGTTCAGATGAATATATACATAATAACTGTAAGCATTCAAGAGAAACTAAGGGAAAGAGATAAGTCTAGAATTAATTAATAATCAAGACATAATTTTATTACATTTAAGGATGTTTTAAAACGTGTTGTATTTAGTTTTTAAAAAGGGCTTAAATGCATTTGCCCTTTTTATTAAGAATTTTAATTTTTTACTCTTAAGCAAATTAAATTTTAAAATGATTAAGGGCAAATCCTTAGTATATTTAAATTGTAATTTATAAATGCTATTTTTTAAGTACATTAAATATTATTTTAGTTAAAGTAGAATTTTATATTTAGTTTTCATAATATTATTCGCATTTTTTCTATCATTTTTCTGGAATATTTAATAATATATACTGATCTGCTTATATTGCTTTGGTAAAAAACTTAATTTAGCGCATGATGTAATCTAAATCTATTTTTAATTATTCAAACATTATTAATCACAATTATTACACAAGCATTTTCAAAATAAGTGTGAGAAAATATATTCTTGAAAATTTCACTAGTTTCACAAAGGGAACATTTATAAGATAAAATTTTAAATAGAATTCTATGTTTAATTCATGTGTACATAACAAGTCTGTGCTTGCCTAGTGGTTATTGTATCAGCCTTCACTCCGGAAGGGTGAGGTTCGTATCCCAATGATCATAGACCCACAGAGTACATGTGATATACGTGCTCTTTAAATCTGGGGAATCTCTCAGTTGCTGAGAAGTCACTATGGGTGTAAGAGTCTGGAGAAAATTTCCTCACCCTCTCTCCAGATCAATGTCAAAATTGAGTTAGTGGATCTTCTGGTGGTGCCATCTATCGGAGGAGTTTAGAGCAAAGTCATACTTTCAACTTCGTGAGGTTCTGGTTAAACGAAAGACGCACTTTACTGACATAAGTTTGCATAGCCACGGTATTGTGAGATTGGCTTGTCCAAGTGCCATAAGTAACAACAACATGTGTATGTGTTAATTTGATTACACATGAATGTAACGTACACCAATGTACGTTACATTCACTGTCATTTATTGAATTCTGAAGTCAATATGCCTGCATATTATTCAAAATATTTCATATATTCATATGATAGTTTAATAGTTAAACATATGGAGGACATATAAAAGAGAAAGAATTACAATCTAAATAATATCCGGATAACGAGAAATATATTCATATTATGTTTATCGTGTCCTTGATTTATTGTTAGACGTTAAAGCAACAAAAACTACAAAAAAGTGCTTAAATATTTTTTAAGAATCAAGCGGATGCAAACAAGAATTAACTTACTATTATTATGGCATTCAAATGCCTTACACCATAAACATACTCACTTATCTATTAATTTAAATTAACTTATTTAAAAAATATTGCATTTGCGTCTACTTGATAAGCAATTTCTGAGAAGAAATATGTAATTTAATAAATTTGCATAGATTACTCTTCTTAAGATTTTTTTAAACAGCGGTGGGCACTTGGGTAACCAACCTGCGCCACAACATGGCCGGAAACCGATACTTGTCGTTACCCAGCGGGCACCTCTGAACCAAGTCATGGAGGTGAGTAACATTACCCTCGTCATACTACAACAAATCCGTTAATAGGGCGGGCCACATTCACACATCATCACACAAGAAAGAACACAGAAACACAGAGAGAAAGTAACATCTATACTCGAACCGGGTTCTAGTCTGGGACCCACAGCTCAGGAGTCATGATCTTAAGAATGTTGCTAGAGGAGGAAGAGTTGCTAGAATGTTGCTATTAAGGAAGAGGAAAATATATCTAACTTAGTTCACATTGTTTGAATATTGCAGACTTGGTGTTTATTCATAAATTTCTATTTATTCATTTACATTCTTGTTTCGTTCACCATTATTACTATCAGGTTTACATAAAAAGTTTCATCGGAAAAAGTGTCTTTTTCTGATGAAGTCATGTTTTCTGATGATGCAGAGACTGATTTTCTGATGACGGAATTTAACTTTGTTATTTTTTAGTAAATAATAAAAAATAACAATGTTAAATTTAATTTATTTATAAAATGTCAAATTTTACCAAGATAATGTTTCTGTTCAGGTATAAAGTAAGTCAATTATCCTTCTCAAAAATGCTAATATTCATATCATATATCTATACATATTGAGAATCTTATTTTTGTAATTTTCAAACGCATGTAGAGTGCACCTGTAGTAGAGCATAAGTACACTTAAGTAAATTTCTAAATAAAAAACAAACAAATGTTAAAAAAACAAATTTTAAAATTTAAAACGCATTGAAGGAATTATAATTTTGTTTATGAATATTTAATAAATAAACTAAGTAGAAATTAATATCATTTCCCCAAAAACAATGCATATTTTTCTATCTATTCTATTAATTTTGATTTATAGTCTAATAGCATCAGGTTTTAAAAAATATTTAATATTTATTTCTTAAAAATCTTTTAATAATGCCTAAACAATTTTATTTCATTTTATGATATATTTATATAGCAGATGGTAGAAAACGAATTATAGACTATTTAATAAACATGTTGCATACTCCCCCATAAGCACTAAAAACTTAGAATTTTAAAATGCATAGAAGGCATTTCAAAACACCCTGCGCATTAATTGAGTTAACATGAGCTTACTTACCGAAATCTTTGATGAGTTTACTTACCCACAAGATTTCCTAAATGCATTAGAGATTCCCCTTAATGTGAATTTCGAAACTTTAAGTAAAACAAACAGTGAATTACATTATAAGGAGGGTTTGCACAAAAACCTTATTGTAATGAGAAACTAATGAAGTCAGCAGATCCCTGTATAATCTCCCTGGAATTTGGAACTCAGCCATGAAATAAAGTTTTATATAAGTGCATTCCTCTACACACACAAATGACTTCATTAATTCTTAACTTCAGCTAATGCATCAACGTACGCAAACAAAAACTTTTCGGCCGTAAAAATAAATAAAATTAAAAATTATTTTACTCAACCAACTTTTGCATTATCAGGGACATATTACTTTTTAGGCATTTAAAGATGCATGGTATCACGTAATAAAGATGTCTTAAGCCCGATTAGAGAAGGGCTTTGTAATTTTTTTTGGCTAATGGATGCATGTCAATTACTTAGGATAACTTATTTTGAGTATAAATTTTCGATTCATATATATATATATATATATATATATATATATATATATATATATATATATATATATATATATATATATATATATATATATATATATATATATATATATATATATACAGAGTTACAAAGTAGCTATTTTTAAGCAATATTTGCTTGAATGACTTTTCTTTTTTAAATTATTTGGTAGTATATAAATACGAGATTAAAAATATTAAATTTATCATTGACCGAAATTATATTCCTATTGATATAAAGGAAAATAAAGAACAATTTATGTAATTATGCATGATTTATTTCAGATTCATGTATATTTACAATTTGCGAATGTATATGATATTATATTCATACAAACATATTATATGGTACATTGTATATGATATATTGTTTGACATTATAGTATTAAACTGGAATGCGAGTTGCAAGTCTCATGTCAGTACTGCTTCTGAATAATGTTTAGGTTTAGGAGTCAAATTATATTAAATATTCTTCTCACCTAGTTTTAGACACGAAAAAAATTAAAAATGAATTATTATATTTGGATATAATTTTATATTGTTGGACTGTTGGAAAGGTTTAACAGGATTCCCTTAGTTAAATTTTAATTTTGATTCAGCCGAAAATCACAAATTTTAAGCAAAAATTCTTTTATTTTATTAAGAGATTTTTATTTTATTACAAAATGTTGTCTAGAATCTTTTTAACTAATTACTATACTTAAATTATTGCAGTTCTATTGAATCCAGAATCAGTATTCCATAATTTTTTAAAAGAATTCTTGAACTACTTGGTCTGAATTATGAATAGAATAATAATTTTTAAGGACTATACTTCCGTACTTTAAATCGCTTTTCTTGAAAAAAATTCTCTTATTAAAGATCATCAAGAACGAACTGCTTTTAATTTATTAATTTGTTGTTTTAATGAAATGATTGCAAAATATATTTATTGTGTAATTATATTATATTCATACCCTATAAATTAATATTAATTTAATATTGTACTCTCTATAGATTTGAAATTAAATAATATATATTATATTTAAGGAAGAATTTTTTTATTATCGTATTAATGGATCATAAATAAATTTCAAATATTTGGAACTCATTATTAAAATTCAGATTTCTAAGAAGTTTTTATTCTTTGGTTATTCAATGCATTTCGGTATATATATATATATATATATATATATATATATATATATATATATATATATATATATATATATATATATATATATATATATATATATATATATATATATATATATATATTAATTTCGAAGTTATTTTACTCATTTGGTTAGACATATTTAAAGCAAATTAAATAATTTAAAATTTGAAATAAATAAATATTTCTACTTATTAAAAGGAGAAAATAATCGCTTTTTTATGTTTTAAGGAAATGTGCCTCTAAGCAGAAATAGATGACTAGTTAAAATACCAAGTAAATTACAAAACCAACATTGTAATTGCAAAAATAGGTGTTAATCTTGCAGTAAAATAATAAGTCAACATGATCGAAACAATGATCATATAATTGATCAATAACAATAATCATGCAATGATAATAACAATGATCATACAATGTTCATATAATAAATTGTAAATCACATTAACAAATGTGTGCTCGGTTTCCAATTAATGAAAACTATAACATCATGATTTTTTTCAAAAAGACAATATTCAAAGCAAAAAGCTAAAAATTTTATCAAGTTTCTATAATATACCTAATAAAACCTGCTGATAAACCATAGGAAACACGTGAACTCTTGCATTACCCTCATTTTATTTAATAATTTACAATTTAAATAAAATTTAATTTATATCTTTGTGTAAATAAACCTCTCTTCTAATTAAGGTATCATGTCACAATTAGATTTTAGTGGGAAAAACTTAGTTACTATTATGTACTAGTCAGTCACGAACATAATATTAGATTTGTTATTTCCTCATTTCCAGATATATGGAAAGAAAAAATTAAATTTCATCCAAGATTGTATTTTTCTAATCAAATTTTACTAAGTATATTAAAGATTTATTGAAATTCAAATGCCATAAGCAGTTTTGTGTGTGTGTGTATCCGTCTTTTAATTAATTATATAACACATTAAGATAGTAAAGCATTTTTAGATATTATTTTAATTTCAGATTCTAGATGCTCCTAGATGTTACTTGATCTAATTATAGCGATAAACTATAGTGAGTTATGACTACATCACTGTCAATCCATCTAGGTCTTCTGTTTATATTAGCATTGGCAAAAAATATTATATAAGTAACTCCAAAATTTACATATAAATACTTCTTAAATGGCTTATATCAATTTATAAATATTTATTTGTTTAAAAAATTGTTTCATAATTAGAAATTGTATTTGATTTTTGATTTGAATTTATGTTTTGATGTTCGTAAATGTTCTATGAGTTTAAATATATCATTCACCTAATGGAATAAAAATATTTTTCATTATTGTAAAATTAAAATATTTGAAGTTTTTATAAAACACCCGTGATTGTGTTATATAATAGATACATACATATTTAAGGAGAAAATAACTTTATAAGAAATTACAAACACAAATTTAATAGTTTAAAGATGGATAATGCCATTCCGTACATAAGAATATTAATTATGAGATCTTTCAATCTTTTATTATCTTCTTCAAACATCAATCTTTTACTTTTTGATAGGATAATAGGATAACTAAATTTTCATACATAAAGTATATTAAACTACTAAATATATAAATATCCATAAAAATTGTTTATTATAATCTTTTATAGCATGCAAGAATCAATCTTTTCATCATAAAGAAATTTAAATGTACGCAATAACACAATTTTGATAAACAATATTTTAAAACGTGTTTTCTCCTTTCTATTTTATAGTATATATCTTTTACTTACACACTTACTCACATATAAGTAATCATTTTATTATTTCAAATACGACTTTAAAATTAAATTCCAATTTTTCAAGGTATTTAGTTACTTGAAAATTTTCTCATGGAGAAAATATATTAAACTAATCTACCTTTATAAAAGATGAAAATTAATTTAAATAACATGATCATAGTAATAACTTATAAAATAGCTAAAATATTATCATTATTTGACAAATTAACATACTATATTAATTATGTGCAGGCCTTTTAATTTAATCTAGTTCTTTTGCAATGATTTTGCCATACGATTGTTCTTTTAAGGCTTTTTTTATACTTTTCTTTGATAAAAATTTTTCTTACAAAATAATCTTTCGTGTTTTTGTGTCTTGTTTTCCTTTTTTATCAACACCTTAATCTCCATAAATAATTAGGTGGGAAGACAGCTTGGTGGTTTGTATAGAGCAAGTTATTTTTTTATTTTAGTTAAAAAAAAGTCTGTACTAATCAATAAAAATTATCAATGCCAGCCTAATCTTTGCCTTGTAAAAGTAAATGATAAAAATGCATTGCTGAATATTCTTGAATTTTATCATATTTTTTAGATAAATTATCACTTTTATATTTCATTTAATAGCGGGTGAGGTGGGGTATTTCAGGAAATAAAAAGACATATTCCCCAATTATTGTCGAGAATGTGTTCCAAATTTTGTATAAAGTAAAAAATGTTGGAATATATACATTATCATATATATATATATATATATATATATATATATATATATATATATATATATATATATATATATATATATATATATATATATATATATATATATATATATATATATAAGAAATTATAATTGAAAATTATATAAGAAATAATAATTTTAAAATTTATTAAAATGTATTTCAGCAGTATGTGATGATTCAATTTTGTTCAACTTTGAATGAAGAATTTAATTTAAAATGCGATGTGTTTCATATTTGTCTTTTAGTGTGCATGTTTAATTATACTTTATTAAATTATTTTAATGTTTTATGGAATATAAAAAAAATTAAAGTTTCTTTATGAATGTCAATATTAAAGTTTTTTCTTGATGAGATAAAATATTTATATAAATAACTACGATAATCGCTGACATGTCTGACAACTATCACATGTTTTTTTCTTTAAATTTATCATTTACATTTATGCATTTTTGAATTCTAGTGCATTTTTAACTTTAGAAAAACGTTACGTACAATTTTGATATATTTTTTCTTTTTATTATAGTTAAATCATTCTTAGAAATAAATATTTCTGAACATGGAATTGTACGCAATTCTCATAAATAAATTTGTGATTATTTTGAATTATTTATTATAAGCATTATTTTAAAGTATTAACCTTTAAAAAGTAATTCATCATTTTATGATTAATCTCTAACAATCTTCATAATAATATTGATATTTTTTCTTTTGAACAAAAAATCCAGTGTTTTAAATTTTAAACGCTTCTTCGTTTATTTATACAAAGTAAAACACTTAGGCACGTATAATTAATAAGCAATATATTTTTCTCACAAAATATAAAGCTTTTTTTGTCATAAATGTTTTTGATATATTTTATATTAAGTAAAACAATGAAAAAGGAATGTGATATTGTTATATAATTTAGTTTCTATATTATGATTTACATTTTGTTTATTACCTAGGAGGAAATTACTATTAATTATAACGCATTTATTAATAATTAAATAATGAAATATCAGCAGAGGTTTGTCATAGTTAATATAATATCCGATTCGTATCATTTACACAATTTGTATTTTTATTTGAGTTATTTAAATTTGATTTGTTTCTTAGTATAAAATATAATCGACTTTTAAATGCTGAATTTCCCAGTAATTCTTTTTATGTTTTTAAGGTACCCGAACACGTTCGGATTAATTTCTCTGAAATACACTGCATATATACATTTTAGCCATTGTACTTATTTAGTTTTAGAAGCATTAATATTGTGCTACTAATATTTGATATATGCCAATGTTATTTTTCAGAATTGTTAAATACGTATACAATTTTAATCAATTTTTTTAAAAAAATTAAACAATGCTGCATCAAAAACTATTAAACATGTTTAAAAATAATACCAAATAATCAATATGTTGTTATCTAGAGCACGTTCTAAAATTTTAATTTAAAAAAAATAATTAGTGCCAGTTGAATATTTATACTGAAATTTTAGCTAAATTTTCTATGCTATTATCCGAATAACAGACCATAGTTTGGGAAATATTTAAGAGAATAAAATTCTTTTATTGAATTCTCTAGAAAACAATATACAGATTAAGTTCATCAAATTTCATAGTGATATTATAAAAGTATTTTGAGTTATCATTTTTGAAGCGAGCAAATTATAAACAAAAACCCGTTCTGAGAAAATCGCATTTAAAGATTAAAGTATTGTGTCTTTATAAAATATTCTCATATATGCTGATTAATTTTTGATTTGATTTACTGATTGATTTCCAAAAAAAGTAATAATTTTATGTATCGTTCAAAAGCTTACTAAATTTGCATTGGAAAAACTTTTGAGTTTAGTTTTTTAACATGTTTAAAAATTTTAACATCTTTCTAACCCTTTAAACGCCAACTTCCAGTGTTTTAAATGTCCACATCCAGTTTCCAAATCTTTATGAAATCCTTCTTATCTCGGAATCTAATTAACGTAGACACAAAAACAAACCTGTTTTGGAAAGTTAATTAAATGCCTTATAATTAACGAAAGAATAAAAACAAATTTATCATTTTTTAGTCGAAATTGAGGTTTTCAACGTACATGAGTACCTTAAATTCAATACAATTTTATCTTTTCTGTTCTTAGTATGATATAGATCATGTGAAAAATGTGCTAAAATTTTCAAACTGGTTAAAAGTATTTCCTAAAACACCAAACGCACTTATTTTAATAAAATTTTTAAAGGAATATTTCACTTTCTTTCTTGAACTTAATTAAATAACTTTTTTCTTTCATATTAAAAAATCAAATTTTGAAAGAAAATGGAATCAAGCAATAAACATGTCGACCGACCAATTTGAAAATTATTTTTTTCATTTCTGTTTTTATAAAAAATATGAAAATATGGAAAAGGTAAAAAGGTATCTCCTCTTGACACTATTTACATCCTAGACATTACTGTGACTAATTAATTAAGTTATATATATGAAAAGGTGAACCGAACTGACTGGAAAATTGCATTTATCTAAAAAGTCTTGTCATAAATGACAGTCAATTTTCATTAAAAACTCTCATTCGAGTTAATTTGGAAAATCATAAGAATATGTTCTTTTATATTTAATCTCAATTAATATTCGCTGAGTGACTGAATTAGATATTGGGTATATTTTATATTAAAAATATATCAAAAACAAAAAAATTCGGAATAATGAAATTGGAAGATAATGCTGGAAAGTGTCCACTAACGTAAGCAAAGACACTAAAATTCCTAATTGGCTGAAAGTTTTATAGGAGCAACATTAATTAATTAAATTAATAATGCATGATATTAATTTAATTCTATGCTGCAGTATTAAATATTATGCTGCAAACGTAGATTAGTAAAAAGTAATTAATTTTACTATTTTTTAGGAATAACTTCTTCTGTATAATTTAAATAATACAGGAATAAAGTGAATTTGGAAACATGTATCATGTTCAAAATACATAAAGCTTCAAAAATTAAGAACAAAGCAATGAAGTGAATCATAAATGTAAATAACTGCAAACACAAATTTTATATTAGAATTTTAGTTTTAAATACTCATAGAGATATATCTGTAAATGCTGTTTTTAATAGTGATTTTAATTTCTTTGAACAACTATGTTTTTCACCTACATATTTTTAAAGGATTTGTATAGTAGTTGAATTTTTCCAAAACCAATTCAACACTTACAATAGTACAAGTTCGAATCTCTGGATTGAAAATTAATAAATTCGTCTCTTTAAAATACAAAATATGCAAATATACGTAAAACAATTTTCATCAGACTTAAAGTGGAAATTATATAACATTTATTTTTCAGTATTTCTTTCATTTCAGACATAAAAATCAAAATTTGATGATTGTATAACTAAATGGTGATTTAAAATATTATCAGTAGTTTTCATTTCCACATGAAAGACTCGCATACAGTTTAGAAGTAAATCCTGTACATGTCTAATTATTTATCACGTTTTGGTATGTTTTTCAATATTAAATAAGATTTCTAATAATTTCGCTGTCCGTATTTTCATCTTTGCGTACTCCTGAATCATAATTGCCTTTTATAGTCCATTACATTTTACAGTATAATATGTAACTTTCATTTGATTACCATTTTAGTGCAAAGTGTGTCTAATGAAACAGTTCAATGACGAAGCAGTAGGATTATAATGAAATCAGAGTTATCACTGGTCATAGTCACCTAACAGTCAGGAAATTAGATTAGGGTCAAGAAATGTTATAGACGATATTTTTCAAAAATTATAAAATTAGACTTGCCAGTAAATAAATAGCTATTTAGCCAGTAAATATATATCTATACAATCTTGTATGCAACGAAATAAAAAGTGGCTGATATGATCAAGTTCTATCAATCCGTTCGTCAATTAAATTCAAAGCAAGATTTCCAGGGCAAGATTTATAGTGATTTAGAGGATATATGCAAAAGTGTGTAATGACGTGTACTGATAATGTGTTTTGTGACTATTTCTATTCAAATTCTTAGACTCATTCTCATAAGCAGCTGCCTCTAAGAAACAATATTAGATTTACCTAGGCTAAATACTGATATAATATACGGCTAATAAATATAGTATTTATTCATAGCGGTTCAGGTTAGCCCAGGATTTTAACTTAAGGTTAACGGTTTGGAAAACTCACCCATTACCAAGTATCAATTTTCAACCACAGTTAGGTGATGAGGTCACACTTGACCTGGCGCCTCCTCCTCAAATCCACTGATTTTGAACATCACAGATTAACAGGGACATATCTGTAACCCAGGGGCCCCAGCAACAGAATAAAAGAGGATGTGTAGTCATTTCCACACATCCTCTCGTGGGTTAGAGATATGTCTCATCCCAGCCCCTGGGCGCTGCAAATTATGTTTCACTTTGCTGTTTTCAACGGGAAGCGCTAGCTGCTGAGCCACTGTGGCTCATTACAGTATACATAGCTGCACTTTAAAAATCTTGCTTTGAACAACGTATTTTATTCCTTGTTATGTAAAATCTGTTCATAGAACCATGAATTCCCATTCACTGTTAGTCCAATATGAACCAATATGAAATCTCCCAGTAATTGGTATAAAAGTTGGTATTGCAATGTCTATTGATGTTACAATAATTTTACTTATCATCACTAAGTTATATTTTACAATTATGTACCGGCGATTCAATCAATAAATGAGATTGTGATGCAAGGAATGTTTGTGAACTTTAAAATCTTCATTTATGCATACATTTGTCAAGAATTTAATTATTCTTTCAAACTTCTCTGTTTAATGACCTGCTTTAAAATTTTTTTTCATCCTATCCTAAATACAAAAAATGTAGATAAATTTTGCTTGTTATTATCATGCGTTTTCATATTTTTAATGGGGAATATCTAGTTAATTAGAGGAAAAATAAAATTTCAAGTTGAATTTAAAATAAAAATAAAGTTTTTCAAGATTCTTTTCCCGCCAGTTGGGATAAAATAACGTTACAAAAAATGGGATAAAATCTCATTCCCAGTTGTGATAAAATATTGTTATTTTATACATTCTTCGAGAAAAATTGCTATAATCACTGGTTTATATTTAAATAATATCTTAGAATTTTTTTGAGAATAAGCAAAAATTGATTCAGAGCAGATACAACATAAATAGTTTCTTTGGATTCCTGAAAGGTACTTGTCATTAAATAAACCTTCTTACAAATATTGCAGCATATTAAAAGTTTCATTAATAATTCAATGCTGTATTTTAATGAAGACGTATCACGTTAGACTATCCTGTAATATGATAAATTTTGATTGTACTTTCCTTCATTTTACATGAATTATTTTAAATATTAGTCACAGCAAACATATCTCTACATTACATCACCAGTTTTAAACAAAATGCTGCAACAAAATTTATATATATACAATCAGTATCTTAAAATTAAGTCCTCCAAAAGTAGTTTTGGTGATACTCCAATTGGTTTTATAATATTTCAGCTAATCAATATTCGAAATAAGCATCGATGATTAAATAACTCTCATCAAAACTTTGTAAATTCTTGTACATATATTATTACTTCAATTCATTTATATTATAAATAAAAAATTACAGAAAATTTTATATTTACACATCAAGATACATATTGCAGTTTTGGTGTTTATTAAAATTATAAATATATATATATATATATATATATATATATATATATATATATATATATATATATATATATATATATATATATAAATGGCAAATTTAAGAGTTTTTACACATTTATTCCAGGTATACATGTGATTTGTGTTTCGGTGACACACCTTTCAGAAGGGCTGTATTCCTCAAAGGTCATAATTTTTCTGATTATGTTTTATCTAAACTCATATATTTTTTCCACTTTATAGGAATTCAAGCTAATTAAAATAGATTTTTAGTACTCTTACAGAAATATTGCTGCAAAGGTGGTTTAATGATGTATTGAACATCATTAAAACCTTTTAAAAGTTTCCAACTGGTAAATTAAAATCTGTGGCAGAGCTGTCTGAAAGCATGTTGTGCGGCATGTTATGGACCAGCCTAGGCTGTGGTGCCAATAAAAAAGAAGCCTTCTAAAAACTAATACCTTGCTTTTGGAATTTGAAATTAATAATTGTAAATTTTTTATGTTAGATAAACTTTATTCTACATTTCATCAACCTTTCCTACTAAAATCTCTTTCTGCTGGAGAAATGTTAATACTTTTTAGTGAATGTTTCGTGAAGTAACATGAAAACATGTTTAGTGAGAATACATATTTAGTGAAGAAATTCTTCACTATACATTTTACCATCATCAATAAAGAAAAATATAATTCAATAAGGATAAGTATTAATTGTCTCTTACATTATTAGACAAACTTAGATTCAGTGAAAATATAGTTAAGTAAAATGGATGTCAAGAAAGTAATGTGAAAATGCATACCAATTAAAATGTACATAAAAAGAGATCTCCAAATATAAACAAATATATGCTTTATGAAGTTTCCCTTTAAATACAACAGTCATAAAATTTATTAATCATTCGTAGAAATTAATTACACACAAAACATTTTTAAAAATAGCAATTGTTTAAGTGTTTTTTGTTCTTTTAACTAAATGAAAAAACTTTACCATTTGGCATATCAAAAATTCTGATATTTCTTTCTAAATTTACCTTTTTCGCACTTAATATTCATATATATTTCTTTCCCGATATCCAGGTATTTCACCAATAGAATGTATAGCACTTGCTGTGTTAACTTCCTAAAAAAGAAGAATCGAATGATTATTTAGAAAATAGACTAAAAATAACCATTTATGTGAATGCTCATAAAAGATAAAATGAATATCCAAGAATATTTTGTTCCCAATATTTGGTAAATATCCTATGACTGATAAGATCGTTGAGAAATGTAATATGTTGTTCAAGACACGTTTCTGAACTCAGCAATATTTATTGCAAATTTCCTTTAAAATAAAAACTAGCAGATCTGTGAAAAATAGTTTGCCCTGATAAAATAGTACATTTTAATATTTTATATTCTTATTAATCATGCAGAATTTCAAGTGCTGTTTGGAACTTCTTTGACGCGTTTCTTCATCATATCATTTAAATAGTTTTTTGAAAATAATTCATGCATATATCTTAAATTGATGCAACGATTTTTTTCATTTATTCATTCAATGCGATAATACCACAGAAAACTGCTCAAGTTTCGTCCTGGCCTCTGAAGTTTAAATCGGAACTTAGTTGAATAACGGAAGATAAACTGTGTCGAATTGCTTTCTGAATGCTCAAACTGTAATAATGAAAGTTTTCCTGTGTCCTACTTTGAGACTTGTAAGTTTATTCTGGCTTTGACGAAAAATACCACCTTATTCAGTTTGTTGTAGATATTCTGTCCTTTTGTTCCACTCTATTATACAAAGAAATTATACGTTATTGCTTAGCTGTGCCATTTAAATGGTAGTTACCTTTAACTCATATGCAAAAAAAAAAAAAAAAAAAAAATTAAATGAAAATGTAAATAAAACATTAAAAAATATATTATTTAAAAAAAATCACGGAAACAGAACAAGAAACAACATTAAATTATTTGAAACTCACATCTGTCCTTAAAAGAAAGAGACTATAAATAAAACATGAACAGGGAAAAATCAAACCGAATACGTTGTTGCATAAAAAACATTCCAACCAATCGTTGTTTCATTTGCATTTTAATTCTCGGTAGGATACATTTGTTTCCCACTGCAATATATTACATATTCAGACTGTTGTAGTTGTTTCCTTATTCGAGTTGTGTTACGATTTTTTTTGCAGCAATATATCTTCATACTTTTTTTGTAACTTAAAAATACCGAAGAAAAACAGAAAAATAAATTTTAGAATTTTTCAGCATAAAAAAAGCATTAATGCCAAAATATTTACACTTATAAAACAAGTTTTACTGTTCGTATATTTTTTTTTTCATTTTATCATTCTCTTTTTTAAAAAATACTTTCCTTATTTTATAAAAAGGAAACATTATTTCATACATTATTAATGGAATTAACTATTTACTTTTTAAATAATAAATTACCAAATTAAAAATAAGTTATTGGATTATAAATTTATAACAAGACTAATTTACATTTATTAAATTTTACTAACTTTAAAGCATATTATTACGAATCAACCTACGGATATTCTTAAAAGAATTCAAATTTTGTGAAAAAATTTCCTTTGGATTCAAATGATCGTTATAAAAATTTATTTTAAATTTACTTAGCCGTGTAATCATTAATTTATATATTTAAACATTTAAGTTAAAGTTATATATATACATACATACTATATATATATATATATATATATATATATATATATATATATATATATATATATATATATATATATATATATATATATATATATATAATCATTAAAATTTTGCATAGAATAATTTATTCAAATGGTGGAAGAGAGAGTTTGATGTATTTTAATAATTTAGTTTTTCTTTGATATTTTTCCTTCTGCAAATCGAAAATAAATATTTTTCATGATATTCGATTAAATCGTAAGTGCATTCTTATTTTCTTTCAACAAGGTTAACAGTACCAAAAATAATGAAATATTTCTAATATTTCCACTTTTAATCTAAATTGAGTACATACTTTTTTCAATTTCTTATTTCCTGGAAATATTTCCCAGAAAGGAAAGGAAGTGAAATATATCATATGAACAAAATCACATAACAACATCAAATTTAATAGTTTTGTGACTAAGCTATATAGTGAAATTCCTTTTGTATTGATATTGTATTTCAACTTTTAATCAAAATATATTTTCGTTCTTCGTATCATTTTGCAATAAGATAACTTGAGATTTTCAGAAATATTTCAATCGAGCAAATTCGTAAATAGAGCTTATTCAGTGGTATTATATGTCAAACAGTTGAAATTACATACAATTAAACATGTATATTTGTATGCAAATGAATCTATCCATATCTATCTATCTATCTATCTATCTATCTATATATCTATATCTATATATATATATATATATATATATATATATATATATATATATATATATATATATATATATATATATATATATATATATATATATATATATATATATATGTATATATATGTATATGTATATATATATAATGTCATATATATTTCCACTTTTCAGAAATCTCGCATACGTTGTTGCTCGTAGAAGAGAATACATGTTTGTATTATACTTTTACATTCTTGCATTATAATCGTTTTTAAATACTAAAGAAATTAATTAATTTTATTCAACTTTAGACAAACTATTGTTTTTTGATGCAAATTTGTTTTCTTATTTTTCGATACAACATCAATAAAATATGTTTTGAGTACAGGATGAAATATTCCAAAAATGTTTAATTAAAAATATTTAATAATTTTAAAAGTATTTGGAATTTTTAAAAGTAAATGGAATTTTTAACGATTTTACATCTTCTTTCATTTGATTTTTGTCATTAATAATGGACTTTCCCTCTAAATTAAATAACAGACTGGGCAAATTACTTTTTGACCACAACTAAATAAATAGTAACTGTTGTTATAAAGATGTATCATATTAAGTATTGTTACTTTTCTATTTTTTTGCATGAAAGCTATGTACACATTTCGCATTGGAAAATATAATGAGAGATTTTACTTTTGTTATTTTCTTGAGTATATATGCTTGTGTATGTAGGTGTTAAGACATTTCGAGTATCCATGGTACATTTTTTTCTACTGGTTATTTATGAAAACAAAAGCAAAAGCAGAACAGACAATTTATGAAAATGCTTAAAATGAAATTTTCATAAACTGTTGGTCGTATTCTAGTATCTTAAGTGAAAAAAATTGGAATATGCAACTCATCATATAAGAACGACGTATTTACAGAAAGAGCAGCAATAAATTATTTCTATGTTTTCAACAATGAGTAAGTTTGAAAGCAAGATCTTTGAAAGCGAAAGTGTGTACTGTTATCTTTGAGCCAGTGAAACAATATTTTATTGATTATATTCATGTGTAATTTGCTGATAGATGAGTATTTAATATTCAGAAGAATATATTGTTCTTCTGCAGAAAAAGCATTCTGAAAAAGAAAATAATTTATGTTAATTTTGTTTTCTTGAACTACTGTTATTTTTCATACTTTGATCAAAAAATAATATAATATAAATCTCCCATTTGTTAAAGTGCGTGTATTTTTATAGTCGAGATACGGTAAGGTGACTACTGTTCAGCTTATTACATTTATTTTCCACCTGTAACACGGCCATTGTATAAATTAAAAAATAACGTAATTCTGTACAATATTTTGCAGCAGTAAAATTCATTGAGTGGAATATTTATGAAACTAATACAATCATGCATCAATCGTGAATACTTCTAATAATTTAATAAGAAAAAAAACAGATAATTTAAACAATATTTTCAATATAGTAATACCTGATAATTGAGTGAATCTAGAATTTCTTGAAGCTCGGAAATGAATATTTAAAAGACTTGGTGGGAACAGAAAAAAATGTTATTGCCATTTTTATGGATAAATTGATCAACATTTAGTAGAGTAATTTAAATCAGTCTTGATTAACTTTAAGATTTTCAAACTACATTAGAAATCGAGAATTTAAACCACTTAAGAGAAGAATATTTTCATTAAATATTTTTAATTAATTAAATGTGTCATAGTAATACTCTAGAATAACAAAAAGTTTAAGAAAGAGTGGAAGAATATGACAATTTATAACTTCTATGCTCTTAACGTAAAGCATCATAGTGTTAAAATAATAGGTAAATATTTTTCTAATTTTTTCAAACTAGCTAATTAAAATAAAGGTAGCCACATTTATTATTTTAAAATGTTCAATATCTAAATATGCAATTCATTTAATAAATGATAAAATGATATAGGATATATTTTAAGAAAATAAGCAAAGGGGGAAAGGAAAATTATTATTACTTATGTAAAGGAAAATTAAAACCAACAGAATGGTAAAAGTAAATATTTCAAACAACGTATTAATTTTACTGTCTTCCTATACAGTCTTTCATGTAAGGAAATTATTTTTCCTTTTCAAAAATTTTTAAGTAGCCAAAATTTATTTCAGTAAACGAATTCTTATTTTATTTATATCCAAATAAATTTTGATATCAATTTATCATTGGGATAAAATAAGCAAACATGAAGTACTTATTAATATTTTTAAAACGTGCCTTTAACCGTAAAATAATCCTGCAGAGAGGTCATTAAAATGTATATATTTGTATGCCTATTATTCAAATTGGTTTATAATAATCATAACGTGAAAAAATCTGTTAATTTTATATATTTTGAGTGAATTTGCTATTTTGTATATATACCACTATATTTCCCCTGGATATCTGACTTCAAGTAAATGAAATAAAGTTTAGCTTATATTTCTTTTACTAATTTTTAACATTTTTAAATAGGATTATTTGTGGACTAAAATTTGCACAGCTATATTTTATTGGAGGCATTTTTTTTCCATGATATTTACTCTCTATCTAATGAAAACAAATCACTTTTCATTTAGTTTATTCAAATAAATGCTTGTATTCAGAATATAAAATAACTTTTTTACTATTCATAATATGTGAAAATTATTGAGAAGCCTTGAAATCATATTTACAAACAGCAGCATGTAATACACAACTTAGCATAAGCATAACTTTGATAAAATATATACTTCAAATTTGTAGTTATTATATAACTGCAATTGAAAGCTTCTCTTAAGATTCGATATCCTATATATTGTTTAAGAATTTTAAAATGTTTTCGATTTTTGAAAACATGACAACAAACCTAAAGATGTGAAATACCAATTAAGTTTCACATACTTGATTGATAGTTAAATCAAAAAAATGTGTTATTTAAGTTTTCTGTAAAAACTCTTTAAATTTGATAAAATTAGAGCTAAGAAATGTTTTTAAAAGTTTAAGGTTCATTACTTTGAAAAAAAATTATATTTCAAAGAAGCCACACTAAACAGAAAATTGAAATTTATTAATTAGATTCTCATATACTTCTCAGAAAACCCTTTGATTCATGCATATATTCTTCTAATAATTATATAATTTTTATATATGGTGTAGATATTCTCAAATGGTAAATTTATTAATAAATATTGCTATTAAGATTTTATTTCTGAAATAATAGCTAAAATAAACATGACAATTTTTTTCATTTCTTAAAATAAGCATCTTCCATTTCAATCTATCTGATATTTAAACAATATTATTCTAATTATTTTTATCATTTATTTTGCTTTAATTATGACATTAAGTTAGATATGTCAAAATATAAAACTAAAAGGATTGAAGTAAGTAAAAATTCCTTGATTTACGACCTAATATATACAATAAAAAATACTAAACTTAATTTAATTCTGCATGCTGCTAATAAAAAATTAGATTTATTAAGGTTGAACTAAATGTACAAAATCTAATAAAATTGCAGTAATTAAGTTAAAATAAGTCTAAAATAAATTGGTTGTATATATTTTATGTAAATTAAAATTAAAATATAAGGAATTAGTATTTTGAGAAAGTTATATTATTCATAAATAGTACATTACATATTGTGAAATAAAACTGAGTTTTATGTCTTAAATATTTCTGACAAACAAATATTATTTCCATACGGAAATATCTAAGCTATATTGAGAATGGCATTGTTCATGTCTATACCATTTTCACGCACTGTTTTCACTGTTCATAAAAGTGGTTTTTATCGTTTCTTCCATCAATTTAGATTTTATTTTAGTTTTTAAGATATAATTGAATAAGAAATCTTTTTATTTAATGATAGTTGAAAGGAGTTCCTATATTTCCCGATTTCCTTTATTTAACTAAACACATTTAATATATTGATCCTCTTTTTTAAGCTTTTTGCTTTAAAATTTAATTAAATCAATCCTGACAAAATTTTTGTGATAAAGAAGTTTCTAAATTCCTAAAATTCAAGTGCAATGAATTGTATTCTAATTTTTCGTAATTTTTTTTCTCCAACGGTGGGCACTTGGATGACGAATCCTATGCCACAAGAAGGCCAAAAACTGCTACTCATTTGTCGTTTCCCAGCGGGCACCTGTGAGCCAAGTCTCGGACGCGAGTAGTGTTGCCTGTACCATTCCACCACAAATCCGTTTATAGGGTGGGCCACATTCATACACCATCATAGAAGAAAGAACAGAGAAGCACAGAGAGCGAAAGTTATATCCATGCCCGAACCGGGATTTCAACCCCGGACCCACAGCTCAGGAGTCAAAATCGCTAACCACTCAGCCATAGGTCGGCATTTATCTTAAAATATCTTAATATATATATATATATTATATATATATATATATATATATATATATATATATATATATATATATATATATATATATATATATATATATATATATATATATATATATATATATATATATATATATATATATATATATATATATATATATATATATATATATATATATATATATATATATATATATATATATATATATATATATATATATATATATATACACACACACACACAGCTGGACAATTTCTAAGGACGGATAACACAATCATCCATAGCAACCACAAAATGAAAGGAAGCAAAATGTAGAAAATTAGAATAAGTGCGGGATGTAGTAAGAAGAAGTATGCGTATGCAAATTATTTTCCACGTCTGTTCATCACGTGATAGTGTTCATAAGAGCCTTTAAAGGTTTTGACGCGTGAGGATAGTTGTTGTTTCAAGTCAAAGTTTTACAGGAAATATTTAATAGACGTACTTGAAATTTTTGGCATGTCTTCCCGACATCACTTAGATGGTTTTATGCGTGGCCGAATTATTGGTTTCGTATGATGTTAAAACATGTGAGTTGTTCTTGCTGTTACAGCATGATTCTGCATGTTTGGCCTAATGGTAATTTGAATGTGACGTCTCATCTTTCTGGTAATGTCCAGCATAAATCACTGTTGATTGTGCAACCAGGTTTCAAATAATCTATGAGAATAACTATTAGACATCTACTTTCACTGTAAGTGGCTCTTTTGTTTTCTCTGATGGTTTAGGCTTTTTGGAGCATGATAAAGTTGATACTTCTACAATCCTTTGTCATCAAGGATAAGGAACTCCTATATTCCTCGTTGAAAGCTTGGCTCTTCTTACGTTGACTAGAATATTAAGAGCCTGTTGAACATAATTAAACTCAGCAAGAACCACATATTTACTGTTGCATGCAGTGTTATGAGTCATTTTTATACTGTCACATTTAGCCACAGACTTTATTGTTATTAATGGTAAGTTAGCGGCAGGTGGATAATCTTAAGTGTGCTTCGTTCTCAGAAATCGACAATGCTTTAGATTTCTGTTCCTTTTGACTATTTCTTCAAAAGCTATCATCTGATATTAACCCTCATTATCCCCATCCATTGGTGTCATATTCTCAATAAGGGCTCAAAAAAATGGACATTGTTTCATTAAGTTTGTATCTTGCATCAGCTATGTATTTCACGTAGCTCTTGTGAATAATTTCGTCATGGAAAGCTTTGTTTCAATCATTTATGTGTGCCTAAAATCTATATACAGGCATACATTCATGTATATAATTTTAAACAATATAGAATAATATTAGTATTTAAGAAATAAAATTACAGTAAATAAAGTAACACTTTCCTTTGTATTATACAGGAAATTAATTTGTAATATTATCAAAATGCTTATGTAATATTTCAAGATATATAACTTATTATCGGCTTCTGGAAGTCTATTCTTACTTTGTACAAACTCTTGGTCTATAGAACAAGCAAGGTGACATGTTTTTACTCTTTTGATTGTGTTGTAGTAGTATTACGTATTTTATATTTTATTATATATATATATATATATATATATATATATATATATATATATATATATATATATATTTATATAATTAATATACACATATATTTATTCATTGTTGTATTTATTTCTTACAAGCTGCCTCTTTTCTATTCAACATTATCAAGTAAATATGCATTTCAAGCTGAATATTACCTTCAACTTCTATATTTCCTTCAATTTTCCATTACCTTCAATTAATTCCCTTTTTAGTTTTTCAAAAATACATCACTGTAGGCATCCTGATAGAAAATGTATAAAAACAAAAATTATGCTGTGTTTTTTTTTCTTTAATTCTGAAGAAGTATTTTGATTTTTAGTTGAATACAAGATTTATTTTTAAATTTTATGTTATATGTTTATCAGATTTACAGCATCCATTTGAGTTATGGTCCTCAAATTCATTTAATTTAAATTTTGAATGTAATTTTGTAACATCTATTCCAATAAGTTTTTTTTCCAATAATATCCTAATGCTTTCGTTTCTGATTGATATAAGAATGACCCATATGTTCCGAATGTAAATTTTTGATGTTTTAAACAAGTTGTTTTTATTTTACTTTGTAAATTCTATGTCTTTATTAACATACAGTAAACATTTATGCTTTAAATTCTTTATTTTAAAATGATTTAATTTGAGTACACAATTACAGTTAAATATTTTCTTATAAGCTTCGAATACTCTAGATGGCTTATAAGCTTCGAATTCTAGCAACAAAACTGTTAAAAATGACAGCTTAGAAAGCAAATTTAGGTGTAAAACTAATCATTATATACCTAACATTTATTTGTAAATACATTTCTCTGTTCAAAAAGATTTCGAAAAATTTGTGATGACATTCAGTTCTATTTTCTTACTGATGCCTATTCTAGAGTAAAAATAAATTAAAATGGACACTTGAGCATTTTTAATAATTTCTGATTTAAAACGGATTCTTTCAATAACGTATTATTTCAGGATGATTTATTATGTGATACAAAATAAAATAATATTTTTATTTCTACTAAGCAATCAATTGTGAGCTTATTCTCTTAGAGATTATACTTGTTTGTTTTTTCTTCTGTATTATTATTACAAAACTTTTCAGGGACATTACGAGCAGAAGCTAAGTTAAAATTTACTTAAATGACGCAAACACATTATAAAGTTTTAGTTCTAACAAATATATGACATTTTTTTCTGATTAATCTCCTAATAAAACTAATTACAATGAGTAATCATTAATATTTCTTTCATTTTGAAAATAAATTTCAACTTATACTCTTTTTTTATCGAAAAAGAAGTATAAAGTAAAAAACGAATGATAATGAAATGTTTATTATTTTAATAAGCTGTGTGATCTTTCATGGCAATGAATTTTCTATTGATTCCATAAAGAATTGAGAAATGGTATGTAAAATGATTCTGCATACTAGATGTTGAATAGCATAATTTAACACCATCCTATAGGCATCTTTCCAAAATCAACAGCATCGTACTCATTACTAAGGACTGCTGGTTGGTTTTCACTTGATTCATATTTCCCTGAAGATATTTTAGCTGATGTAGAAATAGCTTCAAATTAAAAAATAAAACGTAAAATATATATAAAATTAAAATATCATAAAAATAAAATAACCAATTGCAGGAAATAGTGATACGTGTTCGGTTTTACAAACAGAAATTTGAATTCAATTTAATAATGAAAATTAATAGTTTAATTTTTTTATTATAAAACAGAGATTTTAAATTATTTGTCTTATAAAAGTTTGTAGTTATTAATTAGCAGTTTGTTAAAATTAAACAAATTAAGGTCAAATATTTTTGCCTAAAATTATCTTTACATTTTAGTTATCATTTGAAGTATGTGTTCCATTTACAGTTTCATTGAATTAGTCATTGTTACAAATGAAGCTCATATCACTAATAAAAATTAATTTTTTAACATATTTTAACGATCTTTTTGGAACTATGTTATACTATAATTGTGATGAGTAATTTTGAGTGTCTAGATAAGTTTTTGTAAGTAATTTTTAAAAACTATAAAAAATCAGTTGAAAATGCAAGAATAATATTTGGTTAATGTTACGCAAAATTATTTAAAGAAAAATATAAAAATCTTTTAAGAAAACTTTTTTAAAAAATGTAATAAATTTTGATCAAAAATTTATTTAACTTGTTGAGTGTAGCAAAAACTTTTAAGCATGTTTCAGAGAAATGAAAATCTAATTGAGAGCTAGAATAATACCCTTATTCACACATATTAAAATGTTCTATATTATTCATAGCACTATTCACTAACAATCGCAAAAACTACTGCAATTAACGCTGAATATTTTTCTTTACCCTTTAAAGTTATGAATTCATTTTATATTATGTCAGGTATCCGGAAATATTCGGAAGTTAAGGAAATGGAAAATGATCAAGAATATATACACCATGTTCTAAAATTTATTCACTAAGATTTTCTTATTAATAAGTAGCCAATTTTGTGATACAATAATTAACATGTGTCCGTTTTACAGGAAGGAAACATTTGCTAATAAGAGGATATTTCTGATTCAAATACAGCAGTTGTTGCTTATAGTGCTCAGAAGCTCTATTTACATCTAGTTTAAGTAGTTCCCGATATTACAGATACTCTAAGTCCCAACACATGCATAACAAAACATATTTTTGCTTAACAGGTCTCAATTTTGTACGATTGCTTTAGCAAAATTTACTCAATGTTCTTATGTTTAAAATTGCAATAATATATTGATTTTTGTAGTCTTCAAATAACTTCCAAAGAAAGATTTTCTATGCGGCCTATTTATCAGATAAATGGACTTCAATAACAATCATTCTTTTTCTGTCATTGCAGTGAGTATAAGCTTCAGAATATTTAATTCCATGTTAACCATTAAAAATACTTTTGACATTCACAATAGTGTAAAAAATCTTACAATTAATATGCAATTTCATTGAGCAGTGCTTGAAAATATTTATTATGTTAGTTGTTCAAACGATTGTTGTTACACTTTTGATAATTAAAATAGAAATCATCATCTTTAAAAATCTGAATATGCAAGACTCACATTTGCTTTTCGATACGATTACTTTTCCAAAATTAAAAAGATTAATTTATATTCTCTTGTTGCAATTTTTCAAAAAGGAATTTCGTAACGAATGATCTAACGTATATATGAATCATCCTATGAATTGTTTCCACATCAAAAAATTTCAGCATTATTTATATTGTATGATATTAATTCGATAACTGATACACATGCTACTTTGTAATATGTGCCATACTAAAATTCCTTTACAGTTTAATACAACAAAAGTTAAATGTTTAGTTCTGTTTATTCTTACACTTTTTCCAAATTTAATATTTTAAAATTAATAGAATTTGAAAAAAACAATGTATAAAAATAAAGAAAAATGAAACAAAAATTAAAACGTATGCATTTTGACAGTTAAAAATGCATACATAAATAGTCTTTATGAAAGATATTTATTGAACAAGCTCTTAAACTTTTCATACATGACGACTGAAATTGTTTTAATTAACTGTTCAAAAATTCTTAGACTCGTATCTGTATTGCAAAAATTTATGTAACCACAAAAATAAATAAAAATAAATGATAAATGATTTTTTTACTGGAATATAAAATATATGCATGTAGGTAGTACATTATTTGGAAAATAAAATTTTTATTTAAGATGTAAATAACTTGTTGATTAGATAGTTAATTTAGAATTTTTTCAAAAATTTATTCAATTATATTATTAATTTTACCGAAGAATTTAATAATATCAGTTATATATATTCAGTTGCTAATTTATGAGTATTTAAATCTGCCCTCCTAAAAAATAAATTTATTATGTCACTTATAAGGGATAAACTTTTGTAACATGAACAACGAAAAATATTGCCTAATCTTTGTTAATGAGTAAATAACCATAAATAAAAATCCGAAAATGAGCTTAAGCTTCTAAAAATAATTTTAAATTTTGGTTAACTAAAATTACAGTAAAAACCACTATATCAATTTAAATTGCTTTGACTAATATCATATGTTTATTTATTTTTTAATTTGCATATGAGATCTAATTCAATAGGTTTTTAAATTAAATCCAAAAGAATGCAAAATAAATTAATGTTACGCTAGTGAACAGACTTCAAACATTTTATATCCCAAACTCAGCATCATAATTTTGAAGATTGAAATTTAATCAAATAAATATTAATGTTAGTTAAGGTTTGAAAGAAACGTGATCATTCAGTGAAAATCAACATTTTAGTCATTGATCATCGTAAAAAGCTATCATCATCGTAATGTAGCTATTAAAGAAACATAACAATTGATAAACAAAAACAATTCCTTATTTCTTAAAGATAAATTTAAAAATCATTAGCTCACTGAGAAATCAAAATGGACTTTTATCTTCAGGAAACAACAAAATTCAAGAACAAAAATTTTAAATGGTTTATAATATACTTATTTTCTAACAAAGAATGCGCAATGATTTATTAAAGCATTGTTTCTCAAAACTCAGGCTGGACAATTGTGTTAAAAACTTGGAAATTCAGAATTTTTCATGCTTTTAAATTTTGTTATTTAATATTTTTAAATATGAATGATTATTTATTAACTGTAAATAATAATAATAATAATAATTATATATAATTAATGATCATAAATAGGAAGTCTTTGTTGTCAGTTTGTTAAATAGAAAAAAGACAATGAATATCTATTTAGTGTTTTAAATATGTGAATATAAATGTTCTTGTATGACACAGTGCAATGGATCTAAATAAGTAGGCGTTAAAAAATTACATGAATATATATTTTTTAAAAATATCCTACAAACTTTATTTTATTTCGTATGGTTTCATTTGATGTTGTTGGTTAACTAGTATCAGAAAACTGCAGTTTCATCTTTCTTCTCACACTAATTTGGTCAGAAAAAGTAAAAAAAAAAAAAGCAAAGAAAGGCCAGACAAATCTTACATTTATTGGAATTTTTACTCAGACATTTTCCACGATAAGTAATAAACAGAGATTTTGTTTTTTTTCTCAATTTTAGGATGAGTTATAAGCAGTTGAACAAGCATTTTTATTTTAATATAATTTATTTTATTGCTTTTGGTATTTTTTCGCCATTTTTATGGAAGTTTTAACGTAAATAAAACTATGTGATATTGATCTTAACAACATTTTAAAAATTAATACGCAATTTAAAATGAAATACGATAACACAATAAATGGGAATGTTTTGAAAGTAAAACTATGAAAAAATACTTTTGTTAATAATATTTTTATTAAATAAACTTCAAGTATATATCATAAAATGCTTCTACTGTATAAAATCAGTATAATTAAAAATTTTTTGAAAATGTTTTATTAGAAAATCTTTTATTTATACCCATGTATTTCAAATTCTATTAATTTATTCATATTAAAAACAAGATAACTTCACAAAATTGTTTTGCTTACAGCAAATTAACAATTAATGCTTTAACTATCACTGAATGATTTCTAATGTCAGCAAAGTCTTTTATTATCAACGAAATTTGTTGTGGAATAAATCAAACAAAATTATAATGTGCGAAAATTTTACACATAAACAGCTCAGCAGTAAAAATACAACAGCATGAACTCATAATCAGAAAAATGTACAGATCATAACATGATACCAAGTTATACATATAATCCGAAATGCGATATGTTCTGGGAGAAACTAAACTATATGTAAGGTGGAGTATGTGAAATCACGTACTCCATCAGATTATACGTTTCAAATTATATATAACTATCTATCTATACTGGCTGATGGATTATACTTGGAGACTGTAGTTAATTGACCAGAGATAAAGAATAAATTTCTTGCAAATAGTTTCTTATATCATTATAAAAAGTTCCTTAATATTGAGGAACATTTAAAATGTAGATGAAGTCACAGGGAGTCAGTTAATTATGAAAATAAGAGAATGTGTAATTGGACTGAATGAATAACCAACTACGCAGTTCACTGAGTCACAATAGTCAACCACCAGCTATGTTAGAGGTAGTTGGAAGAGAGAATATAGCATATGATAGGGAAAGAAATGCTTCCAAAGGAACATCAACATATGTGTGGATTCATGGATTCATACTCTAGTATATGCAGCGAATATTTAGATTACTCCTATCCAAATTTTATGATAAGTGCTGGATCAATGCTTCATTATTTGCCTTTTGACATCTAAATGATTGGAGTATCCATTATGTCCTTTAAATCAGGTGCCTTAGAGTTAAGCTCAAAGATGTTTTTATTTTTTATGGTGTCGAGATAAAATGACTAGGCTTTAAAATAGACATAATGCTGTATTTTCTTTAAAGCCATACTTTTTTATGCAATAACAGGCTCCATGTACGTGGCGGTGAGCTTCTTCAGAATCGGATTATAAATGTACAATGTTGTAACATGTAATAAAGCAACATCATAGTTTAGATACTTTTGCCTACTACTACAGTTACATATTACCGATAGTCTATATTATTGGTATCATGGTGACTCCAAAGCTATGTTGTTGAATAACTGCATCTAGTATCCCTACATTTATGTCAGTGATGCCAAAGAATGTGCAGCAGAAAATAATGCAACCGTACGCAATGCGAATTGGTCAATATTCTCAACAAGATATTTTGATGATTCCCTTGCATTACCACTTCGGTTCTCAGAACAATAGAAAATAATTGATACATGAATGGAAATAGTTTGAACAGCTTGCAATCATAATACGAGGTTTGTCCGGAAAATACGTATAAAAGTTGAATAATAACTTTATTTTACTGTTTGCAGTCACCACCAGGGGGCACTACTGCTGTAACCAAACCCATCAACGCTCAGTTCGAGTCAGATCGCTATGCGTGTAAGTAGGAGTGTGCGGCTGCTTGTTGAAAGTTACCCTTTTTCACCTGCTGTCGGCATGGAGCTCTCTCTGATTGAGGAACAGCGCAACATTATCAAGTTTCTTGCAAAGCTGGGCAAGAATGGCCCGAGTTCAACCGGATTTGGCAAAAGGAGGCAGGTGGATGCTTCATCACGACAATGCGCCCACTCACACGTCGCTCGTTGTGCTTGACTTTTTGGCCAGAAGCTTAATAACCGTGACAGACCACCCGCCTTATTCACCCGATTTAGCCCCTTGTGACTTCTTATTGTTCCCGAAATGCAAAATGGTGCTTCGGGGGCGGCACTTGGGAGATGTGGAAGGCATCAAGGCAGAAACGACACGGCAACTGAACAGCGCCACAACTGAAGACTTTCAGCAATGTTATCAACAGTGGAAACGGCGTTGGCAGAAGTGTATCTCGAAGGAATTTCAACATTTCTCGAAGGAATTTCAATATTTGAAGGAGAGTATATTGTAATACCTGAATAATTGTAAAATAAAGTTATTATTCAACTTTTATACGTATTTTCCGGACAAACCTCGTATTTTAGAAAATTAACTGCTTAAAATCGAAAAAGTGAATAGAAAACTAGCTTTAAGAGACAATCCACACATTCTTTAAATCTTTATTTAAATGTGGCACAATGGAAATATTTGAAAATATTACATCCGAAATTTATTGTTTAACAAAAAAATTCATATTATGGAATATATTTCCCAGTATTTATATTTCTAAATATACAAGTACATCAAAAACATTTTCTTTCATATAGTGCTCTTAACAAAAGCGTTATTTAAATTATATCAAGCATGTAAATAGCATAATGTGCAAATTGAGGAAAAGTGTATTTTTTCAATGACTAAGGAAGTACTTTTTAAATGACACGTTTTTCAATTTTTAAGGAACTTAACTTGCAACTTTAAATAGTTAAAAATATTTATATTTGAATAAACTATTCGAAATGCTTATTCATTTCAAAAATGTTTAGTTATAAATTATTTTTCAAACTTGACTAAAACTCTATATATTAACATTTAAAAAAGAAAAGTTCTGACACTTTTAAGAAAAATGATATTTTTTCAAATGAGTAATGAAAAAACTATTTACTTATTTCAACAATTGTTTTTTTCAATTGACATTTGCATATTTCAATAACATTTCTATATGCAAATGTCATTGAAATTCAAATTCATTCATTTATTGAAATTCATTGAACAATGTTTGTTACTCTGCATTGTATAGCACGTAAGTGAGTGCCTTAGGTTCAACATTTCTTGAATTTTAAGTCCATTTTGGGGATAGATGTTGTTAGTGGTTTGCAATCAACTTCAAACTGTAGGCTCCAATCTAATTTGCCTTAGAGTGCAAAAAAATGTCCTTTGAGTGACCCACCATACTGAGTCCTTGAAATTTCATAAAAGAGCAAAGATCTGTAGATGTGTCAAATGTATGTATATACAAGAATCCTGAAATGATAGGGCAATTATTATGGGTTACTAATTGTATCTGCAGAAATAAAAAAGTTTAACAAGTGTAGGGATGCAAGTGAAATAATCTTTTCTTTTTTTAAATTTGTAATGAAAATTTAAAATTCACTTTATCATGGAATTCAAAATAATTAAATTTAAAAAACACATCATTTTTATATATTTGATGAAATTTAGAATAACAATAAATATGAATATATTCTATGGTCAATTTAAAAATTATAGAAATTTAGGTTTTAAGCAAAAAAAAGAGAGGGAGAGAGAGTTTGTTTAGGCATAAATGTTTGCATTCAAATGCATAATTTTTTGACTTAAACTTTTTTCTTTTTAATAGGGATATTTCAATAAAAAAGTATAGCATATAAAAAATATGAAAACAATTTTAGACTGTTTGTAAAATTGGTGCACTTGACTTAACATGAAACACTTTAAATATTTAATGTAAGCACTTAATTATAAAACACGTCATATATTCATTTATATTCACCTAGAAAGGCATTTTAAGTAATTATCATTTTACTACCAAAGCTCAAATTAAAAACTTAAGTATAATTTTATTGGAATTATTTTGTAATAAAACATTTTATTTACCGGAGAAAAGTGCTACAAGACTTTGCTAATAATTTAAAAAGGAGTGAAGTTTTCATTAATTTTATACACAAGCTTCAAGTTTTTTAATTTGCTATTTTAATTAACATTCTCAAGTTATAAGTTTAGGGAATTGAAACATAAACTTTATGGCAGCTCACGTTGTTTAAAAATATTGCGAGTTTTTAATTAAGGTATAATACATTTAATATATTAAATATAATAATTTATTTCATAATTTAATGCGTAACAATTTTGCTCCTGTGTTAAACCCATAAATTTTGTTCTTTTACAGTGTTATGACATACATTACTAAAATATAATAGAAAATTTATACTGTCTATAATTTTTTATTTAAACAGCTATATCCATGCATAATTTTTAAAAAGAAACTAAGGTAGAAACATTCTCCATCAGAAGCTTTTACAATTTTCATTTTTAATTTTAATTCTTGTAAACTATTGGCCCCATTGAGTTCTTTTTATTCTTTATACGAAATTATGTTATTACTTATTTATTGTTATAAGAAAATAAATTGAAAATTAAGGATTATTAAACGATTTTCTTAAAGTATCCTCTATTTTTCATGTTAGCTCAACTTAATATAAGTTTTGGAAACATGGTTCAATATATTTTCGAAAAGGAAATAAAACAAATTTTTTTACGCTTTCTTACTGATGTTTCATTTTAAAGAAAATCCACAGAAGAGCTTCATTAAATATTATACAATTTTCAATTACAATAATTTTCTCAAAAATAACACATATAATATTTCACATATTGAAAAATTCAATTATTAAAAATAGGAAAACATATGAAAATTAAACATATTTAATTCAAACTACAGATTCATTTTTATAACTTTGCAGCTATGTAGGATTATTTAATGTAAATGCATGAAGTCAAAACTTGTTTTGAAGTAAAATTTTAAATATTGTTATTACTCATATTTTAGAAACACATGTGGGAATAATGTGTTTCTAAAATATGAGTTATTATATATAAAATATGAGTTATAATATAAAATGTGATTAATAATATAACAGAAAGAGAATACTCAAAATACTGATTTTATATATTTGCTTAATATATTTGGAAATGATCTCAAACTTTAAATCAAAAATCAGGAGCGAAATTAGTAGATTTTTTAGATTAAATTTTTCAAAAAGAGAAAAATAAGATATATTATCTTGTTTCTGACTTACATAGTTTCATAAATCCCTTATTATCATATTTACATATTTTAAGATGTTTAATATACATTTTGGAAGAATTTGCAAAATATAATCATTGCGATTAGTTTTAGAAAATAAATCATCATACTAAGTGTTTTCACTTAGTATCATGATTTATTTTCTAAAATTAAATTGATCGGTGCATGATAATGAATGTCACATTACCAGTTTGTGTCATCATTCAGCTTAGGTAATAAACTATTACATGGTGTAAGATAACATAAACAATGCATTTTTGAGATAACGACTAAATTCCGAGTCAAATATTAATTTGGGTATAAACATCTTTTTGATACATAAGAAAATTAGTGTGTGTAAATTTACCTAGTATTAAATAATTTTTTTCAATGGTAATTTTTTAACATGTGGATATCTTCAATAATTATGAGTCATCTGCAATATATCACAGATAGAAGTGACATCCCAGTTGTCGAATTTCGAGTAATCTAGATAATGATCTGAATTTTTATTAAGTTTTCAACAACATTCTACATAAGAAAATGTAATGAAGAAAGCTGAAGAGAATTCCATGATAAATTTGAATCTAACATGAGTTGAATAGAAAATCGATATTAAAAAAGTTTGACATTACATTTTGATACAATTTACATTTCTCTGAGACATAGACTGAAATCTTCATATGTTTCTAATAAAAAAATAGAGAAACCCTATTTATTATTTATTAAAATTTAATCAAATATAACACCTCAATGGAAATATTTTTACTAAGTAAATGTCTCTTTCATTTCCCTCTATTTGAATTACAGTTCATATGTTTTATACTTAGATTTTTCAGCAGTTAGCTTAATGTATTATCATATTAAAGAAGAGTGAAATTTCAATATTATTTAGGAATTGCATATTTTTTCAACATATTCTATATTTCTCGTTCTGAAATTTATAAGTACATTTGTTTGTGTTGCTAAGGTTTTCAAATTATTTTTTTAATTGCTGAATAATTTTTTACAATTCATCAGGTCACCATCATATAATTTAGTCATGTTCATATTAGAAAATCAAAGTGGTCAAGAACTCTTATTTAACAAAAATTATTTTTGTTAATTTAAATTTCATTTCGAAACCATTTTGGTTTCAATAGATTTTATATAAGCTAATTTATATAAAATTAGGAAAAATATCTGACCATCTGGCCAGTAATATTATCTCTTATTGCAAAAACATTCAGACTTTAAACTGTATCCTTTGATTTTACTCACACTTTCCAAATCATAATGTTTCTAAGGTATTTAAGTATACAGCGAATATTTTATAAATGACAGATAAATCAATAGAAGATATATTAATGATAATTAATTTAAAAGTGTGTATAAAATAGCCTATTGACTATCATGATTACTAATTTGACATTACCTTATTTCTTATTTGTAAATGTCGTATGGGGTAGAAAGAACAAAATAATTACATGGCTTTCATGTCAGCATGTATTAATGAAGCACATTTGACAAGTGAGTAATAATCTTTAATAACCAATACTATTTGTCTGCAATGGAGTGCAAGAACATCAGAAATTGCTGGAACCATGTAATGCAAACTTTTCTGGTGATCCATCCACTCATACAATAAGTTCGCAAATTCTTCCAGTGAAATATCATCCCAACAACTGAGTTTTATCAAATTAATGAAAAAATATTGGAGGTATGATTATTATGAGCAGCGTTCACATAGGTTTTCAGCAATATATTTGCCTGGTATATTAAAAAAAGAATAATCCAAAAAAAAGTGTTATTTAATTCTATTCACTGATATAGCAATTTGTCAAAAAAGGCATAGCATATTTTTAACATAAGCCAAAAATTCATTTAATAATTTAAAGTTATCTTTGAAAGTTATGGAAGCTAATCTTACTTATCATAAATATTCCATCATTTAGAGACTAGAAATAAAAATTCAAACTTTTCCGGCTGAAATATTAAAATTACTAAAATGATACGCAAAACAACCTCTGTTTCTTTCAACTTCAAATAACGGGGAAGAAGTCAGCAAGTTGTTTCGTGTTTTTCTGGCAGATTTTAGCACTAATCTTATTTGATGATTAATACAAGCTATTGGACCAGATTATTAAATTAATTGTTATCATTTAGTTTTGCAAGTATAACAAAGATTCGATAAATAAATCTAAAATGCCCTTACCAGTTTTATTTACCTATCTGGAATTGAAAAATTATCTTATAACTTTTTTTAAAGTTATTATTTTTTCATAGCATTTATGAAATAACATTGGAGAAAATTTATATTTTCACTAAAACTTACATAGAAAGATATTTTTGTGTGAAAAAGTGTAATATAAAATCACTTGGGCAAAATTTAATGAAATACTATTAGATTATTTGAAAAAACTGTGTTGTAAATAAACGTTTTTTAATTATTTTTATGAAAAGTAAATTTTTTTAACAATGTACTATTATCCTCGAACTTACATGGATATATTTATGTAAAATAGGTGTAAAAAATTACATGAGCAAAATTTAATGAAATACAGTTAGATTATTAAAAAAAACCAAGTGTTGTAAAAAAAAAAACATTTTTATTTGTTATTTTTACGAAGAATTACCTTTTGTATTCTTTTACGATAAAGATTTTTCTTCATTTAACATAAAAACTATAAAACGTGAGTGCAAATCTTTATTCAATTTATTTCATCTGAATTTCGGATAGTGTGTTTAAAAATTAACTTAGTTATTTTTATTACTTAAGTGCTGATTTAATGTCTCAGTATTTTACAATATTGTCTTTAGATACACTTTTCGTGTAATAAGCCTTTTTTATAATAACAAAATATCACACAAGTAAAAATAGTACAAAAATTAGTGTAATAATAATGTACTATTACTCTTAAGCCCGCCACACACGATAGGATGTTTCCTATGGATTTGTTGTACGTGAACAAGTTGTACCGTGTGTGGGAAAGTTGGACAGGTTCAAGAAAATTCAAACAAGTTCTGATTTTTCTTCCAACACAGGAAGTAAGCAATTGCTTCCCGTTGTCGCGTGTCTGTCTCGCAGGGTTGCAAATTATTTCTTGGCAATACTTGGGAATATTAATATTTGATTACTTTTTTAAAAATGTCCATGAAGCAAATATTGCACGAATTTATTGAAAGCTATAAAGATGAGCCTTGTTTGTGGCAAATAATGAGTGTCGATTACACAAATAAAATAAAAAGAAAGTTAACTTATGAAAAATTATTAGAAATATACAAAAAGATAGGTGAAAAGGCTTCAATTAACGAAGTAAAGGCAAAACTAATGCCCTCCATAGAACATATAAAAGAGAAAATCAATGAATCAAAAAAGTGGTGTATAAGCATGGAGGATGCATATGTGTGCCGACTTCATGGTACTTTGAATATGTATCATTTCTGGACGAAACTGCAATTTCACGAATTTGGACACAAGTTTTGTTGAGAATGGTGATGAAATAAGTTAAATAATTTATTTTGTAAAATTATTTAACTTATTTCTTATAACTTATAAGTACCATAGAGTCAGCACACATATGCATCCTACACACTTAACGTAAAATTTAACTACGAAATTTTATAATAAGCTTTATTCGAAGACAATATTTTTTTTATTTCAAAATGCTTACAAATCTTCAAAATGACAATTTTAAAATTTTAATTTTCCATATTCTTAAATATGAATTAAGTTTAAGCAATAATATAAAGGTATTCGCTGCGATTATTCTGTTGTTTTCTTTAAATATTCTTTATACAATTAAACAATAATAAAGTTAGATAATAAAAAATAATAAATTGATTAATAATAACAAAAGAAAATTATTCACCTTTAAGAGCGAAATTGAAATTAAATGCATTTCAGTTATTTATCATTTGGTAAATGTTAATTTGTTTCCCTTTTATTTAAAAATCATTTAAGAAAATATAATAAAATCTAAGAATACTTGGATAATAGATAACAAATTAATAATTCATTTTATATCTACTAGTAAATAATTAATATTCGATAGATAAACTTTTTGATGTACTAATGGGGCTCTTAAATTAATACCGCTTGTCAGAAAGCACTAAGTTGCACTTAATGGTTCATGAGAACTTAAAGATGAGCGCATGGATGTATCTTTTCTTATAATGAAAGGTGTTACCTTATCCAACAACGTTGCATACAATTTTTCATTCATCCTCATGTAATTAAAGAAATCTTTATCTTTCGACTGTATTTCTGTAATCAAATTTAGATGTGAAAGAGTTTCACGCTGGAGCAACCAATTTTTTTAGCCCATTTATTTTTTTTTATTGTTTGTTTTCTTTTCACCATCATCAGACAAAAGCAGCCGCCAATAATACTTCTGTGCCTAATTTACTCATACTACTTAATTTACTATGATAGCATTTAATGGCAGACGTTACAAGCAGACAAATGAGATCATCAATAAAAACTAAAAAGACACATAAATACGTCAAGTCATAAAAGTGACAGAAAAACTCTTTTAAATGTTGAAATTTTTGGCGATTTTTCCATTTCCATTTACAAGGCACACATTTTAAGCCAAAAGCAATAAATGTTGAAAAATGGCACCCTTAAAATAACTTCCCACTCCAGATGTGCCTCCCCTACTGTGGTCAGCAGAGTTTGAGGGAAGTGAGTGCTTAATTACTTTCTACCCCCTCCTACAAATCCTAAGGAAAAATCCTATCGTGTGTGGCGGGCTTCACAAACAGTTGTTAAAATAAATGAAATAAAATAAATCATAAAATGGGAAATAAAAACATTACAAGCATGTTGATTTATTAACATATTTTTATCAGTAGTATAAATATGCAAATTAGTGTATGACATAGTTGAGACGCCGGTCAGTCGAGAGTAGAAATATCAGTCGTTATAAAAGCAGGTCCACAGCACATTCATCAATCATAACTCATACAATAGCGAAGAGAAATAAAAGCATTGAAGGAGCTAATTGGGTGTTGTTTGTTTTATGAATTCAAAGAGGGGTTATTAGCTGCTGTATCAAGTCTCTGAATATGTCAAGCGTTTTGGGAATAGTGCTATGAATGAAAGCACTAAGGTATTGGCTTCACAAATTCAGATCAGGAGATAGTCTCTTTGTGATGGAGCTGGTGTACGGTTGAGTAGTCGTATATTGATTCACTATGAGCTGCTACCAACAAACCAAATGGTCACTGTGAACCTGAGCTTGATGCAATTCGAACTGGTATTGCAACAAAAGAATCTAGCACTGGTTAATCGGAAGGATGTACTGCTCTTGGGCGATTACATGAGGCCGCATGTCAGACATGGCTATGAATACCAGATAAAAACTTGGTTGGGAGACTTTATGCCATACTACTTAGTCACATAATCTAGCAACATCAGATTACCACCTTATTCACTTTGTGGACACTAATCTTCGTCAAAATTATTCACCAAGGAAGCAGACGTGTGTTAAGCACTTACGAACTTCTTCTCGTTCAAAATACCCCAGTTTTACCACAAGATCATTGCACAACTACAGACAAATTGACTGAAGGTGCTGAATACCGATGGTGATTACTTCGAGACATAACAATAACCTACACTGTAGGTCATGTTATTTTGGGTCATTTAAAACAGCAAGAACTTTCTTGTTTACCTTGTATTATATTTAATGTGTACCTCAAAACATTTGCTAGCCTTATCAAAGTAATAATAACAAAATTTTTATGCACTGATTTAAAATTTTTACTCCTTTAAAATTAACTTTTAGAAAAAAACGTTTAGATAAGACAGGAATTTTGTTATAATTGCATTCTGTACATTATTTTTTCTGTATTTCTAAATATTTGAGTTTGCACAAAGATGAAGGATGAAGTTCTAAAATATATTTTATGCTTTAAAAGTACAGTGGAAACAAAAGTTGGTAGAAATGATTTATTTATACTGTTTACTATCTCTTTAACTATTGTCTTAGTTTCGAATTGTGTTTAATGTGCTTGTCGCCCTTCTATTTGTAAATAAATTTAAAGTCTTTTTTTGTAAAAAATATTAAAAAATAACAAGCTAATTAACTAAGAAAACTCTTTTATGGTCGCAAATATTCCATTAAGTGTATATACAAATATTTAAAAAGGTAAGATTAATAATGAGTTCTATAATAAAACTAAAATTTATGAGCAAGTCTACAATGAATAATTTTAACCATTGCCTCTCTGTTATTAATTTCTTATTAAAAATTTAATTTATGTTTGATTATTTTGATTTTCATTTTAAATATAAAATACACTTTTATATATACATTAAAAGTTTTTTTTTCTTTAATACATACTAACAAAAGAATAACTGAAAAACAGATTAAAGGAAATACAAAAACAGATGCATAAGTACACACTTATAATCTTGTCATGGGAATTAAGTAGACCGTGAAAGTTTTTAACACTTTTATATATAAAGTTGTCAGACATTTTATAATTAGAGTTAAGAAGTGAACTTTAATTACAGTTTCATTAATTTTTATTGGAAGTAAAGAAATAAAAATTCTCCGAGAAAAAGAAAGGAAAAAAATTGAGGCTTTTCATACTTATTCTACCGTGTCATATTCCTCGAAGTTTGCGTTCAAAAATATGGAATTATTAAGAATATATTATACCTTTTATGTACTTTTTAATGAATATAGAAATAATTGATTTTTTCTTTGCGTAGGTACTTGTTCTAAAAAAACTTTCTAAAAACATCTATTATTTTCATTGCTACGCGTAAGATGTACATATAATATACTCGTTAAAAGAACTGAACTTTAGCATGGATTTTGACTTAGTAATATAATATCTCTCAATTTATTTGGAACAAAACATAATTTTCAAAAAATATATTAACTAAAAAATTTTTTTATAAACTAAATTTTTCCAATATATATGAATAAAAAAACCTAAAAAAATTAATATTTTTTCATAATTACACATTAAACTTAAATACATTTATTGAATTAATTTTTTAGCTATATTTAAAAACATCCCGCTTGTAATACTCATTTGCTTAGTTAAAAAAGCTTATTTTGCTTAAATTTTCTTTTATAAATTTAAATAAATTAATTTAAAGTTGAAAATAAACGCGTGAATGAATAAAGAAGATTTTAAAGTATGCCCCCAAAATTAGTGAAGCAAAATTATCCCTGAAAAAAATAAAGTTGTAACTTAAGTAGAAGAATTATATTTTTAAATAACAATTAAATGATGAAAATATTGTGATTTATTTTATTAAGCAAGGCAGAATTTAATATGTTCTGGAGATTTTAGTATAAACATTATGTTAATATGATAGTGATAAAATATTCTTTTTATTTCTTTTTTTAACCAGCCTAATTTTTATTTTTAATCAAATGTTGAGGTTAGTAACTCTTTTCTCATCCTTGCTCAGCCTTTCATTATTCATGAGAAAATTTTAAAAATACGTAAAGAAATTATAGGAAATTTTATTATTTAGCCTCTTGTGATTCAGACAATAATCTTCAGTATAACACGGTATATTAGAGCTTTGCGTTATAGGAAAATGCGTTGTACAAGTATTCTCTTAAAACGCGCTCATGTGACCTTTTTTAATCCGTTATGTACAAATGATTCACATTTACCTTTTCTCTAGAAAAGGGGTTTAAATTGAATATTAAAGAAAAATTATGTTGTGAGACGAAATGTGTGGGTTTTAATAAAATCAAATTAAGAACATTTTAAATAAATAAAAAAACTTATACTAATGTATCTAAAAACAGTTGATCACAAATCAAATAATTCCAAAAACAGTTTTATGTCATGTTTAATGACTGTTAAAGCTATCAGAAATAACGTTCTGCTGACAACTGTTTTCAACAGAATATTCAATATTTATTTTATAAGAATACAATTGCCATGATGAGCAAACGTAAACGAAATTGATTGGGAATTGCGCAATTCATTATAAACTTCGCAGTACAAAAATATAACGTGGGGAATGAACACATTATAGAGGGAAAGACGTGTTATACGTGAGACATGAATTCACATAATATGAAAACGCGTTATAAGAGTACCATGCTACAGAGAGATTACTGTATATTAAAAATTAAAACTTGAGATAATTTTTAAATGAATAAGATTTTAATGAGGAATACTTACTGAAAGGTTGATAAAAATCTTTCCTGTAAAATCTTTTTAATTACAAGCACAAAATAATCCATTTCAAAGATGTTAGTCATAACCGTCATGCATTATTATTTTATTAGTTTTATTTGAAATATTGGGTTGGCAACTAAGTAATTGCGGATTTTACTCATAGAGGGCTTCAGTTGAATTTTTAGGTTTGCAGACGTAGTACAAATGTAAAACACTTTTTGTTATTTGATTGGTGGCAATTCAGCTGTCAATCAGTAAAAAAAGTTTTTTGATCGGATGCGTAGTTTTCGTTTGGCGTTCGTTGAAAAATGGAAAATCAAAAGGAACATTTTCGTCACATTTTGCTTTTTTATTTCTCCAAAGGGAAAAACGTATCGCAAGCTCATAAAAATTATGTACTGTTTATGGTGACGAAGCCATAAAAGATCGGCTGTGTCAAAATTGGTTTGCCAAATTTCTTTCTGGTGATTTTTCACTCAAAGATGAAAAACGCTCTGGCCTTCCAGTTGAAGTTGATGATGACCTAATCAACGCAATTATCGATTCAGATCGTCAGAGTATAACACGTGAGATTGCAAAGAAGTTTCATATATCACATACATGCATTGAAAATCACTTAAAACAATTTGGCTATGTTCAAAAACTCGATACATGGGTTTCTCGCGAACTGAAAGAAACGCATTTAACGTAACGCATTAACAGCTGCGATTTGCTAAAGAAACGTAATGAAAATGATCCATTTTTTAAAACGACTGATAACTGGCGATGAAAAATGGGTTTTTTTACAACAATATCAAGTGGAAAAGATTGTGGAGTAAGCCAGGTGAACCAACTCAAACAACATCAAAAGCTGATATTAATCAAAAGAAGATTTTGCTAATCCGTTTGGTGGGATTACAAAGGAATTGTCTACTTTGAACTCTTACCACCTGACCAAACCAACAACCATCAATTCTGATGTCTACATTGAACAACTAACGAAATTAAACAATGCAGTTGAAGAAAAGTGACCCGAATTGACAATTCAAAACGGTGTTGTATCCCATCATGACAATACAAGGCTACACATATCTTTGGTCACTCGGCAAAAATTATTGGAGCTTGGTTGGGATGTTTTTCCACTATATAGGCCTGACTTTGCACCATCTGATCACTTTTTGTTTCGATCGTTACAAAAATCCTTGATTGGTAAAAATATCAATAATAATGATGATGTCAAATCGTACCTGATTCAGTTTTTTGCTAATAAAAACCAGAAGTTTTTTGAACGTGGGATTATGGTGCTACCTGAAAGATGGAAAAAGGTCATTGATCAAAATGGGCAGTACATTACAGAATAAAGTTATTTATTTCCATGAAAATATTGTCTTTGATTTTCTAAGGAAAATCCGCAATTACTTAGTTGTCAACCCAATATACATATACATTATTTTACTATGCAAAGATAGCTTATAAGTGACTACGCATTTCTCTTACAAAATACCAGAGAATGTTATTTAAAATTGTTTGTAAGTAGGAGCTTAATTTATAATGTGTCATGTAGATTGATATTTTACTAGATATAAAACATCATGTGTGTGTGTATTCCTTAATTATTTATATAATTACCTGGAAAATTAATAATTATTTTAATTCTACTGTTGCTAATATTTATACTGCTAATGTTTTTCTTTGATAAATTAGCAAAGATCTGAGAACATTTTTCATTTTAAATATCTTCTTTTACCAATTAAAGTTTTATAAGAAAAAGCAATATTCTACAAGATTTTAGAGATCAAGATAAAGAAAATAAACTTTTCTTCACATTAGTTTTGTAAGTTTTCAACTTAACATATGTTCTTCATTACTTCAATATGTGTGTTTGTTTGTACAACATAAATTACTGTGAGATTCTGCGTTACATCAACAATACAGCATTATACAGTATGCCTTATATTAGTTAATTGTGTAGTGAATCTTTCAATAATTCCTGATACATACAAAATTCTTTGAAGTTATTAATTAAATAATATGTTTATTGTGGGTAATTTTTTATTCCTATCTAAGCTTTGAATATTTGTAACATAAAACATGTACACTATTTCACCAAATTTATAATTAATAACGTGAATGAAATAATGTTTTTATATTTATGTAAATTGTTAACATATGAAAAGCGAAGTTCAAGAAATTATGTTCCTTAAAATAAAAATATTTGAAATATATATGCTTATTTAATAATATTTATTCTCATATAGATAAATATTTGCTGCGTTATCTACTATCAATAATCTGTGACTTATATTTGAAAAGTTGTCAGTTAATATTATTGTAATATATATTTTATAACTAAAAATGTATCGCATAACAAAATTTATATAAATATTCTGCTTTTCACATGGAATTAATTTAAAATGTTTTATGATGTTCAAATTTCAGTAAGTAAATACTTACATTTAAAAATTCACTCCGTTTTTAATTATTAAGACTTAAAAATACTACTCTTAAATACTATTCTTAATAATTAACTACTCTTAAAAATCTTGCTCACATTTAACTACGTAAAATGTTTAGAAATAATTATATAGTTGGTGGTATATATGTTAAAAACCTAAATGTGGAATTTATTTCTGTAAGTATATGCCTTTAAGTGTCTAATATTTCCAAAAAGAATAATAGAAATAGTTTAAAATTTCTTAATACATTTTAAAATTGATGGAAAAGTCAATTTTAAGATTTAAAATTTTGAATATTAAAGTGGAAACTTTTTTCAAACTTTTTATAGCTAGAATGACGTATATGCTTGAATACATTTATTAAAAAAGTTATTGTTAATTTTTTGATTAGGCATCGTAATTGGTTCGACATATATGTTGCTATGACTAATAGTGTTCGATACATTTTAAAGTGAAATGATTTGGAGAGTGATTTAAATTTCAAAATAAGAATTTATTTAGTAATATATTAACTTGAAAATTAAAAGCATATGAACATTTTCATATATTTCATTATTTACAATATTATCAAACATAAATTATACAAATGTATGATATCGTATCATCATACATAGAATCATATTTTTAAGGCATTAACAATTTTACGTGCAAATTTATTTAAAGTTTTATTAGAATATGATTTTGTATATATACTTAATACAAAAAAATTAAATATATATAATATTGGATATAGAATTCCACATGCTTTCATTGTATACACGTTTGAGTTCAAATTTCCTATTTTATTAGAGTTTCGAAAAATTCCGTTTTTATCAGAAGATTTTGGCAAATTTTTATAGTAACACTCATATTCTTGAATAACACTTTGAAAAAAAGTTTAGCGAATTGGTGAATAAGGAAGAATAAATTACTTTGTTTTTAAGTTTACTAGGTTCATGTGAAGGAAGCCAGTGATGGCGTTTCTTGATTTCATTTTGGGGAATGAGTTTTGGAGTCAGATTTTGACATAATATAGAAAGAATTCAATGTTTGAAAACACGCCTGCATGTAATATTGGGAGAGGGCTCAGATTTCAAAAGAATAAAAGGATAGCTTACACAATTTAATTAGATTTTTGATTTTTAAAAGGAAAGCTTACCGATTTAAAACTATTCTTGAAGGTCAAGTGGCATAACGGAATTGCAATTGCCCTGCTCTTGTTCCCATTTCATGATGGATTTATATAAGAGAAGAAAATGCTTTTTATTGAATTGAAAAATACCTACATTAAATTTTGGTGTCTCAAGTGTCTATTACCAAACTAGGAAGAAACGAAAAGCTTATTACAGAATCATTATAACAAAGATACATTTCTTTTTCAATTATTACGACACATAAGTTATTCTTCTTCCATTGTAACTAACATATAAAGTTTCAATCTTCTGATACATGAAAAAGATCGTTCACAACTTTCTGAAATCATTGATACAGTCAAAATATTTTAAATAATAATATTATTAGAGGAAATACATTTTGTAGACGTTTTTCACTAAAAAAAATTCTAGAGGTCTTTTTTAAAGTTGAATTTTCTATGTTTGCAGATTTTATCATTAAATAAATCAGTAGTAGTTTACACAGCAGATCTTCTTTCAATGAGTTATAGAAATCATATACAGTTGAAACATTGTGCTCCTCTTGGAGTACAACTGCTGACACAGATGATATAGAATCAATAGTGATGAAAACCTGTAGATCAGTATCTTTAAATCTCTGAATTTATTTTAAATTTTGTTAGATATTGAAACTATGATTTCATTTAGAATTGTAACTCTGTAATACGATGTGACATCACCATGTGGATTTTTTTCACCGCTGTCCGATTTATTTAATATTTTAATTCGTCTCTTTAGTTGTAGCCAAGTATAGGAACTTTTTCACAAACTTCAATCACATAACTCTATACGTTATTGAAGAAACGTCATTGAAGATAGAATCAAGAAATTAGATAGTAACTTTAGATAGCATTTTTACAACATCAAGACTGAAATCAATCGAATGAATGCGCTTGGAAAGACCACTGCATTGTTCAGGAACTTTGCATGAACCAGATATAATGAATAATTGATAATGTATCATTTATTTTGGACATGGAAATTAAATATGCCTGTGTGGAGTTATCCGAAGAGCAAGGTGTGCAATCAATTCCCCCTGCAATGGTAGTTTAACTGATTTCCTTTATTACCTCTTATTATTTGGTAATGGATAAGTTTATTTTAATACCAGCATCTGTGTGTTTCATATTCAATTTCTCAGCAAAAAAAAAATGGATTTTTTTGCTTCATTTCTGTGCTTATCTCAAAGAAAAGAAAGCAAAAAATACTACCAAGGTTAAAAATGTAAAATAATTTTGAACTAACTTCAAAGTAATATAAGTGTAAAAACAGTTACCATTCATTTCTGAGTCTCAAAACTGTTTTCTGTATTGAAAATGGGAAAATTATTTTTAGAAAACGTTTTATAATTATAGGCTTTGAAATAGTTTTCTAATGAATATTTGTAGTCATTTATTGCTGGAAGTTTTTCCATTAAAATATTTTCCTATATTCATTTTTATTAAAACTCAGGCATTTCAGAGTTAATTTACCATGATAAATAAGGCATTTCATTCCTATACAAGAAATATTAATTAATATAGTGAGGAGAAAAACAATATATTTTTGACATTAATAATGTTTAGTAGCTTAATAATCCTTTAGTAAAATTTTTGGAAATATTTTTAGCATATTAAATTTAAGTTTTCCATGAAAAATTAAATTCTGCTAAACTAAAAAGAAAAAATGAAGTCAACAATCATATATAGAATAAAATTTCAAGGAATAAAGACTGTATAAGTGGATATTTCGAAATGCAATTTCCTTAGGCACTCAACAGCTTATAGCAAAATCAAAAAAGTTGTTAACATTAACAATTTTAATTAATTTCAGCAAAAAACTTCCTGACAATTTTCAAAGGAAATGTTTTGAATTTTCAAAGTGTTATTTTTTAATTAGTAATTCTGGATGATAAAAATATGAAATATGATTTAAAAGAAACAATATGATATTTCTCATTTTTAATAAAATTATTATATTCGGTTTACAAACTAGTTTTCTTTAGATTACTATCTTAGTGCAACAATAATATAGTCGATCTTATAAAAAGGATTATATATTTTGCCTTATTAGAAATAATTTTAATTGAAAAAGAGTATTTTTACATTCATTCTTAAGAATCAAAAACCTAATTTCATTGCAATAGAAAGACATCCACTTAATTAATGTAATGATAAAAAAGTGAGCAACTTATCAAAACATCAATTTCATTTAATCACTTGACCACTGCTTACAGTTATAAAATTATCTTTGAAAACACCACAAGACTGTGACTGACATATTTCTAAATATATGTGAAGATAGTGTAGGTGCTTTGGTTGAAAATTACAATAATTTTATGCTTCATTTTGTAATTTATGATTCAACATTTAGTTATGTTGATATTTATGACATTTGGACTAGCCGAAATTTCTATGCTGTTGGCTATGGGAATTTAAGTCAGTAGGGTGCTTTTCTCGTTTAATCAGAGCACCACGAAGGTGACGATTTTTCTCTAAACTCCTATGACAGATGGCACCACCAGAGGATCAATCTCTCAATTTTTACATTGATCTAGAGGAGGAGGAAATTTTTCTCCAAACCAATACACCCACGGTAACTGTTTAACAACCAACCACAGATTTCACAAGCACGCATACCGCATGTATTCGGAGGGTCTTCGGGGGCCTTGGGAAATGAGCCCCACCCTTTCGGACGGAAAACAGATGTCCTAACCACTAAGCTACCGCGGCCAGTTGATTAATAATAATAATGGAATGAAAAAAACTTTCTGTGAATTTAGACTTACAAGCAAAAACCATATTTACACAAGAAGAGCCGCATTACTTATAATATAGTAAGTGTGTATTCACTTAAACTGCAAGTAGTTTTTTCATTTTATAAACTATAATGCGTATAGATGAAATAACTAACAAAACAATCGTGTTTGCAGTATTAAGATGCATTTTATTCGAAATCAGAAATTGAAATATCGAATAATAAAAATTTCCTTACTTTGCAAAGATATTTTACAGAAAATACTTACTGTCATTATTGAATTTTAGAAAAATTACTGAAATTTTATTACAAATAATTGTATAAATTCATAAAGGGAATAATTAAAATTTTTTATTATATACAACGTATTTGCTTTTCTGTGTAAGGTATTTTAGTTGTAAATATGCTTTGCAACTTTCATGTGGAATCATGTCTTATTAACAAGAAAAACGAAATAGTTAAATAAGCGACGATGCACAAACTCTTTTCAGGATATTCATGTATACAACTCTCTGATTTATTTCAAAATCAATTACTCTCACTAATTGAATTTTATACAAATATAAGAGATTAGGGAGGCGAGAATAACAAAGAATAATTGCTTGACTACAGCTATATATCTTCGTATTCACTTGTCTGTTTCAGTCCTATATAATTGCGCAAGAAGATTTATTTTTGTCCGAAAAGAAGTACAATGCATTAGGATTTAAACACTTTCTTGAAACAGGAAATTTAATGAGGTTGTTACTATTTTCTTTGAAAAGTAATAACACTGCTATTTCATTAAATTTTGCTTCAGGGCAAGCGCTGTTTAATTTAGTATTAAAAATAAGTCATAGAGTTTCGTAATTTATTCTTGAAAATGCAATTATTTTTTGTTGATTTATGATATTTAGAGGGATTTGGATTAACTTTCGCTAATAAATGTTTTGAATCTTGTTGAGAAATAGAACTGATTTTGAGAGACACGTGTAAGTTTGTGAATTTTAAAAAATGGAAAATGTTGTTATTCTTTAATTTATGGAATGAAGAAGTCACTTTTATTTAATTATAAGATATATGCAGGATTTTAGTTTACATCTATTACTCTTGTTTCATAGATAAAAATAATATTATATTGAAAATATATATTTTGTAAGCTAATTTTGCATAGAAAAGTTTTTAATAAATATAATCCGAAAAATAAAGGCATATTACAGAATAAAAATAACTATTAAGTGTTTTCCATTTAAGAAGCGTAATTCTTTACTTTAGTACAATTTTACTATCGAAAATTTTTGCTTTTAAGTTTATCATTTTCAACTGAAAATCTAAATAAAAATATAAAACAAAATTACATAAATTGTATTTCTGGAAATCAATTGTTAGCAGAAAATCATCATTAATTGTAATGTTTAAATTCCTGATAATTTTCTGCTTGTGGTCTTATTTACAATTTTTTTTAAATAGCTTTATAAGATTTGTGGTTAAAATTATGTAATTATTCTTTTTAATATAAAAAATATAACAGAAAATGAAATCAGATTTTAAATTTTTAAATACGTACATGCAGAAAAGCATTTAATACACTTCAGGAAACATTTCAACGAAATTAGATGTAATTATGATTATAATAAATCCATTTAGAAGCATTTACACACCAGAAACATTACTTAATGAAACGTTTTGAGACAAACATTTTGAATTTTTTTCTTTTTAATATTTTACCTATTTATTTAAAATATCTAATGATAACATTTTTTCGCATTTTAATCTTTTCAAATTAAATAATATTTTAACATATGTTTAATATATTTATATTGAAATATTTTTGTTTCATACTCTAAGTATAGTTTAAAATATAAATATTGTTTTTTTATGTAAATCGTAACAGTTGTCGAAAATGTATCGCATACATAACGTATCCGTATCATATTTTTCGAAAATATTCATTCAATTTCAGGAAAAATTCGCATAAAACGTAAACAAAGATTTAACAATATTTTTTTTACAAAATTGATGGTAGACATTTATTTAATCAAATCATCTATAATTATGTTACTGTTACTTAATATGCATCGATTCTCTTATTGTCATATATCTTACTAATATAATCATCAAATAGGCTAATATACGATAGAAAACTTAATAAAATATGTGTCATCAGAAAACGAAACGTTTGATACAGATTATGTATATAATAATAAAATGTAAAATAAGTAATTTTATTAGGTTTTTGTTTAGAAAATGTTTTGCTCATTAAGCAACATGCTTAAACATAACAAAGACCATACTAGGATTAAATCAAAGAAAAATTTAAAATTGACTATGCTTCGCACCACGTATCAAATTTAAATTTGAATGTTAACTCTCATTTAAATTTAATTATTCTTCATAGAGAAAATAATATGCGATAGGTATTTCAAATATATAGCTGGTAAGGAATTTTATGAAGAAATTTTTGTATATAAGATAAATGATATTTGGTCATTTGAACTGTTCTTATTTGAAACGCAAAAAGTTGCGATACGAGAAAATCCAGCACTATCAAAAGGATTTAATAAATATTTCATATTTATTATAACTTTTTTTCTTGGAAGAATTATATAGTTGGAATTATTTTATATAATTGATATTATTTTTAATAAAATAAGTTTTAATATGGAACAAATGGAGTCAGAAATCAATATTCTATTGAAAACTTTGCATTAAATTAATTGAAAGATATAAAACATATTTATTAAATAAAATATTATATATAAAATAACAGTCTATAAATAATAAATTAAATATAATTCGAAAGATGTATAAAATAAGTTAGTTTGTGAATAGTAAAATTTATGGGATTAAAAATTAGCTGAAAATTAATATATAAATTTTATTTTTAATTTAATATAGTCTGTAAAAATATAAAATTATTCTATTATTGTACAAATATGGAACGAATTATTTAAAAAATTAAAACTACAGATTACATTTATTTTCGAATGAAACACATTATAAATTAAAATTCTGCTAAATCATGAATGAATTATTTACAATCCATGGATAATTTTAAACATACTCACAAAACTACATCAAAGCAGTCCATCATAAAAAGTTGAATTAAATTCACTTATCTACTACAAACCCTGAATATTGTACATGAGTCTTTCTTTGTACTCTCAAATCAATTTCATTTCAGCTGAGTTAAAACCAGTCATTTCAAAGCAGAAAAGGGAATTATTTAAAGGACTGGATGCATTGCAGTCCTTTCAATTTAACTTTCTATCAAACCATAAACGCACTATACATGGCTTAGAGACGAGAAGTAAAAAAACTGTTTGTATTTTGAAAGTAACTTAGATGTAAAAGTAAATAATCCTCATTCAGAAAGTATAAGAGAACATTTCGAATACTCCCTTTTATTTTCCTGAAATTTTTGCCGTTTTTCTGTTGACAGTTTTGGATGTTTTTACTTTCATTTGTTTCAGTACATTTATTTAAAAGCTATTTTTAACAAAGCATTCGTTTTTATTACAGGTTTTAAAAATACTTCCAGAGAAAATTCTATTTTGAAGTTTTAATAGCTTCGCTAGATTACTGAAATCTTACATCAATTCAGCGAAAAGTCATGAAAAATATCATCATATTTCAATTCAGTATTTCATAATAATTCTAAGTTTGTATTATCTGGAAATTGTAAAATGTATTTACTAAGAATAAAATCGAAAACCTGATTTGAATTTATAGAATTAGCTTTTTATCAGTATACACAAAGTTTTATGTTTTATTCTCCTAGAATACTATGATTGCATGCTCGTTGAAGTTAGGTAAAGAAAATTGTATTAAAAATGATTGACATGAATGAAATTATAGAATTTGACAATCAAGCCTACTTTTTGTGTCTAGAAATATAAAATACAATTGATAAAGATTAAGTAATATCTTACATTTTTCATTATAAAATTCCGCTGAAGTAAAATTAAGATGATATTCAAATAATAATTACGCTTTTAGCTACTTGAAGATGATATCCTAGAAGGAATCATAAAAATAGTTTATCTACTACTAATCCAGTACTTTTAAGATATATTATTGATATTCTAAAAAAATACTTTTTTTACAATATAGTATATTCTTTATCTCAATCGAAAGACGATACATTCGTTTTTTGTTCTACGAGTATAATATTTTTTGACAGAAAAATGTTTTTTTCCTTTAAATTAATCATTCAGTTTTTAAAAGTTAAGCAAATGAAAAAAATTTAAAAGAATATTTCATGAAATAGTCAAATATAAGCTAAATATTCTTCAAGAATTTCTCCATTTAAATTAGTGGTTCCTAAATTTTTTAACCCAAGGATTTTCTTTTTGTAGTCAAAACTTGTATTGGGACCTCCAAATGAAAAAGCTATATAAATGTATAAATTAAAAACTTAACATTTATTTGAAGAAGATTTATTAAAATTATAATTCTTATTTGAAATAAAATAAACAATAATGAAGTTTTGATTTCTTTATTTGTGTTGTTGTTGTTGTTGCTGATCCTTGTTGTCTGGCAGCGCTAGACCTAGTATATGACATTGCACACTCTCAGGAAATCAGTGACCAATAATGGTCGCTCCAGAAGGTCATCTTTATCGAGTCCCAATCATTCAAGGATATGATCCGGAGTGGCTTGGCTTTTGGAACACTTAGCGCAAATTGGAAATTACGTTTCATTGTTGTTAAATGTCAATGATATTAGGTGGCCACTTCGAAAACGTGTTATTGTAGTTTGTTCCAGTCTGCTGCACTGGAGGGATAGAGATCGGCCGGGACGATTACCCTGGTACCAATGGTGCCCAGGGGGAATGGCAAATGCAGACCGAACAAGGCCTTTATGTCTAGAGTATAGTTCAGTATAGGTAAGAGACGCCGGAGTAAGCAAAGGCTCGTCAGTACCTCTTTTTGCTAGGGCATCAGCCAATTCGTTACCCGCAAGGTCTACATGGGAAGGGATCCACTGTAAGTGAATCTCACGAGATGAGGAGAGCCGTCTAAGCTTGTCCAAGATAGCTACTCCTGTATTATCACGGACTCTGTGCCAGTTAGTAAGATGCTGGATGGCGCTCCGACAAAATCCAGATTTCCTCATTCCCATCTTTATTTGTGAATATTTCAATAAACTACTCTTTTATTAGTATGAATTCATCTGTGTTTGGGATCTTAGTTTGTCCACACACACATAACATGTTCAATACTCAGTTGGGAATTTCTAAGTAAAGAAGGCCTTCAAATCTTTGATTACATTTTTGTGAAGAGTCGTTAGATGTTGAAAGTAAACAAACACATTTTTATCCATTTTTTTTTTTTTTTGCAATTTTGCAAGATTTGGAAATTGAGAACATTCTTCTCTATCCAAGTTTTGTTTCTGCAGAGAAAGTTTTGTGACATATGAAGATGTTTCGGCTTAAATTTTTATTATTAATTCATTACCTTGTAGTTTTATATTAGTTACGCTAAATTTACCAAATATATAAATCATATAGGATATACTCTTTTTTGAGTTAATTAAATTGTGTCGCAAGTCATTATTTTTATTTACAATATTTACAACATAGAAACAATGAGCACATAAAATTGATTTAAACATCAATTCAAATAACCAACCTATTTCTCTGTAAAGAAGTAAACGATTATTCTTTGTCATTTTCCAAATAAAGTTTTACAAATAATCTCTCAGAGAAGACTTCCTTTTGATTTTGTTAACAGTTTAATGGCATGATCTATTGCTTTATACTAGCGTTCTTTAAGATTTTTTGCGATTATATTAAGTTGAAATGTGGGACAAAGTACTGAAAATACATCTGGTAAACATTGTTTTAAGTATGCCTCAGTATCATCCTATCAATACAGGAACACCATAAGTAGCAAAATAAATTACATTAGTCAAAAATATAACTTCTATACAAAAATATTTGCAATTCAGTAAATAACGTTTCATTTTTCGTATCGGTTTAACTACATATAGTAAATAAAAATTCTTGGCAAAAATTTTAACTTTTTAAAAATCTTACATCAGTTACATAATAAAGTTTCGTTCCTGGTAAAGCGGACTATTCAAGAAACACAGAAAACTAAAATAGTTTTAAGTACTCATATACGGATTTTCTGCACATTGAACCATTTCTCCAATATTTTTACTGTTTCATTACACAGTAAAATTCATTAATGTTAAAAGCTAGTTTACATCAGAAGGTGCACTTATAACTAGTAAAATCAGTTCTTCACCATTAATGTACTTCTTTCCGGACTTTGTAACCAATCAAGAAATTTTATAAGAAGCACGTAGTTCATCGTCATATCATTTAAATGTTGTTTCTATGCATTGATGCAGTAACAGTGTTTTCAAATATTTTTCTTTAATGTTTGAAGAAACATTAAATTCTTATCTTTTTTTTAACAATGGATTTTTATTAAATGTTCTTTGAATTTGGGAAGATTCGCTAAATCATTTGATTTAGACGCAAAGGTAAAGTACTATTTCCTGCTGATGAAATAAAGTCATACTTCAAAGGTTCAATACTGCATTATTGGCATTTTTTCATCGGCCCACTCGGTGATAGCGGATTTAAGAAAATTTATTAATAAAATGTTTCATTTTCAACAAGTCTTTGTTATTTATTATTTACGTTTTCAAGGAAATGTGCATTGCATCTCTTTTGAATGAATTATTTGATTTATAAGAATAAAATTCATGTAATTCTTTAATAAAATATAATTTTCCATCGTTAATCTTTCTCAAAAAACATTTGTATTAAAGAAAATAGAAACTTAATCTCTCTATAAGTTTTTAATCAAAAAAAGAATAACTAACGTTAAATGATTTATATATTAAAAGAGTGTGATTTATAACTTTTTCAAAAGTGATCAATTTTATTCAAATATACTTACTTAGCAAACGAACACTATCTGCATAACAATACAAAAATACAGTTATATCAAACATTCCAAATTACAATAAAATACTTCTTTTTGCCTACGACTGAGAAAATCTGTCTTTGCACTTCTTATTAACATAACATAGATTTTAGTACTATTCATTAAACGGATGTCCGTATCGCATCATATTCCCTTACTGCGGATTCCTTCCCACGTGGATCTCGAGGGGAATGAGACTGCGGACACTTTGGCCAAAGCTGGTGTGGCTGAGGACGGTGTGCCGTCGGCACATCTCACATATGAAGAGATTCATTCAAAGATTAAACAAGAGAGTAAAACCACTTGGATTGTCCCTGCGCGCGTGTCCAGGGGCTTCCCTGGCTACTGGTCTTAATTGACAAGAGCAAACGGCTATTGCCCGTTTCAGAAGTGGCCATTTTAGCAACTTGAAATTCGTCGAGGGAATGAAGAAATTAGAAATTTCCTCCAAGTGCTTAAATGAATAGGCCTCTCCTGAACATATTCTTAAACGCCTTGGTCTCTCCGGGAGAGATCTGATGGATAATCCACTTATGGTGTTGGACGTTTTGAAGGTGTACGGTCTAGCGTACGATCTCATGGACCTGGTCTAGCGCTACTGACCTCGGGGGCATGTACCAACAACAGATTTCAGTTCGTGATTAGCTGTACGTTTCTTTTATGGTTTGTGTTTATACTGTAGACAAGATAGTATTTAGCGCACGAACGGTGTTGTATTCGGTTTCTATGTAATAAGACAATCCTGTTTTCGGTCGTCTATTTCACTGTGCTTGTCATTAATTTAAGTAGTAGATGCCACCTACTGCTATTAAATCATATTTGCGTGTCAATGGATTCTTAACATTTTCGTTTTTGATGGATTATCTCAGTTATTTTATCATTGTTATTTGGTTGTTATATTGTTGTTAGCGGGTCGATGAAAATTGAAAGCTTGAAAGCCATTGAAGTAAACTGAATAATCTATATATTTTAATATTAACATTAAAACAAGTTATACTCTCCACTGTTATTTCAATCGCAAATCAATGGCAGTAAGTTTTGTCAATTTTCAGTCAAAGAACATATAACTTGAGATAAATTTTATTCAGGTCGTAAATACAATTACTAATTTATATTGTTATTTATTTAAATTTCCATAATAATATAGGAGCTTATAACTTTCTATTAAACCTTACTCTAACCACCTGTCATTGTTCAGGGACCCCATATCATTTTTATTTTCATCAGATCCCCTAAATAATACCACTGGGATCCGTATGGAACACTGGAAACTTCAGTAATCACTGATTTAAATGAAAAAAAAGTAAAAATCACTTTTCACAATCAATGGCAACAACTGTGGCTGCCAAATCTGGAGAAAAACATTTGAAATATATTATTTTATACTTATAGATCTTCTAGTTTTTTTAAAGGTGTAATCGTGTGAGTTATATTCTAAGCAAAAATAGAAACGTTAATTAAATACATTTAATTATAATAAAATGAAGCATAATAAATATATTAATTCCTTAGATTTATCATAAAAAATATGTGATTTATTGAAGAAAACTTAAGAAATTAAAAAAGCTGACTTTTTTTTTACTAAACTTCACTTAAAAAAATTATATAATTTTTTTATATTATTTCCTTTTCTTATAGACATGTGCTTATTTCAATCTCTTCTACTATATCTAATAATTTGTATTTTCTGATATTTACTTATTTGATCATAGCGCTTCGTGTTAAATCTTGAAATAATCTTGGTCTGCTCATTAGGTATTTTCTTTTAATATATTATGTAGCAAACTGTCCGGCTCTAAAAAAATCAAAAAAGAGAAAAAATCTATATAAATATATTTTTGTAAAACGTAGTATACACTACAAATTAATTTCACATATGGAAGCGACAAATTTAAAAAATCTCATTTAATTGAAAGGTTTAATTTTATAGAATATTACACACACTTCACATACTTTATAAGATGATCAATCAAACGAAATTTTTAAAAACTAATTAAATAAGCAAAAAATACTTTAAATATGTTATAAAAATGTAATTTAACAAATATATAGAATGTTAGAATTATTTACATATAAATTGTACTGCTGGTCTCCATAAAGCCATCTATTGAAAAGCAATTTTAAACATTATCATAAATAATAGATTTTAACTTTATTTTCATGGACTATAATAGTAAATAATTATTCATTTAAAATATTTATCAATCGCTTAAAATATTTGAGTATAGACTTTTGTAAATTTTGTGTTCTTATGAAGGAGACTTCCCGGGCTCTGTTCTATCAGCTGTTGAGCAATCTGACATGGATGTGGTTTTTCCATCTTTTAAACATGTCTTAAGAGTTACTGGAGTTACAGAGTTTTCTTGGTATCCTCCCTTGAAATCAAAGAAAATGACTTTCTATGTATGAAAAGTTTTTCCAGAAGGTAATTTACTCTGCTTAAATAAACATGCGTTACATTTATTTTAGTTAATCTGATTGTCCAAATCTCGTTGTTAAAGTAAAACATTCTTTGAGTAAGATGCATTAATGTTTTGACGATAAGACATTAAATGACTCGCACAAAGCTATATCAAACTTAAAGCAACGTAAATTTATTAAATCAGAATGAAATTAATTAGCTAACTAATTAATTTTATTCCGAGTTAACAAAAATCTACTCTTAAGCAGTTTTTAACAGTCACAATAATTTAATCAAATTTTTAGGGGTACAATTTATCAAGGGAATTATTCTATTATTTGAACATACTACTTTTCTGCATGTCTATACTTACATAACAGCATGTATTTGGGGCAACCGGAATTTCAGTATTTTGAAATAAATTTAAAATAAATATTAAAAGTTCATTTTTTATTTATGTTTATAATTATAACATTTTATAAATATAACTTATTTTGTTTATCTTATTAGTTATCTAACTTATTTGTTTATAATATAACTTATTTTGCTATATCTTTATAACATGTTTATAAATATAACTTATTTATAAACATGACTATTCATTACATTGTAATTTTCTTTCTTTATCTATTTTTTTAAAAAAATGCATTCTATAACGAAACTTATCATAACATTTAAAATCACTATAACTTAAGACATAGAATAAATTAAACAAGATTTAAGACATAATTAGTTTGAAATCTTGTTTTTAAAATATGTTTGAAATGTGTTATTAATAATTAAAATTAAAAGACGTCGATTCAAATCAAATAATTTAAAGTTTCAAATCATTTTGAAATGAAATGTAAGTCGTAATAAATAATTTATTTTAGGAACAAGAACGTCATGTTCTATTTGGTCAAGGCATATATAAAATGGACAGATATAATTTCTTATCTTACTTGAATTACTCTTATCAACTGACATTAGGGATCCTTAGAAATAGAAAAAAGCTTAAGCATACTCACAGTGTTGTTAGGATTGAAACCTTTAACGAAAGGAAAGTATTAAGAAAATGTGAGAAAGCTAAGTAACAATTACTCTCTCAGGTCTGGTTTCTTCCAGTAATACTTCCCAACTAATACTTCAAGTTTATTACGACTGCCATTTCAATCCATTTCATGAAGAAAATTGAAGCAAGATTTCTAGTAGATTATAACTTACTGTCTTTTCTGTTTATGTACTTATAAATATAATGAAAAATCAAATAAAAATTCAGTTTTTTACAAGACTATACTAAAATTATTTGAAGAATTCGACAATATGTCAAATCTAAATTTTTTTATGTTCTAATAAATTTCTAAAAGTAATTTAGATTCAGTATTAAAAATTATTTAAAATTTGTTTAAATGAATATGTAAGATAATAAATAATATTAAGTCTAGAAATTGAGAAAATGAATAAAAATGCAGGTGTAAATACGTCTATTGTGTTAATATATAATTTAGTTTTAACTTATATCTGTAAATTTTTTTAAAGAAATAGGGGAAACATTGTTGGCTATAAAATTATAAAGACACTAAAAGATATTGTCATTAAAAATTAAGTATACTAAAACTAATTATAATATAACTAACGAGCAATTTAACACTGTGAAGCTTAATATTCATATAAATTCAACAATAAAACCAATTTACAAAAAATTATCATAAGTTGACGTAAAATATTCAAATAATAGATTTTATCTCTTTCTTAAATTTTCTTATTTTTATATTTTAAGCCACAAGCTGACCGATGGCTGAGTGGTCAGCTCTCCTGACTCCTGAGCTGTGGGTCCCGGAATCACTTCCCGGTTCGGGCAAGGTTGTTACTTTCTTTCTCTGTTCTCTCTGTGTTTCTCTGTCCTTTCTTCCGTGATGATGTATGAATGTGGCCCACCCTATAAATTGGTATGACACGGGCAACGCTACTCGCCTCTCAGTGACTTGGTTCACAGGTGACCGGTTTGTAACGACAAATGTGTAGCAGTTCTGGCCTTGTTGGGGCAAAGAGCTCGTCACCCAAGTGCTCGTCGTTGGGCAAAAAAAAAATATTTTAAACCACTTTCTTCCAATTGATAGCAAGATTATATAAATTCTAAATCAGTTTGCGCAAATTGGTGCTTTACAAAAGCTTCTTCCAGATGCTATCAAAATCAATACATTAAAAAAATTTCCATTGATTTTTAAAAATATTACCTAAAGTAAAATTGCTCGCGAAATGTTTTGAATTTGATCTTTTCTCATGTCTAAATTAAGATAATCTATAAGGATCTTTCCAAACTCTAGAGTGTATGGCTTATTTTAGTTCAAAAATAAGTCTTGAAATTAACTTAAATACATTAAATGTGCGAGTGCAATAACCTTTCTTTCAACAAAGGAAAATTCCGATCACTTGTGATAATTTAAGTCAACATTAATGTTTAAATATTGATTCTCAAGCAAAACTTAAAGTGTTGTGATGAAAACTATAGCAAAAGAATAACAAAAAATAAATCATAATGGTGCAGTAAAAATTCTAAATAATCGTACGCGCGCGAATGTACATAATAAAATAATACAAAGCAAAAACAAGTTAAATGTTAATAATTTATCTTCTTTTTTCCTTTATCACCATACCATTATCAAATCATCGAAATTTACTGAATGTTATTAAAACATTCAAGACGGATTCCTCTAACTCACACCTATAACAATTTTAATATATATAATGTATGAAAGACTGAAATAATTACCATGTACTATTTTGTACAAGAAATTCAAAAAACATCTACTCAATCTTCAAAATTACAATTTTTTCCTTTCAAACTGCACTGACGTGAGAAATAACCGAATATTATTTAATACTTCTACCCAAAATTATAATCATTATATTAAAATATCTTCAAAAGAAAAGGATATCGGACTGTAATTATTACAGAATTCAAACTTTCAATATTATATCCAAAGATCAAGAAATTGAACTCCTTCATGTTACTACGCAGCTAAAAGATCCAAATGGATCTTTTTGGATAACAGAATTTTGCTGTCCAGCACTTGGCCGATTTGCATATCGAGTGGGATAGTACATCCTGAGGAAACTAAAAGAATTTTCCCTTTATCATTGGATCTTTATCCAGTGGATTCGGGTTCAAGACTCCCTTTTAGTTCTCGATTTCTTCAATGTCAATGAATTCGTGAACCTCATTTAGCATTGTTTGTCATGGGGATGAGAAACAACAACAAAAACAACAAGAAATTTTGATTTCAAAGTGATAACTTTGTCCAGATGATGCCCGACCAACATCAGTTTATGAGGGCATTTCATTGTTTTTACTTGCATTGCTTATTCATATATTACTTTTGATTCATACATCGCTTTCTTCATATGTTTTGCTCTTTCACAATTTATTTTGATTAGCTTCAATAAATCTTATTAACTTGTTTGTGTTTCCTTTGTTAGAACTAGAAACATTCCTATTAAATTCTTGAAGTGGATGTATCCGGAATTAAACCCAAGTTTGAATTTGATTCCCTGTATATATATATATATATATATATATATATATATATATATATATATATATATATATATATATATATATATATATATATATATATATATATATATATATATATATATATATATATATATATATATATATATATATATATATATATATTGTACTATGAGTATGATATAATGGTTAATGAAACTTAAAATATATCTGTATAAGGAGTATTTTTTCCAGTAAAATTGATTTAAGCAATCAATGGTTTAATCCTTAAATTTTTAAACTAAACTTTTTCCAAGAAATATTTTGCGTAGCAATTTCATGGTATTAAATATTGATTGACCCTTAACTAAACGTAAAAACATATTTAGTTATATTTTTGTATATAGTAAATAACCACGTATACATTTAAATGTCACATTAAGATTAGTTCTGTAGCTACATATTTCAATATCTTAATGAAGGCTTTTTAAATCTAACTGTTTTCCTAATGGAAAATTATTTTGAAATAAATGGAAAGGATATATTAAAATCTTCTTAGAGGAGGTATTACACTTATAAGATCACGAAACATTTCTATTTTAAAATAGTAACACACCCTGTTATAATTATAGCTCAGAAATGATTATTAATAAATTATGAATTAAAAGTAAGAATGGCAATTTTCCGTATTAGTAATGAATATGATTATAAATATTAAAATAAATGCTTAAAAATAATTAAAAGCATAATACTTAAAATAGAATAAAAAAATATATTTTAAAACCACAGGAATGCATAAATACAGATTAAAAACTAAAAGTAAAAGCAAATTAAAAAATAAATTAAAGTAGCTTCTTATTTTTTGTATTATAAAATTTGCCGAACTCTTTTAATTTTTAAACTTGATTTATTTCAGTTTTGAATATTAAAAAAATTTTAGAATAAAAAATGGATATTATTTAAACTACTTTATTTTTAATAGCAACTGAAAAAATGCAATTGTAAACGAAAAGGCTTGTTTTACCTGTATTACAATATTCAATGGCAAAAAATGTTCTGAAAAAATTAGATTTTTTGTGCAAACAAAAAAATGATATGTATCTCTTGTGGATAACTTAATACGTCATTATTTTTTACAAAAGTAAACATCATCATCAAGATAAGAAAGAGGGCAAATAATTTGTGCGCAAAAGTAATTAGAGAAAAATTATGGAATGTGTTTTTACAGTTAATACAAAAATTGAAATCTAATTGATTTTTATTTCTTATATGCTCAGTAAAGTAAATAAGTTGAACTTTTATTCCTATAATTTCTAGCTATTAGTATGAAATAATTTTTCTTGAATAAGTTAATTAGAGTCTATTGTTGGAAATAATAATATATATAAAAAGGTAGTTTTGTTATGAAAAAAAGGCTTAAGGCACTCATTTTTTAAAATAATTTTCACTAATATATGTACAATTTTCCTATTTCTATTAACAAAAAACAAACTCGTTTTCCCAAAATTTTCATCTTTTATCAACAGGCATCAATTTTTTTTAATATTTAAATTATACATTTCTCAATCAAACTAATAATTTTTTAATTAGTTTTAACTATTTTTGTTCCTTGAAATAAATTTGATCTGAAGAACATTCCTAGTTATTAAGATATGTAAATTTTAATAATTTATACAGTATTATTTAAAATTATTTAACACTAAAAATATTCTATAACGACTCATATTTTGTGATTTTTAAATTGAATGAAAAAATTCAATCGGAATAATTATGAAGATCACTCTCAATATTCTATATAACTGATTTTCATTTAGTAGAAGAAATAATACATTATATAATTTTCAATTTATCGTAAAATTATCTTAATAAACTAAAAAAATTTTAGTTATTTGGAAACATTATTTTACCGGAATATAAAGAAAAAAAGAAATTCAAAAAAATTAAGATACTATAATATGCATTTTTTAAATATGATCACTACATGTTTTCCTGCATATATTTTATACATATTTCAGATATACTTTTGAATTTATGTTTGTGTAGTCTAATTTATTCATAAAAATAATTTGTCATTAAATTTTTAACACTTGATTACAATGCAGTACTCAAGTGAATCTTTTTTATATCTTAAAAATGACAAAGATGGAAAGCGGTGTGTAGAATAAAAATGCAAGGATTTAATGTATTTTATCAGAAAGTGTAGAATGATTTAAAGGTGAAGGTGTAAATCCTGCGATCAAACTGATCTTCTTAATATTTTTTCAATCATGAAATGGCTCCCTATTTATAATTTTTGTTAGCTGAAATATCCATCTAGTAACAAAATCATTAGGATTTAGTGCAGTTACAGTTTCAAATAATGCTACATTTATGAACAATTTACCCATCATGAACTCATCATGAGTAACATTATTATTCTTTCGATTAATGTTATTTTAGGATTTTCTTATTTGCATATCAAATTACGTTGTATTTTTTAACAGAAAAACTAATTCGATCTAGATTGAAATTAATATGCATTTTAACATTTTTTGCATTTTAACAGTCAGTGCTGGATATAAAATTGAAACCAAAAATGAATCTTTCAAGCCAAAATTCTTTCTACAAGCATTATTCTTTCTGCATTTTTTTGAAGAATATATTTTAGATAATTCATATTTGAATTTGCGCTAAATATCTAGCCAAATACGGTATTATCTAAATCCCATTATTTAAGTATTTATAATTGAAAGAAATTAACACAAATATCCAATTAATTTCACTAGTTTAATTTTCAATACTTTGTAAAATTGAATGATTAGTGAAATCATGTTTATGTTTTTGAAAAATTTCAATAAATTTACTAAAATTTAAAGGCACATATTTTTTTTTAAAAAATAATGATATCTTTAGTAGTTTAAAGATACATTAAATATTACCCACTATAGTAATATAATGTGTTTTTCTCAAATAAACTTGAAAAGGAGTTTTTATAAAGCTTTCATTTTAAATTAATTAAATTATGGTTTATTGTGAAAAACACAAAAGTTTTGTTTAAACATGTCATGCGCATTTTATGCATTAGTTAAGAAAGAAAAATTGTTATATTAAAATATTTTCTTAAAATGTTTTGAGAAAAATCAAAATCTTATTTTGTCATTATGAGAAATTTATTCCGTTAAAACTAATTTGAATTGTGTAATTTTTAAAATTTAGAAATATTTGTAATAGTTTAAAAGCATTTTAATAATTAAATTATTAATAATTGTTAATAAGAAAATTTTAAACCCATTATTCGCAAGGCCGTTAAATTGCCATAAGAAATCAGCTATAAATTCAGAAATAACATTAAAATTACAGTGTTTTACAGAATAAAAAGCATTAAATTTTCAAAATGAAAACTAAATGTGTTAAAGAAACATTGCGTCGTTTTATAAGTAAACAATATTAATATTTCTGAAATAAATCATATTTCGCATTAAAAAATATGCTTGTTTATGATGGTTATGAAATATTATTAACTTTAATAAATGTTCAAAGAAAATATCATCGCTGAACCAGAAAAATAAAACCATTGTAGACAAATTGATTTATTATTTTTGAAAATTCCTATGTATTTTTAATGAGAATATATATCTGCCTTAAAAATGAGTCAAAATAATATTGTTTTGAATATATAGTATGGAATATTGAATCAATAATTCTTATCTATTTTTAAGAAACATAATAGATTTTTGCTTATAAATTCACGTCTGTGAGTAAATAATTTTCTCACTACTTTGTCAGACGAGAAGTGAATATTTTTAAACTTGAAAAATAATGCTAAATTATAATTCGCTTTTGTTTTTAGCTGAAAGTGCCAAATAATTTTACATAAGAATTTATTCAGTTCCACAATTTGAATTTACTGTCGGCCCTGTAGTGAAATTGCATGAGTTATTTCACTCGATTACTTTTGCTAAGCAATTTTCAGCCTTTGGGTAAAATATTACAAAATTTACCAAGTATTTTCAAGATTAGTAATAATATTTCATAATACTCTTTAGAATAATCCATTGTATGTATTACTTTTAGATACGTTTTTATATTTCACTCTAATATAGCAATTGTATATTACTTTTAAACATAAAACAATTTCCTTTACATTATATTTTAGAATCACTTTTTGTAACTCGCAGTGTTAATTTCGTAGATCAAAAGTAATTTACTCAGTATACGGAATTATTTTGAATAATAATAACTTTATTGACACAAGAATTTTTTGAAGAAAATCATGTGCTCTTTTATCATATCGAATAGTGCATCAACATTTTATTCTTTTTTAATTTATCATATGATTATAGAGTCAGCTATTTAAATATTCAGGTTAATTTTTTAAATAAATATTTAAAATTCGTTCTTCATTTGTTAATGCATATTTAGAGCAACACAGAAGAATTCCACATTAAATTTAATTATTTGGCAAGATTAGATTTAATTTAGTAATTATTTAAAACTGTAAGCATAAGTAAAACTTCAAAGATCACTTTATTGAATCAATTATTATCCCAGATCTTATACATTCATAATGACAATAAAATTGAAAATTTAAGTTCCATATTTTCATGCAGTTGTTTTTAACATTTTACATAACTTTGCTTTTACATTAGGAAATGTATAGAATTGTATGTTAATTAATATAAAATATAAAGAATTAAGATAATTTTGGAAATAAAAGTTCAAACAAATTGAACAAAATGAAGCATACATTGATTGAAAAGATCAAAGCTGCAATCACTCTACATCTAATTTTTTTAACTCTTTAATTTTTAAATACTTCTAAATTTTAATTCATGCTGTAACGAATCTTTTGTTTGTATATTCAAAGTAGTTCCTTTTTAAAGACGAAGTTCCTTTTTAGCTTACTTTTAACATTTCAATATTGATCTATTTTGGCAGTTATATTTTAGTTGTCTATGTATTAATAGAACTTAAATTGTCATTAACTTATTAGGATGGATACTTTTGTTCTGTTCCCGATATTTTTCAATCTCACTGATTAAGAATATCTTTGTAAAAAATAAATGAATATTTACTGGTTTTAAATTGTAGTTTTATGTGTTAGGTCAAATCATTTAAGTTAATTCCAAATAAGCATTGATATTATAAGATATATCATTTATTTAACTATATATTTTGGATAAATATTTTAAAATTAGTTTATACTATAGTTTGCAAGAATTACATATTTAAGTTACTTATTATACATATTTTGTTAGAATACGGTATTTTTAACTGAAATTTATGAGTTTAATTTGCAATATTTAGTAATTAAAAATTCATCAAGAAAACTATATGATATTATTTCTAAATTATAAGGCACTTTTTAAAAAAAATCTGTAAAATAAAAAATAAAATCAATCGGCAATAAATTTTAAATAATTATACGGAATTATTCATTATATATGATATTGAAGATAAGATAAAATGATATTGAAAACAAAATGAAAAACAAATTCATCAGTATTGTGTTGTGCAAAGCAAAAATTAATAATTAATCAATTTAGAAATAAATCTAGTTTTAAGTACTCTTCTTTTAGGGAAATACACTCACATTTTTATCAAATTTCTAGATAAAGCTAGACGGATAAATTATTTTGCTGAAATATTAACTTAGATAACAACATTTTTACTGCAATCTATATTGATTTCGAAACACTAACAAGAAGATTAATTCATGTTTTAATTAACATAATTATTTATCTTTATGATGGGAATTACATTTCATTTCGTAAAAAGTATGTAATCTGTCACTGTATACAGCCATCAAAAATATATCAAGAAATTTGTAAAAAGCTCATATTTCTTGAGTTATTTTAATTATGATTTATTGAAAATTCAATTTAATGAATTTTTCCCATTCTGAACTACATTACTTGTAATCAACTTAAATGCGAGTAATACTAAAACGAAATAAATTTCATAAAACATTAAATCATAAGAAAACAAAAAAAAACACCTTAAAATATTTTTTATTTAAAAGGACATAATAAACTATTTTGCAAAATACAGGGGATTTTTAATATTTTGTAGGATGTACTTAATATTATAAGTGTGGATGTTTTTAATTTAATTCACATATTGCGTGTTAAAAGCATCCAGTAATTATTATTCATGTAATTTATTTCTTTGTGATGCAGTAAAAAACTCAGAAGGTTAGCTTACATATCATCTTCAGTTCATTTTATGCTTTTAATTACCTTAAGCATAAAATTGTGTTTCATTTTGACTCTCAACTTTTCCCTTCAAAACTATCTAAAAATGGATAGTTAGAGTACATTTTCCTTTTGTTACCACTTCTCAAATTTGCAAATAAACTCTTACCTTAAAACACGCATATTATGATATTAATAACTTAATATCATAATATGCGTGTTTTAAGCGACTTAAATGTGTGATTTCAGATGATATTTATTATCTATGCTATTTTTACTGACTGATAGTCAACTGTAAATAAGTTCACATTAAAATCAATGACATGATGTCTCATGTCAATTAATGGTACAAGCTCTAGCTTTAACATCAGATGACGTGACACTACATGAAACATCATGGATATGACACAACATCTGAGCATTCTTATTATGGAAACTTAATTTTCGAATAAGATGTTTAGTTTCCCATCTTCATTTAGGAGACATTTGTTGTCTTTAATATTTTCTGTATTTCAGAGGAAATATCTATTTATAATTTTGTCTTGAAACATGAAAATCTGTTCAATTCCCATGTTTTAAAGATCAACACATACTTTTTCAATTGCTAATGCTATTTTTCTTTGAAATAAAACCAATTTTAATAACTGAAACACTCTAATACTTACGCAAACGCTTACTGAGTACGATACTGATTTTAGAGCGTTTTGCAGACCTCAAAATTAGTTTTAAGTATTAAAGTTTAAGAACAAATTTTCTGAGAAAAGAATTTATTATTTAAAAATATACACAAACTTCTCAATAATTCACCATGTTTTACAATTCAAATTGTATGAGATTTAATTATAATATAACATAATTAAGGATTTTGAGAGAAAATGTTTAAAGATCTCATAAAATTTCATTTCAAAAATGTAATTGGATGATATCGGTCAAGGTTAATTTTTTTAATTTTAATAATTTATCTAATTTTATATGAAAAATATTTAATCAATAATTGTCTGTAATAGCAAGAAAACTATAAGAAATAGAAGGGATAATGATTTTTTTTAAATCTTAAAATAAACAATATTGAATTGGAGAATTGTGTATTGTCTCCAATTTCAATAATTTATTTCTCATATACTATTTTGCAGGAATCATGTAATTAAAATAACACAGTTAAAAAAAGGCAAACAAAATTCTACTAAATGAGCAAACAGATCAATAGAGTAAATCAAAAATGTACATGTATTTATATTAGAGGCTATAAGAAATACTTATGAGGCTATATGTAATTATAAGAATTTAAAGTGGAATGGAATACGAAGAAAGTTAAAGTATACGATGAGTTGAAGTATATGATGAAGTATACGATGAGGAGTGATTGATTATTACTGAACATTATTTGTACGAGTATTAGACACAATATATTAAATGAACGTTCTATTGTAAGTAGTATTGAAAAAAGAAAACCGAAATTATATTGGGAAGTGGAAAGTCCATCAAAATAATTTCAGGTTCGTAGAAATTTTAAATTGATGCTTGACAAAAATAGGCGAATTTTTAAAGAGGAGTCACATAAAAGTATATATATATATATGGAAAACTAAAAATGTAAGAAATTTTCTGTTTCGACATAATAAAATATTTAATGAATCAGCAATTGATATTCTTTTTCATACTTGTAATTTTATAACAGTTTACATCCCAAGATGATTTTCTTTGTGTTTAAATTTGTTAGATTAAAAATTAGAGAAGTAGAAAAAAGCGTTAATTGAATATTGGTCATGATGGTTAATTTTTTTACCTAGATATGTTTTTACTCTACAGGTTTTGAACAACTTAATTATCTAAAAAGAATATATATTTTACTGATGGATATATGATTAATATTTCTGTATTTAGTATATTTAGTTTTTGTATTAATACTTTGAAATCTATTAGAAAAACTAAATATTAATAATCATACTTTACTATTTACAATAATGATTGTTATTTTAGGTAATATTTAGTAAAGTATTTGTTATTTTGCTTATAAGTCTTCGTGTTTGATCTTGATACAGTACCAGCTAATCAGCATCGTCTAAGATAATTATATTTTCTTAGCCATACTCTTATATTTTGAGAATCAACTTAATTTATTTGAAATCAGTTTTATTGTAAATAGACTTATAATTTCCTAAGTATAGATATTTTAAAATAAAAAATATCACATAGTGCACTGATTTTAAAATATAATCATTGTTAACGTTGCTATACATAGTAAAATTTTTACATTGATTTTGAAACTTAAGAAAGACATTTTCTTAATTTTTGCATAATGTTATAAAAGGTCCTACAATTTATAAATTATAGCCTTCATATTAATATATGTCCTTTCCTTCATTAAATTAGAGCTATATGTCCTTAAAATACTATTTAGAATTATTTAAACGTGACTAATATAATTGTGATATTTGTAGAAATTCATGGTTAATATATCAAATAATCCACATTCAACCTGTTCAATTTCTAGTATAAAAATATATAAATACCTGACTTTTACGATAAGCTATTATTTCAGCTATGTTAAATAAATGTTTCTGCATAAAATTCTTTAACACCAAATTAAAATAAATTCAGAATAGAAGTTTAACTGTTTCTTCATAAGTAATTGCAAAAGTTTTATAGCAAGAGCAACTTTAGTTCCAGTGTACACAATATTTAGCATTTTTTGCATCGAACTTTTGCTTGAGAAAAGAGGCAGAACTGACTTCTATTCTAATAAACAAATTATATTATCATCAAAAAAGGGGAATATTTTCGTGGCAAAAAGAATTTTGATACAATTTTAATTGACATCCATTTTGAACTTATTTCAAAGGAATTGATCAGTGAAAATCTTCAAAATAATTTCAATGATCTTTAGATACAAAATAATATTCCAGGGCTTTTACCAAAGTAAAACACAATTCTCAGTTTAGGAAATAGGATGGTGTATGTAATTTAGATTTCCTCTGGTGCTTTTGAAAGTCAAAAAATTGAAAAATTCAAAAACAATTTGTATTTATTTGAAATTAATTCTGATTAGTCCGGTGTGTTTTCTTCAGTAGGTGAAATGTGAAAGCCTCCTTACTTAATAACAGTACAAAACTATAAATTATAAACTTTTAAGATCTTAAGTTAGAGTTGAATTACTTATTGTCTTATTAGATATTCTAGGAAGTTTTCCTTAAAATATACTAGTGCATACATGTAAAAATGCATTTAGCTGCGTATGGTTAATATTATACAATATTAAATTGAATATTTTAAAGATATATTAAAGAATTATTTGAATTTCAAGAAATATTCAACATAATTGAAAGTACAGCAATTCACTCAATGTCCCAAGATTTTTATTTTAGGCATTTCAATATTCATTTTACATTTTGTCACATAATGCAAAGAACAGATGGAAGCATCTAGATATTTGTTTTTCTATTTATTTTTCTCGGAACTTTCTTCCCCGGAAATAAGGGACGTATTTCAACACTTTTGATTTCGTTTGTTTTATCCGAAGACAAGAGGATATTTTTATTTTTCGTTGTGTTCGATGCGTAGCTCTAAGTTCCGATTCAATTTCATTTCTACCGGGGAAAATGAGATCTTTGAAAGCAGAAAAACGAAATATTTAAGAGACACGCTTCATTTCATCCAGTTCAATTTAGCTTATTTTTCGACTGTATATACCATTTGCATGGCTCTAAGGCTTAGAAAACATCTATTTGTATTCTGAGAACAAAATAAACATATAAGTAAATGATCCATTCTCTATGTAGGAAAAACATTTGAAACTTTACTTTAATATTGTGCTTTTATTTTTTTTAACAATTTCCTGTATTACTATAAGTTTTTTTCTTTACATCCAAATGTATTATATGAGTAAAAATTATTATTATATTTGTTGATTAACTAAATTATGGTTGTGTTGATTAAATTAACTGTAATAAAAGAAATAAATTATTAATAAGAAACAGAGCGCCAAGATTTATTTTTGTTGAAAATATTACAGTAAATTCATGGTTTTCTCAAATAAAAATAATATATAATTTTTAGATTTTTTATTCTAAAATGGAGTTGCAGTAGATTTACTAATTGTAAGCTTCTTCCGATATGCCATTTCATTTTTTTAAAATATATTAGTTAATAATCATGAAAGGGTGCTATCAGTTCTTCGCGTTTTGCACACGAGGATTATATATATATATATATATATATATATATATATATATATATATATATACATATATATATTTCTTTAATTTTATATTGAATAAATATAAGTTCATTATGAAAAATCTATCCATTACAAACTTATTGCTAAACAGAAAATTAAATCCAAAATCTGATTTATTTGGAGAAATTATTCACTTGTTATAAGAATCAGGTAAAATTAATGGTGAAAATTAGAAATTGCAACCATATATTGACATTTTGTAAAAGAACAATAAAGCATTAAAATTATTTTTATTCTGTTCATTTAAATAACTACTCTATATTTCGCAAGTCACTTTTTTAATACTTTTATACTGCAAATATTCTTTATCACAAACATTCAATTGGACTTAGTAGATTATTTGCTTCTAACTCATGCGCATGTATTAACCTTTAGTTAATATCAATTATATAAATGCAGAAATCTAGCATATAAAAACCAAACATTTTTACAAAAATTAAAAAATTTTAATTAGTAGAATAATATAAACATTGTTTGCTTAGTTTATTTACATTTATAAGTTTTTGCACTCAATAGTTTAACAAGTATCACAATTTAAACTACTTTAAATTATGAGCATCATTTGCATAATGTATATATATATATATATATATATATATATATATATATATATATATATATATATATATATATATATATATATATATATATATATATATATATATATATATATATATATATATATATATATATATATATATATATATATATATATATATATATATATAGTATATGTATATGTATATATATATATATATATATATATATATATATATATATATATATATATATATATATATATATATATATATATATATATATATATATGTATGTATATGTATATGTATATGTATATATATATATATATATATATATATATATATATATATATATATATATATATATATATATATATATATATATATATATATATATATATATATATATATATATATATATATATATATATATATATATATATATATATATATATATATATATATATAACAAAGTTAGATATAGAACTAAAAAAGCACAAGAATATATAAAAAAATTAATGTTTAGCAATACATTTAGCGCAAAAGCAGCTAGAATAGTATTACTAAGATATAGTTAATAGTATATTTTATAAAATACAATGAAAAATGCCAAAATGAGAATAGTACATCGAAAATACTAAATAGAAAATAATACATTGAAAACAATGCATTGAAAATATTAAATGGAAAGCAATACATTGAAAATACTTGGAAGAATTTTCAAAGAAAAATATCAATGAAAAATAGATATAAAATGAAATGAAGTACCAATATGGTCAACTTCGTCAGGAGGTGTTGACCACATTGGCACAAATTATGGCTTTTCTGCAATGGCCCAAGACATAGTCTTAATGAAGTCAGTACACCCCAAAGCCATACCAAAATTTCAAACCAAAATATCAAACCAGAATAAAAGAGAGAGAGAGAGAGAAGTAGAATTTAATCTAAAATATATAAGTCAAAATCCAATGTTGCTAAAATACATTTAATTTATAATAATCAAATTAAAACCATATCTAAATACAAGTCCATATCTGCAAGAACCTCACCAAATACATAAATTAGCGATTAAGTGTAAACACTATATTTTTAAAAGCTTGAAATGCCGATAGTGTTATGTATTTTAGATTAAATTCTACTTCTCTCTCTCTCTTTATTATAATAATTATAGATTATATTAAATTCTTTTGTTCAATAAATTAAGTTTGTATTTTTTGACATCCTCGAAAAGATAAAAAGAAGGACAAGTGATCTAGCCAAATAAAAAAAATTTAGTGTTTCTCCACTTGTCAGTGGATTTGAGCCCAAATCTCAGTACAATTATATTGGTCCTGATCAATTGCGACTTTGACAACCTTATTGTGAGTGTAATTAATTTTTTTAAGAATTTAATCAAGAGGCTTATCCCATGAGAGATATTGCTCATCATATGACATTACTAATACGATAGTAAAAAAAGGAAAATGTCTCATAATAATATTATAAAAAATACATAACAGTCGTTGATATTAAATGTATAAGATTTTATTAACCATATAAGTGTTATTTCATTTCAAATTATTTACTGTTTATGGAAATGGTGAATTATTTTAAATATTTCTTTATTTCTAAATTTAAATGAACTATTCAATAATTCTTAAACAAATAATAAAAAAATATTGAAAAAATATGCTTTTTTAAAATATTTTGAAATGTACAACTTAAATTAATAAGAAATTTTTTTTGATTATTTACTGCTAAGAACACATACATAACTTACTTCGTAGAGAGTTGAGGTAATATAAGTTTACATCTCGAGTTCTATATAGAAATCGGTGAACAAATTGGTAATATGAAATAAATCAGTAAACATACACTCCCATATATACACATTTAAATATATGCATATATATATATATATATATATATATATATATATATATATATATATATTAGCTTATGTTCTTAATATACAAGATTTCCATCTCTATGTACTAACAATAGGCTAGCACTTCAATTCATTATGTCTATGAAATTCAATAAAATTTGTAAATTATATTAACAATCAAATTTTTATCACTTTAAAAATATAAATATTTTTTTAAACGAAGATAATATTTATTGCTTTTTAATTTATTCAAAATTTACTAAAAAAACTGTGGAGGTGCCTTGGAAAATTGCTTAATTTTAGAAGCTCCAGTCAACTGTTTTTCATCACTAGATATAATTTTAATTCCCAAAAAAGTAATAAAATATTAATAACGAGACTCATTGTTCTATAGTGGTTAAACATTACTTTTTTTAGACAAAGGCAATGAATTTGAAACCAACCACTGTTTAACAATGGGGGATCTATTGCGTTTATATTGAGATGGATCGATGAGAGCTTTCCCGGTTTTCTTTTTTGCGATATCCACCATCTATAAATAATTAACCTTTATTTCATGATGAGCGCGCGCGCGCGAATTATCTAACGACAGTTATGGGTGTTAAAAACGTTTGACTGTAAAGCGTTTTGCGAAACCTAACTACTGCCATACCCTTCAATGCATTGCCTTCGTGTTATAGAACTAATGTCAGTCAAACATCCTAACTATTTCAATAATTCTTACTATTTATTTATCGTAACAAAAGTTATTTATCATTAAGAGGTGATTATATTTGATAAGTATTATAATTTTTATGAGTGAATTTTTTTTTAGATTGAAAGCGATGGTATATTGAAAAAAAATGTACATTTTTATTTGCAACTATACATTTAAATATGAAATACTTATGTAGATGACAAGTAAAAGATAATAAGTCTTTTGGTTTTTACAAATGTGAAATGATAATTTGAAGATTGAAATAAAGTGAGAAAGCCTATTTTCAGAAAGATTTCTTTAATATTCATATAATCAAAATTTGCGATTTAAAATTCGAATACAATGAGGCAATTATGGTAATTTACAGTTATTTAATATATTTTATGCTTTCTTAATATATTTTACTTTTTTAATATATTTAACAGTTAATTAATATATCTTATTTTCTGTTCTAATTCTAGGATTGGGGAGTGAGTCCATCTCTTCTTTCAGCCTGTAATTAGACAGAGAAAATTGGAGAAGACTTCAGAGGAACGATAAAAATAGAACACAGTCTCAAGAGAATGCTGCGTACTTAATCTTAGGATTTATACAAATTTCCTTAGAAAATATTTTCCCTTTTCTCCTTTGGATTGCTACAAAAGACTACAATTTAAATTATTTATACACATTCTGAATTTGGTGTAATTAATAGAAAACATTCATTTTCATTAAGTTTCAATTTGATTATAGTATTTCGGTTTTAAAGTTTGAAGTTTCTCAAAAGGGTTTTCGATATAAAGTTTTTAAATATACATCGGCAATTTCATTTGTCTTAAGTGAATATTGGCAAATGAAATTATGAAGATTTAAGATTATGAGTAGTATTAAAATGATTTACAATCTAAATCTAAAAGAAAATGTTTTTCAGATGCTATAAATAACTGTACTTTAAAATGGCTTTATTTATGATTACACAAATATCGTTCTTTAACGGAATGCTTTTATAAAAGAACAAAAAAAGACTGAATTAAATTATTAATATAATCGAGTATAAATAGAAATTGATTTATGATTAAAATTAATATTGGTTATTCATAAATGTTTTCTGTTAATCCAATTATTTAAGGGCAATAAAATTTTATAACCAATAATCAATGTATAAGTAACGATGTTGAAATTCATTTTATCTTAAAAATCACAGCGTTTTCCATATTGAATCGTATAAAAGGAACGCAAGCTATAAACGAAATAATTGTTTTGTTATGAAATATTAAGTGCTTCTATAAATGATCTTCAACTGCTATTTTGGTAAAATAATCAACATCTTCCCTGTATTCCACTGCTGCTAAGACTCACAATAAAGCATTTTGTAAATAATTCTTCAGACAATTGCTGATTTCGTTGATCTAAATCCTGAGGAAAAGATGATCTGTAGAATTTGTTTTTAGATCAGAAGACATCAGTAGCTGAGAATACAGTATATTAATTGTTGACTCTGCATATTACTTCAATAGGTGAAATGGGTTATTTTTCATGTAATGGCTAGTATCTTTTGTCATTATGGTAAATCCCAGTATTTTTGTGAAAAGAAGACTAAGATTCCAATTCTGGAAGAAAAATTTTTAATTGAATATTTTGGTAACTGTCTATATATCTAGTTTCCGAAGAAGCAAAAGGTCCAAAAACGACAATAGAAAATGACATCGAAAAAAAGATTCACAAAGATTTTTGGAAATCACGTTTATATTTCATTACAGCGAATAAAATTTTCATAGTCCTGAATCTTAAATTATGATGAAAACTTTAAGATAAATGTGAATAATAGGATCCATCCGTAAGAAATGCTTGCTTGTAAAAGCAAATACTTCATGTTTTAAATTCTCATGGAAAGTATTTATGCAACACATTGTAAAAGAGTTTAAGCAAATTGCATATGGTAAAGATTTATGTCCAGATTGGTAGACATACCAATATTTTCATGAATATTTACCATTACTTAGTCATATTGCTATGTGTTGTGTTATCATTTCGGACTCGCGTAACGCATTGGCTTTTTGTTACTTTGTATAAATAATAACAACAAAATAATCTAATAACTCTAATCTGTTCTAAAGTATATTTGTACGAATGTAAGAAATAAATTTTTGGGATGTTCCAAATCACAGTACTCTAGTTTTGAAAGAGATAAATAATGTATTTATATTTCATAATTTTTTAGTGTTGAAAAACAAATAAAATTTGCAACTTAAAAACTAGTTGTTTTAACAAAATATAAAATAATCACAATTTTTACTAGGCTATTTTTTGACCTTTTGAAAATTACTATAATTGTATGCATGAATTTTCAAAATGTTTTGATTGTATACAATATTGTCCTCTCAAAAGATAACATCAGCAGTGAAATATGTAAATAAATAATTTAAATCATGCATTTGTGGTGATGAGATATGTAAATCATTAAAATTGCAGTGAATGCGCACATCATTACCAACAGTAATGCAACCTGCAAATACTTCGTAAATGGATTTCTGATTTGAAGTATGCAATTGTATTTTTAAGTATATTTTTGCGTAAACCACTTAATAATGCTTTATCAAAAACATCAAAGTACTTTTGAGGACATTTCTGAAATTTACCAAGGAAGAATAATAATTCATAGGAAATGCTGTTTATACTTCTGAGAAATCAGTGTTCGTGATTGATCAGACTAAGTAACTATGGAGCGGATCTGTAATTGTTGAATGCAGGAAGATAGGTGGACCGACACAACCGATAACATTCATATGGTTGCATCACTATATAAGATGGCAGACATATAATGCGTATGGCAGGAATGGATCACACAGCCACACCACGAACCATAACACAACAGATTCAGTCTATAATGCAAATATCTGGGTCTGTTCGTAAAATTTAACGTTATTTTCATATGTGTGGAATGTCCTCAAGTCGTACATTGGATAATTTGCCATTGACTAAAAACACAGGTATGCACTGCTAATAGTCCGAAGAACGGCAAACATGAGCAACAGAATGGAACAACATTATCTTTACTGTGGAATCCCATTTCTGCCTCCAACATCATAATAATTATATTCAAATCCAGTGACATCAAGGAGAAAAGTTTTATGAACTGTTTCATTATGCATTGCTATACATGAATCCGATATCATGGTTTGGAGTGATATTGGATTCTAATGCCGCAGCCTTTTAATACGCATTAACAATTCGGGAGGACCACGTACTTCAAAGCCTCAAGAATGTATCATTCGCACTTTAATCTAATGGCTTCGGCATTGAACCCAAAATCACTCTTCCCATTCTTTTGCATTTGTCATCAATCGTGTTTCAAAATATTAAGAGGCAGTCACACGTATCATGTAATATTCAAGGAATTTTTATCGTCTATCGAAATGAATAGTTTCCCTGGATTGTGCTTAATTTCTCGATTTATAGCCAATCAAAAGCATGTGTTCCACGATTGCACAATAAGTGGACTGGGATATAACACTCACTCGATTTTATGTTGATCGTTTGTTTATATACTGCATTTCTACAATAAAGTGAAACATAAAAGTTTTAAGTTTTAAAAATGGCTAGCATATCAATCAGTTAGGTATTGTTTGGATATAAAAATTTCTTATTCATTTTTCCCTTGAATATCTCTAATGCGCAAACTGTTTGCATGCCCATACGTTAGACATGGTGACACACAGCTGTAGTTAAAATCCATCATTAAATTTAAAGTAGGATTGCGCACTAATACTGTTGTTATTTCAATTGTTGATTTATATTTCAAATGCAATCTGCATAAATTATCTACTTTAGTACATAAAAATATATCCGTTTTTCAATTAAAATAACAAAGTAAAAAAGGATATTATTAATTAAATATTAATTTATTTATTTTTCATGAAATCAAACATTATTTTGCTTTAATGTATATATTTTTAGCGGCATTTAGTTTTATTTTTAAAAAACAGAATTATGCGAAATAAAGTTTTTATCACATTCAAAATCTATTCATAAAATTTTAAACTAATTTTTGCTTCATAATACTATAAGTGCTTTTATATGTGATATGGAAGAAATTATGGAACAGGACTTGTATGTTAAATAAAATATATTTAATTCATGTAACTACTAGTAGATTCTAATAAGGTACAAGATTAATTTCTTTGCCTACCTACGTCAGTTTTTGAACAAGGGCTAATTAACTTTGAATACACCTTTGAAATTGTTTTTAAACCACGAAAAACACTAATACCCTTCTTTCGATTTGAATTCAATAAATTTTAAGACGTAAGCCAGAATAATAATTGCACAGCAGCAAGCCATAAGTAATAAAATACAGAATTGTGGCTCTGTTTGATTTCTTAAAATTTAAACAGTTACATAACATCAATGCAAACTTTTCTTCCAATTATAAAAATTAAAAATGTTAAAAGATGTATTATCAATTTATTTTAAATATTTTATTTTGAAAAAAATAAAGTTTACTAACAGAAAGTTTATAAAAAGAGCAATATTTAAAAAAATTATAAAAACGTTTTTTTCCTATATTTTTTGATATCAATGATTTTTTTAAGAAAAACAAATGCAAAATTTTATGATTATGGTATAGCATACATGATCAGATACTTAAGCTCTTTCTTACTTAATAGCAAATCATTCGTTTGTGTTTGGAGAGATATTTAAGTTATATATTAATGTGCATGTTTTCTGTTAAAAGTTAAGAAATTTGTTGAAATTTTTTTTTATTAGTCTGAGCATAGGGTAACAAAGGAGAAATATAATTTGTTATTTTTGAAAATTTAAAAAAAAAACTACAAAAATTAAAGAAAAATATGTGCATTTTCTGTAGAGGATCAAATTTTTTTATTTAAATTTTGAAATATGATAATAGAATTACATAGTATTTTTGTAAGAATTTTTTAAATTAATAAATTTTGATTGAAATGATGAACGCAATGAATTGGAAAATTAATCTTCTCCTTAAATTCAAAATATAAAGAAAATTGATTATTTGAACTCCATACAACATTTCACTACATTTAATATTCTGGAACGTGTTATAAAATGTTTCGAACACCATAATATAACATAATAACACGAATAACATTTGAGAGTACACGAATATAAATTTTGATCCTTGATGAAAGCAACTAAGTAGAAGATGTAATGTAGAAATGAACATTTTTTTTATATGTACAAAAGACACTACCATGTTATTTAGATAAAAAATATAATATCTGAAAGAGAAACACAAATGCAAAATTTTATGATTATTACATTTATATGCAAGGTAAATTGCTTAATTTCTTTTTTGTAACATAACATTTGGTGATATTTTACGATATAATTAATTGTGCTGTTTGCGTTAGAACTGCAGCCATATTGCAAATTTTTAATATCAATAAATGCCAGTAATTTAATAAGCTAAAAGGAAAATACACATTTTTAGTTAGTATTATATTCATAAATAATTAATATTCATTATTGTAATTCAGAAAATGAATAACATATTGCACATTTTCTTATATGGTTAATTGGAAACGTGCATGAACTCAAGTGAAAATATAAAGATCATTTATAAAAGGGCGTGCGTTATAAATATATGTGTCTACGTGTGATCATTTATAAAATGAGTTTTATCATTTATAAATGTGTATAATTATGTTATCTCTACGTGTAAATTAATATTTTTGGAAATAATTATTAATTTACTTAAATTGCAAATGTATTGTGAATTTAGCTTTAAAAGTTTCTTAAATTGCTTACATTCAAAAATGGGTTAGAAATTCCCTTGTTAATCATAAGGTTGGTTATAAAGAATATTCATTTATTATTATTGTAATTTAACAATTTAATATAATTTGAGAATTTATACTGGGGCACAAGACTCTATTTTCCGAACTTGAAAAGGCAGATTAAACAGTTTGTAAAATAGAAAAACAATTATTAGGATTTAAAATTGTTTCTCAACACTAAGCTTTGTGTGCGCTATCTCTTTATAAATAAAACTCAATTAAAATACTCTTTGTATGTATTATATAAGAAATACATAATAAATAAAATCCATACTTAAATAAATATTTTCTTTTATTTAAAATACACGGGCATTTATAATACTACATTTTGAAAATCAAATTTTTCCATGATTGAGATTCGCCTGTCGTAGTGTAAAACGACATAATCAAACCCTGAGAAAATAGATGTGTAGATTTTTATTGTCATTTTAAATTTAAGAGTTTACCTCTTTTCCTTTCAAACTATGCTGTTATAAAATAAAGGAAAGGATGTAATAAAAATTGGCACAATGAGACAAGTGAAACAAAAGAATAAATCTTTCCTTTTGGAATGGATGGGTGTTCTTGAGAAAAGTTCAAGAAAGTTTATGTTTTATGATATGTGTCATATGTAAATCTGACCAGTCGGGATTGAGGGGGAGAGATTTCTAACCTATCCCAGAGAAGTATAGGAGGTAGTATGGAACTTTAGAAAACCAATGGTGTAAAGAGGAGGAGCTAAGACGAGAATTATGAAGAATTAAAAACTGCAACTAAAAGAGGAGAAGACACAGAAGTCCCTCAGACAGAGAAGACCGACAGAGAAAAAGAGTCCACGATTGGGGACTGGATCCTCAATTGAGCATAATGAAGGTAACTGAAAGATTTTATTTGTAAACGGAATACAGCTACTCTGTCCAGTAGAAGCCCTGTCTCAATTTTCCTGAATGAAACCAAAGACATCCGACAAATAGATGAGGATAAGAAGAAGAGACGACAAAGTCAGAAGTGAGATAGCAGAGAAAAATGAGAAAGCTCATGAGGAATGAGCAAGCCAAGTGAGATGTTGAAATATCAGCGGAAGGAAATGCAAAGCAAAGATGCCGAGTAGAGGACGGGATGTAAATGAGAAAAGAGAATCATCGATACCGGAAAGCGGTGAAGCCATTGACGATAGGAGACACCTTAATGCTACTTCTCAAAGGGGTGAGTCTGATCTTTCATTTCAACCCTCAAATGGTCAAATTTAGTTATAGTACATTATTGTGTAAATGTCATAATAGAATCATAAAAGAGTTAGAATTTCATCAATTATTTAATCGAGAATGTTTTGATTGTAAATGTAAATTTCTCTTGTCATTAAGTTGCTAAAACAAATTATTAATATATATTATATTTGTTTTGAATTATTATCTCCGTCATTCAATTATTAAAAACGACACTGGTTTTCCTCGGAATTTCTCTAAAATTTCAGAATATCACCACGACAGCGCCAGTGCATTTTACTGTTAGTTTGCTCAATAAATTACCTCTACTTGATCAATCTTATTAATCATCAATCTCCTCGTTTTGAATGGTTGAATTTTCATCCAGTTTCGCATTATACATAATTTTTTTTACTTTCATTTATTATTTTCTCAGTAATTAAACCTGCCCATAGTCTTGCATACCAGTTGTACCTGAATCCACAATCAAGTCTTAAAATAAAATGTTGGACAGAAGTGTTAATTTCTCGAAGATTATGGATGAGTATACGTTCTTCATTCAAGTCATCAAATAAATGCCTTCGGTATTCTTCAGTTATGGTGATAAAAAAAGTTTGTATCTCAAAATGACCTAAATATATATTTTTTGCACTCATATTTCCAAGCATACTTTACAACGTAATGCGTTGTCATTTTTTATGGCGATTTAAGACATGATCATTCTTTCCAAGACTTCTTTATTATATTTGTAAATAAAACTATTGGTTAAACTTTAATGTTGGGTTGCAAGTGAGTAAATTTGAAACTCATTGAAAAGAGGATCTACTGTAGGAATAACTTGATACGCAAATTTTGAATTATACAAGATAATGGTTTGAGATTAGTCTTACTGAAGAATTTAAGAAATTCGTTTACAAATGAACAGGATATAAAATTGAAGTTTAAGAAGAGCAAAAATTCGTTCAGTTTAAGAAAATATTTTTTCTTAAATTTTCAAATGTTTCTATGAATGAGCGGTTGATGCAGAAACAATAAAATGAGGAAATATGTCCTTTGATAAGTTCATAATAATATACAAATTATTTGCTTATGAATGCTAAGAAAATATTTCGAAATAATCTATTCCTATTCTACAAAGAAAATACTTCTATTTCGATTGAAATAAATGGTAGTTATAAATAATAGAACATATTTTATCAGTTAATCCAAATAATTACTAATAAGAAAGAAATGAATGAAAACAGATTTTTTTTATTTAAGAAACAGAACACCAAAATTTAAAACAAAGAAACAATGATTAAAATCATCCTTATTTTATCATTTTGAATAAGCGTTTATTCTGATATTTTTGATTCCACTCTAATGAGACATTTGAATATTTGAATAATCAGATATTCCTACAAACTTGTGATTTTAAATTCTCATGTATTACATAAACAAATAATACAGTGCAGTATCATATATTTTTATGTTATTAAAATGATTTTATAATTTATTTTATAATTATGAATTATTTTTTGTTCTAATTATTATATTATATATATATATATATATATATATATATATATATATATATATATATATATATATATATATATATATATATATATATATATATATATATATATATATATATATATATATATATATATATATATATAATTTTAAGAAGAAATCACAAAGTAATTCTTAAAAATTTGTATTTTTATGAAACAGTATAAGATAACATGAAATTTAATCGCCGAATGAAAGCTATATTCTTGAACTGAAATGACAAGAAAAGGAAACGTACACACATAGAAAAAATAGAAGAAAAAACATTGCATTCAACATCTAAAAGAGGCAATTTTCCGTCCAATTACGTTTTTTCTTTAATGTTAAATAAACGCTATTTGATGGTCGATTAAATCATTTCTAAGGAATTAGACTTATAGAATTGATTTGTAATGTATATAGATATTTTCTTCTTATTATTATTATTAACTATTATATAAGAAATGGATTATTCTAAAAGTGTGTCTGATTTTGTACAGAAATTTTGCCTGTTTTTAACAGTTTTTATGGAATTAAATTTCTTCACCAGATTTAAAGCAAAAATTACGTATATGAAACTCTTATGTGACGTATTCTATGCGCATATCAATTTGATTAATATATGCTGTAAAGATATTTTGGAAACGATGTTATTTGTACCACAATCATATGATAATTTAAATGCATTCGTTAATTGAAGATTACGATATTGTAAATTGAAAATTTTATAATAGGCTAAAAGAGCCATACTTTAAACAGATATAAAATTTGAACTGCATAAATAGGAATGTGCATATTTTACAATGTAATACATTTTTATATTGATGATAAATAATAAGGATAAACCTGAGGATTATGATCGTTTTAAGGAATATTAAAACATTATCAGATTATCTTTAGATCTTTTCAACATGTTAATTCCAAATTAGATACTTATATGTTTGACAGATGTTTTAAAGTTTTTTTCAGATCTTGATGTTTTCCCAGTCTTCCATAGTCCATATTATTACTTAAAACCAACAATATTATTTGATACAAATATTAGTACTTATAAAATAAGCAGATACTTGAAAACAACACCCAAAAAGTAATATGTATATATATATATATATATATATATATATATATATATATATATATATATATATATATATATATATATATATATATATATATATATATATATATATATATATATATATATATATATATATATATATATATATATATATATATATATATATATATATATATATATATATACAGATAGATAGATAGATAGATAGATATAGATATATATAGATATATCTATATAATATATAATTCCAGTCTATTATATATATATATATATATATATATAGATATATATATATATATATATTATAATAGACGGAATTCATATTATTTCAGAATACCTGGTAAGCATTATATATATGAAATGGACATTTATATCTATAGTTTCTGTTGTGCACTACTCTTAATTTTACTTACTTCAAAAGAATACCTGATTTGTATTTTTTGTATTCAATAATTTCACATTTGATAAAGATCAACTTAAAATCTGAAATGCATTTTTATAGAAATAAAAATTTTTGAAATGTTTTTATGATACATTTGGAATACTCAATAACATGGTTTTCAAATTTGTTGTTCACAAAGTCTCAGCAGTTTCTCTTCATCTGTTTAAATTAATAAGTCAACATAGATACGAATGAAATAATACGAAGCTCTTAAAAAATAAAAATAAATGAATAAAAAACTGTCAATAAAAATTATAATAGAAACCCAAAAGAATTTCTAATTATTTACTGTTACTTTTTAAATTTTGTAGCAAAGTGACATAGTTAAAACCTCTTTTGAACTGTTGCTCCATTCTAATTCATGCTCTTATGGAAAAATATGAGTCTTAAGAGACAAACCTTTCAAACCAAAATTCTCAAAAACATCAAGTTCTAAACACTATTTTTTGTTCTTGTATTCTATTTGGTAATTTTGAATATAAGAAATATGGACGCATATAAATTTTATTCTATTAGTTAAATTGTTTTAAACCTAAAAAAGGAAATCTAAAAAATTGTAATTATTAATCACATATCGGAAGGAAAGATCGAAGAATCTGTAGAAAAAAATTTAATAATATTACAGAAAAATAATGCTTATATATATATATTATTGAAGGCATTCACATGGGCAAAAGCAAAGCTAGAAGCTGTGATAAATAACACCTTAAGAGATGTCTTTATGACTAATGCCTGTATAATTTTTAAGAATGTCATGATTACAAAAACTCCGTTATTTCTTTTGCAAGTTTTTGCTCGAATGTATGTGATCTACAAAATTCACTTAGATTCACATTAAGAAAGATGTTCATTTGTTTCTATGAAATAAGAATTGTTTACTTTACTTAATCAAACAAGAATGAAGGGTAATGTGAAGCAAAGGTTATTAAATATATATAGATATTCAAAAGGTGTATGGGCAAACCTGTGCATTCATTACAAACGCCAGCTTACTGCATATAATAATGAAAAAAAAATTATAATAAAAATTAATATATGTATGGAAAGTAGTTTAAATAGTCAAATGTAGAATGTCATAATATTGTAAATTTACTAATAAATTTTGAGTATACGCTTATTAAAATATTGATCACTTTAAAAGTACAGATATATTGCATAAAATTTAAGTCTTGTATTTTATAATAAAATTTAATAAAAAAGTAAATGATTATTTTTATTAAATTTTATTATAAAGTAATAAAAATGAAAATTTAAAGAATACATCAATTATGAAAATTACATTATAGTAAAAAAAGTTTATTCAGAATTCAAAGAAAATCCCTAATTGAATACAATTTAGACGCAAAATTTGGTTCTTTAAAATTATGTTTTATCAACCTTTATCAAGTCTGTTAAAATAATACAATATTCAATCAATTCTGGAAGACCTGAACTACAATTATTTATTGATACTCTTTTGATGTCGAAATCTCTTCTATATATCAGAAAATATTAATTTATATTTTTTAATTCATATTTTATTTGTCCAAAAATATTTAAGTTATTTACGATATAATATATGAATCCGTCTTTCAGCTGTAAGAAATGACATATTTTAATAAATAAAGATTTTCGGGAATCTCTGGAAGAAGAAACTATAATACATTTAAAAACAATATTCTTATATTCTCTTACTAAAGACAGATTACAAAGGAAGTATTCTAATGGAATAAATATTTGAATAAATGGATAAATATAGGATAGTAAGTAAATATATTTGAACCATTTTCAAGAGAAAAATGTTCATATGGAAAAAGAAAAAAAATTAATCATCTAATGTATATTTGTGAAATTATTTAGTTATTTCTGAGCCACACCCAAATCACGGTGTTGTTGTTGCCAGTGATATGTTGAAGCTTTATTTTTCGGCTATTAAATAAAAGATGTCACATATATAGGAATATATGTATATATACATACATACATTTTTTTATCCATCAAATGGAGTATTGGAACAATCTAAAATTTGATTTATATAAAAATGTAGTATCTGGTAAAGAATAATTTCAGAATTTTAATGTTGATCATCAGAATTTTAATGTTGTTTATTCATCAGAAAAATATCAGAATTTTAATGTTGTTACTCATGAGACTTATGTGTGAACTTACATTTCAAATTTCCTTAGTGTTTGTGATTCTATAAAGTTAAAAAATGTAAACATAGACTTTTTGCAAAAATTAAAATAAATAATAAATATTTAAATGTCTTTGACTCAAAAGTTGTGCATTAAGATACGTTTATAATTTCATTATTCCATATGCTTTACATTTAAATAAAGGATTTCCTAATTTGGAATTGTCTTAAAATCCTAGATATTTTTACAATATATTATTAAAAATGATCAGATATACAAACATATTCTAAGAAATTATCAATTTAAGTGATAAGGCAAGATGATAATGATGATAAAGTTAAATGAAGATATAAGGTATTTTCTGAAATTCAGAAATTTCAAAAAATTTAAAATAACTGATTTAATGAAAACTAACGATCTGAAAATCTTTACAGAAAAGCCCTGGCTTGCATTTATTTAATTCCATGGTAAAAACAATTGAGTAAGAAAATATAATAGAGCATTTTATCCATTAAAAAAATAAAATAATCCTGAGAGTTATTATCAATAATTTTATTCAATGAAATTTCATTCAAAAAATTTCTACTCTTATGCATAATGTGCTATTTATTTCTAATGAAAGTTAAATTATATAAACTATACATGCCATACACGCTTGTTAATCTAAGAGCATGTAACACAATCCCTATTTTAAATTATAATTTTCCTTTTACATTTTATAAACTGTTGCAAAATCGGTCAAGAGGTCGATTATTTGTCATACTGAATTGGATCACAAACATTTAAATGATTTATACTTAGTTTTCATAGGCTGTATCAATTTTTTTTTTCAATCCTTATAGCTTATCAAGATGCCATAATACAAAGTAAAGTTCAGTATCCTGGAACCAGGGGGTACGCGTACATTCCTGGGGTTTGAGCAGCCACCAGGTGCGTCGGAAGGTGGTGGATAGCTGAATGTCCTGTAGTAATGACAGGATAGCCTTGAATATAGAATCAGAGGCCGTGAACCAGCTCCCGTAAACCCTGGAGTTAAGCGACCCGTGCCTAGGGTTATTTGGCATCGCGGTAATGGTGTCTTAACGGAGCCTCTAGTTGACTGACGAACTTCTAGAATAATTTGCCTTGCCCAGTAACTCAGGCAATGCTGGGTGGACTGTCATATTACCTGAGCTTATTAACTGTTATTTTATGGATGAAAAGACAATAAAAATAACAAACATTTCTGCATTTGCAGGTGAAACCTCTGAAGCAGACCTTGCTGAAAAAGACAAGGGAACCCAGAGGCAATCTAGTGGAGGGGCAGAAATGAATCCTTCACAGGAGGTAGAAATGACCTCTAAATCTTCTTCTGGTGAGAGTCAGGAGGCTATCGCTAGCATGACTGACTCTCTGACCAGAATCAAGCTTAAAAATAGACTTTCTGGTGCCCAAAAAAGGAAGCTGGTAAAGGAACGCAAAATCGCTGAGGGGACTTGGGTTGAAAAACCCAAGGCAACCAAAGGCGAAAAGCGTCTCGCCAACCGGACGAACCAGGGCAAGGCCAGAAAGGCTGGCAAGAGAGAAAGACGTGGGGGATTTACTTACAGGGCGGCTCTCACGGCGATCAAGTTAGCTGTGTTCTTAGAGGATCATCCGGAAACACGGTTAACAGAGGAACAGGCCTTCGACCTGGAACTCTTCTTAACAAAGAAAATAGGAAGGAATGAGGAGTGTTTTGCCCCAACCTTCCTATTTTGTAAACTTGAGAATGGGGCACTTATTATCAACTGTGCAGATCTGGAGAGCTCAAAGTGACTGAAACAGAATGTCAGTGACATAAGCCCCTGGCAGGAGCAAAAATTCTTGTTGGGTGAGGCAAAGAAACTTGTCAGAACCACCAAGATAATTGCAAAACTGCCGATAATCTGCAGTAAACTGGAGCCTAAAGAACTACTGAGAAAAATCGAGGCTCAGAACGGTGGGGTCACTCCAATGAAATGGATCGTTCTTAAAGTTAAGAACGACCCATCTGGGCAGACCATCATTCTTAGTGTGCCTGAACTAGATGCTGCCACACTTGGTGTAAGGGGATATAAGCTTCATATTGGACTTCACCAAGTGCAGGTTAAAGTACTTGACAAACCTGCTCCTGCTGATGGGGGTGAAGGTAGTTCAAACCAACCTCCACCACAGTAGAAGTGGTACTACTAACCTCAGTAAGAAGTTTCTTGCTGGGGATATACACCTGGCCCTGATTCAGAAACCCCGGTTGGTTAGGGGGAGAATCAGTGGCTTCAAAGGAACTAAAGGTAAGCTTATCTATTGTACCAATGGTAAATCTAGAACTTGTATACTCTTACATAAAAACATTGAGGTTTTGTCCGTCTCTGAATTTATCCTTAGAAACCTAACAGCTGTGAAAGTCAGACTCAACATAGTGGGTAGGGACAGATATATATTTTTTTTTGGCTCTGTGTACCTGCCCTATGAAGAGAAGGATCCACCTGACCATTCTCTGCTCAAGCTCATGAACTTTTGCAGAGATAACAATTTACAGGTAGTCCTAGGATTAGACTATAATGCTCACCATGTTGTCTGGGGAAGTACGGACACAAATAAAAGAAGTGAGTGCCTTTTAGAATTCATTCTAAACTATTGGTTAGATATTCTAAATGAGGGCAACGAACCAACTTTCATTAATTCCAATCGATCTGAAATAATTGACATTACTATAGCGACAACGCTGATTAGTAAAAATATCAAAAATTAGAAAGTAGATGGCAGACCTTCTGGCTTAGATCATCAAAACATTCATTTTGAAATTCACTCTAATGTGTGTCTGGATCGCATATTCAGAGAGCCAGTTAGGACGGACTGGAAGAAATTCCAGGAGGAACTGACTGAGTTGGTTGAGATCGGAAACAGACCTATTAGAGACAACTACGATCTAGAAGTTTCAGCAGACCTTCTGCAGAGCAGTATTCTAGATTTTTATCATAACAATTGCCCTATTCGCACTAGGAGAGCTAAACTTCAATGTCCTTGGTGGAATGGCTCTCTAGCAGCCGAAAGAGCAAATGTTAGAAAACTTTTTAATAAAGTCAATAAAAATGGTGAATAGGAGAACTATAAAACGGCCCTCACTAATTATAACAAACTTGTTAGAAAAAGCAAAATTAACTCCTGGAGGAAGTTCTGTGAAGAGATAGATTATATTTCTGAAGGAGCTATACTCCAAAAACTCCTTAAAAGGGATGAACCTGTTTTGGTTTGCACCCTAAAGGACGAGGAGGGTAATTTTGCTGCCTCCGGGAAAGAGGTTATGGAAATTATGACCAAAACCCACTTTCCAGGAGCTAGAGATATTTATAGAAACGAAGGGGAGCACTGAATTGGCTCTTTGCAAAGAGTCAATAGTGATCAATGGATCATCGCTAAAAATATCGTTAACTACAACATTGTTAAATGGGCAGTCTTAGCCTTTAAACCTCTAAAAAGCCCAGGGCCTGATGGAATTATGCCCATCATGATCCAGAGGAGATTATCATACCAGTGCTAACTAGAATTTACAGAACTAGCTTAGCACAGGGTTACATACCAAAGATGTGGTAAAAGGCTAGGATTGTTTTCATTCCTAAACCTGGCAAGGACAACTATGACCAGGCCAAGTCTTACTGACCAATCAGTCTTTCTTCATTTTTTCTTAAAATTATGAAGAAAATCATTGATCGGCATATTAGAGATTAATTGGGTAGTAATTGTCCCTTGCATGTTCTTCAACTTGCCTATTAACTCGGAAAATCTACTGAAACCGCTCTATAACAGCTAGTTTCCAAGATTGAAACCATTCTGGATCAAAAAGGTATTGCCTTGGCAACTTTCCTCGACATCCAGGGTGCCTTTGATAACACTTCCCATCCATCCATCCTCAATGCACTTAGAGGGGCAGGGATTAATCATACCCTGTGTACTTGGATTGAGGCCTTAATTTCGGATACAAATATACAAATGAACATCTTCGGTGAATCATTTGAAAAAAAGACTACTAGAGGTTGTCCTCAAGGAGGTGTTCTGTATACTTTGGCACCTAGTTGTAAATAGCCTTATAAAACATCTAAATGATAGGAGCTATTATACACAAGGATATGCTGATGACATTGTCATTCTTATCCTTGGCAAAGATTTAAACATAACTTGCCATCTCATGCAGGATGCTCTAAGTTATGTAGGTCAATGGTGCATGGATAGGGGGGACCTGATGGTTAATCCACAGAAAACCTACCTTGTACCTTTTACACGCAAAAAGAAACGGAAAAGTTTTTTCATACCAAGGCTTTTTGATGTTGAAATCAATGTGGCTTCAGAGGTGAAGTATCTGAGCATTTATTTAGACCAGAAACTCACGTGGAATAAGCACATTGATGATAAAATTAACCGAGCAAAGAAAAGCATTATGATTTGCATGTGAATACTTGGTAAAAACTGGGATTTACATCCAAAACTGATGTTATGGATGTACACAGCTATTGTCAGGCCCATTCTGACATATGCCTGTGTGATCTGGTGGCGTAAGGGGGAACAGAAGACTGTGATTGATAGACTGGCAGCTCTTCAAAGACTGGCCTGTCTCTGCATCACGGGAGCAATGTCCACGGCGCCAACCAGAGCATTGGAGGTTGCGTTGGATCTTACTCCCTTGGACATCTTCACCTGCAGCACTGCCAGAATGACTGCATACAGAATGAAGTTGCAAAACCACTAGTATGACCAGCCTGTTGCCAAAGGACACAGGGGCATTACCAGGAAAATTCAAGATCCTACTTTCCTGATGTCCTCAGATATCATGGTAAAATCATTCATGTTTGATAAGACATTTGAGATAGTTTTTCCAACTAGAGACGAATGGGATAACAACATGTTTGAAACTAAAACAGGAGATCTAATCTGGTACACAGATGGATCACTGAAGAACAGCCTCTCAGGACTGGGAGTATGTGGCGTGTCACCAAGAATCAGCCTGTCTGTAAGCCTTGGGCGATACGCTACGGTCTTCCAGGCAGAAGTTTTGGCAATTATCAACTGTCTGCGACTAAATATGAGGAAAAGCTACTGCGGTAAGCGGATTCTCATTTTTAGTGACAGTCAAGCCGCTTTAAAAGCGCTTAATTCTTTCGAAATCAAATGTAAAATGATTTTGGAATGTAGAAACCTTCTTACAGAACTGGCAACTAGAAACAAGGTGATCTTTGTATGGGTGCCAGGGCACAAAGGTATCGTAGGTAATGAAAGGGCTGGTGAGCTTGCTAAACAAGGATCGTCTTTTGTTTCCATTGGTGCAGAACCTTTTTGTGGGATCAATTTGAAGACCACAAAAACCAATGTTCTTAGCTGGGAAAGACGGAAGATGTATGAAGCTTGGCTCAACACTCCTGTTCAAACCCATGCTAAAAGTATGATCTGTGGATCATCAGCGAGGATTGCCTCTGTAATTCTTAGGTGCTCTAGGCAGAAGATACGTTTAATCGTAGGCTTCATAACTGGGCACTACTATTTCAGAAAACACCTCCATAAAATGGGACTGTTTCAGCAAGACCTTATCTGCAGGAAATGTCATACGCAAAAGGAAACGGCCAAGCACATCATTTACGAAGGCGAGGCTCTTGCCCTACTTTTCCCTAGATTAACTTCGTTAGGCATCATCCATACTAGAGAGTTACACCCAGACTCCATTAAAGGGTTATCGGACTTTATTAATAAAGTGGGTGACCCGAGTAACTGGAACTAGGAAACATGGGATTTGGAGTTAATGGTACAAAATGCTGATTAAAGCAGAGGTGCTAATGACTTACAAACCCAACCTTAAGAAGAAGAAAAAAGTTCAGTATCATTCCATGCAAATTATGAGTGGTTTTTCAAATGAATATTGACTTAAACGTATTCTTTTTGTTTTCTTTATTACCGCAAATAATTAGAAAAATATTCATGGAATCATACCAGTAAAATGATTTTTTGTATTTAACGTATATTATAATTATAAGATTTCTGAACTATAATTGTGGAAAGTACCTATCATATTTGAAGCTTTTATAGAAAATTCTATTCTTTTTCCATTTGCTATACATTTTCTTTATTTATTATTCTATTTTTAAACAAACATTTCGGTCCAGTCATGAAGGCAAGCAAAATTTTAATTAAAAGCTTTTACCAGTTAAAACTTATAAGAATCTTAAAACATATTCATATAAATAATATAGTAAAATCTCATTTCGTTATTATGATTTACAGAATTGCTAATTAATTATTGCTCTGATGAATTTCCTTTTTTGTACTTCATAAAATTACATTTTTAACTGTATTAGTTTTATTTAAAGCTAATTTTACGAAATATATAATAAATTAAATTTGAATTTCGTAATGCTTAAATATCCAAAATAAGATTTGTAGCCAAAAACTTATTAATATGTGTTTTTCTTAACATCCCAAGGATGTGATATAACTAGATTGCAGATTTATTATGCAATAATCGCTAAGAAATGCAATTTCTCAACTTATTTGTCTTATTCCTGATTAAGCAACTAAGAATACTTATTGCCGATGCGTTCAAATGTACTTCTGTTGTACATTCCAAATCCCGTGAAAAATTGCAAAATCAGATATTTCGTTTTAACAAAATAATTAAAAATATTAAAATTCAAGTGTAATTTGTTTCTTTTAACCACTGATACGTGAATGACAATTTATACCTATATCATTTGTCTTCTCTTTTGAGCTCTTTGTCTTCAGTTTGTAAAAATTACACAAAAATAAATGTATCAAATCAATTTATTTAAAACTCTTACAAAATAAACCAATGTATTCTATAATAATGATTTTCGTGTATTTTAATTCACGTAGGAATAATAAAACACAAAACAAGCTTAATTAAAGGGTTTAATTAATTTTGTGGTTCACAAAACATATTTATTTTAAGACAAAGAGAGAATTACTAGATTGTATAATTGTGTGAAAAAAATATTTTTTCAAATATTTTAATTAGATATAATAGAGAAAATTAAATTAAGATGTAAGAAATTAATTTTGAATTCCTTATACTTTTTGAAGTCTTACTTTGTGATCAACTAGAAATGCTTTAGTATCTCTTTTTGATTTCATATTTACATTAATTGAAAATATCTTTTTAAAATTAATAAATATTGTTGTTTTTTCTAAGAATGAATTAAAGAATTTAAACGTAATCACGAAGAATAGGAAGTGAGTCTTTAAAAGTAGTTAAAGTATTCTATTAGATGTTGATGTAAGTATTATTTGCTTTTTCTAATCATTCTATACATTTGCTTTATTTTCATAATATTACCTTCCTTTTGATCCACTGAATACAAAGATAAAAATGACAGATTAACTAGTAACTTGTTTATCAAAAGACAAGACAATTTGCCTCAAACTGGAATTAATTAATTAAATTTTTTTTTCTGATTTCAATTTTCTAGAATTTATCTGAACATGTTATAAACTTATAATGTAGGGTATTATATATGATAACATGCTTTGTGTTATTGCTTAATTTAACATTTCTAGATTTTTTGTATATTATAACATGTATGTAATTACTAAATGAATAGTTTTTTCCAAACTGTTATTTATCCGGGCCTAATTGGTTTATATTAAAATTTGTTAATTATGAGAAATTTCCTATATTATAACATCAAGTGACATAGTTAAAACATTTTATTTATTTGGTGCTAGATTTTGCTTAGATGGTACTATTTACAAGTTACATATTTTTGTTTATGATACATGGTAAAAAGGCCTTTAACTAAATAAAAATCATTTTCTTGGGAATATATATTAATGTTGCATACGAAAACATCAAATATTTGTTTTTAAAATATACCAATTTAAATGTAAATAAATATAGAAGCATTTTTATTAATTTTATAAAAAATAAAATAGAAATCTAGATAAATTCAAGTAAAATATTTTAGATCTAAATAGTAAATACATCTTTAAAACATTAAATAAAAATTCAGTTTACTTAATTAAAACAACTAGAATATTTTAAAATTTATATACATTTAAATAAAAATTTATCAAGATATATATCACAAAATGTGAGATGAGAGGGGAAAAAATTAAGTTTAGAATAATAATGTAGTTTTATAATACTGTAATTTGAAATTTTAATTAATACATCTTTCATAAATAAGTTAACTTATCAAATACTCAATATTTTATGTCCCTTTTTGTTGATACACAAGCTAATATAAGAAATATTTTAGGCAAAAATTGCTTTAAGAGTAAAGTATTAGAAAAAAGGAATTACGTATCGTAATCTTTACTTGTTTTTCCTACTAATCAATAACTGTGATACACATGATTATGATACTCAAAATATTTTCCCATTGTGTAATATATGTGTAATTGGTTTTTGATATATATAAATCTGTTTATAATCTTCATGAAATAAATATAATTATGATAAATATTTATTTAAATAAATTATAAATACAAATTGAGGGGTATGGAGACTACTTAAATTTCATAGTTGGACAATGAAAATGCTATTTAAGTAAAAAAAAATAATTATAAAATGATTCTATAAATTTGTGAATTATATTATATTAGAATTAACAAGGAATTAATCTTTCAGATATTTATAAGAAAAGATCCTAAGAAATCCGAACCTACAGAGACCAGCTTATAGTGTTGAGTCACACATTCGAAATCCTAAGATCAGAGAGGTCTTCTTTTGGTGAAAAATCTAGAGAACTTGCTATCTAGGAAGTAAGTTAAGGAGGGGAAATGCATAAAATACCAGGAATATGAGATGCTGCAGCTTTACGTTTCCCAGATTTCGTATAAAGAATGGAACAATGAATATTAATACAAAAAGGGAGTGGTTTTTATTTAAAATTCCGCTAATATGAACAAAATGCATGTAAGTCGTATATGAAATGACACCAAATATCATCATTCAAAATTGCATTGATACAAACAGAAATAAGAATGCATATAAAGATGAAACTATGCATTTGGTTTTCACTCGATGTCACAACTCATTGACTTACTTATGAAGAGCAAACAGTACGTACATACATAACAGTGCACGCAAGCCCCAGATTGCATCTAAGGTTAACAAGTTCAAAATACTAGTTCATCACCATGCGCCTCATAATTTTGAAGCATGGTTAGAGGAAGAGGTCGACACCTGGGCTATCACCTTCTTCTCTTTATTTATTGCCCACCACAGGAAGTATTTTATACCTCAGATTAATCTAAACAAATCCCTAATAAAGCACCAACATCATTCTCTGATGGTAATAATCCTCTCAGTTGCTTCCTGCAGCAATCTATTTTAACAATACTTACGTACATATATATATATATATATATATATATATATATATATATATATATATATATATATATATATATATATATATATATATATATATATATATATATATATATATATATATATATATATATATATATATATATATATATATAATAGGTTAGGGATAAAGAAATCCATTATTTCTTCGGTAGATGGCTGTAGTGATCGATATCCGATCAAACAATTTCAAATATATACTCGTGGTCAAGGTAACATTTCACACTAAAGGAATTATTTTGCAGTTTTTTGTTTGGTCCATTCAGTTGTGAGTTACAGGGTGTTGAAAACGGAAGTGAACAAAGAGAAAATTCGGTATATTTTACAGGTTTTTTTTATATATATAACGTCGAAAATGCAAACCAGGCGGCTAAAATTGTGCATGGTGTTTATAGTGACGATATTGTAACAGGCAATTATGTGCAATTTTGGATTCGTAGATTCCGTTCAGGAATTTTTGATATTAAAGATGCGCCTTGCACAGGTAGGGCAGTCGTCGAAAATGTCAATAAAATGGGTGAAATGATTGAAGTTGACTTGCATGTTAGCAGTCGTAACATCGCTCAGGAGATAAAATCGACCATAAAACAGTCTTACACCATTTACACAAAGCTGGATTCAAAAAAAAGATCGATGTTTGGGTGCGACACCAATTAACAGAAAAAAACATGATGGATCGAATTTCCATCTGCGAAGCCTTGGCCAAACGGAAGGAGATAGACCCATTTCTTAAACGGATGGTGATTGGAGGGGAGAAATGAATCGCATACGATAACCCTGTGCTAAAATGATCGTGATCAAAGAGCGGTGAAGCGCCTCAAATGGTGGCCAAAAAAGGACTAAGAGCCAGGGAGGTTCAGTTGTGCATTTGGTGGAACTGGAAGGGGATTATTTATTATGAGTTGCTTCCATATGGCCAAACACTAATTTCTGATTCCTACTGTCAACAACTGGACCGTTTGAAGATAGCAATTGATCAGAAATGACAGAATTGGCAAAGAGGCGAGGCGTCGTGTTCCACCAGGACAATGCTAGGCATCACACATCTACAGTGACTAGTCAGAAACTTCGGGAGATTGGTTGAGAGGTTGTAATGAATCCGCCATACACTCCAGACTTGGCACCAAGAGATTACCATCTCTTTCTTGCATTGCAAAATTTCTTTAGGGATAAAAAATTGGCATCTATGGGAGATTGTGAAAATCGTCCCGAATCGAAATAGAGTTTTTTGCAAATAAAGACCAGGACATCTAAAAGAGAGGCATTATGAAGTTACCTTTATATGGCAACAAATCATATAAAAGATGGTGCATATTTGACCCAAATCGGACAATCCAAGGCATGTTAAATAAATTCTTGACGTTCATATAAAAAATGGATTTCTTTTCCCCTATATATCTATATCTATATCTATATCTATCTATCTATCTATCTATCTAACTATCTATCTATCTATCTATATATATATATATATATATATATATATATATATATATATATATATATATATATATATATATATATATATATATATATATATATATATATATATATATATATATATATATATATATGTGTGTGTGTGTGTGTGTGTGTGTGTGTGTGTGTGTGTGTGTGTGTGTGTGTGTGTGTGTGTGTGTGTGTGTGTGTGTGTGTGTGTGTGTGTGTGTGTGTGTGTGTGTGTGTGTGTGTAAATACATGTATATATATATTTTGCCTATATAGTATTGATTGATTGAAAAAAAGCGTTTGCTTAAATTCATTATGGTACAAAAAATTTCAATCCTTTTCAAAGTACATTTTTATTGAGGCTTATAAAATGAATCGATTTCATTACGTATATGAAGATTAGATGAACTTAGAGTTTTTACTGTAAATAATATTAACACAAATATTTAGGAGCAATATTCTTTTTAAAAATATAATAAATATAATCGATTAATATTTTATTAACATTTTATCGATGGAAAGAAAAGAAAAGTGATTTTTAGTAATGGATATCTAAATTGGATTTAATTAATGTAAAGAAAATGGGTATTTTCTTATTTTCCTCTAATAAACATAGTCATTAATTACTGGCATGTATACAAAATAAAATGAAAAAAAAAATTAGAAAATTATCTTAAGATTTAAAGTTAAACCATAGTAAATATTTTGCGTGAATTCAATTCAAATTCATACGCAAGTTTGCGTGAATAGAAACTGGCGTTAGAAATTTATTTTAAATTGTGAAAAATTTTTTGATGATACTAAATTTGACTTTTTTGAAAAAGTGTCTAAAATAGGTGCTTTTCAATAAAAATTTCTTCGAATTGAATGATTTTTAACTATCCGAATATAACCTTGTTTCTTAATTTTATTACAATTGTTTGCATGTTTTAATAATAGGTTTTTATAACACGAAATCTCCTAAGTCAAGGCATTTACTATTATAGTGTATAATTATTAGAGTTCATAATTCCTTGGAAACTGTTGAGAAAAATTTTGTAGTTATAGAAGATGTCATGAATATTATCATACTTTTTGTCATTAAAATATGTAATTTTCAGCTAAGATAACTTTTATAAAATCACTAAAATATTTAAGTGAAAGTGCTAATTAATCAAAAACCATATTCTAAGCATGCGTTACGAAATACTGAACAGTAAAATTCAAATTCCTATTCAGGAATGCATATCAGGGGGTGAACAAGTTTAAAGGTGAATTTATATTTAAAGCGTTCACAAATAATTCGAATCTTGCATGAAAATATTCACAAAAATGGAAAAAATTCTTTCAAATGCCGTAAAAGTTTGAATAAAATATCCCTTTTATTTCAAAGAATCGAGAAATCGGAATAAAAGAAATCAAAACAAATCCATTTTTGACAAATATTCAAATATATCATTTGTTTTACTCTTGGAAAATATTTGTGCTGTGACACTACAAAACAACAATGAGCAATGCACCTAAGTTTAGATTTTTAAATATAAAATGCATATAATTTTAAACTTTTCCTCATTGAGTATTTCCCTAAAGAAATATTATAATAGTAAATTTTTAACTATGCTGTTATGTCTTTCATACAAACAAGAAATTTTTTAATAATGTTTTATGTACGCACTATTTGACAAATAAACTACTAAATTTTGGTAAGTGAAATTATATTAGAAAAGAAAAAATGATTATTTATAGATAATTACAACTGGCATAACGCAAACGTATTTAATGTCCTTTTGCCATAGAAAGAAGAAACACCTTCAAAAGATATTATTTTTAAATCAGTTTTAAAATGTGATTTAAAATTTCAATAATTAAAAACAATGACTTACATATGTTGCATATATTATGCTATACATATAGTGCTTATCTGAACATCAAACTATACATTACATTATGTCACAAATTATAATTATTTTATCCTTATGCAAAATATCATCAATATTTATATCTTTCAGTTATTAATAATTAAAATATTTTGCATAACAAAGAAACTGGCGATTTTAATTTTTTACAATATCTTGTTATTTCACATAATTACATAAATTTCTATTTCATTACTTCTTAAAATAATTTGCATAAATATTAAATAAGTTTAATTTATTATGTAATTAATATTTAATATAACACATTTATAATTAAAGAATTAAAAATAATTTTCCTTATAATAAGAAAATTTAAGCACTTATATTTTCGTATTTTTTTAAATTTAATAAATTTATTTTATTTACATAATACATTTTAATGAAAAGAGCTCTTGAATTGACTATTGAAAAACCATTTGTGACTAAATATTTAATTATCATTCTAAAACAATATGAAACAAGAATAATTTCATTCATTTGAAATGATATTGTTTAGATATGAACTAATTTTCAACTTACAATCAATAATATTTTAGAAGACGTAAGTTTTTCCGGCAAAATGAAAATGCGTTCAAAAATATGTATTCAATTATAAAAATTTATTATTTCTAATTTATTAAGGAAATTATTGAATTTTTCTCAAATAATAATAAAGAATATGTAAAATTAATGACGAAAATACCGCAAAAATTGAGCTGGAATTAATGAAATCAATGTAAAATTATATATAAGATTTTCAAGGGGAGCTCGTGTTTCAATTTGTATATGATGAAAAATATCTGATTTAATTGTTCATTTCAACTATTTTTATTAATTTAGGGTTATTCTCAAATTTTAATAAATTTTATTTTTGTAAAGTTATAATATAATTGATTCAGCTTCCTATTAATGCAAATTTCGGTTATGATATTGGTAGTGATTTACCAGAATCACTTCTCATCTTATGATAAAAGGATTATGTAAATAGTGAAACATGCTAGGTTTTCAGAGAGGATTCCAAATCAACTTTTTAAAATTGCCAGATCATGCCGGTTTCAGATTCTAATATTATTTTTAAACTTCAGTCACTTTCAATATATCTTTTCTATAATTCACTAATTAGGAGAGGAAGCTACTTCCCTTTTCCAAGAGTTAACTTCCGACGTATTGAGGGCCTTTTTGGCATAAAATCAAACAAAGATGCTATTTTGTTAAGGCAATTAGTACGTCAAAATATTCACTCAAACTCAGAGAATTATGTTTTAAAGACTTTGGCAAATTTTATAGAATGATAAATAAAAAGTAATTTTATAATATTTACATCCGGAATATATTGGCTAATCATTTTACATTTATAAAACTATATTACAATAACTCAATTTTAAAATTATTATATATAAAATTATATATATATATATATATATATATATATATATATATATATATATATATATATATATATATATATATATATATATATATATATATATATATATATATATATATATATATATATATATATATATATATATATATATATATATATATATATATACATACATATATATTTAATTATAGTTAAAATTTTTATAAAACTCAAAATCACGAAAACCGTTTGCAGGTATATGTGATTGCTCTGAAAAATAAAAACTTGTTGTTAATAAAATAAAATCTTTGTGTAAAATAATTTCTAACTATGAATACATTTTTAATTTGAAATTTACTTTGTTATGTAAATGAGTGCTGTAAAAGATTTTGCCATTAAAATAACACAAGAATTGAAAGTTATAATTTTTTTGTAATTAAATTTTCTATAAAATACTCACTTTTAAATTTCTTAATGGTAAATAAATCGAAGTATTTTAAGATTTTACTTGGTCAAAATGCTAAATTATTTAAAATATTGCCTTTTATAAAAGTATCATCAAAATAATTTTTTAAAAAATTTTCAAAATTATTTAAAACAGAATTGTCAGTCAATTTTAAATTTCTGATAATAAATATTATTTGTTTAGCCTACCGATAACTGAGAGGTAAGCGTCCTTCACTTCGAAGCAGTAGGTTCCTGTTTCGAATCCTAGTTCGGGCATGGATGTTTCTTTCTCTCTTTGTGTTTGTCTTTCTTTATCAGTTCACTTTCGGGGGGAAGGTGGCACATCCACTGAGTAACCCACTATATGAGATGCCATCAATTCGCATATTATAGAGCTGAATAGGACAAAGGCCTATGGCAGCCGGACATTAGAAAAAAATATTATTTGATTGCTTTAACATTGGTTTATGAAATTTTTTGTAATTCTATATGCTCTTTATACTCGAGAAAGAAAATATGCTTTTCAAATAAAGATCTATTAAAAACATTAATATATATATATGCAAAAGATATGTAATTTTATTTATTACTTTTTAGTTTTACATAAAGCAATATATGCAAAATTGCTCAAATTTAGTAATAATGACAGTTTTCTGACCTAGTTTAAGAAACTGTTTTGCATGACAATTTTGGACAAAATGTTTAAAAATAAAAATTTAAAATAAACACAACTATATAAAATACTCTATATGTAAAAGAAAGTGGTCATAGTAGTAAGCTTTTTAAAGAAATTAGTTTGTTACTTAAGAAACAAGAATGTTAGGAATGAAAGATTACCAAGAATTCCAGGTCATAATTGTAAAGATAATATAACTATGAAATGCTTACCAAACATCATCCTCGATAAGAAAATCTCTGGAAATATAAAATGTAGAATAATATTTGTAACTAAAATAATTTTCCATTTTTTTAAAAATAAATTCTGAAGTTTTATTAAAAATTGTCTGTATTTATTCTCAAAAGTATCCACAACGTTTTATTACTATTTTCCTTTTGCATTAAGATTATATCTTAACTCGATTTTATAAAATTTAATTATTTTTCCTTAAAAATTTAAAAGAAACTATAGAAACTACTATTTATCATTATGTAAATCAGTTTAATCATAAGAAACTACTGAATAACAAATTTTTCTTCTTCGAATTAAAAAGGAAAGATTTATTGTATTCAATACTATAAAAGTCGGTTATATGAAGAAAATTTTCATACATATAGACAAATTAATAAAATTTTCCTAATGTCTGAGGCAATTTCTAAAAATGCATAACTTGAAGATTAAATTTAATTAAAACAATAATTATTAATTTGAAATTTCATTCATTTTTATTGAAGTTAATATCAAAATTAAAAAACCATCATGTTTAATAATACAAATTAATTTCATTTTAGAGTTACTAATTTAATTCGCATCGATTGAAATAATTTTTGCTAAATCATATAAAGTATATAAAATTTGTAAAATTTAAAAAAAATCTAGAAATCAAATTAAACGTTATAAAATGATAATGCGTTGATACATTTGATCAAGCACTATTTAGTCAGTAGAGCATTGCTTATAAGAATGGAGGGTAAAGAGTAGTTATTGGACTACAAAAAAGACATCAAATCCTTCAATGCATTTTAAAGAATTGGAAGTAGTCATTAGTTTTTGAACTTAATCCTCAATAATTTTCCTTATATACGTATTGCATATTCTATTTGATTTAAAATTTATTTGTCGAAATTTTTTAGGAACACTAAATGATTATAATTTTTATATTTCTCTCTCTGTATTTATTTGATATTTTAAGTAATGATTAATATTCTCCTTTGCCTTTAATAATACTTTATTTCTATTATTTTTTAATGTGTACACACACACATATATGTATATGCATACATACATATATATATATATATATATATATATATATATATATATATATATATATATATATATATATATATATATATATATATATATATATATATATATATATATATATATATATATATATATATATATATATATATATATATATATATATGTGTGTGTGTGTGTGTGTGTGTGTGTGTGTGTGTGTGTGTGTGTGTGTGTGTGTGTGTGTGTGTGTGTGTGTGTGTGTGTGTGTGTGTGTGTGTGTGTGTGTGTGTGTGTGTGTACCTCAACTTTAAATTATAAAATACACATTTTTATTTATTATCATTTTCATTTAATCGAAATTTTAATTCTCTTTTCATTGATATTGCATAAACTTTTAAGCAGATATTTATTAAAATACTCTGATTAACTTATCATTTTTCTGATTTGCACTGACTGGTTAATTTACAACTTTAATAATATTCGAAATAAAAGCTTGTACTAAATTATAATCAGTTATTACTTGTAGGTATACATTAAAATGCAAAGGCATGCTCTCCGTGCACATTTCAATATTTTATTTTACTTTTCTGTATTGCGAATAGACTTCTGGTAAATACATCAATCTCCATGAGAAACGTTTCATTAATGTTGCCAGAGTTCGCCAAGTCTCTCAGCTACGGCTAATAACACCACGGGACGGCACTTAAGCTGTTCTTACCAAAAGGTCACTCTATTCCACGGAAGCTATTTCTGGGAAGGATGGAGTCACTTTTCTTCCTTCTCCTAATTAGTGAATGGAAATAGGTTGATTGAAGATATGAGTCGAAACTGGACTCTGGAGGCCATGGTCTGGTAAATTTCGAAAATTAGGAAAATCCTTTTACAAAGTTTGTGTATTTCTCCATTGTGTCGTTACTTCTGGAGTTAACTTCAAATGTTGCTCTGTAATATCTGCAAATCTTTTAATACAAGGGATAAAAGGGTCATACTTATGTAAGTAGTATTATCATATTTCTCTCATTAAATAAATCGCCCGTGGAAAAGCAGAATTCATAATCCTTTTTACGTTTTTCAGTTCCAGTAGTTTAAAACAAATTTAAACATTTTAAATAAGGGTACTAAAGAAATTTTAAAAAATAATTTATTTAAGCACTCCATTAGTTTTCTTTAAATATATAATTGAAAAAAACTAATAAATAATCCCAATCGAAAAAATAAATTATGAAACAGATTAAAATAACTTATTTTAATAATTTAATTAAATTTCAATACTGAGCTGAAAATTATTGCTTAAGATATTAAATGCTATGCATCTTATTGATAATGTTCACATTTATTGTTCATATAGTTTATAAATGAATAGCTAATATATATTTCTCTGTAGAAGATAATCCACAGCCAACAATTTTTCCAATAAAACAAAAATGTTTGGAGTTTGTAGGTAGATATCTTAATATATATTATTTAATATTGATACATACATACATAGATTTTGCTTTAATAATATGCTATTATAATAGGTTTTAAAGAGAATAATTGATAGAAAATGGATAATTTTAAAGTTTAAAGAGAGAGAGAGAGAGAGAATTCGATAATTAAATGCAGGTTATAATCTCCTAGGAAAGATAACAATGTATAATGAGAAAATTTATATTACACTATATTCTATTCTACAATGTTAGGAAAATTATTAACAATTTAATTTAATTAGCAAAAAAGGAGATAACTTTTTAGAAACTTAATAATTTTTTATATTACTTTTTGTTAAAAATTCATAATTTTAATTTAAAATATTTTTAGTTTAAAAAATTAATAATTTGTGATATTTTATTGTAATTTATAAAATATATTTTATTTCGTATATGCATTTAAATAGATAGTTTTATCAATGTAAACGAAGAAAGAAAGGAAGAAAAATTTCTTAATATTTAATAGATTTCAACTTGTGCTTGAAGACAAAAAATAATACAGCAAAGCAAGCATTTCATAATGTACTAATAAATCTGAATACAATATGAAATTAACCTAATAAATTTAGTTATTGCTTAGGTTTCAACATCTAAAAAGAAACAATTTAAAGACTTATATTTGAAAATTTGTAAAATAAATTGATTTTGTCTCATACATATTTGTTCTGAATACTTTATTTACATAAATTAATATACTTTATTGGTATGACATTAATTTTGTTTGTTATTATAAAATAAAATATGGAAATATATTCTGAAATATCAAAATTCCTTCAGCTTAAAATCACTTTTACCTAAGCCCAAAAGCACCACTAGAAGTACGAGAAATAATTATTTCTCTTAAGCTCGTAAATAATAGAAAAAAATTGCTTGTAATCAGAAATATAGAAGTATCTTAAAATAATTTTCATTTTATTTTGCTTGATATATCCCTTTCATTTTCAAAACGCATTACACTTTCAATATCAAAATCTCTGAATTAAAATGTCGAGATAAGTTTGTCTTCTATAGCTTTGTCGATATCATGGTATTTTCAATTTTGTTTATACATGGCGAAAACCTATCATCAAAAAGTTATTATTCATTACCTCAGATTTCAAATATCCCATTTACTTTTAGATTTTCCCGCCTCTATAAATCTTCACCCCATATAAAATTCAGTTTTCTTTCTTTTCCAATGGTAGGAAATATGTAATTTAAAAACAAAATGAATAAAGCATGTTGCTCTTTTATATGATTACGAGTTTGTTACCATTCGACTTTTTCACAGGAAAAGAATGTATTGGTTACTGTGCATAAATGCAATTTCTTATACGGTACACAAAGAGTATTTCTGTCAAATAGTTCAATGAAGAAAGATCAAAATATATCAAAAATATTCGTAATGACAGATAGTTTTTCGTTTGTTATATAAAATAATTTATCATTAATTAAGGAATTGTATGCAGAAACAAATGTAAGATTCGCAATCAACTATGTATAAAATATCAAATTATTACAGTTGAAATAACGTTATATTTCTTATTTGGAAGATAAATGTATCCATGCTATCAATTTATCACTTAAGAATATCAAATTCAGTAACTATTCAAATTAAAATCTATGAAAAAGTAAAGCATTGCTGAAATTTTATTTCCGTCTATTTTACAGCGTAGCAATGTCTACTAGCTAAATATAGATTTCAAGTATATGAACATTTACAATAACTTGCATTCTGGGAATCATTTTAAAATAGAAAGATGATTTGGATTCTCTGAGGTTCTTGCCTTCACAGAAAGCAAAAAATGCGTCTTATTTCATACACAACACTTGTATGTATATAAAAACAGTTAACATTGAGTTTCATTGTTTAATAATGGATAGAAGGTACAGTCCATTGTTTTCACTCTGAAGACATACGAAACACTTACCCATAATATTATTCATAATAATTTCACATAGCAATATGAATAGGAAAATTATTTAAGAAATAATAAATTATTAAAGTTACAAAATATTCTTTTATTAAAAATATATTGTATCTTATATTTGAAAAAGTATCTAAATCGGAAATACATAACAGGTAATGAAAATAAAATGAATATAAACATTCAAGTTACAAAAAAACTTTGCGAATGTTAAAAACGTTTTTACAAGAATAATTTAAGTTCTAATTTTATTAGTCTGTGTGGTTAATATAGAGAAAACTTTAACCTGAATATCTCAGGATTTTATATGGAGATATGAGATTAACGAACAAAAATTATAAAAATAAAATAAAATAAAAATATCTATAAAAATATAAATGAACGGAATATTATATAAAAATTTAAATCATCTTTGCCGATTTAAACTAATCGTAAAGTGGTTATTTTGCTTTGTCTTTTTCATTTTGTTTCTTCTTCTGTTTTTTTTTAACGGGTTCAATTTTGGAAGCAATATCACTAAGGATTTGAAAATTTGTAAACTGATTATTTAGAAAAAACATGTAATTTTAATGATTTTGAAAATTTTTTACAAACAGAAAACATTATTACTGATATATACTACTTTATTACTAGTAAAAATAATGAATGAATTTTTTTCATCGCTGATGACACTCAAACACTCGATAGTAAATTTCGCCTTGCTTGCTAGCGTTCGAAAAATGCGAGTTGAAGGTAGGCATCAAATTCATGGAAAAGTTTGAATGACTTATGACGTAGATGAAACGTTATCTGACGTCATGGGTATTTTAAACCAATAAGAATTATAATAAAGAGGCTTAATCACAACATCAACTAGAACGAAATAAGCAACTACTTTATGGTTAATATGATTCTTGAGACGTTACTAAGTCTATCTCATAAAACATGTTTTCCATTTAGTACATTCTTAAAGAGTTATTTTAATATCAAAATTTAAATAATTAAATGTTTTAAATAAAGTTTGACAGGTTTAAAACTGTATTAAAATACCATGCAGGTATTTCGCATGAAATTCATAAGAAAATTGTAAAAAAAACTGATGATTTTTTTAACATTTAATAAAATTTATTTAAAATGTCTTTAATTCCTAAAAACAAAGAAAAATATCAAATTATTCCTATTAAAAAACTTAATTATTACTTAAATCATAAGTTTTGAAAAATCAAATGACAGACGTACTTACATTCTATTAATACGTCTATTTGATACTCACTTTCAAATATGACAGGAATGACCTGTAATGAGGAAATATGACAATTTATGTATAGAATTATCTGATATTTAACAGAAAAAATATTCATTACTAAGAAATGATTACATTTTTGTAATTATTTTAAGTACATTCTAGTAATTTTTTATGTTAATCGAAATTTTTAATAATTTTCTTATTTTTTGATTTTATATTTCCCGAATTTGCTTCAATTGGCTTACTGCTTTCAATTTTCATTTTATTTTTATACACACAGATTTTACTTACTATTTACAAAATATGTGATAATAGTAGGAATTAAAATTATTTTATAGGTAATTGTATGGGTAAAAATAAATTGCTTTATTTAGGATACTATATTCAATCTTAAATTAAACTATCATGTGCACTTTTATGAAAATAATTACAAGTTAAATTTACTGATTGGCATGAATGTCAAAAAATGTCAATGCATCCATTAAAAAAGTCAAATTTAATAATTATGATCACAAATATTTATAGATTTTGTTAAAGAGTAAAATATGAGGAAATAGTTCATTTGATCCTGCAAATTAATTGTATATACTAATATATTAACATTTGTGAGTAGTAAATAAATATAATTCTATAATTAAGGAAGCAAATTCCCAAAATACTTATAAAAATGGATGCCTATAAAATACGTATATGCGTATGTACTAAAGTATAGGTATGAAATTGCTAATTGTGAAACATTTTATATAGAACATATTTCAAAAAATGAAAAAATCATTGTTATATCATAAGAAAATGAGTATATATTAAGAAAAATTAGTAAGCCTCATTTATAATAAATAATGGATGCAGTTTTTAAAAATATGTAAAAAGCATATTATTTATATTTTTTTAAAGTATTTGAAAGAAAATACCTATTTTATATGAAAATAAACAGTTCTTCCTGTGTATGACTGAAAAGAAGATTTATTTTAAATATATTTACTTACCAGTTTTTAATTTAATACTTTCTTATTGATTTTCATAATATTTGCTAAATAAATACTAAAAAAGTTTACTAAAATGAAATACATCAAAAATGTAAAGTGTTAATATAAAATCGAGTAATAATGAAGTATAATTACGTCTAAGCGCGTTTGGGAAAGCGTAACGAAGAATTTAATATGTCACTTTTTCACGATTAAATTTTTTATTCACTATGACATTTGATATGCTTCACAAATATATACTTTTAAAAAATAACTGTTGGTATTTTTGAAACCTATATTTTAATGAAATTGAAATTCCATTAAAATATAGCCTTTAACTAAATATAGGTGTTGTGATTTTAATAGTTTAGTATGATGGTATTATTTCATAAAGAATAACTCCATTGGATATTTTTTTAAATTAAAGGCTTTGATTTCTATTAACTATAGGGAATTTTTTTTAAAGCAGAAGAGTTTTAATTAAGTTGATATCCAATATCTCTTACTCATTTTTACACAAAAAACAATTTGATCAAAAAAAATTCAAGATTGTCTTTATTTGGTTTACTGTTTAATTTTCTTAATTATGTTTCCCTATTTTCCTATAACCTCTATCAGGATATTAATTTTCTACGTAAATCAACATAATGCTTTTTAAATTACTTTTTTAAGTTTAAAGACTTCTTTTTCCTCTTTATCTCATTATTAAAATAAAGTAGCTTCTTTTCATCTAATTTATGTTGCCAGGTTTTATATTTATGTAATATGTTTAAAAAAAGGAAAGATCAAAGGACTTTTCTAATTTAAAATTTTGTTATAATCCTTTCTTGCTCTTAGAGTATAATTTATAACATAATAGGACTGAGATGAATAGAGACATTATTCATTGCAGAGTAATTTATCTTGATATAGCCCACAGGCACGCTTTCATTCACAGACATTGCATTTTGTTATAAGATATCTCAAAATCCATGAATGACAAAATAATTCAGGCAAAGCTATTTTTTAATATTTTAAATATAATATTTATAAGCGTTTGATAATTACATTCAAAAATTTTAATTTGCTGTCTAAACTCTCATAATATTAATTGATTATTGTTTACATTTAGGGAATAAAATTTGACATTCTAGGAAGAAACTTTAACATGTACACAATGTCTTTTTTAAATTAAACTATTTTATTTTTCAATGTAATTTATTTTCCGATAATGCTTAGTAGTCTTTGGTTCTTGATTTTTCAGAATATTAATGCTATTATAGGAGCATTTTATTTAATTTAGCTGAAAAAATATTAGAGAAATTACGGTGCTTTTAAATTTTTTAATTCAATTAATCAAAAGTATTTAAGAAAAAGATATAATGTATCAGAAAATAATGAAATGAAAAGAAAAAAATTCCCTATAAAAAATTCATATACTGTTTGTCCATTATATTAAAAGCAAATGAAATAAGCAACTGAACAGAACTGAGAGAACGTCCAGTTTCAGAATCCTATATTTATTTATATTTGTATTTGTAGAGATAGTACATAATGGTAGTTTTAACATAAAAGTAAACTGAATCGTAATAATATAGTTGGCACATGTAAGGCATTTCAAAAATAATTCTAAATATAATGGAACTTCAAATGGAGATGTATGTTAAAGTGTACAATTTATGATCTAAAAGTTAAATCTAACAATTATTGAAAATTACTTGAAGCTTGCAAAAATTAATTTAAATACAAAATATATCACAATGTGGATCTCAGAAGATACAATGTCGGATCATACTTCTAAATAAATGGAAAAATATTTGAAACATATTTAATTAATAAATGCAATTAATTAATTTTTTCAAGAAAAATAGATTTGCAGTTGTTGAAATATCATGTATTTTTAAAATAATTTATTTGTTCTGAATAAGCAAATTTGTTACATTAAAAGATACTATATTATAGCAAATTATAATAATACACTTAAATGAAACAAGAATAAATTACCCATAGTTTTTCTCTTTCGCTTTTATTATGCACGTTTCTTTGAATAAAAAAACAGTGAATAGTGTAGTGCGAAAAATAAAAAAACAGTGAATAAAATTAGTGTATTAGTCATAAAATGGTGGATCCAAAATGAAATGCAAATAACTGAATTTTATTTCTCTGAGACATGCATTACACTGGGGAAAAATAAAACATTTAGAAATTCAATATTGAGAACGATTGTAGCTATAGCTCACATATCTACATGTTGAATAGTAATTCATTCAAAATTGAAAAACACAGTACTTAATGAATCTTAAATAGTATGTATTAATTGGAAGTTATAGCTTTTTTATATCTCCTCGACAATTTGACCTACCGTTGACAATTTTGGTATGATAACTGACAATTTTCCATACCAAAGACAAATGTTTTTACTGAAACATCTTTTAAAAAATTATCTAATTTTTTGAGTTTGAATACATGACTTAATTTTTGATTAATTTTAATTTGGATTTGTGACCTATCATACGTCCATTATTACACGTGACCCTGATGATGATGACGTTTATGTTTACATTTTCATGAGAGCGTTGAAAACGTATCTATATGCATAGGAAACATGTTTTACATATTCTATAAATTTCTCTAACATATCTAGTGTATAACGACATTCAAATTTCGATATCCGACTTTCTTGTTTACTAATTATAATGCTCAGCATTGCATTTATACATACATTAACGCTCAGAATAAAGAAGATGCTATTTTTAAAGCGTTGATTTTTGTATCGAAATGATGTTATTTACAAGAATAGTAACATGAATTACAGTCTGAAACTTATGTTTTAATGTGAATGATTTATTAAAATAATTAAATAAAAAATAAAATGTCAAAATTTTAATATATTATGGTTTGTATATTAAAATAGTGTAGTGTGCTTCGAAACCATGATAACTTTTATTGAAATATTTCCCCAAATTTCCTTTCAAATCATAATTTGAAGTTATGAAAAGTCAATTTAAAATCACTTTTTTCGTCAAGTTTTACATCTGTATAGTATATATATATATTATATATATATATATATATATATATATATATATATATATATATATATATATATATATATATATATACATAATTTTTAATCATAAATATTTTAATCAAAGTGTATTACAAAAATCTATTGATTTATTTATCTAAATATATATTTAAAAAAATAAATGTTTACGCATTTTTAAATTCTATGTTTTCAAATGTTTTTTATGAAAAATAAACATATTATTTTAAATATGAAAATGTTGTTGTTGTTACTAATGACACTTGGACAAGCCAAACTGGCTATGCCTTAGCTATGCGAATTTAAGTCAATTGAGAGCGTCTTTCATTTAATCAGAGGTTTCGTTTAACCATGAAGGTGAAAGTACGACTTTGCTCTACACACATGCCATAGGTACACGTTTATAGGGTAGACAACCATTCACACCTCATTCATACAAGGAAAAAACAAAGGATAGATAGAGAGAGAAAGTACATCCATGCCCGAAACGGGATTCGAACCCAAGACCTTCTTATCCACAGTCAGGCATGCTGATCACTAAACAAGTTGGGCGGCTATGAAAATAATTTTATACTGTTTGATTAATTCCTTATATTTTATTCTAGTATTGGCACATCTTGGTAATAATATTTGAAGCAACATTGGATTTTCTCGATAAACTTTTCTGTGACCACTATTGAACTAGGTATGTATTTCAATTTAAGTTTTCTTCCTCATATATGAAAGTTTCCTCAAAATATTATATTTAATATGAATGAAATGGATTTAAAAGCATTTTTCAGGAATACTCATATGCTCTAAAACTTACACAAAATTTCTATGAATCAAAATATTAAGTATGCATATATGTTTCAACAGAACGCATCATTAAATTTTAAAACGTCATATTTAAATATTTATGATGTAATATAATTTGGTGCCATTTTTTTAAAAAAAGTTTCTTTTTTCACCTTATTAAATCACATGTATGAACACATTTAAATAAAAATTTGTTTTAAGCCTTCAAAATTAGAGTTGTTTTCTAATTAACTATATTATTTATTTTCTACCAGAACTGAATTTTTTGGAAATAAAAATGCTAAAAACAGTTGGAAATAAAAATGCTATTTTTCCTTCAAATCTAATGTAAGATATATTATTACGAATCGTAAATACGTTGCTTTAATAATATACTCTGTTTCTTTTGAATTAAAATCAAAAATATTTTCATAAATTATATCTCTAACATACTTACATTTCGTAATGTTTAAATAATGAGGAATAATAATTCAAATCTGTTTCAACTGGCAAACTTGTAACCTGAATTCAATGGATCAATGAATTCAATCTATGCATTTTAATACTAGAATGAAAATATGTTAAATATATTAAACCCGTCGTAATAAGAATTGCATTGGAAATGATTACTTTCCGAGAATAGTTATTTTTGCAGTTGCATTAAGTAATGGAATAAAAATCTATTGAACTAGGTAGAAAAATGTTTTTTATCAAATCAATATAAATAAACGTATTTTTCTTATATTGATCATTATTTATTAATATAAATACAACTTCGAAAAGCTCATCATATTTAAAAAAAGACAAATTTTCCCTTAAAATTACATCTCATGCTAGTAATAAAGGTATGAAAAATGTGAAAATTAATAATAAATTAAAAAAAATATAATTTAAGTCATTTACATGATTTGAAATTACATTACATTTACATGACCGGAAAATATTAAAGTTTAACTTATCAGCATATTTCCATACATGAAATGAGTTACTTAAATCATTAAAAGTTTTTAATCAAATATAATTTGCGTGAATTAAAATTTAAAATATTCAGAGCTATGCTATATGTAACTTTGCAATTTTATAAATGTATTCAAAATCTTTTAAAGTTCAAAGAATTTGTGGAAAATTAAATAAATCTTTGAAAACACTTTAAATACAAAAGCATAAGATATAGGTATGAAGAAACATATTTAGGTTTGTCATAAGATAAATTTCCATTTTAAGATTTTTCATCCAAAAGATATAGGTAAAAGTTCCAACAAACATATTTGAAATTAATTACATGAATTATTTTGAGATTGTAAAATCTAAACAAAAATTATTTAACAAACAACTTTTCAAATATTTTTAGGCAAATATTCTCTTAATATTATTAATTTTCAATTTATTAATAACTCTTGCCCGTGACAGGATTTGTTATTTTAATTTTTTAAATTAACATTTTTAATTTTAAAGTGTTGAAATCTCGAAACACTTTTATTTTAGTTGTTAAATATGACAAATATATATTTTTAAAATAGTTCAGGGAAGAGGCTTAGAAGCTTAATCTCTGCTAATGGGTATAAACTCATTAAGGGGGAGCTTAGCTTCTAAATATATTCTCAGCCTATTACCCACAAGAGGCTAGCTTGCGACTCACTGAAACTTCATCAAAATCTCATTGACTTGAATCGTTTTTCGCTTATAAGTAATAAAAAGAAAAATATCTAATATAAAGTTTTCTCTGAACAATAATAATGAATTTTATCTTTTATAGAGATGTAACACTTTTAAGGAAAATGGAGTGTTTTTTACATAAACGTACTTTAATATCTTTATATTAGGAAACTTGTAAGTTATTAGTGAAATTTTCTTGTATTATCTTTGCAAAAAAACAAGTATTTTCACTTAATTAAGTATGCATATATGTTTCAACGGAACGCATCATTAAATTTTAAAACGTCATCTTTAAATACTTATGATGTAATATTACTTGGTGCCATCTTTTTTATTTAAAAAAAAGTTTCTTTTTTCACCTTATTAAATCACATGTATGAACACATTTAAATAAAAAATTTGTTTTAAGCCTTCAAAATTAGAGTTGTTTTCTGATTAAATGTATTATTTATTTTCTACCAGAACTGAATTTTTTTATATTTATGCATTTATTTAAAATATTTTTAATAATTATTTGATTTTGTATTTCCTTAAATGTTATCATTTTTTACTTTGTTTTGCAATTTTGAATTTACAATATTTATTTACTTATTCTTAGATTTTATAGAATTTGATTCCAATTCATTAGCCTATTCAAATGAAAGTTTTAAAAACTGACACTTTATTAATCTCACTTTGTGAGATTAAGTCTAAAATTTAAAAAAAAACGCTTTTTTGTTGTTAAAAAATGCATTGTTTTCGATGAAATGCTTATTTTCTTATGTACTATCCGCATTGCTGAGTCTTACCTTAATGTATTTTTTAAAAGTTTTGTTATTCCAAAACCAACATTATCCACTTTCAGAAGTATTCTATTTCGTTATTCTCAAATGTAAAATATTAATATTATCCAGTTATTTTTAATTCAGAATGTTGTTTACTGAATGCCTAGACATTTCTATGATCTAAATGCAAAACCCATTGAGCAATCCTTGTTTATTTGAATAAATAATGTGATTTTGCATCATTTTCCCACAAATAAGGATAAAAATATTATGAAATGTAACTTTATAAAACAAAGACCATTATGTTAATGTGTACTTTTTTACTTTTCAAATATATTCAAAAATAGACAAATAAAATACCAAAGCTGAACCATAAGTTCAAATAAGGATCCGATAGTAGCCGCAAATCAGAAGTCAGAACAAATCTTGTCTTCAATTCACTGAACATATTCAACACGTATTGCGTTGATGAGATTTATGAATGTTTGGTGTCAGCGCAACCTATTTATTTCTGAAAATCTCCACCTCAGGAACTTCTTACTCGATTATAGATTACATTTTCTGGCATTCAGAAGAATTCGGAAATCGAATTTGTAAAGCGAGATGATGATAAATACGTTTATTCCATTTTATTCAGTTCTATTCCTGGTAACAAAGTAAGGTAAAAAAAGAATGTTGAGGTATTGAAAGGGGGAAGAAAACAACTAAAGAAGAATATTTCACTTGATGTTTTTTTAAATGTAATTTTCTTGTTAGCAATTGTTTTCTTGATACATAAATAAAAGTTTTAGAAGCATATAAGTAAACTTATCATTGTTTTAACTTAATTCTCAAGCCTTTTAAGTATGTTTTCATATTTCTACTGATATAATTTTATTCATAGATTTATTTTATCGCTGAAATATCAAATAATTTATATATTACATTTAATAACCAATTTGTTAATTGAAATAATTTTGTTAACAAGAATGCTTTTATATTGTTTTTCATTTTTGTTAAATTTTTTGTTAAATTTAAGCTTTTATAATAATTTAAAATAGCTTTATCCCTTGAATTTTCATTGCATATCCAATTTTAATTAAATTAAATTATTTTGTTGTGTGCAATCATATACTGCTAAATTATGTATTTAGTTGTATCTTGTATATTATGCTTTTATGAATTATATTGTGTATATTAGGTTTGAATTTTATTCTTGTCGTAATATTATCAGCATACCTTTATTTTTAGTTAAATTTATCTTAACATAATATGAGTTAAAAGCAAATACTTGATTTTAAATATAAAAACAATTTAAATTCAAGGATTGGTTTTAATATTGAGATCATTTTTCAGTTTTAAAAAGTATAAATGGATACATTAAAAAGTATTACGGTATTTAAAATAAAGATGTGCATACATTATTAAAATCTATAAGAAATTTTCAACGGTTTCTCTACTCCTTTAATAAATTTAAAAAAAACAAAATGGTGTTTTAGTTACATTTATGGTTCATTATACTTCTTTTTTGTGGTTCATATTACCAACATTTATCAAATAATATGTGCTTTGTTACAGAAACATTTATTACTCCTTAAATTTGAATTTGAACATATATGTTATACAAAGGAGAGATTGCGCAAATAATTGGAAAAATGATATGTTAACAAAACTTAAATTCTCTATCAAAATAAAATTATAAAAATACAAATTTTTATAAATAATATCTTTTGCCTCCAATAAAAAATTAAAAAGTTATTAAAATACACGAAGTAAAAAGTTGCAAATAGATACATTGTTTCATATATAATTAATGTTTCTTGATGTGTTTGTGTGTTTTGACAGTTGTTAGAGTGTTTAACTTATTAACAATTTTTCAATCTGTAAGCTTGATATTGGTATTTTCTTGTATATTGTAAAGTGACCTAGGCGTTACATTAAGTTAGTTATTTAATATAGCTAAATATTATATATTTTTAATAGTTTAGCTAACTAACATAATGTTAATTAACATTATAATTTAGTGTAAGGGATTGTAATTATATTCACAGAGATTTTCTAATTTTGAAAAAATACAACATTGGAAACACTTTTAAATTCTTTATCATGATTTATTTTTTATACGATTTACACCTTTCTTGCTTAAGAAGTGAAGCAAACTGGGAGAAATTTATATTGTGTATTATCCAGACAATCTTGTTTTAAGATTTGTTGAAATAATATATTTAGATCAGATTTACTGTACCGTCACCCTTGGGGCGTTTTCTTTGGTGCTAAATTTGGCGAACATTTTTAATAGAAGCTCGGCAAACTAGTATTTTGGCAACCCAGTTTGTCATTAATTTCTCATGAATATTTACTGATTCAAATTCATTAATATAAAATTTAATCAAAAAACTTTATGGATAATTTAACATATCAACTTTATTATTTTACCATTGACGTTTAAAATCTATAAATATGTGTTTTTTGTTAATTTCGTAAAATTAGTTGAGCATATATTATAAGATACCAACAATGTATGAAATATTTTTCACTATTTCAGCCGCCGTTTTTCCCGATCGGAAATTACTCATACAGTCACCCTTGGCGACCTTTGGAAAATTTCGCCAAGGATAACCGTCCGGTAAATTTTTACCATATATTTTACCCATTATTTCAAAACAAATACGTTTCCAAATTTAAATGCGATTGACATAGGCGAATAAAAAATAAATAGATACATAATAAGAGTTCTTATTATTATTTTAACAACAATATGGTTAAAAAGTAGAAGAAATATACTAAAATCTATTTTATTACTTTTTATTATTTAAGAGTAAACGTATATTCCCATTATTAACTGTAAGTAAATAGTTTAGGTTCTTGATTAAATTAAATTTGCTTATAATATTACCCATTAATTGCTTCATTTTCAAAATTGAACTACGGAAACTATTAATTTTAGTTCCATATTATGCTGAATATCAATTTTGTATTTAAATATGCATTTGATTCATGATATATTGTCTTGGAACAATAGACAGTAGCGTATTATATCAATTTATTGAAAATTTCCTGTCACCAGTTTATTAAACATAATATATTAATTATACATATGATAATATATAATAATAATATATTAAATAATATTTACCTACGCTATATTTTTATTATTTAATCTGGATAAAAATTATTTTGTTTAAAACTTATTAGTTGTTTTTTGTTTTAAATCAAATAAACTAAAATGCTATTGTAAACAATAAAAAGACTAATAGCAAATATTTAATATATAATGTAAATAATTTAGCTCTTTATATTCTTATATAAATATTTTTAAATGCATAAAAAATTATTCTTTACATTTGTAAGATTTATACTTGTAGAAATTATTTTGATATTATTTATTCTAAATGTGATCTGCTTTTCTAAAAATCCTTCACTTATACTTTTCTGGTAAATAGAGCTAAATATTAATAAAAAAATTAAAGTAATAGAAAAAAAGGTAAACTTAAAAAATAAAATGTTTAGAAAATGAACGTGCTATTTTTAGACGCAATAAAATCTCATTTAATTTAAATTAATAAGATGTTATTAATTCTATATGTTAAGGTTAGCTCTAGGTATGTTTGTATCAAAAAAGATTCATTCTTGCATAAAATATGCATTTAAGAATGTTGAAAAACAGTTTCAACATTTAATTTCGAAAGAAAATTTTGACTATTTCACTTACCTCCATAAGAAGTTATTTTATATTCCATAAAAATGTTTTCATATTTTTGTTTATATTACTTAGATGTTTTGCTTAAGAGTTAATTTCTTAGAAAACAACACTTGCATGAAAAAGATTAATTAAATGTTCTTTGCAGATTCTTAAAATATTTTTCTATAATTATTTTAAACTAATTGATATCATAAACATACTTTGAATCTTGATGAAGACAAAAGCATACTTAATGTAAATTACATAATATATTATTTACATTTACCCAGAAATTAATGGCGTTGTAATAAATTACTTTAATATTAAATTTTGAAAATTCATTAAACTAAAAAAATAAGCATCTAAAGTAAAATTATCAAAATAAAATCTTAAACGCTAAATATCTCAATAATATTCAATGAATTGTCATCACGAATAATGTAATTATTATGGTCGATAAATATAAATTATGATTTATTTTTTACTTGATACACTGAACATTTTTACAGTTAAATTTGATTAACATAATGAGAAATATATTATAATAAGCATAAACTAAGAATTTAAAAATATATAAATTGTAAAGAATGGATAAAATATTGCTTATGTGCTAAAGTTCGTGTAAGCACTGATGTGTAAAAACTATTAACAATATAAATAAATATATCTGAAAAAACTTAATATGAATTTTAAAATATATAAAATGAAACAAAAATTAATCTAAAGACACGATTTCACTTTAGTGTATTAAGATGCGAAATAATTGTAAGTCCAAGATGACATTCAAAGAGGTACATTTCTATGATATAAAAAACATGTGAAGGAATATTAAGAAAAAAAAAACTTATTGAAATGAATTATTTACATGTTAATATGTCCTTAAAATATGTCTGTAATTGTCTTTCAACGTGACTTCACGTTTTTTTATATAAATACAAAATATTTTAGAACTAAAATATACATTTCCAAATGTTAATTTTATTCAATACATTTCTGATTTGAACAGCCGGTGAAACTTTTAGTAATAATGTAACATTTGAACATTTTGTGTAAATATTGTATAACATTGGCAATCAATCTGTTTTTCTGCAATTCTCTAGAAAAAATATTAGTTTAAAAGTTAAATGTGATTAAAAAAGTGATATTTGTATACCAAATACAGTTTCTAATAAAAAGGATTATAAAAATTAATTTTTTAATTTTTTTAAATATGTACTAATTTTTTCAATAAAAAAAGAGTTTTTATAAATCCCAATAATAAATCATTTTAAAATGTTTTTATTCAGTGTTTAATTGAAATTTTAATTGAAATTTTAAACTAAATAATTTCAATTAGAATGTATATTACGAATTAACGTGGAAAATTCGAAATATCCCTTTATGTTTTCTTTAATTTAAAAACAAAATGTTATCTTCATATTTATTCAGGTACATAAAATCATAACGATATATTTAATCAGAAAGTTAAAATAGCTATAGAAAAAAATCACAAATTGTAATATTATTGTAATTTCAACTTATACAGATAATTTTACAAAGACGATTACAACAAATTTGAAAAATTCCCATGTTACAAACAGTGAAAAAAAAAAGGAATTGTAAATTGTCATATTCCCAATAATTTATCTTTGCAGCAAAAACAATATATTTTAAATATAAATTTCTTTCAAATACTTAGGAATAAATTTTCAAATGTAGTTAAAATCACAAAATCTAAATATTTAAACATTTTGCATACTTGAATATTATAAGCAAAATTATCCAAAACAAATTAAATTAGAAAATTACTAATACATTGAAAAAATATTTTTCTTCCTTAAAAGGATATGACTTTAATTAAGATTTAACAAGATATTTTAATGAATAATGTCACCATAGTATGATACATAAAAATAACACCCTTTGATCAAGTATGCATTAAAAATTGTTGCTTCACGGAGCATTGTTTACTTTTTCAAAAATACTGAAAAATAAAAAAAAAACTGTAATCTTAAATCTTAGATTATTTTTTTAATAAAATAGATGTGGCAAACTTAATCAAAATTACTGCTGGATAAAAGGAGTCACATAATTCCCTCCTTTAGAGTTGCCGTTTGCTTTCATTTTTTTTACAATTTCCGAATATCAATTTGCTAAACACGGAACACAATAATGAATTAACCTTTTAATTCCCTTTAAAATATAGTAAGAGCTCTGTCGTCCTTATGTTTATTTTTGATGAAAAAATATCCCATTTTTTTAAATGATCTTTTGTCAGGTTTGATGTTTAACAAACTTTAGAGTTTTAGTCAAAGGAACTCACAAAGACTTTCAGGGAATATCAATAAAATAAATTGTTAATTTTTTGATCTTTCAAGATGTTTTGGGATTAGATTATACTTTCGGCTTCAAATCAAAACATTTTTAATTTACAAACTAGTATTTACTAAATCAAATTATTGTGAAATGCATTGCCGAAATACGTATTTTTAATGATTTATAAATATACAACTTTTTATGATTAATAGCTATTGCATTAGTATTTATCTTAAAAGTTCATTCATTATGTCATTCATATTCTTGTCTGAACAAAATTAAATATACCGTTTGAGATGTTATGAAATAATAGACCAGAAACTAACTTTTGAAATTGTAAATTATCCAATTTATAATTTTGATACATAATAATGTATGATAAAAATCCCAATTAATATTATTAAAGAAGTGAATTTTTTGTTTGTTTAAAATAATATTAATGTTTTTAAGTATACTGGATTATATTTAAGAAATATCAATAACTAAATAAAAACTTTTCTTTGACAAAAGTAAGATTATAAAGTAACATTTTTCATAAAATATTTTCATGTTTCTTATTAAAGTATTTAAAGACTATAACTTTTTAAATATTTTTAAATGAAAATTACAAATATTTATAACATACCTTAAGATAATGCATTTTCTCGATATTATTATAATTATGTGTACTGATATAAAAATTTAGTCTAAATTATTAAATAAATAAAAATAATAAAACTAGAAAAAATTGAATCAAACAATAAACAAATAATTTAATTGCATAGTTAAAAAATAATGATTTTGAAATCTATACATAAATTGACTAATAATTAATGTAAAATTAACCTTTTGGTGATTTGGAAAAAATCAAATTTATAAATTCTGTTGATTGTGATTTTTTGTAGTTTATATGCTTAATGAAAGAACTTTTAAAAAATATTTCGTTTTGATGATCATTTTAATAAAGAAATTAATATTTGTACTCAAAGATTTCAATAAATAATTTTTACATAATCAATAAATACACTATACTTAAAATACACAATACAATAATACAATAAATACACAATACTTTTTTCAATAAATACATTTTTATGCGAAAATATTCTTTTAACAATTTAAAAGAATGCATATTAAATAATTAATATAATTTTTTCGGATTACATTGGAAAAAGTAAAATGCATTTTGTTAACTTTCAATCATTAATAAAAATCATTAATTTTTAATATTTATCATTTATTTCAATATAATTCATTTCAAAAGCGTATTGTATCCTCATTATTTATAATTTGCATGTTACAAATAAAAAACATTGGCATTATAGCCTGGCCATGCAAGTGCTGTAATATTGTATGTTACTCAAAATCTTATTCTATTCTTACCATTTGGTGATAAAATAAAATATACAATGTTTCATCTTGTGCCCTACAATGGTACGTAAAGAGAAAATAAGATAAGTTTGTACAGCTTGTAATGTTTTATGTGTTCATTATAGTTTCTTGAAATTTCATGGAAAGCTTTTGTTGTTGTGGCTTCAAGCAATGGAGCACAGCTTCTGTACTCGAGAATTACTGACATTTATTTAAAACAATGCAGACTAAAATGTGAGTAGGAGTAGCTTGTGTCGCATTGCACTTAGGACATTGGGGATAAAGTTAGTGTCCCGTCACATGACAGCTTACATGAGTGTGTCCACTTCGAAATTTCACTAGAGTTGTCTGATCACGACTGTTGCTAACTTTAATCAGAGCAGCACCAGGGTGATTTTCCACATACTTTTCATGTACGGAGATTCTCCTCCAAAACAAACAGGCATCTTGCCGGACCGGGTGGTGATCTCTGAAAAAGTAAGGCAGCTACCATGAGTAAAATCCTTAAAATATTATATACATATGTATACACACACACACATATATATATTTTTTTTTCAAGAAAAATTTGTATCTTTTAAATTTGTTACTAATTCAGAAAAAATTTAAAATTAGATAAAAATGATGAAAGTTGTTTTAATTAGCTATAATATTTACAAATTTAAAGGCCCTATTTTTAGATTTGTTACAAAATTGATTAGTACAAACTTATTTTAATTGCTATATAGGATCAAATATGGTGCAAAAAAATAAAATACCTAAAGATTTGATTTTTAAGTATTTCGTATGATTCAGATTTTTGATTCTGTTTTCTGATGCACAGCATCTTAATTTTTTTAAGACTCAAATATCTGCTAATGATTAAATGTTTTACACCTTGTCAGTAATTTAATATATAAATGCTCATACACAATATGCAATTTATGTATTAAAATTTTATAATTTTAGTATTTGAATGTGCATTAACAATTACATATAATTATTTATTAAGTGACAAAAGTAAAAACTGTAAGAAACACTACATTGTTTTTTAAACATTTTTCGGTAGTTTACATTTTGAATCATATGTTTTGATTCTCTATTATATTAAACATTTAATAATATCATTATTTTAGTGTAATATTTAAAGTACATTTTATTCGCATTAGTTTCATTATTTAAAGAGCTACTACGAGTTTTCAATTTATCAATTACATCCGTTTTGTGCTTGTACGAAATTTCATTTCCGAAGAGTATCCATTTCTTTTAGTTTCATTTCTTGTCTTGAAAAGTACATTTATATATTCATTAGGTTAATATTTGTTATTGTGCAAGATTATATTTTTTAAATAATTTTCTCATCTATTTCATTTAAAGAAAATTGTCGTTTATGAGGTTTTACTAAATTAAAATTTATATTTTATAAACTTTAAAATTTTTGCATTTTTTATTATTATTATGAATTTGTTTACTATTATCACTGAAAATATGAAGTTACACATGAAATGATCAAAAATATATTAAAAATATTTATAATCTATTAAACATATAAGGAATTCAGGAGCATTTTTAAAATTAATTAATGACTCTTTGTGACATTGTGTCTGAGCAATGCAGCAGACAGAAAAGTGATTTCAGCAAGTAAAAATAACAAATATTGTTATCTTTGGGAATATTTGACGTCTGGATAGATATTTCATTTGTCATCTGTAGATAACCTTCAACTGGGGAGTAATTCCCTTGTTTCGTGGGTATTATCTCAATTTGTGTAACATGACACAAAAAGAAAGTACAAACAAGAGAAGACTAGCCCAATTTACTTTAGTTGCAATTGTTATTGCTATTAGCTTTATTTGACTGGTAACAAAAAAGACCATTTATTGTTTCAAAATGTTTACAATAATAATATCATTAATAATTCAAGTCCGAAATATGAGACATTTTTCGATAAATTTATGGGAAATGAATCATACGCGTTCGTGAACATTTAATCAAATTATAACACAAGCTAATTTATTTAAAGATATGCTGATATTTTCATAAAATTTACAACTTATGTCTAGGGACAAAATCCTGTTTGCCGCATCTGAGTTGTACCAGCTTTGTTGAAATCAAACAACAGAAATATAGCTTATATAAGTTATGTATGTCTTGTAACAAAATTAACAAGCAATTAATTATTCAAAGTAAAATATGTTAAATTACATTAATTCATATAAATTGTTAAATGCATTTTAAACATATAAATCAGAGTTTATTAAGTGTGCTTGAAATTTAAAAAAATCATTTTACTGTTCAATGATTGATTAAACATTTTACTGATTATAAAGCTTACTGCGATTAATGATCTTTAAGAACAGATTATAAATTGATGTGAGCTAAGCAACATCATTTATTAAATTCCAAGAAGTGTTAGTATATAATCATTAATTTATAGAATATTTATCGTAATAAATCAAAATCATACTTGTATGCAATTTAAATACTTTTGATAGATTCAATTTGGATATAAGTTTAATACGTAATTTATAATTTCAAAATATTTCTGAAAAATTGTAAATAAGGAATTTGTGAATTAATAATAGGATTTTTACTGATGTACATAACATAAGTATATATGTGTAGAGTTAATAAATTAAAACAGTGTTTAAAAAATGTGACCTTTTTTTTTGTTCTGCAGATGAAATTATTTGTATAAACATATAAAAAGTGGATCATTCATGCATCATTACCAAAATAATCTATCATGTATAGATTTTGTAGAAAACATTTTCCTTATATTTACACAAATTAATTACGAAATAATATAACTGTTAAGTGGGTATAGTAAGTACAAAAATATAAAAGATTATTTTGTAATTTCTTCTTATAAGCTTCTGTTGATGTGTGTGTCCCTGACAACAGACGAGTAATATGCACCTCGTTTACTTATATACCAGTTAGTTTTTACTTTTAAATTTTGGTTTACATATATACCATAGACCATAAAACACTTCTCAAACATAAGGATATTCCTTTCCTCCTGCTGATCCTTACTTACTCAAAAGATTTCGAAAAATGAATTTGAAATAGGAATCCAAAAATTGCAGCTTTGATGACAAGTTTCATGTTGTTTCAATGAAAAATTTAATAAAATATACAGACTAAACAAAATATACTTACTGTGTCACAAGGCTTCTTTTTCTTAACTGACTAAGTTAAACAATATTCAAACTCATTATTTTTTGCCAAAAACTTTTAAAGAGTCAATTTGTTCACTCAAAAGTCATATTTTATATGGAGAAATGAATTCAAAATAAATAGAAATTTATATAAACAAAACATTCGTGATTAAAATGTCTGTAATAAATAATTGCATTTTTTTAATGTGTCGATTGATACACATTCGTTTTACTTTTCAGAATTCAGACATTTATATATTTTTCAAACTTAAGAAATGACTATCATGACTTTATTTCATTCGAAGAAGGATTAGCCTGAGTTTTATCCTTCGCAATTGTGGATTAATTAAAAGGTATTAGTATTTTAAATATAAAAAAAGTATTTCTTAAATTTAATTATAATGGGTCTACATATTTCAATACATCTTCCCACAAAATTTTTTACTAATTTCTATATAAATAAATATGCACATTAATAACTTTGAGATAAAAATATTTCTGATTTGTTTATAGACGTTGGATTGAATTCTTTTAAAAAGCGTTATTTAAATTCTAAGAATCTGTGTGCGAAAAGCATTAATTAAAATTTAAATAATGCATGCATTGTGAAGTTCTCATAAAATATCAACCTTAACTATCTTATGCTAAAATCTGTTTACCTTATATTATACTGTAATTGTGTACAGCACTGTAATAACTTGACTACGTGTTCTTTATCTTTTAAGCAAAGTGTGGACTAACTAGTTTGCTTTCTGATTGTTTTAAAAGTACTTACTAATTATTGTTTCCATTGTACTTTTGTGTTATACTATTATAAAATGCAGAATAATAAGATTTGGAATGCTGCCATGAAACATTTTTATACATTTTAATTTATATATTTTGAATAATTTGATAAAAAAATTCATAAAAAATAATTTTAATATTCTCCTTGCATTAAAACTGATTTTTTCACTTAGTGTTTAATATTACATAGTAAATATTTTTTTAATTTATTAAAAAATCTTCCTTTTTGTAATTATATTTCAAATTCAATTTGAGACTTACCTTCAGTAAATTTGTAGTTATATTTCTAAATAAAAGTTTTTCTCTATAATATTTAGATATTGCAAGGAATGGAGAAAATGTTTTAATGTGTTACCATGATTATAAAAATCTCAATCGTTGAAATTCCTTTTGAATATAATATAGGAATCTTTGAGATATATTAATGCTATTAGGTATTTTTTTTTATTTTCAATGTATTTATATGAAGCAGAATAATATTTTTGCACTGAATGATTCATGAAATTTCCACTTTTGAAAGGGAAATAATGTTATTTGGAATTTATTTTTTATTTTCTATGTATGAAAACAATCCATTTATAAAATCCAAATATTTCCTTTTAAGAGATATAGAAAAACATTAACTTAAAAATAATAAAATTAATTAATTTAAATATTGAAATAAATTCATTACGAAAAATATAAAAGATTTGGAGAAAAAAAATTCTGAAATGCTTAGAGAGCTATCATAAAATTTTTAAATTAAAAAATAAATAAAAATTAGAGAAAAGTGAAAAACTGTTATGAATGTACAGATTTTACTTTATTTATTGCTTTTTTCATTATGTTGATGTGGAGAGGAGGGTGCCTTGGCGTGACCTCTTCACCTAACCGATGCTCAAAATTACGAGGCACTTGGTGATTGGCGAGTTAACCTAAAGGTACAGTCCAGGTCTCAATTGCATCACTAAGTATGTATGTTAACCATTACATCCAAATTTATTTGTCATTTAACGGTCATACCTACTCAGAAGAGAGCTAACTAGAGCAAAAACTACATTTTGAAGAATATTTTTAATTTCCCTATGAATAAAAATATCAAACCCATTAAACTTCAGATTTACTTTTCAGAAAATAATTCGATTACATTTAATATTGCTATGAATTGTATTTAAGTTACTCAACATGTCTTTGATCATCTAATTCCTTTGATATGTTTCCAATGGAGTCTATCTTCGAGGTTATGGTGAGATGTTGTGGCAACCATGATTAATAAAGATTTTCCCAATTATTTGTCAAGAAGATTGGGATATTCGGGTAAGCAAATCTACTTAACATCATTCAAAAACTTCATAACTCTAAACAATTTTGGATGACATATTGCGCACCTGGAAAAGATCAGAATGCATATTAATTTTTTAACTGTAACTCGCTGAAATAAATCATTTAGTTTTTATGAATAATTAATGTTATACTAAATATGTTCTTCACGTTTCTTAATGTTTTATACAGAAATACGAAATCTGCTTATTACGTTGATTTACTTTAAATAAAAATTATTGATATAGCAAATAGTTTTTTAATAATTGAAATTATGTGTTTCCTGCAACTAAATAACACTAAATAAAATTTAATGTGTGAATAATACATCAGAATAATGATACTTACAAAAATTTTGCCAAAAATAGTCATAACTCTATGTGAAACGTCATATTTCTAATGAATGTTCAATTTGGACAGAATCAATAAAATGTTTCTTATAATTTCTAAAACGAAAAGAATTTTGTAAACTAATTCACATCCACAATAAATCAAAACATTATAGTCAAGTTATCTATTTCGACATATTTTTAAAAATATACTTTCAATTTAATAATTTGAATTCATATACAAAAGAAACATTTTAAATATTATTCAATGTCTAATTTGCTATTACCTGCTCTTTATGGATTTACAACTGAATTTATTTTCCTTTCCTAAAGTAGTTATGTAAATTTTGAACTTATTTTGCAGTTTTTATTCATATTGTCAAATAAATCATTTTTAGCAAACTAGATAAAAATTTACGAAATTACACCAAACCTCACATGTAAACACAAATATACGAGAAAATTTTAAATTTCGTATTGTTTTGAAAATGTTATTTATGACTTACGATTAGTTTTGCTGGAAAATATTGTTCATATTCAAAATTTTGCAAAATACTGTGCTTGAATTAAATGCAGGCAAAACGTAAAAATCTTATAATTCCTCCCTGCACGCATTCTATGTTTTTAAGACAAAAGAAATTTAAATCTAATGTGTGTTACGAAAGCTATTTAATAAAAACTCTTAACTTTCTTAACATGCATCAGTTATGAGGCAATAATAATTAAGGTATTAGAGTAAACATCACATTATAAGACTTAGAATAAGCCGTTAAAGGAGAAAGTGACCAATAATTGAAGTAAGGTGACAACAGAATAAATAAGTGAATTTCAATTGGCCTTATTAAATATAGGCTATGTTTAAGTATAAATGAACTTTATTAAATAATGACTATTATTTGTTAAAATTAAATGTCTATATTATATAGATATAAATAAGATATATATATATATAATGATACTATATAGTATATATATATATATACCTATATATCATATATATATATATATATATATATATATATATATATATATATATATATATATATATATATATATATATATATATATATATATATATATATATATATATATATATATATCATATTTAAAATATTTGCATGCACCAAATAATATATTAGTATTAAAAAAATTAATAACAAATTTCCTATTCCTGCAGAGAATGGAAACTATACATATTTTCTCAATTTTCAGAGGATAATTTCATCAGAAAAAATCTACCATTTGAAATTTAGATTTCATTTCGTCTACATTGGAATTCGTGGAAATATAATATGGCTTTGTATGGTAAAATTCTTTTAAAAATGTATATTTTAGTATTTTAATTTAAATTTTCATATTTTTTAAGTTACTTGAGCAAAAAACAGTGAAAGTGTATAGAAAAAATGTATAATATGTGTATGTATAAAATGTATATTATATACTTACAATGTATAATGTTCCTTAACCTAAGAAAGATATCGGTGGTCAAAAATAAATATTAAAGCATATTTATGGAAATATATTATTTCAAAGCGAGATACCTAAAAATACATTCGTCGTCTATGTATTGTGATTAGTTATGAAAATTCTTAGATATTTTCCAGAATATTTTCATTCTTTGAAATACATAGCTTGATATGTTTTTGCAATTTCAGCTTAATAGTACGAGTTTTAAAAAATAAAATTTAGACTACAGCCTCTCTAAAATATTTCACTGAAATCTGGTTAACATGCATTGAAATCTTCTTTTCAGGAGATTCATGCAAAATGGGGTTTTCGAAAATACGTAATTTAGAGATAAATGTATTAAGAATTCATTTCTACTATTTATTTCCTATTAGAACTATGCAATAAATTATTTTCTTTCACATTATAAAAAAATATATTTTCATGTCTCTAATTTTTCTTTCTTTTATTTATAGGTATATGCCAATTTTATAAAAATTTTAGAAATATATATTCCTATATAGCGTAATACTTATTTTAAGTAAATTTAATCGATAAATAAATAAGAAAAATTGTGAATTTTCATCTACTTTTGCTTATGTTTCAATATTTGTCTGATTATTATATGTTTTATTATCAAAGAGAAACTGAAGGCAAATTAAAAGTATTTTATTCATCTTCTAAAATTATTTTTTAAAAATATCGCATTTTGCTTTACAATATTTAAATAGTATTTTTTCTATTTTATTTCTACATTATATCTATTTTATTCTAAATTATTTAAATTTAGCCTTTTGTATGCTTTATAAAAATATTTTTTCAGCATATATGTATTTTTATTATGTCCTTTTATAATAAACTTTTTGAATTATTAAGTTTCTTGAGCGCAGTTTATTGTCATGTGCATTATCATATAAAAATAATTCAAAAATTAATTGAATGATTTGAGAAAGTCATGATATATGTGCAAAAGGCAATACTAAAAAAAATTTATATCCATAAGAAATACTTATAGAAACATCACATTAGGTTATACTTTTTATTCAATTCATTGACGACGATTTTGTCTAGTGGTCAGCTTGCCTGACTACAGATAAGAAGGTCCTGGGTTCGAATCCCGGTTCGGGCATGGATTTATTTTCTCCGTATCTATCCTGTTTTTGTCCTTTCCTTGTATGAATGAGGTGTGAATTGTTGCCTACCCTATAAGTGGATCCCTATAGCATGTGTGCACTGAGGAAGTCGGACTCCACACCAAAGTATGGTTCAGTTGAAAAAGTGAAGCAGCGCACCCCTTGTTGCCAACTAGCTGGCACACGACAATAAATGAATGAATGAATTCAATTCATTTGAAAAGTAAAATAGTCTTAGAATGTTTTTTTATTTTGAGTATCTTATATAATAGTTAAAACCTAGTACTTACATTGAAAAATGTGCTTGAAGTTTAGAATGAGACCCACAATTTTTAACAAAAATATTTTTTTTGATCATATAAGTCTGAAGTAAAAAGTTGATGCATCAAGAAATACTTGAACAGGAAGTAAAAAGATTGAATATTGAACATGAACAAGAAGAATATGAACATGAAGTAAAAGGATTGAATATTTAACATGAACAGGAACAACATAAACATGAAGTAAATAATGATAAATATTTAAAAGAAGTATAGTTGGAAAGTGGGACATTTATTGCTACAAATACATTATTGATTTCCCTTTACCATTACATTCATCATGCAGTATTGAATTAAAATTTTCTATCTTAGTTGTATCCACATTTTTGTGAATTGCATTTGTCGGCGTATTAATGGGAAGTTAATAAGAAAATTGTCTATTAATTCCTTGCAGTATATTTTCATTTTAATATACTTATTAAATCAAATTTATACAGATTCCTTTCCCTTATTTTCATTCCCCTTTCAATGAGACTACAGTCAGGAAAATTTGGAAATAATTTAAATTATTTTTAATGTTATTACCATCAAGGAGTTTCTATGCTTTTTTTTAAAAAAAAAGAACTAACGTAATTTATCTATAAAAATAATTCTTCTAACAATAATTTACAGAGATGTTTTGCAATATGACTGACTTCATAATTCCAAAATTACTTTTAAAGGGTTTGTTATTTTCTAAATAGTTTAAACTCAAAACTTGTTTACGAGTATTTTTGCTGAATCTTTCTGTTCTTAATTCATTATATTTTGAATAAATCTTAATAGTAAGTCTCCATTTTTTAATATTACTCCAAAACCTTTTTTTTCGTGTTTTGAAATTAAAGATTTTATATTTGTTTTTATCAGCAATAAAATAATTATTGCTGATTTAAAAAACAATTTGTTTTCAAAACTTCTATTTGAAACTGCAAATTCTGCAACTTCCAACTTACAATACTTTTTATCGTGATTGATGTAATTAATTGAGCAAATCAATATCAACGATTTTATGTATGTTTTTAGATATTTAGTTTTCTTTTTTTTACTTTCAATGCTTTAAAATGTGGTGACCTCTTCGATAATTTGTTAAAAATTAATTTATAACACAGACTTTCTATGTTTTTGTCACAAACATGAAGGTTTTAAACTAATTTACATTTTCTGAATTAAAAGTGAAAGGGATTATTTTACATCTTTGGATGTTACACAACTAACTCAAAACTTTTGGTAACAGACCAGTCAAGACCTTATCCCTGAGGCTGGAATTAACGAAAGGAGATAGGTAAAGATTGTAAGAATTTAAAAAAAAATACTTCAAATAACAAAGTGTGAAATGAATATATTTGCTTACCTATTTCTTTCATTATTATAAATCAACAGTTACTTTTAAACACGGCTATTTCTTTTACAGAATATTTTTTAAATTTGAGAAAATATTTTCATAGAAAATATTAATTTGGGGTATATATTCATTGGTCAAAGGATAAATTATCAATGAGTATCCGAAATCTCATTAGCTTAAAGTCTTGGAATAGAAATTCTCCTTAACAACATTTTGTATAATATGATTGGAACAAAGTATGATGTATTAATTTTAAGTGTACAAGTCTAAATGATGTTTTTTTTTTTACGTCAAAATTGAGATCAAACCTAGTCAGTGAAATCCTGCACTTAAACCAGTTAAAAAAGTTCCATATATTCTTTATCGCATATTAAGAAACACAAAAAAATCGTGCCCTTGAAAAAGTCATATATATGAATAAGCAAGGTATATATTTTTCGAAAAATCCATTCATATTACAGTAAAAGTGATAATTTATTTTATTGTGATTGTTGTTACTTACGGCGTTTGGACAAACCAAGCTCGTAAACTGAGAGTTACGAAATTAAGTCAAAAGTGTACCTCTTTCGATTAATCACTGTAATTAAGGTAAAAGTAAGACTTTGCTCTAAAACTCTTCCGATCTTCACCAGAGGATCCACTCCCTTAATTTTGACATTTGATCTGGAAGAGGAGGAAATTTTCTCCAGACAGAAGGTAACTATTCAACGGGACTTTCAATTCCATAGATTTAAGAAGCACGTATATCGTATGTACTCGGTGTGTCTTTGTTGGCATTCGGAATCGAACAAATCCCTTCCGAACGGCAGGACGATGCTCTAACAATTAGGCTGCCACGGCACCCATTTATTGTCTTTATCTCCTTTAGAAACTTTTAGGTTAATAAAATATGCATTTTATCTTCTCTCTATAGACATCTTAATTAATTAATATAAGGATTTTTCCATATTTGAGTTTTCAATCATATCTGTAATTGGTCTTTTTTTGAAATTATAGACAAATAAAACTGTAATTAATTTTTATTATAATAAAATACATTTTTATAGTGTAATTAGTAGTATAAAGTTATGTTTAATATAGCTTGTAAGCCCATGTTATTATAATGATGTTTTATTACTCATGAAAAAGTATTTAAGAGTTCTTACAAGACAGTACTAGAGAATCTATTTTTAGGAGGTCTTTACCAAAAAGTAGAGGCCCTTTAATGATAGATCTTGGTTAAGGTAATCTGATTTAATGAGTTTCATTACAGTAAACATATAAATATATCGGGTAATCTGAGGTCTTTTTATTTTTCTTTATATTTCTATTGTCATAAAACTTTCATTTGTTATTTATGTTAATCGAAACTTAATATATTACCTGGAAATCGTATTTAGTTTTAATTGTTTCAGCAAACAATTGCTTATTTTGTCTAATTTTATAATGCTTTACAGAAAATACTAATTATAGCATGGATGAAATGTTTAGTAAATTCCTTAATTTTTTTTTTCTTTTATTATAATTTTAAATTTAAGAAGATAATATATTGTTGAATAATTTACAGATACTTCGAAAATATATTAAAAGAAATTCATAATACTTTTAAAAAATATTTCTAGGAATTGGAAAAAAATAAATCTATAAATTCCATCATCCTATATTTAATTTACATTATTTTATAGAATATAATTATTTACGCAGCTAAACTTTAAGTGAAAACACAATTGATTTTATTAATTTTTCTACAAAATAAAGTAAAACATTATTGACCATTAAAATTGCAATACAATTAAGGAAAGTAAATTTAAAATATTATTTATTGTAAGTAAAGAGTATGGCATGAAGACAAAATGATTATATTTGTAACTTGTTTGGAAGTTTAAAGAAGTATGGAATTAGTTATAACATCTACTCTCAATGGTGTTTAAATTTACTCGTTTAGGCATAGATGACAGAGTGGGCGACTCATTCCATGCTGCTAAATGTCTATATCACATTTCATCAACCGTAGTAACTGATGAGGAGTGGTGGGCTAATCTCTCATCAACCCATATTTGAGTTTTTATATTGCTAAGAAGTCGGGTGACAATGAATATAGAATAGACAGTAAAAAATCTACAGTATACAAGAAGCTCAGAATACGATGTTGAACATGTTTTCTTTCGTTACCTTGTTGAAGGGGATGGCGTTCCTCTGGCCTCGAACATTGGATACGAACCACTATGTTTATCTCACAAAAGGTCAATTGCTTTTCAAATTAACTGAACAGAGATAAAAATAAGCGTGTCATGTACTAAATTTCTTTTATACTATCTTACCAGCTGCAGAGTTCTTACGATAGTATCAAATGTAAAAAGGTAACGAGTGTTCTCTTCTGAGCCACTAGACGTGTACGGGCAACAGAATATAGTATGCAAATCCAGAACTCACCTGAAAACAAACATTGGACATTTCTGAACTCAGCTTTGAGCATGGACTTGCACAGTAACAATTCGTCTATATGCAGTTTTGTAAATAAAAGCCAAAATAATGGTCACCAGGCATATAGTCGTGCTGCTTTAAATGCAGTTGATTAAACCATTCGATATGTAATACGTTGCATACAAGCTCATTTTATGAAAAATAATTCGTGTTATATCCATACGATTTTGCAATGTGGACCTTACTCTAACTCTGTTCTCTTGCGTAACAGTCATAAATGGTCATTGATAACTTGCAAGCCATTAAGTATAAGTCTCTGGAAGCCAGTAATTCAATTTTCGCGTGATACCAGATGGATTTTTAACAGTGCAAATGACAATATCATGGAACGATAATTCACACTCTGTATATGCAATGAAGCTTTTTCAATAAGGTTCTGACACTCACTACTAAGAACTTTTACTCGATTATTATTATCTGAGTTATAACACGATATTCTGAGGAAAATCCAACTTTAGAAAGATATTTCTGGAAGAAAAATCTTTTAATTTTCACAGATTTTCTGAATAAATTCTCTGAAAAATTCTGATGGAAACAGAAGTTTTATTTAATTCTGTGTTTCAGATGTCCTTTACTATTCTTGTGCCGCTTTAAATACCAAAATTACATGATGTTTGCATATTCCAATCACTTTTCTTTTCGGATGAGTAGGAAATTTGCAAAATCCTTCCTTTCTGTTTTTGCAATTTTAATGGTTGCCCCCAGCCCTGTCTAGAGTTCAGCGGGCCTGTTAGCGAATAGGGAGGTCCTAGGTTCAAATCCCAGCTCGGATATAGATGTACTTTTTCCCCGTCTCACTCTCTCCTGTCTTGCCCTTTTCTTGTTTGATTAGGTTGTGAATGGCTGTGCCTACCCAATAAACGGGTACCTATGGCATGTGTGTGTTGAGGAAGTCATACTCTACACCAACTTACAGTTCAGTTGGAAAGGTGGAGCAGCGCACCCCATATTGCTAGCCTAGCTGGTACAAGACCACAACAATTTTAATAGTTAGTGGAGTATTTAAATATGGTATGGTTTCAAGAACTTTCATTCTGTACCTATGTTTCCCATAAAGCTATTTCTCAATATACAGGGTTTAAAATGCTTGTTATAATAAAAACTATTATAATCGCTTTCATTATGAGGGTAATATTATCTGAATAAGCATTTAATTTATTCAGCTTATAGTAATTTTCTTTAAGGATAATTAAATTAACACCAATATATGTATAATTTTATCAAAATGTGACTGACTTGCGTAAATGATTTTAAATTAATTATACAATGCGCATATTGCATAAGTTGGAATTAAGTAGTTTTAATAATATTTTTAAGCTAAACATTCAAAATTAAAACAAATTTGGTTAAAAAAGGAATAGTTTCGGAATTTTAAAAAAATAACTAGTGAAAAAAATATAAATTTAGCTGAAGAAATAAAATCTCTTGCACAAAATTTATTATATTTTTAACATTGTTATTTTAGGAATCTTATTTTTCCTTGTAAAAGAAAATAACTCATGGTCGAATGCATTTTCTGAAGAACACGAAGTTAAAAATACAGATCTCGCATCTCTCAGCTAAATACTTATTTACTTTAGTTTACATTTGGATAAGAGAAAGAGCACTTAACATTCTTTCTGAATACTGTACAAGAGTTTCTGGTTATATTTCTTCCTTAATTCAAAGAATCTTATCTTAACGCGTGTGAATTTGTGAGATGTTACTCTTAAAAATATCCAAGTTCTCTTAATGAAAAGTAATCTCTGGCATTTTTTACGTTAAATATTTAAAGTTTATATATAAAATTCAGAATTTAATTTCTGCTGTAATGCTTTCCTTAAAAAACAATTATAATGTTCGAATAATTTAAAATTTAGTTATTTCACTGATAATTTTCAGGAAACTGTTAGGATGACTTATATAAAATGATTTTATTACATCTTTTAAAAACAATAATCACTAAACTCTTATAAACAATATATTTGAAAAATACCATTTAAAAGCTTGCAGATAAAAAACTTTATATTTGCTAAACTATATAGACTCATTATTTTTTATTCCTATGAAAATGCTTTGGGCGTAATATTTTTCTCATTTGCTACGCAGTATATAAGTATGTGTAGAAATTGTTATGATCCAACTTACAAAGAAATTTATTATTCAGATTTATTTTTATGTTATACATCCACTTAGTTGATTTCTGAGTTAAATTAGTATATTTTATAATAAATTTGTAAAGTACCCAAAACCTCTTTTTATCTCATTTGATATTAAAATATACAATTAATCATAAAATATAATTCAAATTAATTTACCTGTTATAATTAATGAATTCAGTGCTAGCAGTATATTAATGAAATTCGCTTTGTTTTTAAATTATTTAATAATGATAATGTCGTAAAAAATGGATTGTTGCACAAATTAATACTCATTTTTTAAACTAAAATATTTAGAGATGAAATATATATTCTTTAATATGCTTAATATTTTAAAATTGCTCTGGTGAATTAAAAAAAATTTCATGTTTAAGATAACAATCGAGGAAAAAATGAGTGTCATCAAAAAACGCTTTCTTTACAAAGCATTTAAGCTGTAGTTGAAATCTGAATTAATTGCATCACACAAACATTTATAAAATAAATAAAACATTCGATGCTACAAATTAAAATACTAATTACAATTCTTTGGATAATAGATTTTGATTATAAAAAAATAAATTTTATAAAAATATGTGAGTTTGTGAAGGAACCCCACGTTTTTATAATGAATATTTAAGTAATTGGCTAGCATAATAATACTAAATTTAATATCACTTTGTTATATACAATTCCTAAATAAGTAGTCAGATGAAGAGAAGTTCCACAAGACAGAAATTATTGACAAGGCATTGCGAAAAGAGGAAACTGAGGAAAAGAAGTGGAAGGAAATAAATTAAAACAGAAAGTTACTTCCGTCTCTCATTGAAATTCAGGTTTAAGATGGAAAGCAGGTGTGGACAGGAAGCGGAGAAAAATTGGGTTCCCTTTTCACACCTGTGGCTATATCTGAATCGATATCTTAGTCTTAAACCGAAAAAGTATTCGCCCAATTTACTTCAGCTACATGTTGGTGGAAAGTTGCAAAGGATGAGAAATAGTGGGAAATATTGATTTTTCTTTCTCACACGAGAACTAAAACGGAGAAGGAACGCGGGTATTCTTGTGAACAATTTTATTCAAACATGAAGTTGGATAAGAATATCTGAGTCGTTGTTTCTGTAAGAACAAAAACAAGATAATATTGCTATTAATTTGTAAATATTAATAAATCATAACTTTTGTTATCAAAAATATTGATATTTTATAGAACTATTGTTTTTTTTAATTATTTAAAATTTTTAAACTTAGTTACAGTTTTAGTATATTGATTCATAATCTTCTTAATGATATGGTATATCCTTCAAGAGTCAGATTTTAATGGAATGATGTTAGGAAAGATTTTTTTTGTTCATGATATAAGTTATAAAAATAAATAACGAAAACGTGAACAATCTAAAACCCTATGTAAAATAACACTTCGTTGGGTTACCGTTTGGTTTAGAAACACCCTTATAATGTCTTTCCTCTGAGTAAGTTAGCGTTTTAAATTTATCAGTTGTTATAGTGAGAATCCAAAATTGTTTCTATTTATTGTTTCTATAATTAATTGATATTAATATAAATAATTGTTTCTATTTATTTTGCCTTTTGCTGGGTTGTTTCTCATTCAAAAATTTCTTTAATTCTCAAAATGAATTTTATTTGGTTAATATTTTGACTGTCATCAAGCCGTTCTAATCATAACTTAAAACCAATTTTTGCAGACTAGACATGTTATAGAGCTAAACCCAGTTGAAATATAAATGTTTAATTATCATTGAAAAAATCGTGTGCATAAAGTTACAGATCTGTTTAAAATACTTCGATTATATTTTGGGTCTTTTATAATTGCATTAACATATAAATCCAAACTTCTTATTCCAATGACATAACACTCATAAAAATGGCTGTAGCACTGTTGGAAAAAATCAGTTAGGATGCATAATTTAACCCATTCTCCATTTGTATATCTTTGACCATCACTACCAAAGAGGTAGAATTTTAAATTATCATCCTAATTAACAGTCATATTGTACTGCTATCTAATTAAGATAAAGTTTAAGTCCAGTAAAATATTTTCACTATTAAAGTGATACTACTCTGTAAGATTTTATATAAGGTTTAAAGTCTAAGTTACTTAAAGTTCTAGCATTTTGACCAAACTCCTTCAGTCTACATCAAACTATTTTGACTAATATTTACGTTACATATTACCATTTTCCTTATCCATTACAATATGCTTTTATTTCATCACACAAGCTTAACCTTCCAGTTCTCCTATCATAAGTTGATATCATCATCTTTTATTATATTTATAAATTTTACTTCGTATTGAGACTTTCATTTGAATTTTTGAAGTTTCATGGATTCAATTCTACTTTAAATCATATTAGTAGTCTTTAAAAAGTAATAGCATTATTTTAAATTCTTTCTTGGTTACCAGTCAAATTTTATGTCATTTATTATGTTATGATTTATGAGATTACTAAATGGAAGACTACATTAACAACCGACAATTCACTTACACATCTCTGAACACTCTTTTAAACTCTTATAAATGGTATAAAAAACTGAATCCTTCTGTAACATGATTATTTTACTGTCAACAAATATTGTTACATTGTTTCATTTCCTAAATATTCAAGCTTATTGGCTATAGGAGAAAAACAGCCAAAATGAAAGTCATTTCATATCAATCTAAACAAGTTGGTGATTCTTTTCACTTGTTATTTTGTTACAATTTCGGATAGAATACAAGTAATGAAACAAACATTATTGCAATACATTGTCTATTACTTTATGATTCCAAAAATATTTCCTTTCATACGGATACTTCAAATAAATAAAGATACAAGTCCTCAAATCTCGAAATTAAATATTTACCGAAGGTATATTCACAATTTTGGTCCTTACTATAGCTTTAATGTGCTATACATGTACAAACATATATTATGATTTTGTCTTTAAAATAAAAATTTCACATTATCAGATATTTGTTAAACTTGCATTAAATAAAATATATTGCCAGGACGTTTAAGCAAGTTATTTTAATAAAGAAAAATCATTTATAAATATCAAAACTTATGTATTATAGAATTATTTAATTATTGTACTCTTTCCTGGTGTAATGGTTGAAGTTTTATATTCTCATCAAGTTTACTGCATTTTAATTTTAAGTTTTCTTTCATAAATATCCATTAACTGTAACAATTTTTTATCTGGATGTGTGTGAAGTTCCTCACTTTAAAACTGAAGAAAAATAATAATTTCCTCAATTATTCTTTGATACAAATTCAAACAAATTTTTAGCAACATATAATAATACAAAATGTTAAAATTTAATTTTTTTAAAAAAAAATATGGGCAAAGAGTCTTGTAAATCGAAAAGCAATTTATGCCATCAATTTCTATAACAATTATTTTCATCATAATGTGTTATTGTGTTCATCTTGGTCATGCATAGAACCATGCTTTCGTTGGTGAAAGATCTCAGATTTAAATATAATTTCTATAGAAACAGTGCACACTAGAAACTATTATTGAGATTCTTGCTTTTTTGATATATGGGTAGCTATTAATGAAATATTTAATGGTAGATTATTCGAAATGTGTTTTTGTGTTGTGGCTTATCCCTCCTGGTTGATAGCAACATCAAACCAGATAAATGAGCCTGAACGCCTTCGAACAATGGAGCACAGCCTCAGGACTCGAAAATAACTGACGTTTATTTAAATCAATGCAGACCAAAATGTGGGTAGAGCAGCTTGAGTCACATTGCTCTTGGGACACAGGGGATAAACTTTATGGCCCGTCACATGACGTTGTACACGAGTATGTCCACATCAAAACCTCGTGAGAATTGTCCGATCTCGCCTGTTCTACTGTTCTGTTCATACCTGTATTGTCCATATGAAGTGTAAAGGTACGAATAATCTACCATTAAATATATTTGTGTGCTTTTAATAATATAATTACAAGTGTATCTGTTTAAATCCTTTTTTTATTATATGTTGTATTGTTTGTAATTTAAAATTACTGTGCATACGTGAATTATGATTTCAAATTATTTATCACTTTATTAAAATTTAATACATGGAAACATTTTGGAGAGCTAGAGAAACAAATGCAAAATTAATAATGTTACTGGTAACAAACGTTTATTGCTAATTCATTGTATCCTAATAATAGAAAATAACAAATTTTATGTGTCATTATAACTACTCTATAAGAGAATTTTATTTTATTTTCCATAGAATATAGGAGCTAATTTATATATGAATAGAATATAGATCCTATTCTCCTTCTAATCAATATATATAAGCTGAGACTAGATGTATTATAGATAATACAGATTGAGAAATATTCATCATAACATACAGATTATTCATCTTAATGTATCAGAAGACATCATACTTCATGAGTTATTATTTTGATTTTGAGCAGCTATAATATCTTATTGAAATTAAAACAATGTTTCACTGCGTTTAACGAAATCACGTAAACAACACAACATGGTGTTTGAAACATTGTAGTCTGAAATCGTCTCCGTTAATGAAAGAAAGTTAGAACACGCTTGGCAGCATGTGCTATAAATATTAATATGAAATCCAGTTTCTGAATTAAGAATTAATTCAGAGAATGAATTTAATGTGAAATGAAAGGAAACATATTTGAATATGAATAATTCATTTAATTTATTTTTCTATTGCATACAAAACAGTTAGGAAAATAAATAGCGAAAAATTCACGTTATATCTTAGTATGGAAAATAAAATCAATTAACCAATATTTATAACTCAATTGTAATATTGTTTTCATTAGTCCTGAACTTATAAAAATATTTCTTTAAAATTATGTTTTCCGGAATTTTTTAATTAACTGATTTGCAATTTTTTATCTATAAAATATATAGTTTAAGCGGAGCTCAAAAACAAAAATAAAACTCGAAACCAATGCAAATTTTGGAAGTTTATTATTTTCATTTATAATATTCAATTAAAATGTGTATATTTTAAAATTATATTGTTATTTTATTATGAATTTGTGTGTCTTGCACTTTTACTTAACATTGAAACATGACTATATTTATTGAAGAACAAATAAAAATATTTACTGAAGAACAAATAAAAATAAATAAATGCACATTTCAATTTGACTACTCTTTAATATATCATCTTTATGCTTACATCTCATATTAAAACATTAAATATTTTTAAGTTTTTAAAATTCTAAATATGTCATTTCAAAAATTTAAAAACAATAGGGAAAGAAATATTCAAACCATTATTTGATTCATTAAATTTCTAAAAGTTTATTCTAAATTCTTAATAATTATTAAGCTATTTTCTGGATTATGCAAAATTATTCATTAAATTTTCTTATATTGCTTGTGAATTGAAATATTTTATATTAGTTTGTATATTTTGTTTACTAAATTTTTAAGTCTGCATATAAATATTAATTCTTGAAATTAGAATAAAACTATTTCTTTTTATATGAAACCCAAAAGTCTTTACAATATTTTAATCTAACTTTCTAAAACTTATTCCTTTATTTTACCAATAATGTGAAAGCAACATATTTACATATTATATAGAATTTTTCTAAAAGTATTTACGAATTAATATATTTCATGCAAGTTATACAAATATGAATCAATTTGATGTCAATGGTTTGTATGTGAGTTATCTATATCTTTCTTGGTGTAACATTTTTAATGTAAAAGTTATTAAAAGCATTTGTTTTAAATCTGGAATTGTGAGTGTTTGTTATTTCAACATTATCTTTCGTTGAAAACTAAATCAGAAGTAATGAGTAAATAATTAATATATGTTATCTGTGTATTTGCTTCTTATTCCAAACTATTAATCTTAATACTTATCAATTTGATTTCCATAATCATAAAAAACAGTTTTATTTGCAATTTAAATGTTGAAGCCGGTTTATCATAGCACAAATTATGAAATTCATGATCAAGATAACTAATCAACATACATCACTTATGTCCGTTCATATCAAGTACACTGCTGGCCACCCAAATTGCAACACCAAGAAAGACAAAATATATCACAATAAAATTTATTTTGTATATAACGTATTGACCAAGCATTAAATGATTAAATTAATAGACTTCTATGAAGTGAGGTTCCTGCCAAAATCAGTATCCAGAGTAGCCACCATAGTCGGAGATCAACGCTAACACACAACTCAGCATTGATTCAAAGAGATTTTGGATGTGTTCTTGGGGTACAGCAAACCAAACAGCTTCCACACTTTGCCAAAGTTGATCTGGTGTGGCAGCTGGGGATGTAATCTGGGTCAATCGTTGAGCAGCCATGGACCACATGTTTTCTATCATTGAGAACAAGCCGGCCAGGGAAGCAATTCTATATGATGATTGACGAAGAACACTTGGACAATACGTGCCACGTATGCTCATGCATTATCCTGTTGAAATATAGCTGTGGGCAAGCCTGGAAATTAAGGAAGAACAACTGACTCAAACATTTCGGAGATATAGCGCCGGCTGTTTAATGTACCGGTAATGTGTACTAGAATATTGCAAGAGTGATATCCAGTAACACTCCATACCATAATACTCGGTGCACGACTAGTGTGGTGGTGCATAACGCTGATCTTCAACATCCTCTCCCCACGCTGTCTCCAGACTCGAATGCCACCATCGTGGTGTTGCAGACAGAAGCATAACTCGTCAGTAAAGACAATTTCATTCCATTCTGCCATCCACATCTTTCTTTCATAGCACCATTGGTGGTGGAGACGTCTGCGGTTCTGCGTCAAGGGTAGACGAAGCAATGGACGTCTTGAGGATAGACCATTCTACTGTAAACGGCGTTGAATGGTATACGCAGACACTGAATGATTCGTTACAGACTGAATGTGTTTTGCTATGGTTCATGTTGTGGGTGTGCGATCCGTCATTGGCATGCACGCGGCTTGTTCGCCATGACGTGAAGTGAATCACTGAGGTGAATGAGATCGAACTCGTCAGAGCATCGAACCCTCCTACATCCAACGATCACATATGCGCAATACAGTTGTATGGTTTCGTTCAACACGACTACCAATTTCCATGAAAGATAATCCACAATCTCGATAGCCCACTATCCTTCCTCAATCGAACTCAGATACTTGATATAAAAATCATCGGTGTTTTCTACCAGGCTTAATTGATCGTTTTTTTATTAAAAAAAAATCGCAAGAAAAACGTGGCAATTGGTGAATTTGAAACCGTCAAATTTTTCAAGCCTTAAATAGCGCTTAGAAGTGGCGCCAGTGGCACACGTGATGGGCGTCTGCGCTGAAATTCTAATCATTTGCATATATATATTTTTAAATATTCCATATTAAGCAAACACAATATTACGATTAATATTCGATAAATATTTGAACGGCTATTACATTTTTAATGATTTTTACTGAAATTTTAATGAGTTTAGAAATATTTCTGAAAGTATCTTACAATATTTATTAACATGTATTTTGTTTATACATATCTGTCCATTAATAAACCAATTTTGATTATTCAATTTAAAATTTCGATGCGGTATAGAGATTGCGATATAGATATTTCGAATTTAGTTTTTATTTATAAGATTCTTCACTAGGGATTTTTAACATTATATAAGAATTTAAAGCATAAATATTTTATTCAATAATTATAATATCATTTAATATGTATGAGATATCTTTCAAATTGTCTATAAATAAATCATTATTTCTTCCAATTAGAATAATGGTATTACAATGGATCATTTCATTCATTTCAAATGATAATAAATTTCACTTCAGTTTATTGAATAAATCATTTGTCAACTATAAAAATTTTATCTAGTTATATTTTATTAAACATTATATTAAAAATTAATTTACAATTGAAGAATCTGTGTGATAATGTTGAAGTTTATATATATATATATATATATATATATATATATATATATATATATATATATATATATATATATATATATATATATATATATATTATATATATATATATATATATATATATATATATATATATATATATATATATATATTTATATATATATATACGCTACTGGCCATTAAAATTGCTACACCAGGAAAGCGGCACACCACACACGTGAAATTTGCATGACAGGTAGAACTTGCTGTGATATGCAAATGATTAGATTTTCAGCGCATTCATACAAAGCAGGCGACAGTAGCGACATTTACAATGTGTATAAAGCCAGAGATTTGACAGCAGTTTTCTCATACTCAATTTCCATTTCAACGCAAAGAAAGTTGTTGTAATCCCTCATGTAAGAAGAAGAAATGCCTATCAGCACGTGTCTGACTTTGATCGAGGAAAGATTATAGCCTACCGGGATTGCAGTTTATCGTACCGCAATATTGCTGCTCGCGTTGGTCGAGACCCCATGACTGTTAGCAGAATATTGAATCGATGGGTTCAGGGCAATCATATGGAACGTCATGCTGGATCTCAGCGACCTCCATCACTAACAGCAGAGAAGACAGACATCTTATCCGCATGGTCACAAGGGATCGTACAAACACGTCACGAACCCTGAGTCGAGAAATGGAGTCATTTGCAAGGCAACAAGTTTCTGGTCGAACAGTTCGACGACGTTTGCTGCAGCATGGATTGTCTGCACGGCGACCATGGCTTCGGCTACCATTGACGCTGCGTCACAGACAGGAGCACCTTCAATGGTGTGATCAGCAACGTACCTTGACGTGGTAATGGCATCACGTCATCTTTACAGATGAATCTCGGTTCTGTATACAGGACCATGATGGCCGCATCCGTGTTTGGAAGCATCGTGGTGAACGCGCATTGCCAGCTTGCATATACAGAACATGTTCGACTATTACCCTGGCCAGCACGTTCTCCTTATCTGTCACCAATTGAGAACGTGTGGTTAGTGGTTGCCGAGCGAATTGCACGCCATCACTCACCATCCACCACTGTCGATGAACTGTGGCATAGTGTTGAAGTTGCATGGACTGAAATCCTCGTACATGCCATACAATCTCTGTTTGACTCCATGCCTAGGCGGATAAATGCTGTTATTGCAGCCAGAGGTGGCTGCTCTGGGTACTGATTTCTCAAGATCTATACATCCTAATTTCCTGTAAATCTAATCACTTGTTCTTTCCACTATAATGTATGTGTCCAATAAATATCGTTCTATTATTTGCATTCCTTCTTGGTGTAGCAATTTTAATGTCCAGTAGTGTATACACACATATATATATATATATATATATATATATATATATATATATATATATATATATATATATATATATATATATATATATATATATATATATATATATATATATATATATATATATATATATATATATATATATATATATATATATATATATATATATATATATATATATATATATATATATATATATATATATATATATATATATATATATATATATATATATATATATATATATATATATATATATATATATATATATATATATATATATATATATATATATATATATATATATATATATATATATATATATATATATATTTGACATTATTATTTCTGAGGAATTGGCAATATAATTATTATAATTATTTGAAGAAAACAATTTCAAACGACGAGAAATTTCAATTTGAGAGTTATTGTAATTGCAGTAACTTAATTGACATGGATGAATTAATAATATTTATTTTGAAAGCATGATGTTAATTAAATTATTAAATTCTCCATTAAAATGATAAAGATAAGTGATAATTCGATCTCAATCAATTACATACATAACTAAAATATTTATTATATCAACTTACCTCTAAATATGTTTGTGTTAATGGTTCCTACAATAATTTTAAATTTGATTAAAGCGGAGTAATTTAGATCTGATTGGATTATTTAATGTTATTATAACATATGATCCTTTAAAGTTAATTTTTCGCTTATTGTTCCTCAGTCTATTAGTTAACAACGGTACGTTTGCTTAATAGATTTCCTACGAAACGTTTGAAAGTATCCAGCTTCTATTGATGAAAAGTGTGTATTACTTATAGTTAACATATAGGAATTTTATAACTGATAATTCTGCTGTATAATATAGTTTACTTCAGTTCACATAATATTAATCGTTTTTTTTTTTTTTTTTTATTTGGAATATTTACATTAATCCCTGGCATTCTCTGATGATTTCAGTCGCATCCACAGCTTTACAGTAACTGAAAAAGATCTATCGAAAATCAGCAGAATTAGAAATTTTAAAATGTTAAAGTTTCTAAATTTTTTAAAAGATCATGCACATTATGTGCATAGAAATTTATAATAAAATCAATATTTCACGATTTATTCTTGATATTTGATGGTGGTAATTTTTTTAAGGAACTAAATATGATTTCTCCATTTGATCATACTATTAAAAAACAAGACTGTAAAGTATTCTATTAAGATACTTACAAAAATATAATTCATTCAATTTTATAAACAAATATTTTTTCATTTCATTATAGTAACAATTTGATAAACACAATACAAAATTATGAGATCATCATGAATTTTGTTAAAATTCATATAATAGTTCACTGTCTCACTAAAAAGAAAATTTTTAAACAATCTTTTCTTTTCAGAAAAAAAACAAAGTGTTGAAATGTCTTGCGCGTACCAAAATAGAATATGCATGAGACAAAATTTTTTTTTACAACGGGAGCAATTTTTATTAGTATATTGACCATGGCATGAAACTTGTAAGTGCACTTACTATTATAAGTACCTTATTGAGATAATCAAGAAGTTTTAATGCATTTTTTAAACACCTTATAATACGCAACATTGAACCGAATAGCATAATTAAGCTTAAAAGTAAACCTTAGATGACTTAAAGTATTACATCTCCTTACTACAGAAAGTAAGTTTCGATAAGTACATTAGAAGCTTAGACTGTGTAGGCGAAAATACCTTAAAACCTTTCTGCTTAAATTTTAGAATTTTAGGAATAATTATGTTAAGTCGAACAAAATGGATACAATAAAAAAGGCTTTCGTTATGAATTAAATTGATCATTATTTCTTAAATGTTGCCAACCCACGTGAAAAACAATTCTGAAGTATTGAGAATAAATTGCTTATTAAATTTATAATATTAAAAAAAAAAACTTCTGATGGAATGCATATGGTTGCAGTCGGTCGAATTATGTTTTTTTATATTCCATCAATGCAAAATCATTCAAGGAAAGTTTGTTTTGTATTTAAGAATTAATTATATATATATATATATATATATATATATATATATATATATATATATATATATATATATATATATATATATATATATATATATATATATATATATATATATATATATATATATATATATATATATATATATATATATATATATATATATATATATATATATATATATATATATATATATATATATATATATATATATATATATATATATATATATATATCTATCTATCTATATATATATATATATATATATATATATATATATATATATATATATATATATACATATATATATATATATATATATATATATATATATATATATATATATATATATATATATATATATATATACATATATATATATATATATATATATATATATATATATATATGTATGTGTGTGTGTGAGAGAGAGAAAGTACATATAATTGTGAGAAAGGAAGGGAAGTTGTTTTGTTTTGAGAAAAATAGAGTTTTTTCAGTGAAATACATAAATATATTAATAACGATGGCAAGAATTTTTCCCGTAATGAAATCAACTTCCTCATTTTTTCCCTTTACGGAATTCTTTCACAATATCTTGCAAGAAAGGAAGTAAACATGGTAAAGAGCCCACCAGGCCAGGGAAAATCATGTTCAGTGATGCTTAAAATCCCCCATAAGCAACCTTTGCTTATGATAAGGAGAAACATTCAACCGAAGGAATCTCAAGTTGTAACTGTAAGCACTGTCGAATACTGCGCGTACTAGTGATGTGAACGAATAACCTGCTTGCAACAAAAAGAAAACAATTTTGATGACTAAGCACAAATTGCGATCATCATAGAATCAAAAATGAAATAACAGGCCTGAATGGAGAAAAATTAATGTAACGTAATAAAATACATTTTGTCTAGAAATATCTTCTTTCAGTTTTTTCATGCGACCATGAATATACGCAATGCTCTAACACACCCGATGATATAAATTTATCTAGAATCTTCAGAATTAAGCACATCTTTTTTCATAAATAATACATGATTGTATTATTTATGTTTTAATATAAAACAAAAATGAATAATGCTAGAGCCATCCAAATCATTCTCAGCAAAAAAGTGCGAAGAATTCATTCATTGTTATTCCCTTAATTTTGAAGCTGGTAATCTGGCATAAAATTCTTGATAGAAACAAACTTGAACGATTATTATTTTATCACTTATAATCACTGCCAAATTGTTCCCAAAAATAGTAAATTTTCTCTTATTTTAAATATAAAATATTTTCTTAGCTAATAATAAAATATATTTTTAGTTTATAACTAAGATTATGAAGAAAATGAGATAAACAATGCATTTTTAGTTGGTTCTTTTTCATATACATTTGCCGAGTTTAACAACGAAGTCATGACAAAGATTCCTTCAGATAATTATCAATTATTTTTTTATAATATATATATTTTTTATTTACTTGAGTGATTTGTTTCATGATTAGTCAATTTTTTACTGTCTTATGCATTTTTCTGAATTTCGTCTTTTGCATTTTCATTTTTCTGAATGGACAACGTCAGTGGTAAATATTTGCGCTCTAAATTAAAGATAATTTTTTCATAAAGTTATTTTTAGAGTACGTACATTATACTTCTAAAATGTTTTTAAAGTAAAATAGCCTCAACACATAAAAAGGTTATTGAATGACAAACTCTTCCTAGTGTCAATAAGTAAATGAATAAAAATAAGTATTTTTTACTGATAAATACTATCTCACACAAATGATTTTTTAGTGTGAAGAGCTGCTTAATCTTGATTTATAATTTGTATTATGGCGAAAACCTGAAAGCCGAAGTTTCGATGCAGTGAAGAAATTTAATTTCTTCAATAAGAAAAATGAAATCACTTTTGATCACGTGACAGAAACTTTTCAAACTATTCATTGTAAAAACAAACCATTGCTGATAAGTCCTGTGATCTGACTTAAACCTCAAAACCCAACGTTCAAAACACTATTTATTCACGGTCTTTTGAATGTCGAATTTTGACGTCGATTTTTCAATGCTTATAAATTTCTATTTCTGCAAAATAAGTTGTTAGTATTATATGCAATTTTCCCATATCTCAGTACTTTGACGATTGCTTACGTCATTTGAAATGCGAAAAAGCTTATTTGCTTTTATTAAACACCATTATATTGAAGATTTTTTCTGTTCACACACTGTACATAAACTGATTTTTCGGGATTACTCAATGGGTGGATTACCTTATATTTCTGTATAAAATTTGCAGTAGAAAATTTAAAAGAAAACGTTGTTAAAATTAAGGTTGTTAAAAAATTGCAAAATTTGAAAAGTGCAGATACTTTGCAAGGAATAGTGCATTTACTAAAATGGCTTATTCATTATATCTAATATATCATACTATTATTTAAATGGAATGTACGATATAGTAACATTGTAGATTAATGTTTCAAAAATTAATAAAAGGCAAAATTGTAATCTTACTTAAATCCTAAAACAACGAATAATAACAAGAAATATAGAAATTCTTTTTTTATTTAATACATAAATATTAAATCTAAAACCACAACTATTCGTAATTTTAAAATAAAAACTTCACTTGATTAACATCTTAGTCATTTAAATGCTTATAAATTAATATTTGAAAAATAGAAATATTATTTATATGCATTTTATTATATGAAATGAATTAAAATATTATTTTTGAAATTTAAAATAAATCATCGAGAAAGAGCATATTTGCATATTGTAAAAAGTTTAATTTTGAAAAGTTGTCTTCTATAAACTTCTTCTAATCTATATTTCGCTCAATAATTTGACAGTTTTGTGATTTTTTTTCAAAATGATATTTTCTTTAAATTGATATTCATTTAAATTTTATTTTTCGACATTAAATTAATTCAATTATCTTAGAAACTTTTATACAAACTATTATAAAATTTCCTTTATCATGTTTTATTTTTCTTGATAAATGTATTTTTATGAAAGCATAACAGAATTAGCAATAGTTAGAATTTTATTGACGCTCATATTGTGTGACATTCATCTAAATGAATATTAGATTTCTATGCATGATATGTAGGCTGTTCTAACGGAAATAAATAATTTATAACTTTTTTTATATTTTTTTGAGGTTATGCGAGATAAATATATGTAAAATAGTGTTAATTTTTCACATAAATAGTAGTGTTTGAAACTTGAATGACATATGTATTTTATTTATTAATTATACAACATAGAACTTCTTTGTTTCTATGTGCTATGATATACTGTTAACTGTGTGATATTAAATAGATTCGAAGATTTAGTTGCAATGTTTATGAGTATATGCTTCTAAATTGGAAAAAGAAGTGTTTGCTTTACAGAACAGTGAGCAAACTAATTTTCTGTATTCGGTTTTCCAGTTTTTGAGCAACAAAATATATTTTCAAACTAAAATTACAATCCCTTACTTACAACAAGGCTGTCCAAATGGACAGATTTTTTTTAATGTGTTCAATATATATTTGGTCATATTTTAATGCGTTAATTATTTATTAAAATTTATATTCAGTGCATTCTGATAAATAATACAGATACGAAATAGAATAATCGTTGATAGATTTTGCAAGGCTTTTTAAAATCTGTCAATAGTACACAGGATAGACTTCTATAGATAGTGGACGTATTCTTATGTCACAAGGGGACAAACTTGGAATCCTCAAGACATGCAAAAGTAAGAAACTGAATACCACCTGTTCTATAGTTGATGGCATCGATCTTCGAGCCTTTTACTCACATAGAATCGGGATTAGTTTTATCCACTGTTGAACTGTTGCCAAGAGAATCCCTATCAGTATCAATCAGACAATTAACCTTGCAAACCTATCAAATTTCACCCTTGTAAACACGTATCAATATTAACAAACACTTATAAATTATTTTAAAATTAATTGAGCTATTCATTTTTATTTTAGTGAAAATAAGCTTTCAATAATTTTATTTTACAATATCTATATAAAGAAATACGACTTAAAAACTAGTTAAACTTATTTGTTAATAATCAGCACTTATACAAAAAATGAATTTGAGTCATATGCATTTGTTTACATCAAAACTTTTCCTGAAAAGCTTTTCTATCTATCAAGATGCATATTTCTAATCATGAAAAATTATTTTTAAATTTATATTTCAGTTTAATAAAAAATGAGTTAATTTATTCTTAATATTTCTGACAGTAAAAATAAAATGAGAATTCCCTCTTATAACAGAAAATATATTTGAACAATATTTTACTAAAGTTTTCAAACTATGCAAGTTATAATCCATATATTTAATTACAAATATTCAAATACTTAAATCATATTACCTATAAAACAAAAGGAAGTTAAAACTAATTACTTGAACATGTGTCTTATAGTTCTATTTTTAACTCTTTGTTCATTTTTATTGCAAAGAAAGAGCTCATTAAGTTGATTTTGTACCCTTTAAAAATATAAAACTAGATTAATTAGGGAATCTATATTTTTTTCTCTTTGAGATTAAATTACTCTAACGCAACAAGCAAATTCTATTCATTGATTGCAGCAAGGGAAAAATATGCATTATTCATCCTATTATAGTTGCAATATGTATTTTCTCAGATAATCAGTTTACTTTCTCTCTTTTATGTTACTAGAAGAAGCTAAATCTTTCACAAATAAGAAGCAATGATAAAAAAATGCAAAATCTTTAAGATGCATTAAACATTTTGATATAAATTATAGTCAATGAAATATAACAATGTAGAAACCACACAATTACATCTTAAATGCTGTTAAAATAAGCATTTTTTATTTTATATTTCTTTTACAACGCACTTAATAACAGTAATCAATGCCAATTTTCTCAGGAATGTAATTTTGTTCCTTGTAAAAATTCCCTTTCAATTTATTACCCTTTTGCTTTAAATAGAAAAGATCAAAGGGACATATTAATTTTTACGAGGCTTTTAGGTTAACGCTTTTGGTTTTATTTTGGAAGAATAAAAGTAGGGAAGTGTGTATTTACGGTTTTTAAAAAATCCAGTAATAAGAAACGAATAATAGTTTTGTTAAAAAAATGAATAAATAAATAAAAGTGAAGTGAATGATGACAAATATTTTTAATACTTAAGTAAATTTTCAAATTTAAGTAATTTGCATTTTAATGATGGAATTAATAAAATTTATTAAAAGGAAAATCTAATTTGATAAAATTACTCTTCCTGAATCTTGAAATATGAATGAGACATTATTTTGTACAGCGAAGCAAACTATTTTTTTTAATTTACTTTTCTTAAGCGTTTTTTAGATGTTTTTTTCCTGTCATTATATTATCATACATAGATAAAATTTGTTCAGTAATTTAATTTTATCAGCTCTTTTTTTTTATTTCAGTTACTTTTAGGTGCCCGTCAGACATATCATCTTGTAAAACATTTTGGCACACCAAAATTATTTATCTTGTTTTAAATTATCAGTTTGTTAATAATAAAAATTATATTTTATCTGCATGTATTATAAAAAGCAAAATTGTGCACCTGTAAAAAGATACAATTTAAATGTAAATAAAAAAAACTAATCATCAACCAATTTTAAAACAAACTATCTTATTCGGATATTTTTCATTTTCTTTCCTGAAAAACAGAACATTTTATTGTTATATTTCTTATATTTTTTGTGTTGTTGTTTTATGATGCCGCTGTAAGAATGCATTTCCGATATATGCATTTGAAATTGTGGTATAATTTCCTTTCTTGTAACATATAATAAATTTAAAATGAGAATATTTCCAGCGTAGAATATTTCACTATCAAATGCAGTTTTAATGGAAGGAATTTGTTAAATTTAGAACTAATCATTCAGATTTACAAGATTTGAAAGGATATTTTTAATGTTTAATTAAAATGGAAAGAAAAATTTATTTTGAAACATTGATAATTTATTGTAAAATATATATTTACATTTTATTTTCTATTTCATTCTGTTATGTTTATTTTTCACTTTATTTATATTATTTCCAGAAACATAGTTATTAAACAAAAAATATCAAAATTTTACTTGTATTTTCTTTCAGGTATTGTAAAGTCCAAGAAATTTTACTGAATTTAAGGAAAGCTATAAATTAAATTTTATTTATATCCACAAATTCAAGGAAATATCATTATTTATTAAAACTGTGTTTCAGAACACACGCAGTGTAGCCGACAAACATTTCTAAAACTTCACAGAAATAACAAATAATATAAAATAAAACTAATACTAATGGTATACTGCCTAACATTTTATGCACGTTACAGTTTGAAACATAATTCATTTATTCATTCTGACTTTTTTTTACAGAAAATATGTAAATATTCGTATATTTTTATGAAGAGAAAAACAAAATATTCATATTCATAAAAATAGGATAAACATGAAAAAAATATCAGCATTTCAGAAAAATAGATATTCGATTAAGCCAAATTCAACATTATACTCATTAACTGAATCATAGAGATAGATTTATCATTACATTTTTCAAGGTATTTCAGAGACGGTATTATTGGCGGTATTTTGTCGTTTTTAATTTTGTTACTGTTTTTTTTACTTGTATGATAATAAACAATTTCGGATATTTCATATATCACCTTCGATTAAAAAAACTTGCATAAAAAGATTTAATTATTTAATTAAATAAATAATAAATTATCAAAGAAAATATAATGTATAATCATATTTTTCTCATTTATTAAATATTGAAACTCCTCATAAAATCTACAGTTTCTTATAAATTATAGCTATTGAAAAATATGGAAGTTAACTAAAATTGCATTTTGTTTCAAATAAAAGTTAACTGTGCTGAAATATTTGATGCATCGCTCTAGGAGGATAAATTATAAGTTTGATAAAAAAACAGTATTTTAATAAGATAGTGAGATAAAAACAATTGACGCGTGAAAAATACCAAAAAATGAAATGTGATTATTTACTGAAATATTCAGAAAATTCTTTATTTAAAATATCTTATTCTCAAAAGAATCAGATTCCAAAACAAACTTATGAAGTGATAAGTTAAAGTTCGAATGGAGTTAAACATTCTGTTTATATATAAATGAAGAATTATTCTTGGACAGTATTGTTATCTTTTCAGCTGTGTAAATTCGATAACACCGCTTAGCAAGCAGAGCACTTTCTGGAGTTCCACAATAGATGGCGCTTTGTGAAGTTCTGGTTTTGAATGCCATTAGCTGGATAAAATAATGTCACTTCAGTTGACCAAACAGCAACGTTCAACTTTCTTCGGTTTTCGCGCGGGAGAAAAGATTTCGAGTTTCTTTGTCAAGTACCGAAACTTCACTCTTTGTTTCCGACGAAACTCATATTTCTTCTTTATGAGGTAAGGCACATTCATTCTTCAATGCTAGCTTTTTTTTTTTATTTTTAATTTTGCGACGCTTTCAATATTTTCTTGTGATACGACAGAAAAAGTTTTTAATGCGAATTTTATTGGCATAATAAATCTCAGACATTTGGTAATAAATAGATTGTTGCATGTTGCTTTGCAATGAGTTTTATATTTTGCTCTCTGCTGATAGTTTCCTTTAATTTTTTTTAAAAACTATTTATTGTAAAAGAAAACTCTTATCAACTAAGAAAATGCTTTAAGTGAATACTTTTTATTGGTATTTTAACTGTAATTGAAATTTCTTTCTCGTCAGATCATTTTCAAAAATAAATTAATTTAATAACTTTTCCTAAAATTTATCTAAAATGTAAAATTTATTTATTTATTTATTTTTTTGCTTTTTAATGCAAAAATTTAACTTTATATTTAATACATAGAGAATTTTTTTTTTTAGAATTTTCCATTTAATTTGTAATAATTTTAAATGTTTATAAAATTGAATGAGATTATTCGAAACAAAATTAAATAGAAAATTTATGTAGATTTCTTGCTTTCTTCAAAACTTTTTCCTTCACACATGTTTTTAACTGCTTAGTTTTACTCGACGGTGCAATTCAACTAATAATGTTCTCTCCTGAAGTTATTGACTCCTGTTAAAGGCTGTCAGATACTTAGTAACAACGTTTTTATTTAGAATCTCTTAACACAAAAGCTGAAGTTAAACATTTACATGCTTTTTTAACAAGGAGAAATACTTTACTTTCCAAATTTTTAGTGATTTTTCCTTCTAAAATTATAATAATTTATAAAAATGTTTATGTTATAGAAATATTCTTTAAAAAATTCAGAAAACAAATTGGATGGTGTTTTTAATGAAAGTAACACTTATGTAAAATCATAGAGCAGCATATAATATCATTTGTAAACCTCATTGTAAATAGTAAATTTATCTTGAAAATAGTTATTTATGTTAAAAGACAAGTTATATTAAAAGAATATGCTATTTTTTATATAAAAATAATACAAACGTGGAATTTTAATATCCCTTAACTTTTTTTATTATAAGTGGAAAAATAAACGATGGATAAATTATCTGAAAAAATACAAGCAAAAAATGCTTATGGACAACAAGAATATTTTCAAATACTTATTAAGTTTGCTAAAAGTAATTATTCCAGATGAAAAGAATGATGCCTAGCATAAAATTCATTGTCGGTTGTCATGATTATCATAATCTTCCCTGATCTTATAATTACAGTAAAATTTCTAGCAAAGTACTTAGAAATATTCTTTCTAGAATAAATATTCCTTAAATTCGAATAAATTTCTCTTAAAAACATTTTTAATTAAGAAATTATTTTAAATACTCTCTAATTAGTTCTAATATTACTAAGTATAAATTCGTACGTTTTTACAGAAAATTAGAGACATAAAATAAATTCCATAATTTCATTGTTTTAATAATTTATGTTAACGCATTAAACGATTTTCAAAAATAAAAAATGAGTGTTTGATATTGTTCCTTAAGAAATAATTTAAATACTTGTTATGGAATTTTCGGAATGATAGATGTAACCTAAGATAGCTCAATATTTTATCACGATCAATCTTCAGAAAAATAAAATTTATTTAAGGAAACAAGTGTTAAGTTTGCATTAGCAGAAATATATGCGATCAATATAATACTTATAATACTTTTTTACAAAAGCTCAAATGAATTTATGAATTATTTAATCTTTACCATTATTTTAAATTGTATCGATATATTTTAAACAATTAAAAATTAAATTAAATAAATTTGGTGGCAAGAGTGCAGTACTAATTCATATAATACTAATAAATAGATATATTAGTAGAATTTCTTTTATAATATTGCACCCAATTTCATTTTCGTTTATATAGATACATTTAAAAAATACAAAAGTTCTTAAAAGTAGTTTTTTTTAAATTCAATCTCAATGTAACGTTCCATTTTCATAAAAATAACAGTAATGTAATGTATTATTTGCATAAATTTTGAATCCAGAAAATTCTGATTTAAATGCAGCATTTTTGTGTTCTGCATTCTTGTATTGCTATGACATCAAATTAATATAATTTAAAATATCCTACTTACGTTTAACATAAGTGTAATGAGAATAATGCGCTCACTCACACATTTTATGTTTAAAATTTTCATATTAATTTTATCTTGTGCTTTTATTTTTGATAATTTATTTCTGATGTTTTTAAAAGTCATTAGAAAAGTGCAAACAATTTTAAAATTATTAAAATAAAAAGAATTTTTAATAATTTAAACTATGATTTATTTAATATTAGTAAAAGCCCAAACGTAACTGTGTAATATATTATAGTTATGTTTAATACAATTAAAATATTGTGCATTTTATGTTTAAATCACTTTGTTAATTTCTTCTTGGACTTTCACTTCTTAATTAATTACTTAGGATCGTTTTAAAAATGAATAATAAAGCAAATCTAAAAATGTACAAGTTATTTCTTAAAATGTTAAAAATTGTTAAGCAAGTAATGAAATCTTAAAAAAACATGTAAATTCCGAACTCAATTGTTATTTTTCTTCTAAACATATAAAAAAGACATAAAATGCTTATAATTTTATTTAATAATAAAAATAAGAATAACGTATAATAACGTCTGTGTTGTTATTAAAATATAAACTAATGACAGACCCCATTTTGTATTAATATATTTGCAAAACATTAATTCAGTGTGCGAATAAAATAACTTGTAATAGTCTGTTTTAATGAAATATACTGAAATGTCTGATAGATAATATTTTATACAATTGCTACTACACTAATATACATTTTGAAATATTATAGTATATATTATAATTCATTTTTGATAGGATACCTTAAAATCTATTAAAATTTTTGTGTTATTTAATTAGAAAAATGTTTCATAAACGACTTGTATATAACAGAGGTGTTCCTGAAAAATTACCACATTAATTGAGAAATAGGCCATAATAAACATTTAGTTGGCTATTTTCTTAAAAGCAAATACTTAATAATAATCATTTATAAAGAAAATTTGTAAAAATAGAAAATTTATAATGTATATGACCTTTATTACAGTCGAAAATAAATTATTTTTTTATACGACGCAGAAATCAGACTAATATTTAAAAACCCTCGTTAAGGAGATAAAGTTATTGTTAATAAATGAACAGAAGCACTCTTTCAAGCTAACGTATTTTTGAAAATTAAGTTTCTAATATAATGATGAAAAAGTGGAGATCTTTACTTTTTGAAAATGGAACATTGACTTTTTGAATGTTTATTACATAACATGCTTTCAAATTTCACAGAGGACAACGTAACAACCGATGACTCCTGTAAGACATTTCAATAACCACCGCATATAGCCACTCCTACAAACATTTTATTAAGAGTAAGTGAAATTTACATGCATAAGATATGAAACCTAAAAACCTCAATCACACGTCTTAACAGAATTGTATGCAGGAAGCAGTAACAAAAACCAATGTTTCCTTTTGCATCTGAGGCAAGGATCGAACCTAAAGTTTTCGTCTAAAGGACGTGTTTCTCCATGGTAAATCTTTCATGAGAAATTTTCTTGAGTATTTACTGTGTAATTAAATAAATATTTAAAAAGGAATTCATAGAAAAAAATTACTCTTTTTTTCTGCCTGCCACCACCTTTTATGATGAAGCTATTTTATCTTACTTTAGCTTATACTTATACCGTGGTAAATGCAACAAAATATATCATCATTTGACATCCTGTATAGCCACCGAAAATACAACTGTCAGACTCCCGAAAATACAACTGTTCAGCTAATTTTTCTGTTTAAAACTTTGAATGTAAGCACTGCTCCTGTCTGTCCAAACTTAATAATTTCATTTGATCTTTAAGATCTTTCATTGATTTGTGTTTGTATTCCAGTCACTGGGGTCTGTAAAAAAAGCATCTGTAACACGTGTCTGTAACTAATGTCTGTATCATTGATAGAAATCAAAATAAGTGATTTAATGTAGCTTATTGGTCAACCTAACGGGAGTTTGTATTTCATTTGAACACTCAAAAACATCCACTGTGATTTTGATTTTTAAGAGGAATTTTCATACATAAAGAATTCACACGGGAGAAAACTGCAAAATTCTCAAATAAATTCTCCTTAACAGAGTTTCATGCAGAAAGAACAGTCGTAGAATATCTTTATTTCTGCTATACAATGACTGAGAGGGAAACCAAGATATTTTAGTGTTCTACAACAAGTTTCCATGAACTGATTGAGGAATTAGATAGAGAAATTTTTTAAAATATATTTTATGTGTTAGCTTGCTTTCCTGTGCTATATTAAAGTGGTAGGTTCTTTAGCTTCCATCATAATTGTATCAAATACTTTCTTTTTCAAATTAAGATGATGTATGCACCAGCATTTTGAAATGTCATTATTATTTATTCACAAGCGAATGATTATATAAACCATCTATAGCTTCATAATGTGCTATGTCATATATATAAAATAACCCTGAAACAAGCAATTTAAAAATTGAAACATAATTTTGTGCTTAATTTCTCAAGGATAAACGTTCATGTTTTTACGTGTCCATAAAAGTACATCAATATGAATGTTTTTATTTCTTAGTATTCAATAATTATTTTACATTTGTAATTCTTCATCATGTAAGCTGAAAGATTAGTTGCCATTATGCATCTAAATTTCTTCAAAGCAATGTAATTAAGATAAGTTAAAAATGATATTATTCATAGAACGCACAAAAGTTTCTTTTTTATATCTCGTTTTTATATAAATTTAAAAAAATTCCTTTGTAACTGCAACCTTGTTATGTTTCTTAGAAACAAAACATATTAATTGTTTTGCTTTCTTGCCATAAAACTTGTGTTACATTTCAAGTTTCTAAAATTATATAAATTTTCAAAATGAAAAAAATTTGATAAATAGAAATTTGGTACATATGTAAAATTTACTGCGAGTCAGAAAATGATTACAAAACTAAATGCAATCACAACGGATATATCCCGATATAAAAATAAAGCTACTGTCAAAGCAGAAAACATGAAAATATTTCACAAATCCAAGTCAAAAGTCTTAGAATTGTAACTACTTATGAAATTAAAAGAAAATACTCTTATACTCATAGTGAAATAATTAATGAATTTTTAGAAGAAACTATGTTATATCCAAAAATCTATTTATATTATCATGATATAGATCCCTTGGGGAGTTGATGGTACGCAACTACTTTTAATAGAGCACTATTTCTTTGTTGGTATAGTTAACATCCGATGACCTAAGCTGACAGCTGCATACTGTGAATATCTTATTTATCTAACTATATGTAATCACATAAAGTCGCAACTTTGTATCACCGGGCTTCATGGTCAACAAATACGAGTTTGTCTTTGGGAATTCTTAGGGAATCCCATTATCTCTGTAATGATTTATAATCACGATGAAACAAGAATTAATATAAATAAATGTACCTCAATCTATGATGATTCGCGTATAAGGATAAAATTACCAACATAGGATGACATCTTGGTTACCTGTAGAATGAAATCATCTATTTGGATGAATATTATCGAGAATCAAATTGTAAGTTCAATCGTGTCTTTTTACTAAAAAAAAAAAATATCTGTGGATGGTGGTAACGACAATAAAACAGGTAAATATTTTATTACGTTCTGGAAGAAAGAAGGACATATAATAATATCAATCGCTCTTGAAATCCTTCTTCACGTACCTCTTGTACAAATTGTGTACATTTGTTGTTGATTAAGACGCATGTACAGATTTCAAAGGAGCTAATCCACCCCAATTTTTTTGCGATTGTAGTTCACTGATAGTAGTGGCAGTTAAAAGGAATTTAATCCTTTGAATGGATTTGTTCTGCCTTTCTAAAGCACTGTGCCAAAAAAATCGCAGATGTTTTTCTGTTTAATTTATCAATCAGAGAGCGAGTGTTGCTTGCAACTGTCCATCTTCCACCTTGTAGTGTTTTCTCTCATGGTAATTCCGTGGTTTCATTTCAAATTGTATGGTTAGTATTGTTCCATTAGCAAATGTATTTATGAATGTAAAAAATAAATTATGAGTTGAATAATATAAACATTCACACTACTTCTAAAATGCCTAAATAATTTTTTTTAGCATATTCTTTAAAAATCGAAGTTTTCAACTACTTTATGAATGTCAGATTTGCATGCCTCATTTAAGATTCTGTGTATTATGTTTTGAATACTTAATTATTCGGGCACAAAACTAATTCCGGTTTGATTGGTTTCTCTCCAATCTGTTCAGAGAGTTAAATTTTTGTTAATAAAGATTGCATTTTTAGGATTTTTAAGAAACTTTTTTTTCATACCCATAAATAATTATACTGCTGATGAGAATTTGGTAATGTATTGCTTTACTATCCAATTCGTTTTTTTTTTTTTTTTTTCACAAAAGGTGTTTAATGCTGCCAATTGCAAATATTTGACGTGAAGAACAAAACTTTTAAATTGCTCTCGTTATAAAAGTTGTATCTGTACGGGGAATCATGTTAATATAATTATCTCTCAAGAATTTCTGATTCGAATTACCGAAAAAGAAAGCAGTTCGGTTGTATTGTATCTTCATTAGAAAGGTTATAAACCTTTTGAAGTTCCCTTAGTAATTTTTACTATTTCTGCTGGAAACTATGCATTTTTATTGTACTTAATTTTTGGAAGTACGTCATACTATGCAGTGTTAAGGTGCATGTAATCACCTTAGCTTGTATATGTACATAAATTAAAAAAATACAATGTAAAAATTATTTAAGTTATATTTTAACATAGTTATCAAGGCCATGGTAACCTAGTAGTTAGGGCATCGGACTTCCGTCTGAAAGGGGCGGGGTTCAATTCCTAATGTCACCAAATACCCACCAAGTACATGCGATTTACGTGTTTGTTAAATCTGTGGAATCAAAAGTCCGTCGGTTTATGCGTAGTTACCATAGGTGTAATGGTCTAGAGAAAATTTCCTCCCCCTCCAGATTAATGTCAAAATTGAGGGAGTGATTCCTCTAGTGGTGCCATATATCAGAGAAGTTTAGAGAAAATTATTACTTTCACCTTCACGATATTCTGATTAAACGAAAGACGTATCCTAGAGGCTTAAATTCATATAGCTTACGGCATAGCAAGCTTGGCTTGATTTTTCTAAGTGTCATAAGCAATAACAATATATAGTTATAAAAAATGAAGGAAATGTCCTAACATTGTTTGCAATATATATTTATAATGTTCCCAATAATACAACACAAATGGCTTCATTAAATATAAAATGTTATTAAAAATCTATAAATTTCAATAAACTTAGAATGCATGAAAACAACATTAAAATGATATTAGATACATCGTTTTGTCATTCACGGGAAAGAAAGAAATTACATAGAGAATTAAAAAATATACCTATATTGACAAAATAGTTTACAAAAATTGAGTTTAGAACTTACTTGAAGTATGATAAATTTCACCTTTTCATCAATTTCGCATTAATAAGCTTCTTCACTTAAGTAGAATTTGTCTTTTCTATTCAATTCATCTGTTTTGAATAAAGTTAAGCGAAAAAAGGTTGATTGACCCTCCTGGACATCTGATCGTGCCTAACAATGTCTCCTGCCGGATAGTTAGGATTATGTCCGGCATTGCGACAGCTAACTCATTAAGCAGCTCTTCAGAGCCTCCTAGAGACTGCGATATAAAATAGTTTCGTAATGCCCATTCATATTTAAAATAGATAATGCAACACGTGTATAGTAATTAATTTTTTACAAAGTGACAATATTGAGTACTAGAAACTACGATTTATATTTGGTTTTGATTAGAACATAATTTCATATTGCGTTTTACAATAGTGATAATTCAATTTTATTTATGGTGATAATTCTATATTTTACTCATAAATTCGAAAATTGTTTAGCACATAATAACTTCAAAGCAAAATGCTACAAACTTCAACATTTTATGATTATTTTTCCTCAAAACTAAAGTTTCTTATATTTTTGTTCGACTATTTGCGTTTAATGAAAGTAATCTTTTTTTACTAACTGGATAATTCTGTTGTAATTGTATTTTCTTATTAAAAATATGAAACTATAAACATTTTTAATGTAAAAGATTTCTCAGTGAAAAATTTGATTCTTTCTTTCCTTTAAAAATATTCTAAGATCTTATAATTAAAACTTTGAAACAAACCGTAGTAGTTAATTCTTAGGTGAGAAATTAACATGGAATATTCGAAATGATTATATTTATAATCAAGACCATGGTTGCCTGGTTAGTTAATGCCGGTTGTTCATAGTCACATTGTCTTCCAAGTTCAATGATACTTCTGAGCGTCGTAGGCAAACTCTGGTATTTTTCTGCTTGGTTACAACTTCAAAATCAAGAGAATTTACACACATTTAAAATTATGAGATGTCATCACTTCTGCATGTTGTTGGGCCAAGCAGCGGCACTGAACGACGTCATAACCAAATGCACGGGTACTTGATATAAAAAAAATATTAGCAATCTATATTTTAAGAATAAAATTTAATTTAATATATTTTTATGTGTAAACAATTTCCTTTTATTACGTTAAAAGTTGCATACTTTAATAAACTTTAATCTATTCATATATTTTTAATTTATCATCTGAGAGTTTAGTGAAAGTTTTAGACATACTAAAATTAATGAGAAAAATGTCCAAAATTATTTTTTTACGTTACTGTGCGAAAAAATAATTAAAAGTTCAAACACTGTCCCACGAAATCAATAGTTACTGTGATAATCGAAACTTCCTCTTTTTTTTAGCTTCTTTTAAAAGATTTAGACTTCCGAAAAGCATGAGCAAACTTTCCTCCAAACCATTTGCTAATGACTTTTTTTTTTTAAACCTGAGTTAGGAAAACGATTTCAAATAAATTAAAGACATCGCTTAATCTTAGATTAACTTTCACTTTGATTGACTGGGAAAGAATTAATTTTGGTTATTTTTGCTGACTAAAATTATTTAGTTTAGGATGTTTACACACATTTTTTTTTCTTCACTCATGAAACCAATTTACAGGATATATAAATATTTTTATGTTCTCTTTTTTATCAAAGTTTCAGCGTGGGAAATGTTTAACTTTTTTTTTTACTGCAAAATTACGAAAAATATACATTAATGTACCCTTTGGCAAAAATTGATGATTTTTCTCCGACAAGATTATTTTGGGCATGTTAAAAAATAAAATGGCGCTTAAAACACCATAGATCAACCAGAAATAAATCAACAGCACCATCAATATGACGCAAGAAACTGAGAACTCTTATGTATAAGCCACCAGAAGTATTATCTATATGCAAATATATGGTCCCTACTTCTTATATATTAAAAAAAGCAATTACTACATAATTCTGTCTTACTTTAATCTCAAGCGTGAACTATAAATTTATTTCATGATTATAGTTTAAATTTATATATTTTACAACTTTTAAAAACATGCCAATATATTTATGTTGCAGGATATTAGACATTAATTGTAGATAATATCAAATATATTTCCCTGTTGTATTTGCATGTCTTTTACATTTAGGATATATCCCTTCTTCTGGAACATTAAATGTACAATGTTCATTGTACCAAATGTTTATTTAATTATCTTTAAGAAGGCTCAGAAATAATTAAGCATTAAAATTGGGGAGTTTTGTATTAGTTATCATATTAAAAGTTTGTAAAATATAACTGAGATAATATCTAACAACTAACTATTTTCAATACTTTCTCAATGTAATTTAGTAAAGATTTATACATTTATTAATGAATATGCAATTATTGAATTCAAATACGGATAAAGAATTATTTTCTCTCAAAAGGAAGATACATTTTGTTCAGAAACTTAAATTAAATTAATCAAACTCTTCTGAGTTCCATCAAACAGAACAATACGGCATAATCAGTTATATCTGAGGGAAGGAAAATAAGAAAGTTTTGAATAGACAAATTTTATGTCAAAAATGATTAATTCTCAGGGCATTAGCATTTTTATATTTATTCATTGTTTTATTTTTTACGTTAAATAATTGTTAAGTTCATGAGAGTTCATTAATTTATCAATAATTATTTGGTAAAGTTTGATTATTCTGACATTTTTGTTTTATTCATTAAATATTGTTAATATTTTTGATAATGTGTCTGGACATGATTAAACATATACGCGACTAACATAATATTAAATATTTCGAAACAGCTAAAAGAATTATTAAGAATACTAAACAGATTAAAAGAAGTCAAAGAATAAAGTTATATTAAGTATTTTAAAATATAATAAAATAAATAGCGATTTCTGATAGAAATTGAATGAGGGCCAATGCATTTAGGAAAGAAAAAAATTTATGACATTAACACATAATATTTATGACATATTTAAAATTTTAAATCAAATAGAAGCCTTTCTTTTTAAATTAAATAATTTTATTACTTGTACTAAAAAGGTTTTTTTAAAAAATATTTTAAGCAAATTGAACAATGAAAAAGGAAATAAATTTTCATAGTTTTTTTATCATTCTCTTAAATAATTAAAATATCAAATAATTCCTTCCAAACTATAATTAATGAAAGATATTTATACCTATTAATTCAATTTTCACAAGTTACACTAGAACACATCCTTCTGTGTCTGGAGCTATCCCAGCAAGATTTATATGACGATCCTTATATGATGCTAGATTTTTTAGGGGTGTTTCACGTTATGGACCTGGTCTGGCGCGGCTGGCAAAGGGAGCATATAACAACAGTTTCAAATTCTTAAAAATCTTTAAATATTTTATCTCACGGTTTTTTTTTTTTTTTTTTTTTTTTGTCATATCAACAATAAAATAAGATTTTGCGTTGGAGATATATGTCATAAAATGAACTTGCTTTTAGTTTCGTGACACTTAGACCATTCTTTTAAATGAAAACAAAACTAAACTTCTATTATTATTTTTTTTAGAAATTACTTATAATCTGTTTTTGAAATTCATTGTTGATTTCGTATACAAGGAAATTTTCAAATACCATAATAGGAATCGTGATTACAATGATCAAAATTTATTTCCTTGAAAGAAAATTATTAAGGAAAATATTAAGGTGATATCAAATTATTCCTAATTTTATCTAAAGGTTCCTTTATTAAAGCTCTATACAAAGATCACAATTTGAAAAATATATTTTTTTAGTAATTTTATAGATAGTCCATTTTATTATATTGTCACTGAAAGCTTTTAATACATTTTAACAACTAAATATTAAAAAATATTTTTTACACTGAAGAAATGAAGAAAATAAATAAGTAACAGTAAAGTGTTTTCTTGTATCAATAAAAATATTCCGTGCGTTTTTTTTTTCGTTTTTAATTTAAAAAATTTCCTTTTCTTTTGGTGAATGTTTTTAGAATCTCCTCACTAATATCATTAAATACTCTACTTAGGCATGCATTTATTAACATTAATAAAATGTACTAAATTTTCCAGCTACAAGTTTTTCTCAGTGAAATCACGTATAAATAATTTCCGATATAGATTCAAGGAAAATATAATGAACAAAGAGATGTAGAGAAAAGTCGTCTTTAGTTTCCAGCTCAAACTCACCATCAGTGCTTTGTCTAATCTAGCGAAATTAGAGATAATGGTAGATAAGCACATATAAAAACGATATGCACTCATTTTATCATGTAATATATCCTAACAAACATTTCTGAATCTGGATGTACATTTAAAAAATAAACGCTTATTACTTGATGTCATTAATTGTGTTAAGTACTTTTTTTAGTAGTATAACACTCAAATTATATCTTTTATTTTATAAATCTGCGTAATATATTGTAATAGTATATATAATGTACAGTTAAGTTAGCATATGTGTTTTTAATGCACATTTGTTTCATAAAATTATGAAATGAAAAGTTTGTGTACACGATTATAGATCCTTACATTGTAAAATGAATAAATTTTATGCACCTCTTATTACGACAGGAAATGTAATGCAAAGTAATTGTTTTCGCCATAAATTCCTATTCAAACAACAAAATAAAACGGGAAAAAAATTAAACAATGTTCTTATGTATTTCAAAAAATGCGCACTATAACTGCATTAATATATCTACACTATAATTTAATAAATGTAAAAAGTTATTTTATAAAAAAAATCATTTTCAGTGTTAAAGTATATTAATAAAATGAACTTTATTTAGAAATCTAAGTTGTAAATTAACGATATTATCATACATGTATCCTCCATTTAATTTTGAATATTGGAAATGTAGATTCCCAGTTTTGTCTCTAAGAGTGCATTTATAACTTGATATTCCTTTTGATTAAAGAAAAATTCCTTTTATCATATAAAAGGAATATTATCCGTAAAATTTTGTTAAAAACTTGTTAAATTATAAATTATGTTTGGTTCCCTTATTATAAATAAATAACATTAGGAATAAAAATCAACAAGAAAATTAATTTTACCTATTCATCATTATGGATAAACACTTTTAAACTTGCCATTAGCTGTTTTCTTTACCATGATCCGTTTTATTGAAATATATTGTTTTATTTCTACTAAATAATATTTATATTTAATTTTATTTCAAATTTGTTGACATAAATAACAAAATGTAAAAATTTGTCTAAAAAAGATGTTATTTCTGGAAGTTGTTTGTTATTATATTGTACCTTTTTCTTCATAGAGATGTTATGAAAGTTCTGACACACAAACGCTGATTTCTGTTGCGAATGAAATTGTGAAAGAGCGTATATCTGACTATGTAATTGTCTCCCTGTTTGACATCACACAACCTAAAGCATTTTAATCTCAGTACCTTAAATTTCTTATAAGAGGCATTCAAATATAGTATATATTTACATATGGAAAAAGCAGAAATCCTAAAAAAGCCCAAACAACACATTCTAACAAACGCACTTACATAAAAGAGTAATGCTAATAGCTTAATATTTAGCAGTGACTGGGATTGAACCGATAACATGCGGTCTGAAGAGTGCTGTCTTACCTTCAAGTTACTGGTTTAGTTTTGTTGCTGTAAAACCATTGCAGATAACTCTCTCTTTCAGCTTAACATTGGTTTAAGAATTATTGATTTACTTTAAAGGTTCTATTGGTACAGATGCTTCATATCTCTACTCATTGATCCAAGAAACCAGATGTAGATTGAGCTCTGTGGTCGCTTTGGCTGCCCTTTTTCCAAGTTCAGCCACTACGATCCTTTCTGATAATCATTTTTTACTAAGCTTTTCCTTCTATCAACTATTTTTATTTATCTATCGTATTATGCTTTGCTGCATACTTGTGCTGATATGCATTTTAGTTACGCTACCCCTAAGAAAAATTTTAAGTTGGGATACTTCTATCTGAGTTTGCCCAGCTTTAAACTACCTCAATCTTTCATTATATTACTTTATATATGAAAAAAGTTGTTGCTTGGATTATGTTTTAATACTAACGAATCGTATTTTAAAATTCCACTTTTATACATAGATATATTTATTATTCTGATAGCCAATTGTGACTTTAATATAAAATACTTTGCTATACATTTCAAATTTTTCTATCTTCTTTTAAGCAAGCTAGTTATCAATAGATAATACAACTGCTAAATCCTGTAGCAGAGCAGGATTTAGCAATATAGTATATTGCTTATCTAGTCTCTTATTAAAAAATGTTTTTTTTAATTTTTAAGTCCCGAAGTCATCATATATCTAATTTCAATTGAAATTTTTATTTCAATAAATTATCTTTGTATTTTTGGAATATTATTCAAAATATTATTTTTTAAAATACCATTTGCCATTTTGACTTACAACAGGAGACGACGATGACGTTGAGATAAAAAATTAATTTTCAATACATTTATATAAAAGAAAAGGTTGTGTTAAAACAATCCCAATGGATTTAGATAAAAAAAATATGTAGCAAGAGTTTGTTATACAAATATTGCATATGAATTTTTTCTGGTAAAACGTTGTTACGTTTCTTATTATTTAGAAAAGCTTCTTTTTTCTTTTTCTGAATTTGATCTAGTTTGAATTGCAACCAACCACTACCGCAGTATATTTACGATATATACGTTGAACGAGAGCACTCTAGAAAACTTTTCTCAGTATGTGATGGCAAGTCACAAAGAAGGCAACATGTTTCTAACTAAAGTAACATAACTTTAGATGGAATGCAACTTATTTTAACGTGTTTGTGTTCCTCACCTCTGTCGAGAGTCCGTGATTGTCGACAAAGCATGAAATAAATGGGTGCACGATGTTCAATAGCATTAAATATCATAATAGGTGAATCTTGCTTGGCAGGTAGTCTTGCTAGGTAGGCATAAAATAGACACGTTATTCGGATTTCTATAAGGAATAGTATAGTCAGGTCATGAATTCTGAGCTACGGAAAAGAGCCGTTTGCAAAGCAAATGACTACACGCACAGTTTGATAGCATTTGCAACACTATTGCCTATCAATTGTGGTTTGCAATACTTTGACGTTACTTCACAGCAACGTATTGTGATGTGATCAACGACTGACCTGAGAGAAGGAATGATGAGACTGAATTGCATTTTATGGTGGCATTGTTTTTTTCGGTGACTTCCTGTTATGTTTCAAGCAACATCATCAACTGATCGCATCTGTAGGTAGGATCTTATAGAATACGCATTGAGAACCTTCCTGACTCTCTGACTGTTCTATCGTTTGAAGTAATGGTATCGGTTGACATTGCTTGCAAGTCTCCTTTACGTATTTTTTTTTTTTTGGGATTGATGGAACTTTCAACAATTTTACGTTGTTTCTGTTGTATTAATTAGCCTTTATACCTTATTCGATCCATTCGACATGCTATGATTTTATCTTAACAATACATGACCTCGAATTTGCAATATTGTACAGACATTCTATGATACAGAAAATGTTCGTTTGTTGTTCTGGTTAGCATGTAATTCAAATCTTTCACTAATGAAGAATATCTAATAAATATTTGCCAAGTGTCTGGATCAAACCACATGGCAGTGATTACGATCAATAAAAATTGTTGTAAAGTGTTGAAATTGCATGGTCGAACTGATATGCTACGAGTTTTGACACTGACTAAGATCAGGATAATTTTGTTCAAAGCTTGAATGGACCATTCCAGAGCCCAAATTTTAACATTATAACAGCATTTATGATACGAATTAATGGTAATTTATGATGTCTCTTAACCATCTGAAATCAATGGTTGAACAGATCAGTCTTCATTTTCATCAGAAAGGAAGTAAAGATTGCCATTGTAAAAACGCCGAGGAAAGTATTTTCGTTGGCTTCCCTTGCTGCAATAAGTTGGTTATAACATCTACAAATGGTGAATAAACATTGCTATCTTTTTTTATCTCTGGTGTCCAAATACTTAGTAATGGATACAATATATTGATAAATTATTTTTCAAAGAAAAAATTATTATTTTCTATATTCATATAATTGGATCAAATATATTTATGTTCTGCTTATGAATATGAAGAACGCTAATATTTTTCTATTTGGTAAAGTAGAAAATACACAAATAATTAATACACCAAAGATACTTTTCTATAATTATTACCAGTGGTTTGGAAAAGTATGGAAAACACTGTCAAACCATGAGTAATATTTTTTCTAAATCATTTAAATAAATTGATTTAAAATTTTAATTTAAATATTCAAATCATAAAAGAAATCACATGCTGCCTATTCATTTCTCACCATAAAACAATTGTTACTTATTGCTTAAATTCTATCCAAAAAGATTCAAATACATATATGTGTATTTGAAATATGTATATGATAGACACAAATCACATACTTTCTCAACAAGCAATTAAATTTCTAATGCATGAATAGAATATCCTATGTAATAATTCTGTTTATAGCAATTTTAACGATGCATATTCCAGAATTCTATTCCGTGATACTTTTCGTCAGTTAACTTCTTTATAAGTGAGTTTCTGATAAAGTAAACTTTAGTTTAGAAATCTGATTTTCCCCCTTTCGTTATTAGTTTTCCTTAAATGACTTTGCAGATAGGTAATCCTGCTCATGGGTCGATAATCCTTTAGCTAAGATTTTGCTATACGATGTTAACGTCTTGATGTACTAAGTTAACAACCGCAATCACGTAACCGAAGGAATTTGTCTGGATTACTTAATGCTACGGCATCACAGCAGAATTGCGGATTACCTAGATAAGTACATCAGAGTTGAAATGTATTCCAGTTAAGGAATTACTAACTTGCAAGAAATTTGATATATTAGTTTATCTAAATGTATGTATACATACATATATTTAAATTTTAAACATTTATATATATATTTATATAAGATCAGTATTGATTCTTATTGAACTCATTATTCAAAATTTAACAAATTTTCTTTTTTTTTTCATGAAGAAAATTATATTTGACTTTCTTTTTTGTATTTTAATTTAATTATAGACATTTCAAAGAGCGTGTGTTAAGAAATACTATAGATTGCTAAAATGTTTTAGGCTTTTGTTAAAATAAATTTAATTAATATGACAAAAAGTGAAGGAAAAAATATAAGGAACAATTTTCCTTTTTTGTTTTTAATTCTTAAATTGTTTTTGGCTTGATCCAACATGGAAATAGAATAAATTTCCCTTTTGTCATTAGTGGTGAACATTAAACGGCAAACAATGGTTTCACATAAAATTCTTCGAAAACTGAAATAAATTTTAAAGTACGATTTGTAAAATGAGAAAACAATCAATATTCATAATTTTTCTAATTATTGTCTTGTTCCAGCTATGCTAGTATGGGGTGCGCTGCTCCACATTTCCACCTAAACCGTAATTTGGTATGGAGTCCGAATACCTCAGTACACACATGCTATAAGTACCCGTTTATAGCGTTGGCAAGCATTCACAACCCATTCATAGAAAGAAAGAACAAAAACAGGAGAGAGAAAAAGAAAGAAAGTACATCCATGTCCGAACTGATATTCAAACCTAGGACCTCCCTACTACAGTCAGGCACGCTGACCACTGACAGGGTGGGTGACAACTTCACTAGTATCTTTCACAAAAGTTAACAACCTGATTTCTCACAACACTTCAATGGATATTGAATGCCAATATTTTTTGATTAATTCTTTAAGAATTAGCATATCATTAGAATTTACATTTTTAAATGATGGTGACATGCACAATAAATGGTTATACAAATTGAATCACTGGTCCTGTTCTTTAAATGGAATATTAAAGTTTAGTTTTACGTAGTTTAAAAACAAAAACTTAAGAAAAAGTATAATAAAAGTAAGCGAATAACTAAAGGTTTATCGATATTTAGTCGTAAAACTACACGTTTATCCACATGTCCAAAAAGATCGAAATTATTATGTTATTATTTTGTACACATTTTTCAATCATTGCTACCTAACAAAACATATCTCATTATTTTATAATAGATTTTATATTTATTTAAAAAACGATACAATGCTTACTCGCTTCTTTAACTGCACGTTTAATTTCTCACAATTTCAGATATAATATTTTTGTTGAAACTTTAAGTGTTAGCATGATCCATCTAATATAAAATATGCGTATGCACATACGATTCATTATCAATAAGCACTTTTTATCATATCAGTGGATGAATTGTAAATACTTAAAAAGAGAATAATTTCTTACTTCACCGATTGTCCTGTCATACATATTTAGCAAGTTATATAATAAACAGAGCAATATTTCTAATTTTTATTTGAAATAAAAGAATATGAGAGGTATTTTCTCATTTTGATGTCGGATAAAAACAATTGTTCATTACTTTAATTTGAAATTAAAAAGAAATGTCCAGTCCCTGGCAGGCCAAGCGAATGTCTTAACATTTTTTGTACACTAAAGATAGTTACAAAACAATAATTCCTGTTTAATTCTCTAACTGTACAATGTTACTCGCTGAAAACAATTATAATATTCAACTTCTGATTTAGTATTTAGTTTTATATGTTGGTATTTATATAATTAAATGTTTCTTATGTAAGGAAATATCTTGTAAAACATATTATAAAAAGCCTAACGTTGAATAGAAAATTGTGAGTGTAAAATTAAATGTAAGAATTTTATGGCAAAAAACTTATTAATTCTTCCCCTAATCGCTTATTTAGATACAAATCTTTGTTGCGAAACTTAAAATATGCCACATTTTTATATCTGTAAATGCACTGATAAAGTCAAACGCCTAAGTGGCATATCCAGTAACACGTAATCAGTATGTCACATGAAAATTCTTTGAGATATTATAACTTTAGATTGATTACTGTATCACCTTTTACACTTAATTTTGACAGTTTAATTTCTTTAATGTGTTCTATAACAGTATGTGCCTGAATTTTATTTTAGTATATATGTATTTATCTTATATATATGATGTTTATATGATGAAGTTCATTGACTATTTATTAACTGAAGTAACGAGTTTGTGAACATAAGAATTGGAAATGTTATTATATAGAAATATGTTTAGACTTTTCTTTCAATTGAGGACTTTCAATGTGTACAACGTTTATAACAGGCTTGATGTTATTAAATTGTTTTAACTAATAAGAGCAAGTCCTATTTTTCTAACTAAGCGTTTATGATTTTACAATTTCTCTACAAAAACATTATACTTAATGTAAATATTTTAAAAGTGTTACTTAAAATGCGACAGAAATTTATAACAGAAATAAATTCTGCTATTATTAAAAGCGCCATCTTATTTTTAAGTGACTCGAAACTCCAAAGTAACTATTAATAAATGTTTACCGTGAGACACTAATATTTAGAAAAAGTTTTAATGATCCACATTATATTTTGACCATATTAACTTGACAATAATAATTTTGTATTATTTTATAGTATAAATATAGTATTAAAATTTCTTTAATGGATAATACATTTGAAAGCAATTTGTATTTTATTTGAATCTAAGATTTACTTATTACTGACTACAACCATAAATGTTTTCCAAAGAATAGAAAATAATAAAAAATATTATGAAATTTTCTGTACAAGAGAAATATCTGAATTTTAATAAGACTAAAGTAAAACATCTTATCTCATCTATGAATGCATCTTACCACATCTCTGAATACATGTGGGGTCGTGGTAGCCTAGTATTTAAGGCATCGGCCTTCCATCCGGAAGTGCGGGATTTGATTCTCAGTACCACCAAAGACTCACCAATTACATGCGATATACGTGCTCGTTAAACCTGTGGAATCGAAAATCCTGTGTTGGTCGTTGAACAGTTACCATGGGTGTAATGGTCTGGAGAAAATTTCCTCTCCCTCCAGATCAATGTCAAAATTAAGGGAGTTGATCCTCTGGTGGTGCCATCTGTCGAAGGAGTTTAGAGAAAAGTCGTACTTTCACCTTCATGGTGCTCTGATTAAAGCAAAAGACACACTCTACTGACTTAATTTCGCATAACCAACGGCATAGCGAGATTTTATTGTCCAAGTGTCTTAAGTAACAAGAACAACAACAACAACATGAATACGACAGTTTTAAAGAAGCTTCCTCTTCCAGAATAAGATACTTAAAGATATTAATTTGACACGTGAATAAGCAGTACTGAATATAATGATAATTTAATAATTACGCAGGCAAAAATTTGTAATACTTCTCGTCGTTATATAATTAGTGAAGAAATTTGATTTTTTATCTGTCATATTGCAAAAAGAGATTTTACATCTTATTTTGTAATATCACCAAGTCTTGTTGCGAAATGAGACTAATAGGTAATTTTATGTATCATTAATAGAATTTTACAAAAAATGGACATCATAAGTGTTAAAAAAATGGTGTATTCCGCAATGAAATTGTAATAAATATAATTTATAAAAGACGCTTGTGTATAGTAAATTCTATAAAATTGAATGACTCTTCTATCGCGATATTTCAAAAACTTAAATTAAGTGAATAAATCAACAGAAGTATGCATTTGAAATGTTAAGACGTTATATAGCCGCCCAACTTGTCTAGTGGTCAGCGTGTCTGACTGCAATAGGGAGGTCCTAGGTTCGAAATCTGGTTCGGGCATAGATGAACTTTAGCTCTCTATCTATCCTGCCTTTGTCATTTCCTTGTTTAAATGAGTTATGAATGGTTGCCTACCCTATAAACGGGTACCTATGTCATGTGTGTACTGAGGAAGTCGAACTCCACATCAAAATATGGTTTAGTTGGAAAAAGTGGAGCAGCGCATCCCATTATGCCAGCCTAGCTGACACAAGACAACAGCAAGAATATTTTATATAGCTAACATAAACACGTACCTATTTTATAAGAGGAATATTTATATAATTCAATTATATATTTCCTCATAAATTACTTCGTCAGAAAATTTGTCAAAAAGCTCTATTTTCTTGTGTTTTTTCACATTAAGGCGAATTTTCTCTCTTAATCAGAAACAGAAGTTTTTCTGGAATTCAGAAATCGCAAAAAAAAAAAAAACCAAAGCAGATAATCATCGAGAAGTTCTTCGAAGTTAAATGTAAATGAATTTGCTAATAAAGGAAAAGGAATCAGAAGAAGCAGTGAGGTTTTTAAATAAGATACAAAGAACCTTAAGCAATATCAAACACATATTAAGGAAAAAGATTTGATTTATTATTAGATCAAACGTGGTTAATTAAACAACATTTCAGAACAGAAAGATGACCACCAGCACAGATTGCTACAGAATGATGAACTGTGATATATAGAGAAGCACTTATGTATAAAATTTGAATTAATTCTGATGCATTGACAGTCCAGAATGTTATAAAAACAAATCGAAGATTTTGATTATAAAAATGTGAGTGCACATTACCATCTACAAAAAATGTAAGTACCATTTATAAACACATGATGACCAGATTTTAGATCGTGCATTTAATGAAGATTTAGAATATTGTCTAGGAAGTCGTAATATTGAATTCAAATAATACTTTTGGAGACGTCATGATTAAAGGAGTACTCTGCTGTATATAAAACAGTATACCATTTTAGTAGACAACAGGAATCAGTAATCAAGGATGATTTAAATAGTTAGGGAAACATTAGTGGAAACCTGACACCAGTATGTCACAAACGTATTTCAGAATTATCATGCTAATATGTTTATGGGAGAATTTTTATATTGCAGGTATTTAGAAATTTTCCATGAGTAATTACCTAGTTTCCATTAACTGTTGCTCATCAATCATCTTTAATATCATCAATTTTTTAGAAAGATACGATAAAAAAATGTGTCTTATATTACATCACATTATAATGCCATTTACACAAATTGGCTTAAAATTTTCTCCACATAGAGTATTGGTTCAAAATTGCTATTCAAGGAGTATATCATCACACACTGTATATTCTAGATATGTTTCATCAGTTATTTTGTCCTCTTATGATTACTTTTTGCCACTTAAAACTAATGAGATAGGGGCATAGAGCTTATAGGACAAAGTTATTAAATTGTATCAGCATGTATAGCCGAAATAGAAGTTAAATCCATGAAATGCTGAAAAATCAGAACGCAAATATTCAACTTCGTTGTAAAACCATGCATTTTAAGATCGGTGTTAAAAACTGTCATTATTCACGTAAAAATGTCCTTGGAGTTACTTTTTCGAAAGTTTTTGTAGTTAGAGTTTTAAAAATGTTAATCTTTGTTCTTTTTCTTATGTTTTATATGTGTCTTCATTTAATAATTGCTCTTGTTACAATTTCTACACCGACATTTTTTTGCTTTGCTAATAATAATACGTCATATTGTGCTATTGCTAATTAAACAACTATTTTTATAACTAAGGCTTTTTTGAGAAACTTGATATTTAGATATTGCAACTTAGTTATGAATAGCAATAAAATGATAAACTCCATTCCTAAATATGGCCCTATTGTAAGCAATTTATTAACATATAACTCATGTAAATTCAGTGATTAATAATATTATCAAACAAATTATTGCTGTTACGTTCAAGCATAAGATTAATAATTTTTTAACTTATTTGGATTTTTTATCTTTTCAAATACAAAAATTGTCTGGTCTTCTAATCTTCAGGTAACATTATTTTGTGTGTGTACTAATACATACATAAATAAAAAGTTTAACAACATTTTTATGACAACACTATGTTTAGCATTATATTAATGATCTTGGAGCTATTCATTTTCTTGGAATATTTTTGCCAAGTTCATTAAAACAATTCGACATGAAAATCTTTTAAATATGATAACATTGTTTAACTATTAATTTTGGATTATTCGAAGTGAATGGTTAATGCTACAAAATGCTGGCGATATGATCTAATTTTAAAAGTCTCAGTGAAAATATGATACTAGATTTTTATCTATATTTTTATTTTTAGACCACACACACACACAAGTTATTTTATCTTTATAATTTCTTTAATAAAGGATTTTCCTTTACAAAATATTTTCCCTTTGATTTTATCATTATAAAGGTTTTTATTTTGCATATAATCATTTAAGTTCTTATTCTCCTTTATGACAGCTTTATGGACTAAACAAAAGCATAATAACATTTTTGAACCAACATTTTATAAAATAATGAACTTTATACAGGAAGGTAGATTGTGCGATATTATGATTAAAGACTTCTTCGTGCTGAGTCTAGGAATAACTTATCTCTTGCAGCATACATTTTTCAAGCATACATTAATAAATACCAACCTACATAAGAACTGTTTTAAAATATTATCTATATCATATAAACTTTAAATAGATCCTAAATTAAAATATGTTTACTTTATGCAGATATTGTATCGGAAAAAAATATGTATATTAGTTTTCATATTTTTGAATTTAGAACGCCTTCAATTTTCTAATATTTAGATTTATTCTTTTTTAACTCACATCTACAAATTATTATGACTCTTATAATTTTTTCGAGCAACCAACTATCCCTTGTCGAAAAATAATGTATAAATTCTAAAACATCCGGTAAAATCTATGCAATATATTACAACATACATTTCGTATCGTAACTACCAATGCTTGAAAATTCATATGAGAAAAAAGTTCTAAGTTTATTTCCCATAATTTACCAGATATTACCAAATCAGGGATTTTACCAGATATTACCAGATCAGTGATTTTACCACATATGACCACATCAGAAATTTTACCAAATATTCCATATCATACGTGATAAAAGCATGACAATTAGCATTAAAAAATTTCTCAATTTATTTCAGAGTTTTTGCCTGGTATTGCTTTGCTATTTAAATATAGTGAGTCGGGAAATAAATACTCAAGTACACACACACACACACACACACACTACACACACACATATATATATATATATATATATATATATATATATATATATACATACATATATATATATATATATATATATATATATATATATATATATATATATATATATATATATATATATATATATATATATATATATATATATTGTATATATATAACTGCACCAGAAATAATAATTCCGTTTTCATTTTAAATTTAAATTGAATGATATTAATAAATAAAAAGACTTTAATCAAAAACAAATTGGAGCTTGTTTTGAATTTTTTAATGAAATTATAATTAAAACAAAACTTTATGCTATGATAGCAAGCAATATCTTTTATTATGTCTTCAGATTTGTTGGATAAATGTAGACACTCTTATGAAAATTATTTGAACTCAATGGTTGAATAATAACTATGATTTGCATTATATTAGTGATTATGTTTGTAGTTATTGTTTTCATTTCTTTTATTAAGTAAGAAAAATTCATAACATTCAAAATAACTGATGTTATATTCTACTGTCATGAAAACAATTTATTAATTAAAATTATTTTTGTGACCATATGTTTGCAACACTAAATTATTACCAGAAAATTGATATAATGCATTCATTCATAAAATTAATTCACCTATATTACTTTGTGTTTTTTTTATTACCTATGAAATGAAATCAATAAAACTAAGGTTTAAAATCAAATCTGTACTTTAACACTACAAATCTATTCAAAATTAGATTTATGTTTATTTAAAAATTTAATTAAAAATGTAGGAAATAAGTTCATATTTTCTTAAGCAAGAAAAGGTTTTTAGTATTACTAAATTGCATAGTTAAATAAAATTACTTTTTATTGATGTTTTTTCTCCTATTTAATTTATTTTCTTCGAGTAAATTAAAATAACGTCACACATTAGATTTAAAACTCATTTATTTACTTTACTAACTCTTATTAGGATTACAATTGAATTTATTAAAATACTGAAATAAAGGAAAATGCTTAGAGAGAGTTGGTTTATATTTAAGGTATGAGTCCTTATATATAAATAGGATAATCCTCCTTGGGTGAGGTAATTTCCCCCCAATTAGGAGGACCATGGTTCAGAACTAAGTATGGGCAAATTTCTTAGCTTGCTTTTAAGAGGCCTTGGCAGTCTACTGTTGGTTATGGTGTTCGTTATCAGAAGATACTAAGGTAAGTACTAGGAGGTACTAAAGTAAAAGGTATTAGGAGGCGATAGCTTCCTCCCATTGAGGAGGACCTTGGTTTTTAACTAAGTCTAAGTAAAATTCTAAACTTACTTTTAAGAGGCCTCGGCAGTCTAGTTGGTTATGGTGTTCGTTATCAGAAGGTACTAGTACTAAGGAGAGTACTAGGAGATACTAAGGTAGAAGGTACTAGGGATAGGTATCTTTCTCCCATTGAGGAGAACCAGGGTTTGAAATTAAGTAGGGGAAAAATTCTCACCATCCTTTTAAAGGGCCGAGGCAGCATTGTTGGTTATGGCATTCGTTATTGGAAAGTACTGTTTTCGAATCCCATTTTAACAAAAGATAAGTCCTGTTCGCTAGTGATAAGTGGGCACATTAAATATGCCCTGGTCACAAAATTCTACATGGCAAATGATACGTCTGGAAGCCTTCTATTTATTCTCTGCTTCTAATTCACTTTCGAAATTGGAAGGAGACACCCACTGGATGCCTAACTCTATAGGGTGCCATGACTTATACCCCTTGTGGTGCTCAAAAGTTGAAAAAGTTCTACTACCCGGGTGTAATATTAATATTTCCCTTTTCGTAATAAATTATCAGTAAATTTAGGTTTGAGATCTGTGATGAAAATGCGGTTGGTAGTCAGCATTGAATTTCTTCTGCACTCGCCTAATTTATAAATAAATACGCTGACATCTTTTCTGAAGTCCAATCTGCAATTGAAATATGGCATTTAAAAATATCTATAATTGAGTAACTAGTTATGTCTCAAAGTAACTTGAAAATATATTTTTAATGCAAAATTTAATTTTCTTTCGAGAGAAAATTTTTAAAATACCATCTAAGTATTTATTTTATATATTTCCGTAATTTTCTCATTCTAACTCCTACTAACTAGGGTATATCTCCTACTAATTATATATAGTACATTGATAATCCCTATCTATAACAATAAAGGAATCCACTACAATGGAATTCTATAAAAATGTTAATGCAGACAAAATATTCCTTTCATATATTTTCGCACTAGTTGGAATATCATCGCATATTTTAAGAAAAAGTAACACAATTATTTTTTTGTAAAAAATCCAATACATTTTTATCAATACAGAAAGTAACCCAAATCTTAAAGTTTTAAATCTAAAATAAGGATAATGTTTACTGAAACAGTAAATCCTTTCATACTTTCGATCACAAAAATATTGGATATCTTTTTTCTCTAGGTTGGGAAGTTAAAATGCAAAATTCAACGACATACGTCCAAAAAAGTAATAAATACTGTTTCACTTCCTTTAAAGATTATTTTTTATGCAGGAAACAGAGAAAAGTAATAATCAAGTTACGGAGTTTGAGCAAAGCTTATCTTAAAGTGTTGCCACGGAGACGTAAAGTGTCAATAGAATGTTTTGTGCTACAATATTAAAATCCTCGTGCCCAGGAAGTCACTCAGTTGTCAACAAGAAATATGTACTTCTTTATGTTCTTTTGAAGAATGAATCATATCTAACTTTGGCGAGTCACGTTGTTCGTTTTACAAAGCAATAAATTATTATGACAGAAATTGTCTATTGCTCTCTAATGTAGTGGAATATTTTGGTGACAGGGAGAAAAAAAAAACAAGTCATCAAAGAAAGGTAATTGACTAATTTGAGGTCACAATATTTACCAAAAAAGTTTAGTATCTATTCAAGAATAAAGTAAACGATTTTTCAATTGTTAATTTTGATCAAAATAAATTACTTGTGCGTTTCTGTATTTGATATATCGCCGTGTATCTTTCAAGTAAGTTTTAGAAAGTATAGTAATTGCTAGAATAGTATAGAAAGTATTAACTGATCATTGGAAAATTTAATCTAGTATTATAGTATAATTATTAACTTATGATTTAAGAGTTAACCAAAACGTAAAAATGAAGTATGCATTCTCACCTATACTAGTAACAAATTATAAAGCTGTCATCTGCTTATGAATGTCAAAATGTGTTCCTGACTTTTTTATTTAAGTTCTGAAGTGGTTGTTCTGAATTCTCTGATACATTCCAGATGTGTTGCGCTACAATAATGAAATAATTGAGAGCGTTTATTAACAGAGACAAGCATAGACGCTGAAATATTAAAGGCTCGTCTTTTCTTATAACATAATATAGAAGCCATTTTTTTAAAATCTAGATTCTCTATAAGCGTACTTATGATTGACTACTTTCTAATAGTTGTAATTTCTTTACTTTTACTTGTGTTTGTATATTTAGATTCTATTTAACTAATGTAATACAAATATATATATATATATATATATATATATATATATATATATATATATATATATATATATATATATATATATATATATATATATATATATATATATATATATATAGATAGATAGATATAGATATATATATTTATATACACTTTTATTAAAGTATATACATTAGCTTTTATGTAAAAAATTATCTTTAATTGAATTATACGTAAAAATCTATTTTTTATTTATTTTAAAAGTAAATTGATTTCAAAGAGCCTATTTTAATCTCAATCATTTGTAAATAATTGTAACAAATATGAGATATATTTTATATATAAATGTATAGAATCTAGTAAATTCATAGAGTTACAATAAATACAACAATGCAGTCAAATTTATATAACTAATTATATTATATAAGGCTTTATATTTGAATTTCATATTGTCATTTGCTATTAAAAATTGACTGCTTATTAATAATATAGTACATAAATTTACTCCAAAATGTTACAGTCAAATTATTATAAGCGAATATTCATTTCGAAATTTTGCGCTTTTCTGAAAATTTAATTATGTATGGATTAGTATATAAAAAATCCCTGTTCTGTTTGCAAAAACGAAATATATTGCATGATGTATAATCAGTAACAGTCTGTGTCTGGTTTCTTAAAATCTAATTTCTTTTGTAAAGTTAAAATAACATACGTTTTGAATGATATTTGATTGTTTCATCTACTTTTTAAAGGAAGCAGTAAATTTATTTGAAATATGTAAATAAATTCATTTGAAATAATGAAACATTTATTAAAATCATTCAATAATATTAGACTTATCATTTGCAGCATAAAACATTTATAAAATTAAATTACTTTTAAAATATATAAAATTTTTCACGAGAGTTAAGTTTTAAAAAATATTACTTTAATTCATATGACATAATTTCAATGAAAATAAATTTGAAAATATTTCAATACTAAATATTTTGATTGCAAAAAGTATATTTAATTTAAATGTTTATATACTTAATAAATAAATTGGGGAACGTAATTATTTGCTGTAAGTATATTTTGTTTTATGATTAAGAAAACTTTAACAATTATTTAATTATTTATGTAGGAATGTTAAACAAGTCTAAGAGTTAATGACGCAATTCTTTCCAAGAACAGGTTCCTTAAAGATTTTGTTCTGAGTTTGTGTTCGCAAACTTTTCTAGTAATTATTCATGGATCTGTTGACTTCATTAGATTCTCATTAAAGTAAGTTATTTCAAAACATTCACTTTATAATGGGAATTACTATTTGTTTTGCATTAAGGTTATAGGATCAATTTAGATGGACATTTATGCAATAAGTAAAATTTATTGATGAGTGCAACTCCATAAAAAGACATGATTCTCTTCTAAAATTTAAAATAATTGTATAAATTTTTAAAATGTGATTTGCGTTCAGATAATATAAAGTACTCATTTAAATTATTAAATAAGTTAAAGATGAAAAATGATAATACTGAACTTTTATACTTTAATCAAAATAATTGTAACTATTGTAGAAAAATAGTTAAATCAGAAATGATTGGTTTTATGAAGAATATTACGTAAAGTTGCATTTATTTAAAAAACTCAAATTAAATAAATTTTTATGAAAATAGAAAACATATCTAATTTATTTATCAATATATTTAATAGTATATTTATAATAAATAATTTTAAGATTGATTCCAAAAGTTGGCAATTACTAAGCATTTTTTCTGTCAAATAGTTTCATATTATCTTGAGATAAAAGGAACAATGTGTTTTTTATATTTCTCAATACATTTATAAGGAATTTAGAAAAAGGAAATATGGTGCATCCCAAAACATTTGATATCCAGACACTTTATATTTTGCTTAAGTAAACTATGTGTAAGATTAGAAGAAATTGTTTCACTAATATCTGCAACATTATATAAGAATCTCCCTAATAGCAGCAATAGTAATTTGATTAATTTCAGTGTTACATCAACGTACAACCTTCAAACAACAAATACAAATATAAAGGCCTTGTTTAAATTTAAAATAACTTAGAACATTGAATCATAAATCATCTAGAAAATGGCACCATGCAGTTAAGTGAAGTTTGAGTTTCATTATTTTATAATGTCTTTCTCATTAAAATTTATATCTAAACAAAAACATTCATTTATAAAATTGTAATAAATTTCAAATTTTTGAGACAAATAAAGGCATATAATCAAAATCTAAATATATTTTCATAGAAGACATTCATTTGATAGCAAATGTTGGATTCTGCTATAGCAATGCACTTAAAGAGTGAATTGCTGTCGTTAAAGAGGATTTTGACTATTGAAGTTATTAATCAGTTGTGGATAATATTTCGTAATAGAGAGATATTTGAGCAGTAAATTACTATTAAAATAGGACATTGATTTGATCAAATAACAGGTTTCATATAATTCCATTTTATGAACCACAAATAAGCAACGTATATAATAGTTATGATAATGATGTATGCAATTAGTTGAATAGATATCCGTCAAATAGAAGTCACGCAAAAGAGATCGCTTATTATAATAAGTATTTTCCATATATTACAGATATTTATATAAGTAGTGATATAATTTTTGGAAAATGAATTCTTTCAAAATAATCAAATGGGATTTGTTTAAGTATGTTTGTGATGTATATTGTAATAAATACGTATCAAATTCTTCTTTATATGTGTTTCCTCTACTAACATTAAATTTCTCATAATTTTTGTTTTAAACTATACATATATGTAGAGATTTTTTTTTTGAGGTATAGAAGTTTAAGTTGGCATTACTTTCCAAGATGGTGACCGATTTAACAGCTGTCAAGGGATTTATTCTCAGTTTGGTTTGGCAATTCATCATGAATAGACTCACGCGTAAGCAACGCTTTCAAATTGTGCAATTTAATTTCGAAAATAATGGTTCTGTGCGGAATACGTATCGCGCACTACGTGCATTTTATCGTCGACAAAATCGTCCATCAGAGCAGTTAATTCGATTAACCATGGAACGTTTTCGCACCACGTTTACTCTAATTGATAACTCGCATCCCAAGAGACGCCGCACGGTGCGTACAGAAGAAGCTATTGCTACTGTAGAGCGTAGCATTGAGGAAGACCCGAATGAGTCCATCCACCGTTGAGCACAGGATGTGGATCTGTGTCCATCCACTTTATGGTAGATTTTGCGGAAGGATCTTGGTTTGCCTGCTTACAAAATTCAACTCGTGCAAGAATTGAAGCCAAACGATCATCAAGCAAGGCGTAGATTCGTCGAATGGGCCCAAACCGAGATTGCCGTTGTTCCCGATTTTCATAAGCGAATTTTGTTTAGCGATGAAGTGCACTTCTGGTTGAATGGCTACGTCAACAAACAAAACTGCCGCATTTGGAGTGAAGCTAATCCACAAGTGTATGTCGAAACACCATTACATCCAGAAAAATTGACTGTTTGGTGCGCTTTATGGGCTGGTGGAATCATTGGTCCGTACTTCTTCAAAAACGATGATGGCCACAGCGTTACAGTCAATGGTGATTGGTATAGAGCCATGATTACTAACATTTTCATTCCTGAATTGAACAATCATGATGTCCAGGAGCTGTGGCTCCAACAAGACGGCGCAACATGTCACACAGTTCGTGTCACAATCGATTTATTGAAAGACACGTTTGGTGACCTCCTAATTTCACGTTTTGGACCTGTGAATTGGCCTCCAAGATCTTGTGATTTAACACCACTAGACTATTTTCTGTGAGGCTATGTAAAGTCATTGGTCTATGCGGATAAGCCACAAACGCTTGACCATTTGGAAGACAACATTCGCCGTGTTATTGCCGATATACGGCCACAAATGTTGGAAAACGTCATCGAAAATTGGACGTCCAGATTGGACTACATCCGAGACAGCCTTCGCAGTCATATGCCAGAAATAATATTTAAATTGTAATGCCACAAGATTATCTTTCGAATAAAAAAATTTCATGCCATTCGAATAATCGTTGTTTTATTGTAATTTAAAGTTCTATACCTCGAAAAAAACACCCTTTATATATAGGTAGATAGATATAGTAGATTTGGATAAATTTGCATTGTTTGTGTGTTTTATAAACTTAAAAATACCATTTTTAAAGAGAGGAACCAAAAATTGAAAGCTTGAATTAAAGTAAAATCTATGAGAAATCAGTTGGAAAATCAGTAAATATGACGATATGAATAACAAGAAAATTTTGTTTTGTTTTTTTCAAAATGGTCGTGGACAAATAGATAAAATATTTCAAATGATGCTTGAAAAATATAAAATGCCAAAAAAAAATCGTAAATTGTGTATGTATGTAAATAAAGTGTTAAGAAATTTCATAAATTGCATAATTGCTTGCAAAGAATTTTATTAACACAGTTTTTTTCCATATTTTGCATAGTAAATTTATTATTTACTAAATGTTTTAAAACTTTGTCATTTAACGTGAGATATGTTTTACAAATATTTGAGTATTCCTTAGATTCAAAAATTCTGATGCAAATTCTAAATTATTATATTTGCGTATCGTAATTTAAAAAGTGGGAAGGAAAATAACTTAATAATAATCAAGCCATGCCAACAAATAATAATTTTAGTAATTTATTATAAATTCTTTAATTAATAACTGTAATATTTGCATAAATTCTCTTGCATTTCATATTATAAATTTCAATCCGTTATAAATCTATGAGAATGCTCTCCAAAAAGCATTTTTTTCATAAGAAATAAGTTATCCATAAATGCAATTTCAGAAAATCTGGTGAAAATTGTTGCTCTTATGATTATAAGGGGAAGTCGTTAATATAATTAGCAAATAATCTTCCCATGAATCATAAACTTTAATCTCTTGTTTTAAAATAAAAAGAAAAAATGCATCCTATTAAATCTGTTAATATGCATTTGTTGCAGTAGCGTAACAGTCTCTATTGAATATTGTCTAAGCGCTACGAATGAGATGACAGTGGAAATCTTAATTATACCCAGGTTATATTCTCTTATGGAGATTTGTTTTAGCCTTACATGGTACTTTTACTGAAAGTTTGACAAACTCTTGAAAAATACACATAATTGTATCAGAATCTAAAATCTAAAGTGGTCTATTAGGTTAAAGTTAAGTTCTGACAATTCATCAAATTCAAACTAATGAGCTGTTGATATGAAAACAAAACCAGTAACCATTCACCTGAAACCAAGTAGCATGTGCTACCACTTCGTCTTCCCAAGGCACAGGTGCGAGGTACGATTCTCGAGCTGGGTAAGATAGACCTAGCCTTACATTCTTTCAATGGGTCTATTACGTTAATATCAAGCATATTTGAGAACTAAAGATTGAGGTTTCGCGTTACATTGACCACTGAACTGGGACATATATCTTCCACTTTTCTTGACCGAGACTTTCACCCTTCGACAAGAAAAGTGGTATGTGCACTGTTAGCCTTGGTCTACATATAGGCTGTAGTGCCAAAAAAGCCATTCATCTAAAAATTGCATAAATTTTACTTTAGACTAATATAACAAGTTTCATCTATATTATAATACTTATATAAAAGGAAAATACATTTCAATAGTTTGTGAATTTTTTAATTCAATCATGTGTATTTTTGAAACATGCAATTTATAATATAGCTAGCAATTAAATTCAAGCATGATCTCTTGATTATGCTTGAATGAATATTTAAATATTATCCAAAAATTTCCGGTCTGTAAACCAATACTTCCTTCTATTCGTTATCTAATGCTAAATATCGCTTTAAGAAAACTAATGCTCATTTATTAATTATAGCTAAGAATTCTCTGCTTATTTGGATTATATATTATTCATAAATTAGAAAATTCAACTTTAGTGCCAGATGTGTTTATTAATTTGAATACGAAATTAAGTTGAAACTTATTGAATCAGATGATTGGTTGAGTTTAATCAGTCATTTGTTGGAGTTGTTTTAAATTTCAGTACTGATTCTGCTATTGCTATTGAACTTATTTTCAGGAAAGAAAGTGATTGTTATGCTTCATTCAAGAAAGAGAATTTACTGCCAGCTTATAACTCAACTTGATAGCAATAGTATTGAAAACTTCCTAAATTTTGGTATATCTTATTACAGTATTGCAACTTTTGTTAATTGAGAGATTGATTGTTAACCCAGCCATTGTCAACAGAATGTAGAATCGTAGGACTTATGACCGACTTACAGAACTTCGTTTGTGTTATCAGTGATTTTCGTCACTTACAGATGCTAAGAGAGGCATGTTATTTGCATAAATCAAAACACTCATACAAAAATATCGTGAACCTTAACTAAAATGTGTGTGAGTCGTTATTAAGAGAAAAATACCTGCAGGAATTGTTCAAATATTTTGCTTTGAAAATCCTTAAAAATAATCACATAAAATAAATTTCAAAACATAGTAATTGATTTAATTGAACTTCTTATTTGTTAAATGAAACTTTATGTACTACTTCCAAATTAGAAAATATTTTCAGCTTTAAGTTGATTTAATTCGTGTATTCTATTTTTAACTTTAGTGGGATAATGTTTTATAAATTTATAATTCACAATTTAAGCTATAATTCTCTGTTATATGAGCCGTAACGTGTTAAAAATATTCATACAGAAATGAAACAAACCAAATCAGCCAATTATAAAACTTGAGAAAATTTCAAGTGGTTTAAATTATGAAATTGGCTTAGTCTTTCATTCTCTTTCATGCGATTTTTTTATATAAATTTTGAAACTTTTCATCAGTCAAATTTTTTATTATTATTTCCAAATCTTAAAGAATACTTTATTCTGTACATTTTACTGGTATATAAGAAGAGCTTCTTGAAATCAAAAAATATATTTGTAAATAGCATTAATCGCTAGAAATATAATTGGACGTTTGAAGCTTTACAATGAAGATGTATATGATATCTAACGTCATAATACACAGAATGGAAGAATTTTTTAACTAGAAGATATTGCTAAATTAATCGAAAAAGCTTATTTTCCTGACACTATTATGGACTTTTCTTTCGTCATCAAATTTTGATTTAATTAAGGAGATCCGTTCGAAAAAAACTACTTTTTAAGTACGAAAGTCAACGTCTTTCTTGTATCTTGTATCTATTTTCGCTTACGAAATGTCGGCCTGCGGAGCAGGTCTTTATTTCTTCATCTGTGATAAGTTCTTGAAGGAAGACATTGCGGTACTGACAGAGAACGCTAAACTTGAAGCGTGAGGAACCGAGTCTTGGCGGTGAGAGCCAATCAGCAGAGAGCTGAGGGGCAGAGCAATGAGTTGAAAATTTTTATTCTACTTGAAAATATAGGAAATAATAAAGTTGAAATAAAATTAATGTACAGTGAAAATAGAAAAAATAAGAAATAATCCTGAATAAATGAAGAGTAATATAAGGTTAAGTAAGGATATATACTCTATATAAAAATTATATGAAATATATTCATCTAAATAATATCTGGCGATTGGCCTATATTTACAGTTTTCTATGAGATGTCTACGTCTTTAAGTTATGATGTTTGTTAATATATAAATTTTTTTATTAAACGTCCTGGTAGAAAAGATTTGAAACTGTAATTTCCAGAACCGTTCTAAGTTACAAGTATTCCAGAACATTTCTTCAAAGATATTATTTTTTCCTGTAAATTGCTTCTCTACACCATTTTACGATTATGATAAATTTTCATCTAAAAATCATCGGAATAATTGATTATTTAATGTAAAAAACTATGCTTATTAAACAATATTTTGTAAAATTCACAAATGTATGTATATTGATTTAGCTAAAGCGCAAAAGTCATAAAAAGTCTTTCTTAGATGTCAAAAAGTCGTTTTATAAATGACATACAAATATTATTTTAACAAAAACGCTACATAAAACTCTATAAATCTAAATTAAAACCCTACTTTTAACATTAAACTATAAAATCACTTATGTTAAATTTATTGTGATGTTTCCATCAACTCTTTTCTACTGACTTCAGTCTCTAAATACATCCAGTCTATATTGTAATTTTGAAGAAAGATCTGGTGGTGAATTCGACACTTTACTTGGAACATTTTTCTATGCCTTACTTCATCAGTTTAAGAGTTTGGCTAATTGTAGTATGCACGATCTATCGTCCTGATAACATCTTAAACTAAAGCCAATAAACGAAAAAGATCCATCAGAAGGTTATAAAACATAAACGATATTTAATTAACACTATATACAAATGTGATACATATAGGGCGCGAGAGTAACGACAGCTTCAGTCGGAGTTTTTAGTCCGACTGCTAGTTCGTTCTTTTTCCCTGAATCACTGGTGCGTACTGCCATCTAGTGTCTATGTTGGATTTGACATCCTTTGTGAGATCCCTGGTATTTTGCTGCCATCTGGTGGAATGTACTGGATTTAATGTTGTATGTGCGATCGCCACAGTACTCCCCACTTAGTGCGATGCACGATTAAGAGGAGTATCGAAGATTAAATCGTACACGACGACCTGAACGAGTGATGACAGTTGGAGGTTGGTTGCTAGCGGGAACAGGACACGTCTCAGCCGTAGTGTTCTGAACAGGACTTGGAGTGTGTGGAACATCTTGTTGCCCGTTAGGACTCTCGTTGAACGAAGGTGGGAGAAGAAATGCTGGTTTCAGCCTGTCAATGCTGATGGTGGTTTGGGAACCGTTGACGTCCAGCAAAAAGTTTTCTCGTGACGAGTGATGACTTTAAAGGGTCCATCGTAAGGGCGTTGAAGAGGACGCTTGACAGCATCATGCCTCACAAAAACATGAGTGCATGAGGAGAGTTCTGACGGTACAAAAAAGGAAGGCGTGGAAGAGAGATGTCTCGATGCAGGGGTTGGTGACACCTTTGACATCTGCTCTTTAAGATCTTGTAAGAATGAATAGTCAGGAGTATCCGGTGATGGCCTAACCGATGCTGGGTTGAAAAAATCACCTGGAAGGCGAATGGTGGTTCCATAGACCATCTCTGCACAAGTCGATTGCAGGTCTGGTTTAAAAACAGAACGTAGACCGAGCATGACAGTCGGCAGGGCTTCGGTCCAAAGCTGTGACTGTGACATATGTGCCATGATCGATTGCTTAAGACTGCGGTGCCATCTCTCCACGATTCCGTTGGATGACGGATGGTACGGAGTCTTCCTGATGCGCTGAATTCCAAGTAACTTGGTGAGTGCTTTGAAGAGATTCGAATGGAATTGTCGCCCCTGGTCAGTAGTAACAAGTTCGGGAACACCAAAACGTGCTATCCAATGATTATAGAAGGCTCTGGCAGTCGTGTCAGCAGTGATATCTGCTATGGGAATTGCCTCTGGCCACCGGGTGAAGCGGTCTATGCATGTCAGAATATATCTTGAGCCTTCTGATGGTAATAGCGGTCCAACAATGTCGATGTGGACATGAGCAAAACGCTTGTCTGGCACAGGAGTTTTTGGATCGGGCTCTTTGTGTGACGCTGAACTTTGGCAAGAGAGGCATGCCTTAGTCTAGGCAGTTATATCACTGAGCATAGATGGCCATACATATCGCTGTTGAATAAGTTTTTTGGTCGCCCGTATGCCAGGGTGTGACAAGTTGTGGAGTTGCTGAAAAACAGGTTGCCGGAAGGATGCAGGTAGATAAGGGCGAACAGTTCTTTGAGATGTGTCACAAAAGATTGAAGTTTGTGGGTCTAACTTCAAGGGTTGAAAGTTGAGACTGCTGGCACTAGGATTCGACAAAAGTGCCTGTAATTCTTGGTCATTCTCCTGTGCTGCTGCGATGGATGAGAAGTCAATGGCGGAAGGAATGGTAATGTCGTGTATGCGTGATAAGGTATCTGCCACGATGTTTTTAGATCCCTTGACATGTTTAATATCGGTGGAGAACTGTGCGATGAAGTCCAGTTGCCTGAGCTGTCTTGGAGAGGATGAGGAATTTGTAGTAAAGGCAAAGGTGAGAGGTTTGTGATCTGTCTGAATCTGGAACTGTCGTCCCTCCAAGGAATGTCGAAAATGTTTCACAGCTGCATAGACGGCTAGAAGTTCTCTATCGTATGTGCTGTATCGAGTTTCCGTAGAAGTGAGCTTCCTTCAGAAGAAGGCGAGGGGTCTGATGCCATGTGGAGTTTCAGCTTGCAGAGTGGCGCCAATGGCCATATCTGAAGCATCGGTTGCAAGAATGAGTTTGTCGTTATCTGTGTGATAAGACAAGGTAGTGGCTTGAATCAGGTCCTCTTTGCAGCGTTCGAAAGCTGCGCTAGCTTCCTCGAACCACAAAACTGGGCGATTGTCCTTCTTCTTGTTATCTTTTAGGAAATGAGTGAGAGGAGCTTGTCGGCAGGTGGCTGCTGGTAAGAATCTTCAGTAAAAATTAATCATGTCCAGGAAACGTCGAAGCTCGGCCACAATTTGGGGTTTTGGGAAAGATGATATGGCTTCAACTTTTTCAGGAAGTGGGCGAACCCCGTCTTGGGTGATCAGACAACCTAAGAATTTGATTTCTGATTGGTCGAAGATGCACTTAGATGGGTTGAGTGTGAAACCGAAGTGTTGCAAGCGATTAAAGACTTCTTTCAAGTGAGAAATGTGTTCCTCTTCGTTTGTAGAACCGATCAGGATGTCATCAAGGTAGGCAATGCAGTAGTCTAAACCTTGAAGAGCATTGTTAATGCATCTCTGAAAGGTCTGCCCAGCGTTTCGGAGGACAAATGGCATAAAAACAAACTCGAAGAGTCCAAAAGGTATCGTCACCGCCGTCTTTGGTATGTCGTCAGGAAAAACAGGGATCTGGTTGTAGGCGCGTGTGAGATCGAGAGTGGTAAAAATTTTTCGCCCAGCTAACAGATGTGTTCAGTCCTGGATGTGTGGGACAGGATAGCGGTCCGGAATTGTGACAGCATTCAGGCGTCTGTAGTCAACGCAAGGTCTGCAGTCACCGCTTTTCTTTGGAACCATGTGCAAAGGACTTACCCAAGGACTTTTGGATGGACGGATGATGCCTTGTTGTAGCATGAATTGGAATTCTTCCTTTGCCGAATATAGGAGAGGGGTGCTGAGACGTCTGGGCTTGGAAAAAACTGGAGGGCCGGTGGTCTTAATATGGTGATATACCTCGTAACTGGGCCTATCACCATTGAGACCCGAGGTGTTTAGAAGAGCGGGATAAGCAGACAAAAGTTTGTGGTATTTTGAAGATTCAGTTATTAACGTAACTTTCTGAAGTGGCTCCGTAGAAATTTTTCCTGTGACCGAGATGTTGGTTGTGGGGTCCAGAAGTTGCTTGCGCCGGACGTCGACAAGTAAGTTGAAGTATATCAAAAAGTCAACACCAATGATAGGATTTAAGACGTCAGCAACTATAAAAGGCCAGGAAAATGATCTTTGTAGGTTTAAGTTGAGAGTTAATAACTTCGTTCCGTAAGTTGGAATAGGAGTGTTGTTAGCTGCATATAAAGTCAGTTTTTCTCTTTGGGTATAAAAATTCTTGGGGCGAGGAATGACGGACACGTCAGCCCCAGTGTCAATAAGAAATTTCATGTTTAGAGCATTGTCGACCACATAAATTCGGGAAGTGCCGCGGTCAGCCATCGTGGCCACCTGTGACCGCGATGCTAGTTTTCCGGTTGACGGAAGGAGCAAGGTGGTGTACACTTTTTAGCTTTTGATCCAAAATTTGTAACATAAATTATTGGAGGGCTCTTTGTATTGGCGGTTCCGTCCCCTGGATGGACTGCGTCGCCTGCTGTTATTTCTATAGTGGCGCTGATTTTGCCTAGAACGTGCGTTTTGATGAACAATGGTTGAGAGTTCGCTCACTTGTTTAGTCAATTGCGATATTTGTGCTTCAAGAGTGCTCGTCGGAGGAGATGGTTGCAAGCTTGTGGAATTTATGGTTGAAGCATTAGTGAGGTCTGAAATTTTGTCCGCTACTGCGGCAAGTTGAGGAGATCATCACTAAGTGCAGCGAGAATGCTTTGCGTGCTTGTAGAAAGTCTGGAAAGCCACAAGGATCGTAAAATAGCTTCTCCTGCCGTTGCGCCAGCAAGGAACGCATATGGGTAAGCAATTGTGAGGGGCGTTGGTCGCCAAGTTCGAGGCCTAGCAAAAGTCTGCGGAGTCTGGATTCTTCACTTTCTGAATGCAAGTCTATTAGACAAGCTTTAAGGTTTTTGTATTTATCCTTGGTCGGAGGCTGCAAGACAATGTCAGAGACAGTATTGAGCACGTCAGATTCAACCGCAGAAATTACATGGTTAAATTTGGTTGAATCTTCAGTAATGCCAGAAATTGAGAACTGTGCCTCGAGCTGTGCAAACCATAAGGTTGGATTTGCTTTCCAAAATGGTGGGGGTTTGACAGAAACACGAGACACATTAGCCTGTTTTTCGACCTCGTCGTCACTCATGGTGATACGAAATATAGGAATGAGCCACAAGAAATTATACAAAAAACAAATCAGAACACAAGAAAAAATGAATTTCCCAGGGACAACCTTAACAACAATGATCAAAAGGTAGGAAAGGAAATTAAGACTGCTACCAATAAGTACATATGATGCAATACAATTATGAAAAATTATGAATTAAAAAAAAGCAACAATTTTAAGCAATCAATAAAAAATGCGAATATGTAACTTGTAACATAACACAATGAAACAAAGGAATAGAAAAAAATAGCAAGGCATGAAAAATAACACAAATAAATAAAAATGGATAGCAAAATATGGAATTAAATAAATTAGCGTTTAACGATCCGATGGCAATAATGAAGAAATGAAAAGAATGGAACGAGCTTACTTAAGATGATAGAAGTACGCATGGAATTCAAACGGTAAGAAACGCAAAAATATATATAAATAACGATATCGGCAACGATAAAGCACAAAGCACCTTTAGTAGAGCACAAACACGTTCAGTAAAACAGTTTTGTCCGCTAAAACGAAAGCAGTTGGGCATCAGCACGAGTACTTTCATCGGTGAAGGCGATCTGTCGTAATTCACAAATTCCTTGATTTTCAGTTGAAATAATGATGAATATTTCACGTACGATGATATGGCGAGCCATTGAAATATGATATATTATCAGATTAGAAGGCAGCTACACGATCGAAACGGATAACTAACTGTCCGTGGAAGCGAATGCTTGCCGTTTCGAGAATAAGTGCACGTGTTCTATCTTCTAAGAGTCACCAATTTGGCTAATTGTAGTATGCACGATCTATCGTCCTGATAACATCTTAAACTAAAGCCAATAAGCGAAAAAGATCCATCAGAAGGTTATAAAACATAAACGATATTTAATTAACACTATATACAAATGTGATACATATAGGGCGCGAGAGTAACGACAGCTTCGGTCGGAGTTTTTAGTCCGACTGCTAGTTCGTTCTTTTTCCCTGAATCACTGGTGCGTACTGCCATCTAGTGTCTACGTTGGATTTGACATCCTTTGTGAGATCCCTGGTATTTTGCTGCCATCTGGTGGAATGTACTGGATTTAAGGTTGTATGTGCGATCGCCACAAAAGTATTAAAATGCATGAGGCACATATTGTATCAGTTTGTAGCAATTTCATTAGATCAAATACCGAATTTGACATAATGAGCATTCAAACAGGAAATTAAACCCATTAGAATGTTATTTAAAACAACTTTCTGTTTTGAAACTATTTGTCTGTACAATAATTAGTTTTTAATATATATAAGCATTTTTTTTAAAATATGCCACATCCTTAAATGATAGCTTGAAGCTCAAACTCATAGGAATTACAACATTGCGAAAAGAACCGGGCAATAGAATATAATACTGAGTGATAAATAATAAGAATTAGACACTAATTTCATCAGAATACTTGAAAATGTAATAAGTTCCGTTTCATTTTTAGCGTTCATAAGTTGAAAATGATCCCAAGTAGTTCTGAGTACCTAAATTGGTATTAAAAGGACATTACGAAATCGATCTAGTGACGAATTAAATGACATTTTTTGATGCAGCAAAATATTTCTCCGATAGAAAAATTCTAGATTAATTTCTGTTTATTACAAAAAGCATAATTTATTACGAAAACATCAGTGCACAACATTCGATGACAAAAAGAAGAATTTTACTTGCTAATTGCTTCCAAATTTCACACGTAGTGAAGACATTATTATCCCAAGTCAGAAATCATATTCATATAACCAGCCTTAAATTGAAATATATGTTGTTACTTATGACACTTAGACAAACTAGGACTATGCGAAATTAAGTCTGAAGGACGCGTCTTTCCTTTAACCAGAGCACCACGTCTGTGCTCTGGGACTCCTTCAATAGATGTCACCACCAGAGGATACACTCTCTTACTCTCAATTTCGACTTTGATCTGGAGGGGAAGGAGATTTTCTCCAAACCATTACACTCATGGCCATGGTAACTGATCAACGACCAGTCACATGACATTCGATTTCACAGATTTAACGAGTACGTATATCGCATGTACTTGCCGGCATTGAAGAATTGGACCCATTCTTTTGGACGGAAGGCCGATGTCCTAACCACTAGGCTACCACGGTCCTATAAAGGTATTGCTGGGGTAAATGTGATATGGCGCAAATGTAAGGCGAGATTTACGATTGACTGTGCAATATATACCAATAAAGAGAATATAGATAAATAACATACCAAAGAAATTTTATCCCACTTTTTAATTACTTTAGAATAAAATTCATAGAAGGAAATATTTGCCTGTAAAATGTTTGCTTTATAATATTTATATATGATTATTAGAAATAAAGTACATTTTTGAAAGCAGCATTCTTATAATATCTACAAATATAAGCTTAAAAAATGCTTTTAAATCAATGGATGTCGTTACATGACATAACAATGTAGCTTGCACAAATCACTTCATTAAGTGCAGAATAAAATTTTAAAATTTTGAAAGAAACCTATTAAAAGATTATCAGTTATGTACGTTTTATGAACTATTGATGACTAGCTTGTTTTATTTGTTGCACATCGCATTTTTCTTAATAGGGCTCATTTGAAAAGGAACTAACAATTTAAGTTAGATTTGTAATCATTATAATTTTCTAAGTTTTCAGCATTTGTGAATTTATATTAATATTTTCAAAATATATTATATATTAATAATTTCAGAATACATAGTTTGTCCGAATAAACTAAGTTTTACAGTGATATACCTTTCTAAACTCTTCATGTTTAAGCTTAATGAAATGAAATGTATGCTATACAGTTTATTTAACATAAAATATATCATTTTGTGTCCAAAATTTAAATAATCTTATTTTACTTTTGCTTTTTTTTCTTAATTTTTTTAATTTTAATATCTATTGTATAAAACCGGAAAAATTCACTTCATCAACACCTGAATATGTCTATTTTAATAATCACTTAAATTATATTTCTTACTGAAGAAATTTACATTTGACGTTGAGAAAACAAAGACTATAAGAATAATTATAATTACAATTAAATAATGAAATTTATATATAATTTCTCAAATACTTATTTGAGAAATACAATGTAAATATTTTAAAATTTCTCTGAATAAAATTCTGTTAAACAATCTATACAGCTTGCCCTTATTGAATAAATATAGTTCAAAAATTTTAAATGCAGAATTATAGACAGCAATAATGAATTTCTACAAAAATTAAAAATTTTAGTTATTTATCATGTAATATAAATTTGAGAAATTTATTTTAAAGTGTTCCTTTCAATTTACAATTAATTATTTTGGTCATTTACCTCTCTCATATCTTAATAATTACTGTATACAAACTTGAGTTTTCGTAAATAAATAATGCATGTGAAAAACCGAATAGATAATTTAAATAAGCAGAGTAATTTAATATCCTCTTATTCAAATATCGTTGTCTAAAGCATCAGCTTAATTAATTGCAGATACCTCCAAAATTAATTCACAAGTTTATACTTTCCATGCCTTCATTTGCATAATTATTGCAAGAAAATCAGTTTTCTAAAGTTGTTTCTCATTACTCTATCCATGTATTAGCTAAAGATGAACCCAATACTTAACAGAAAATGTGATAAAATTTTCGATAATAATGAAGTATTTGCTATCGAAATTATCAAGTTGAAATTAAAATTGGATATCTGGTTATCCTTTTACATATTAATACTTTATTATTTTGTCATCTCCATGTTTCAATATATATATATATATATATATATATATATATATATATATATATATATATATATATATATATATATATATATATATATATATATATATATATATATATATATATATATATATATATATATATATATATATATATATATATATATATATATATATATATATATATATATATATATATATATTATATATATATATATATATATATACTTTCTCAAAACTAATAGGAATATATGTGAATTAATGGCATTTAATTTAGTAAAAGATATAACAAATACTGAGCTGAAATTTAGTACTAAGCTTGAAAGTAAATAAATAAAGTGTTTGATTTTGTGTCCAACGCAAAGAAAGAAGTAATAAAGGAAGTAAGATATCGTAAACCCCTTTTAGATAAGTTAATAGTGTGTCACCGGCTAGGCAGAAAATGTGTCACGAGTCTGATTCTTTGGTAATAGAATTACAAGAAAACACTTAAATACGATGAGATGCTTTTTCTCCCTTTAAACCAAGGATTTTAGTGTCGATTCTGAAATTTTGTACCAATAATTCCTATTTTATAATCAGGTTACAAATAAGGAGAAAAACGTTATAATAGAGATAAAAATGTAACTATGGACTTTATTGCATGCGTAAACAATTTATATAATTAGAGTTTTATTAATCAAAATATACATTGTTCACAAGTTTAAGAAAATACACTAAGACCATTATCTTAAAATATTTAGTACTTAATTTGAATGTATTTTTTAAGAATATTTTGCATGTATAAATTAAATATGTATATTGAAAAAGCAATATTTCTTATAAAATAAATGAAAAATATTAATTAAAAATTTAATTTGACAAAATTATTGTATTGAAATATCTTTAATCAATCGAATACCTTTCGAAAAATCTTTATAGTTTGGTGTGGCTGATAATGTTATCTGAGCGCATTTAACTGGAAAAATGTTTTAATCTTGTTGACACATTAATGATTTAGTATGACTCAGTAATGCTAAAAATGTGATGTAATGAAAAATTTCAGTCTGGTCAAAGATATATATATATATATATATATATATATATATATATATATATATATATATATATATATATATATATATATATATATATATATATATATATGTATATATATATATATATATATATATATATATATATATATATATATATATATATATATATATATATATATATATATATATATATATATATATATATATATATATATATATATATATATATATGCATTGTTCAATTCGCTTATACTAATGAAGTTGGTTAGCAAAAATAAATCAATTCTAACCATCATAATATTCTTTAATGTTTTGATGGTTTTGCTTTTTATTTAGATTTTTTATCGGGTAAAATAATTTTTCTTATAGCAGATAATACTGTAATCAGAATAACAAACATTAAAACTAGGACAAAGAACAAAGGTAACATGAACTCGGATAACAAAACTGAAAACTCACTAAATCTGCAAATCGTTCATCTTGTGCCGAGCTCTAAGGTATCTCTCACACAAGTGTCCTGAGTTCAGTGTGCAAAGCAGTGACTCAAATGGTTCACATCCAATTATTCTCATATATGTCACAGTTGGCAAAGAAGATTTAACAGTAGTTTTATACGATATAGATGCTTAGAGGCGATCGTGGCCAGTAGCGAAGCAAAAACTGTTTACAGATCTCCTGGGCTGAAGTGAAATATTTGTGATTTCGGCCCATTTATGCAACGTTGATGTACCTCCCCACCCAGGGTAACGCTGAAGGATCTAAAACTTTGGTATTATGCGTTGCTTCCAGAGAACATTGTGTAAAATATACCTTTATGTGTTCTCACATACGAATATTTTTTCAGGCATTTCAGTACATAATTTTTTTAAATGTATCGCATATAACTTTTCATATTTTTGCATACATTTTAATAAATTGTTCTCGTGCTGTGAAAAGTATTTTTATTTTGCTTGTTGATCTGCGAACTATGTCTTTTCCCAAATATTATGTAGTTATATATTCATATACATAAAATACTTAAATATATTTTTACTTATTAGCATGATTATTTCTGATTGCTATTCATGGTATTCCTTGCTTTCGCGTTATAATTTATGCAGTCTCTGGAATTTAATTAATTCTTGTTCGACAACTTATGACTTGGAATATTAATATTGATTTCCACGTTGTCTTTATTATCTTTGTATAAGATTCCTCTGTTGTTCATTCTGTTTTCTTCTCTAAAACTTTTAAATAAAAAAATGAGTCTGTCTTTACATTTTATTCGTCTATAAGAATAATTAAGTTTTCAAAACTTTAATAATATGTTAAAATTGTTTTTTTTATATTTATCTATACTAGTATATATATTTTACTTCAAATAATGAAACAAGTTTTTAATAATTAGTTATTTTTGTATTACTTTATAAATAAGAAAATTCCTTATTTAAATTTTTTATTATAATTTTTTATTTCTTTCATAACATTAAACTATTATATGAAATAGGAACTACAGTGTAATTTGCTAACTTTAATCAGTAATGAAAAAGTCTCAACTGTAATGATACAAAAAATCACTGTAGATTTTTATAAAATTGATGTTATATAGAAGCTTTAAAACACAAATATGATCTATATTGTAAAAATAGTTATTATTTTTTGCTTTCTTCAATCTATAGTCAGAATTATATAGAAAAACCTGAATGATATTTGTTATGCGGTTTATTTGCTCATTAATCTGAATAATATGAATATCTTGCTTATACATTTCAAACCGTATCATTAGCCTCAACTTTTATTTTTATTTAATTTTATTTTCACATGAAATAGTTAAAAAAAATAAGATGACGTTTATTAAAATTTAAAATTCGATTCTAATTAAACATATATTGTATCGCTTTAGTTAAGTTCTAAGTAAATTTTGTGTCACGCAACCTTTGCTTTTATTTTCTGATCTTCTTTTTATGCGTATATGAATACAATTCATTGAATTCACTAGCAAATTACATAGGAAAATAATTACTTTTTAGTAAAAATGACGAGTAAATATTCAAATTGTTTGTTATAAAGAAAGGTTCCCCATTACTGATTTATAAAGCATTGATTATTGTGTATTTGTTTAGAATTTTAATTTCATATTTTTCATTTTTTGCATCGGGAACTGTTCTAATGTTATATGAGTTACATGATTTCGACTTATAATTTTTGGCTGTTCATTTTTACTTTAATGGCTCTTTTAATATACTTCTGAAATCCCATTTAATCCGCAAACAAAGAATTCGTTATGATACATCAATTTTTGTTTATAAAATATAATATATAAAGTGTAGAAAATGTAGCACTCTGAATTAGACCAGATCATTTAAAATCATACACCGACCCGACGATCAATTTAAGTGTTTTTGTTGTTGTTATCTTGTTAATAGCATCCATTTAGAGCACTGCTTATGATTGGGCAGTTTAGATTTAATGTTTGAACTGTGTGAACGACGGAATGGCGTAGGGTCGTGTTCTCAACTGAACTCTACTTGCATTTCTCCAATGATAGTTACCGAGTACAAGTTTGATCCCGATGTGAAAACATGTTCAATTTAACAGCTATTATGGAATATCCCACCATGTGACAATGCTGCAATATGATGTAGGTGCAACAGCGTACAATTCCATGTCAGCCTTTATTCATATTCAGGGTACCATAAAGGCACAAACATATGTGGATGATGTATTACTACCGGTGACATTTCCCTACATTTTTTGGGAGCTCAATATCTTTCATCAACAAGATTACAAACTGCTCTTGCATTTGACAGATTTGCTCTTGCCTTCGGTTCAACAGTTCATGGGTTCGAATCCCACCTTGGGCATGGATGTTTGTAGTGGTTCGGAATCCCCTTTAAGCCGTAAGTCCCGGTCTAATTAGCCTTCGTGTGCAAAAAATGACCGTTGAGCGACAAAGAAACCAAACCGAAACCAAACCAAACCAAACTGCCAATATTTTTTTATCCTGCGTCCGTCTTCAGCATCTCTGTCATCAATCGACGAGCAGTCTAATAAAAAGATGAGCAAATGTAAAAACAAGAATAAAGTCTTTTAGTAGCTTCAAAAGAGTTGTCAGTCATAAACTTTGAAATTTCAGGGCAGTTCTTGAGGTGAGCATCATCCATATCATCATGATTGCACAATGGACAATGAGCAGAGTCCATTACACCTATTCGATGCTGATGCCTTTGTAGATAGTCATGTCCAGTTGTCATCTGGAACTGCCAATATCAGACAAGATATTTTGCTAAAATGTATACATGTGTTTCCTTGACCACATTTATCTCACGATCTCTCACAAATTCAATTCATTTGGAATAGAATTGGACGCAATTTAAAACCCTTCCATAGTCCCGTTTAGAAGACGAATTCCAGCAAATGATTGAGAGAAAATATACAGCCATTCTTCAGGACGTTATCATTACTCTCATTGATTTTGTACCTAGACAAGTTCCTTCACGTATTGCAATCCATGCTGATAATTTTACTTAGAATTTTTTTCTGAATCTGTATTTCAGTAATATCTTTTCGTAATATGAGATTATTTATCAATCACTGATCACTCTTTCTTAATTTGCTGAGTTTCATTATTTTCTGGTTACTACTTGGTATTGCAATTTTCAGTGTTACGTACTGTATTTGAGTTATTTATAAATGATTATAAGTTATCTTATTCTTTTATTTATAACAATAAATTTTACTTTGAATAATATTTAAAATTTTCTTCTCTTGCCCATTTCTGAATGGTACTCTACTTTATCTTATATACGTTGAGTATTTGCTGATAGAGAGTCTAAAAATATATCACTGTTTTCACAGTTTTCATTCTTAACAGATAATATATTATTAAAATAATAATTACGTGTAAAGATTAATTTATTACTTAATAAAGCAAATGCTACCCTTAGATTAGTATTTAAGTTCAATTACCGCATATAATGTTATTGGGAATTAATTATTTTTAAAATGACGCTATTACAAAATACTCCTTAATAAAAAACCTATTCAAAGTAAAATAAATATTTTCTGTTCCTTACCAGGAACTTAAGCTCATGGAAATTAATGTAGTACAGCACAATTGCATTTTTAAATTGTATGTTAGAGCCACTTCATTCCTCTAAACATAAATGTAACTTCTAAATAAACAATAAGCACGATATAGAACTGGTATTATTAGTTTTCAGCTTCTTTATTTTCAACGTTTCTATTTTCTCTCATTTGCTAAGTTATATAACATTTTTATTGAACACATATTATATGAAAAGTTACTTTAATAATCCTAGAAAATGTTCTACATACATACTTTTATTCCAGATTCTTTGCTGATTTTAAATTTAGGGTTATTCTGAAAGTCTGTCACATGAAAACGATAACTGAACATTAAAGAAAATTAGTAAGAAATAGTTATTTAAATTTTAATCTTAAAATAATAATAGTAAATGAGAGAAAGACAAATTTTCTTAATTTAATGTATATTTTTTTAAAAATTTGTAATTTTTGTGGAATTAGAGATACATAATATTGTTTGGTTGATTCATTCAAAAATATATAATTAATTATAAAAAGTATGCAAAGATATAAAAATTAGTTGTAATATCATTGCAGTTAGTTTTGTATGTACTAATTTCTATTTTAAAGAAAAATCTTTGATAGAACAATTACACATTCTTTATATATTTATCAAATTTTTAATAAAATTAATAGGTTTTAATTGATTTGAGTTTTGAGAAATGTTGTTAGGTACTGTAACAAAAGACTTTTAGCTCTGAAAATATGAGCTTTCATTAATTATGTTCAGTATTGGGGCATATATATACTCACAGAATGAATTACTTTATTTTTTGATGTATGTACAAAATGTAAAATCCACTATTATATAAATGATTTTAAAAGTGATTGCGTGATAAAAATTGGGTATAGCCACAGAGAAAAACGAAAATTTAGCATTTTTAAAAATTATTAGCAACTGTTAAAATATTTTCTTTAAAAAATCTTAAATTTCTATAATTTACAATAAATTGGGAAAAAATAATACGAAGTTCATTAAATCTGTTTTAAAAATTAAATTTTATTTATTAAATTAATTATCATTTCCATCATCATCAATTACAATGAATTCATCATTGTTTTCATTAAATTTCATAAAATAATAAACAAAGTACTTTTAATAAAATATCAATCGAAAAAATGAACAAATAAAAAATTAAGTTTAAGGAGCAAAAAAATGTGTTAAATAAATAACGCTTCCTGAAATAAATTTATGCAATTATTTCTTTTTCATCTAATATTTAGGCCTGAAATAATGCAAAAAATTATATACTTAAGCCTTCGACTTCCATAGATTACATTCTTAGCAGCTGAATTATATTTCTTTAAAAAAATAAGTTTATGTTCAATGATGCGATGAATATTTAATTTAAAAAGTCGAAAATTAAGTTAGCTTATTTTACAACATTTAATAATTATTAAAATAGCATGAAATTTCGAAAGAAACAATGTAGAAAATACAACTATTCATATTTAGACAATGATATCTTAACTATGAATAATTTTCCTTTTAGTAATCGACAAGAGTTTTACGTCTATGATTGTTCAGATCCTGTGATAATGTAGGGAAATATTTTATATATTCTAGCTTCAAACGGTAATATATCATGTAAAGATATTTGAAATGACATGAATGACACTCAGTTGCTGTTGCAACAAAGACATAATGTTTTCCAGATCAAATATTCTATATCTTATTCATTTAAATATCTTCATCAGTATTCGATCTGCTACATTATATTCAATATCGACATTGGGCTAATCAGTTATTAAATTAAAATCATTGCATAACTTTAAGATTTTACTGAGTATTTACCTTCAGTGGGGATTGACATCAGATATCAGTCGCGTTGGCGTGGTTAGTTGGGGCGTCATTCTCATCATCGGAGGTTAGCGAGTTCAAATCTCAGCATAACCGAAAACCTGTCATGGTTGAAATGTACTACAAGTGTATTGGAATCTTCAGGAGTCGTGTAGGTCAAGTATTATAAGCTTGATCCCTACTTCTAAAATTTGAAAATTCCTCTCTTCCTGCTTCCATTTACTATCAGAGTCAAACCTAGGGTTAGGTATCAGGGAAATTTGCTGATGCAGCAACAATTTTCCTGATATTCTTAAATATTGCAAAAAGGGAAATCGAAAAAGCTATTTTCTGTTCATCAGTAATGGAATTAACTAAGCCTAAGATATTTAGTTCCGTGCACATATATTATCTTTAAGATATATGGAAAATCTTTTATGATTTGTTAAAGAAAACATACTATCTATAATATAACTTACTATCTATAATGCGCTAACGATTGTCTAAAACATTCTTTTAACGGTTTTACATTAGCTGTATAGAGACAACTTTATATGCATTATTATAATATATTGAAATCTTCAGCATATAAATTACCACTTGTTATTTCAGAATGAATTTCTTAATTTCTACGATTTACTGGCTATTTTAATAATTGTCGTTTTGAAGATTAAATGATTAAATTCGTATATTGTAATACATATCGATACATTTATATCATCCAAAAATAAAGTTTAACCGAGCAAACTCTATATTATATTTTAAAGCTTAAGTCCACTTATCATGACATTTAAAATTAAAATAAAAATCGAATAATCTTTTTAAATGTTGTTTTACTTCATTATTTTAATTACAGATAACATACGTAACTACACAAGCCTTACAGATGATACATACAAAAAATTGATAAAATATATTTGATTGGGTAAAACGTTATTTAATTTTAATCATATATCTTGAAAAAATGCTGCAAATCTAAATATATTAACTTTTTTAAACTCTTTAATTTTTTAAATAATGAATTTATGGTTACTTCCTGAGAATTCTTAATACAATTATTTGCGCTAAATCTACATTCTTTATTCATACCGCAATCCAAATAGTAATTTATTATCCTGATTTAAGGTGTGAATATCAATATTACAGAATGTAGAATGATGAAACAAAAAAATGAACAGAGAATAATGATTCTTACATTCTCTGTTCATTTTTTTGCTTTAGAGAACTCTGATTGTATCAACTTCCTTTGTACAAGATTAAACAAAGTTTCTCCTACGCAAACTTTTCCTTGCCCTAGATGTAAAAATTCTAATGAGCTTGTTTTATAAAAGAAATTCTCGTAGAACGCATACAATCAGTTGTTTAGAAACTTCAAATAGTTCATTTACACAATTTTAACTCCAGAGCTATTTTGATTTATATACTTTTTTAATTCAATGTAATTTCGATCGATATAAATTTGTACACAATTATATATTATTTACTGGCTTAAAAAGTTAAAGTTTCTTTATTTTTGTTGCATATTTATTTTCAGAACTTCTTTTTTGTTAATTTCTTGTTAGAATAATTTTAAAAGTATTCTAAACATAAATCAGGAGAAAAAAGTTTATTTTTAAATTTCTACGGCAGTAAATATCTCTCAATTTTTTTTTAAAAAAAGTAAAATGACAGTAAAACCCATGGTTAATCAGAAACGAAATCAGAATCCATATAGTGGGAATTATTCTTTATTCATTAATAGGAGTTTGCAGCAAAATTATAAATGATGATATAAATAGATAATTATGGTATTTCAAAATTTAGGATATTGTAAAAAGAAAAACATTTCTAAGAGAGTTTCATAATGAGATACAACCTCAATCTATAATTTATCTTCAATCTTAGTTCATGATGACAGACAGCGTTATTAATCAAATCAATGAACTATATAATTATAACACTGTTATAATAAATTATATTTTTGTTTTAAATTTCATAAAAAGTAAAGGTAGCAGGTTAAACGATATATCAATGAATGATTGGGCCCAACGTTCATGTTGCACCACCATAATTCCATGTACCTAGCCCAAAGGAAGGCTTTGCCAATTAGTGTAACAGCACCCAGGTGTTAGATTCTTTAATTTAGAAGCAGGTACCAAGCAGAATACCACCCATACTTCCCCTACCACCCCCAGAGTTACCATTTCACTTGGAGAATATCGCAACTATGACCTATTTAACATACCTTAGACTCCATTAGCAAACAACGAGTCTTTAGTTAAGCCGGGATTCAAATTCTATATTTTGCGATAGAAGAGAACGATTCTTTAACTAACCAGGCACCATTGGATTATCAAACGAACTGTTATTTCAGGCCCCAGTGAATATTGAAGATAATCTGCACCATTAATTTCTCCTTTTTCAACAGTGCTTGAGATTGAACCCAAAGTCTTATGCTCTTAAAAAGTATTGCCAGCCTCTCGGTCAAAGTCCGCCATCTTGTCTGTTCTCAACTTGGTTATATAACTTATACAATTATTGGCTATCCATCGTAATTATTTTGGTGAATTGTGAATCTTTGCTACGATAATGCCGATCGATGTGTTTTATTTTAGTACCAAGCAACCTATCTAAAATAATTGCAAGGGTTAAACCAATACATTTTCACACTTCAGCGTGTCCTATATAGTTGAATATCACACTTTAGTGTGAAAGGTTCCAAGCTTGATCTCTGTCAGAAGAACAAAATTTTTCTGACAGTTGCACAGTCAGAAAACTTAAGTTACATTTTTCCTTTACATGACCATCAGTTTGGATTGGTGTTGGAGAGTTTTCAGAATTCCTTTTTTATGACACGTGAATAAGAACCTTATCCATGAAATATGCCCACGGTTGGATTATGGAGAGTATTTATCAGATTTCCTTTCTCATGACACTTGAATAAAAACCCTATCCATTAAGTGTTCTCACGGATGGTGATATATGGATGGTTGATGGAGAGTTTTCAGACTTAATTTCATATGACTCGTGAATAAGAAGCCTATCCATGAAATGTGCCTGTGGAAAACTACTTCTGTATCAAAGAACATTACAAAACATTAGTGTCAGGTCAAAATGTTATGGGCTCACCTTGGCTTAGTGGTAAAATAACGTTCTTTATAAAGAGGGATTTGAGATTCTATCCCAACTAAACTAACAGCTGAGGATAGATACAAATTCTGCATGCACAGCTTCTGAAATGGTTGCTCGGGAATTTTCAAGACTACTTCATTCACGATATTTGAACACGGCTCATTATCTACGAGAATGTCCCTCACGAAAAATTATTTACGATATTTATGATACACGGGGATACTGTATATAAAATTTCTTAACTACAACCATGCGCCATTTAGCAGTGTCTACCTCACACTTTAAAACCAAAGAGCATCCTAGCATAAAGCTCCAAAAGTGTCCGCCATAGCCTACCTACCTACCTAAAACCAAAGAATTTTCCAAAGTGTGCATATTCTTAAGATTATCGCTCTATTTAAAATGGATTCGATATCTTTCCTAAACAAATACTTTTATGAGAGCAATAACACTAAAAACAAACTTCTATTCGCTAAAATGGATAATCTTCAATTATGTTTTACTTCATACGTTTAAATCTTGCTAATACTATACAGAAAAAATACATTTTACGTAAAGTTATCAAAAATTATCCTGATAATCGATATAATTTCAAAGAATAATTGTTATAAGTGCGATAAAATTCTTAGTAATGATTATAACTATAAAATAAAATAGCATGCATTGCTAATTAATTTCTAACTTATTTATTAAAACATAGCAATAATAGAAAAATTTATATAGGCACTTAAGATTTTCAATAATTGAATATATCATTTACAACTCACAACTTTAATAAGTGATTCGATTCTCGTATTGTTTTCTTGTATACTGAAATGCGCAGTATTTTAAAATTTCATCCTTAAATGCTGGGGTGTTAAATTACTTTAAACGCTTAGCGTATTGTTTACTGTGAAAAGAAGATTATTTTGTTTTTCCTTGACAGCAACAAAAGAATTCTTTAAAATGATTTCCAAAGGGGACGATAATGAAGGAAACATATTCAGGGAAACACTGATAATGAGGAAATGCTTCTTTAAAGCAACCTGCTCTCTCATTAAAAAAGTCATTATGTTTGCAAGAATTTTCAAGTTAATCCTTCAGAGTTGACTTGCATTTTTTAAGAAGTAAAATGGAATTGTCAGTTTTAATATCTCTTCTGGTTAATATTTTTTCTGAGAGTACATAGTTGATATTTATATGTACTCCAACTTTCTTGAAATGTATGGATGATAATGAATGAATTTAGAATTCTTCTATTGTTTTTTTAATGTGAAATAAAGATACAAAATGATATTAGTGAATAAAAAAGCGTATAATTAATAAAATAAAAAGTGTAAATAAATCATTAGAAGGCATATTTACATTCACTAAATAATAATAATTTATTATTACAAAGGGAAATGCTATAAATTATGAGGATAAAAATATAAAGAATACTTTTATTTTTAACGTAATTATTTATCATTAAGTAAGCGAATGCAAATGTGTCTCGTTAATGTATTTCTTAAATGCAAACACATTCCTTGTCAAAAATAAATATTGAAAAACACATGAATATAGTAAAAAAATTAAAAAATGCTTATTTTATAAATTGCTTTATTTGCTTCGTGCAGATGCTTTGATGGTAATTTTGTTTAATATTCTGTATTTACACTCAAATACCAGGTTTCTCTTGCCGACCAACTTGTCTTGTGGTCAGCGTGCCTGACTGCGGATAAGGAGGTCCTGGGTTCGAATACCGGTTCAGGCCTGGATGTACTTTCTCTCTCTATCTATCCTGTCTTTGTCCTTTCCTTGTATGAATGAGGTGTGAATGGTTGCCTACCCTATAAACGGGTACCTATGACATGTGTATAGAGCAAAGTCGTATTTTCACCTACATGGTGCTTAATTAAAACGAAAGACGCTCCCCTTCGATTTAAATTCGCATAGCCAAAGCCATAGCGAGCTTGGGTTGTCCAAGTGTCATTAAAAACAACAACAACAACAGGTTTCTCTCAGTTGCAGATAGTACATATTAAATGAATAACAAATACATATATTATATTAGTTCTACCGGAAAGTTCTGTCTGCTCCGGTTACAATCAGTTTCAACAAGTATGGGCATATTCCTGTGACTCAAATTTGGCTCTCTCTTTTGATCGCTAACAATGTATACACATTTTCGTCGGAGATGAACTAAAACGAAGTTAATTTACGAATTCCAATAAGGAAGAAATACTACAGAAGCGTATATAAATTTATTGAAAGTGTTTGGTGAAGGTACAGTTTCTGATAGAACATGCGAAATATGGTTCAAAAAATTTCATGTAGGTGATTACGACCTTTCTGATTAAGCTCACGCTCTGGGCGACAATCTTTGATCGATGACGATACTGTCAAGATCATGTTAGAGCAAGATCCTTTTTTGACAACATCGGAGATTGCGGAAAGGCTTGATTCAGCTCAACAAACCATTTCCGACCATATTCGGAAACTAGGGTTTGTGTGGAAGTATTCGAGATGGGTGCCACACAAGTTAAGTGAGAAGAATTTGAATGATCGAATCATCATATGCACATCTCTGCTTGCACGCAACAAAATCGAACCCTTCTTGGACCGGATCATAACTGGAGATGAAAAGTGGATTACCTATGAAAACATCATAAGAAAAGGGGCATATTGTGAACCCGGAAAACCTGCCCCCTCTACCTCTAAACCGAAGTTGAGCCTGAACAAGAGAATGTTGTGTATATGGTGGGACATTCGAGGACCAATACATTTTGAGCTGTTGAAACCAAACGAAAGGCTAAATTCGGAGAGGTACTGTCAGCAATTGGATAAATCAAAAATAGCACTCCAAGAAAAGAGGCCGGCGATGTTCAATAGGAAGGACATCATACTGCTTAATGACAATGCCAGGCCATATGCTGCTTTGGAGACTCGTCAGAAAGTCGCAGAGCTAGGCTGGGAAATTCTGTCGCATCCACCATACTCTCCGGACCTAGCACCATCTGATTATCACTTGTTTCTGTCCTTACAAAATTTCTTCCAGGGCAAACAATTCAAGAACGAAGAAGATATCAGACAAGCACTGGTTTAATTTTTGGCCTCTAGAGATAAGACATTTTTTTTAAAAATGGGATACACAAATTGCCATCACGCTGGCAAGAAATCGTAAATAATGATGGCAATTATATTATTCAATAAAGTTTATCCAAAGTATGAAAAAATGTATTCCTTTGTTTCATTCTAAAACGGGCTGAACTTTCCGGTAGACCTAATATTTGTTGTTGTTGATACTAATGACACTTTTACAAGCCAAGCTTGATATGCCTTGGCTATGCGAATTTATGTCAATTGAGAGCGTCTTTCGTTTAATCAGAGCACCATAAAGGTGAAAGTACGACTTTGCTCTACACTCATGCCATAGGTATCCGTTTATAGGGTAGTCAACCATTCACACCTTATTCATACAGGGAAAAGACAAAGACAGGATAGATAGAGAGAGAAAGTACACCGATGCTCGAACTGGAATTTGAACCCAGGAAGTCCTTATCCGCCGTTAGGCAAGCTGACCACTAGACAAATTTCTTTAATATGTACATAATATAAATGCATATCAAATAAATAACAAAAGGAGCTTAAGAAGCTTAATAATATCCATGTGTTTTATTTGGCACATTAAATCGATGCCAAATGAGTTGAAACATTTCAAAGCATTTTGCCCGAATATTCACAATATTTTACCAAATATTTTTTTTTTGGACCGCTTAGTTAAGAGTGCCTTTATAGTGATTCAGCTGTTTTGTGCCTATGCTTAAATAATACGGAAGATTAAAATACGAATCTACCAGCATTAAGCAATAACAATATAATACGTAATTTTAATAAAATCTATATTTATTTAACTTGTCAAATTTATTATCGTATGTTATTAGGTAAACTTATATTATAATGATGAAGCCAAAAATATCATAAACGTCCCTCAAATTACGTACAAAACTTCGAGCTCTTTCACGAAAAGTGTTTAATTTTTAATTTTTTCATGTAATGTTTTGGTTTTTCATAATTATTTGCTAGATTAATTTCTTCAGAAAACGTTTTCATGAATTGTGAAGTCAATGCATTATGTAACATACTGGAGGTGTTAACATTCCTAATGAAATTTTTAACTAAATATATGTAATAGCTGAAACATTAACAATCTGCGTTATGTGAATATATATTTTGCTTCACAATTCTTTTGTAAAAGGTTATATTAAAATACATACTTTAATAAATATAAATTATATTAATCGTCTATAATAAGATGCATTCTGGCTTTATTAAAGTACTACATAAAATTTATTTTTATCTCTAATGCGTTTTGATTAAAATAAATAATGAAAAATATGATGTATAATGAACCTTTATTTAATGTAAAAACTTTGAAATATTTTATATTATAACATATTTTATCTTTTAATCATCTAATATTGAAATAATATTTGTAGAATAATTACATAAATAACAGGAAAATATCGATAGTTTGAATGCATTTATGAATAAAGAATTTAAACTAAATGTTTTAACAATACACAGTTTAATCATTTTAAACATTCTAAAAAACTGCTTTCCTATTCTTGAATTTAAAAATGAAATTACTAAAAAAATAAAATACGTTGCATTTATTATCTATTGTGATTATATCTAGTTTGAGAAGAAATAAAGATCTATAATAGGTCAAAAAGCATATACCTGAATAGTCATCAACTTTTATTAAGAACAATTCTTTATATATCGCACTAACAAATGGCGCACAAGCATTTTCTTATTTATAGCTATATAATTTAAGAAACGATGAGATTTGCATTAATATTTATAAATTAGGTATTATACAAAAAGCCTCAATTAAATGCTGGACATTTTATATATAAAAAAATATAAAACATATAAATTTCATAAATAATCTCTAAGCTACATTTTCATTAAAATCGTGAAGAGTTTTAAATTCATAACTGAGAAAAAATTTTTTAGCATTTTTATAAACGAACAGTGCGATGTATGAAAACGTACAAGTATAAATACATCTGGAAAATTTCTCTAAACATTTTGATACTTTTTTAGAAAATTATGCTTTTATGTAAGTAAATGATGTGTTGGTATTATTGATGATATTGTTGGTATTAATGAAGAATATAGCATTAATTTCCTTTTGTTTATGTTAAAAACTACTTAAATTAAAATATACGTATAGATGAAGAAATTTAAGTCTCAGAGGTATTCATTATTTCATACATAATGAGGTTTACAATTTTTGTAATAATAGTATAACAATCAAAAATTTGTTTTAAATATATTTATTTGCTGCATGAAATAAAGTGCAATTATATAACATTTGAACAAAATATGTTTGTTACAATATAATCTACCAGTATATTCAATTTTTATCGATAAATAAATTGGAATGACGCCAGACATATCATTTTATGCAATTTATATATATTTATTGTATTCAGCTTACGGAAGGAAACAATATATATATATATATAAATTTCTGACAACTTTTTTCTATTTTATATCTCCTCAATAACGTCACATAACGTTTACTTCGATATTACAGGTTCCCGTCATAAAAGTGAAGTAAGAAATATCTGAGAGTTCATTTTGTTTTCTTGCATCTGTCACTGAAATTCTGTCGTCACTACCACTACAATAAAAAAATAGTAACTAGAATCAGAAATGAAATCGTTTGGTAGAAATCATGGGAAATATTTTTGTTTCTTAAACTTCCACCAAAGTTTTTCAAACACATGACGATAGTCTTATTGATTTTCTTGAAGCACTTTGGAGGGGAAGTCAAGAATTTATTCTCCACTATATGAGTGCTTGACAACTGTGTGAAGATTATTTGAAATATTTTCCTAGCACCGAGATTTTTCTTGACTTTTTCTGTAAACATCTATGGGCATTTAGATATTAAATCGCAGATTTATTTGAACATGCTTTTTTTAATATCAATACATTTTGAAATTTCAGACAAACACCATTTTAAAATGTTTTACAGCCTTAAGAAGATAAAGTTTCGTTAGTTGATTTTGGAATTCATCAATATATATTGAAATATTTGTTTTAATATTTAAAAGTTTGATAAAAACTAAAATAAAACTTTATAATATCCTTTAAGTTTTATCTTTGTATTAGAAATTTCGTAAATGTATCTGTTAGGGTTTAAATGCTACTTGTATTATGATTCTGGAGAACATATCTCAAATTATCTTATCATTAAAATTTGATGCAAATAAAACAGCCAATAGTATATAGTATATGTACAGAAGATATGTTTTTATGATCATTCCATGTATATATATATATATATATATATATATATATATATATATATATATATATATATATATATATATATATATATATATATATATATATATATATATATATATATATATATATATATATATATATATATATATATATATATATATATATATATATATATATATATATATATATATATATATATATATATATATATATATATATATATATATATATATATATATATATATATATATATATATATATATATATATATATATATATATATATATATATATATATATATATATATATATATATATATATATATATATATATATATATATATATATATATATATATATATATATATATATATATATATATATATATATAGAGCTTAACGTGAATTTTAATTATTGTTAGATTTTTGTAGATAAGTAATTTGTGTTGTTATACATTTTAATAATTGTTAATTTCAAATATTTTATCAATCATGTATTAAATTCCAATGAAATGAAACATTGAATTGAATTGTATCAGTTAAAATTACTGTTCCTGATATTTTATTTTAAATTAAAATATTTTTAAACACAGTAATTCATTCGACTAATTTACGCTAAGGATGCAATTTATAAGGTATTTAAAAAATATCAAAAGTTTTGATTCATTTTGATTTTATTGGCTTTCTTATGTATATTTCAAGACAATATTTATTTCCTATTCACTTAAAATAGTCCTTAATTTAACCGGAAAATAACACAACGAACTAGTAAAAACAACTAACATATAATAGCTTGGTGGAGTTTAGTTTCGAATACTGCTTTTCAGAAATTGAAAGTTTATTAAATCATCATAAAAGCAGATAAGCTGAATTTGGACCATGACTCTTGACAAAGGATGCCACAAAGAATTTTTTTCAATGAAGAAATTGTGTCTAATTATAATATTTAATTTTATCATTACAATTTAGAGATTTTTGGAGCTTAATATACAATTTTTCCTGTGATATTATGGAGAGTATTTTCATATATAATGTAACATAATCAGTAGCATATTCCTTGAAAAATTTACTTTCATTAATGTTACCAACTACTTTAACATATCCTTTTTTTAATACTCTTTTAAGAGATTTTAGCTGAAAGTCTCTTTGAAAGCAAAGGCCTAATGTTATATAATTAAATCAACCAAAAATTACATTCAGAAATAATGAATCTTCTGAAGTTTCTCCCGGAAATAACGCAATGGTTTTTATGTTGTCGAAGGCGTGGTAGGATTCACAATTCCCGAAGAAAATATGCAGGGCCATTTACTTTGTCAATTGTAGGCAAATAATCTTAAGTGTTATTCATCCTAGGAATTGGAAATAACTCTATCGGGGATGAATGGGAAAAAATTTGAACTGGTTTAAAAATTTTGTAACATAGTGATGAGGAAAAATTGAAACGGATTATAAAATATCTAATATATTGAACTATCATTTAAAAATGTTGTGCACATATTTATGTCTAATAAAATTATATACATTATACACACACACACACATCATATATATATATATATATATATATATATATATATATATATATATATATATATATATCCTGAGTTGCAGTTTTTGATATTAATTTAAAATAATGATTTATGGTGTAGATTTTTTAGAGGAGAGCGATGCATTATTTTTTAAAGTGACAGAGATTCAGTGACAGTTTTAAATGTAAGGACCTCATACTTTGTCATATTATTCTAAATGCATTCCACGTCATAATAAAGACAAATTTTCATGATTCTTGCAAAATGGTATGAAAATTCTTAAGGTAAATTGCTTAGTACAATCTTGTAACTAAGAGTTTTCCAGAGGCAATGACTGATTCAAAACGCTCATTCAATAACGCCTATTTTAATAAGCTTATTAGTCTGATTTATAAATAAAAACCTTCATTGATTGGAATGCATAGTATTCTTATTCTTTGTATAATGTTAATGAAATTCCTGCATTGTAATATTAAATTCAATCCTGATGGAAAATCATGTTGTCATTAGAAAACAAATTCTTTTTAGTAGTTTGCCTAATTTTTAATTGTATATAATTTAGATTTCTTAAAACCATGTTTTTTGTCTCTTAGAGTGGCTTTGAAAAACATTCTATAAAAAGTAGAACTTTAATAATTAAACATTTAGTAACTCCGAAGTGCCATTTGGAATAGCATCAAGGCAAAATATTGTGATGTACCTTAACAAGTCCTTCATATATGGAAGGTTGATATATTTATCTAAGCAATCAATTGATTCTTGTTTCTTTCATAGCTCATATTAACATGATTTTATGTAACGTTTCTTTTGTAAACCATGAAGTGGGGTAACATTTTTCTTTCAGGTACGGATTAACGTCAGCCATATTTTATTCGGTTTCAAATAATTTTTGATATTCTGGAAAATTTCTATGGTTGTTAATGTTTATAAACACAAGATATAAAAACTTCAGAATTATTGCTTCTAAAATCTTATTTTATGTGAGTTTTCAAGCAATTCCTGTTCGAATGTCAGGCTCATTAATTTTCCTAATCTTATTTCATCAATCTCTCTCTTCAGAGCTTTTAAAATTCGCTGTAAAGTCATTCATCAAGTCAACATAAGTTTTTGTTGTTGTTATTTACGACACTTGGACAAGCCAAGCTCACTATGCCGTTGTCTATGCGAATTTAACTCGGTAGGATGTGTTTTTCGTTTAATCAGAGTACCACGAAGATGAAAGTTCGACTTCTGGCACCACCAGTAAAACCATTTCCTCAGTTTTGGCATTGATTAGGAGAGAGGAAACCTCTGCATAATTGGAAGCTTAAATAATATTTTCTTGTTGTTAGTTTGGCATTAAGCTGCTTTATTATCTTTTGGGAAAAATATTTATACCTTATCCAACCTGACAACAAGAAGCTTTTATCCTGCTTGAGTAAAAATTCTGCCATTCATGGAATGAAAAGGAGGTGCATGAGCCTTTTTCATGTTAACACGAACCATTTAAACCATTGCCATTTCGAATGATGACATGTCTCATTTAATTATATATCTAATTATGGGTGAAATTAAATTCTTTCGAAAAACATAAATTAATTTACAAATATCAAAACCATGTTGATTTGACTACTTGCGCGTTGACACAAGCTCAATAACCATGATTCTTAATTTCGAAACAATGCCTTTAATGTTTGAGTGATAAAGCAGCAGGATCATCACTTTCTGTTCGAATTTGTTCAACTAAATTTTACTGGAAAACATCGATTGATAGGCGAAGGTGATTAATCAGACTGTTTCCAAAGTAATTTCGAATAGACCATGCCATGCGCACGTTGACAAAAGAAATTTCTCCATGATCGAAGGGTTTTTACATTCCATCCATTCCGGGGTATGAATTGATGGCATCAACTCTTTGATTAGAAATATTTTGCTTAGATACATGAAAACTTTTATGAACACTAAAATAGGCAAGTCATTTCACGTTGCTTCTTGCACTCGCTTTGTAAATAATAAAGTAGAAAAAGAAACAAAATAAAAATTTTAAAGAATCAGTTTTAATATTCAGTGTTAAACTTCAAATAGTCTAGGATGATTTGAAGTCTTTAATTTTATTGTTAACTGTTTTCATTTTTATATTAATATTAGTTTTATTAAAAACGTATTTTTATTGGAGATAATTAAATATACGATATACTAAACAGTAGAAATAAACTTAGAATGATCTAAGAAGAAATATTTGAATAAATTTGAAAAATGTTAATAAACTGTATTTCATATAGATGTGTGTTTATAGATAAGGCTTACCATATTAAATTTGTTAGAACTATAACTGACTTATAAGAATAATTTGTGATAGTTATAATATTTTCTTTTTGAAATTAATACATTTTCAATGTGAACTTTGGGCGACAGTAGGAACATCATTAAAGTAATTTCTGAGCTTGACGTCAACAAAAAACTAATAATGTTTCTTTCGAAATACAGAATAAATATTTTATAAATGAACATATTTCGTATGCTCAAAGAATAAAAAAAAGAGAAATGGCATAAAAAAGGAAATAATATGAATCTTATCAGTTCTATTTGGTCAGATCAGCAAAGCATTGAGACGTAAATAATGTAATCGATAATATTGTATGAGATCAATAGAATAACATAATAGAACAAATCATTTCATTTCACTTCATATAATAAAAAATTGGGACGAGAATTACTATATTATTCATGAAAATTATTGCATTGATGGAGAAATTTAATGTAAAATTATTTCTGGTATTCTTAATAGAAACAAATATAGATAACATGTTTAAAAGAAGACACATCACAAAATTTCATGCAGAGAATTCTTTTATAATTTAGAAATTATATAACGTATTTGTACAAAATGCGAGTCTTCGCTTTTATATTTTATACTATAAGCAGAACAAATGAAATATATAATTTCATTTATTAGATACATATTTAAGTATGGAAAATTGCTTATATACAACAAAATAAGTAAAATTCTTTGCTCATTAATTTTGAGAAATGTTTAAAATCTTAATTAATATTATATATCTGAAACCATCGAATATGATGATCCTAAGAAAAATCAAAGATAAAGTAAATTGAGTTTTAACAATTTTAAAAATTCAACTATATATAATGAATTGCATAGTGAACTTAAAATTTACGATGACTTATTTGCTTTTACAATGATACAAGTTTGAATTGTCTTTGTCTATTTTATTATAGTCTTCATATTTTGTTACAATTGAATGGCAACTGAGGTATTTAGTTTTGTTAACTATTCTCGTTCGTTTTAAGAATGTTTGCATTACAATTTTGAGAAATATATTTAAAAAAACCTATTTGCATATATTTTATGAGTGTTTTTTATTTTTTATTAAATTATAAAAACGAAACTAATAGAAAATATAGTTTTTTGGCTAACAGCTGTTCTTTTCAATAAAATGTTTACACTTTTATAACTCAATTGAATTTTAATTAACGAAAAATAAAAAATAATTTCGATTGAATTTTATTTAAAATTGAAAAAAATATATCAAATACAAATTAATATGTGTCAGTTATATGTGATTTATTCTATTTAATTTATATAAGAGTAGAAATGATAATGAACAAATTATATAAAATGGAGTTGTGCATATTTTTTATAAATTTACTCACATAAGAGCGTTTTTGTTAAAATTTGCATTTATTTGACAACGCAAATTTTTACTGTTGATGGGAGCAATGAAAATAGGAGTTTGAGAATACATACAACTAGTATCTATACTTATTTTTTTAGAATTATATTTATTTTTGTATCTTTGATGAAATAAATCAAATCATGTTTTAGATTGTAAGGAGAAATCAGAATTTATATTTGTTATTTAGCATGCATTTTAATCCCAATTGCATGTGTATTCATCTGAAGAAATTGTGTGTTGTCATGGAAAGAAAATTAAAATAAACATCGTCCTGTAATTAAGAATTAAAAAGCAACTACGTCTATACCACCCTCCCCAAGCAACTTTGCATCGTAGACAAACGGAAACTATTGTGGCTGCTTTCTAAATCATTATTCCTCAGTGTTTATCACTCGTCTATCATCAACAACGTGAAATAGGGATTTCAAGATGAAGAATAGCACTTACAAAAATATACGATGCAAAACATTTCTTATTTTGATATCTGATAAAATAACATCTAGCACTTTCGCGAAATAAAGTGATCAGTATTCAAATATTTTTATACAGAGAGGTAATATATTTTTGTAAATATTTTAATTGTTTTATAAATGATAAATCTCTATCCTAATTTAGATGGGATAGTCTCTTCTAACATGCACAAATATTCAACAAATACGAATATTTACATTTAATGTTGCACAACTTATGACATTAAACATTGTTAGATTGAAACATCCCTCAGACTTCATGTATTAGTTGCTAAATTTTTAACTAATAATATAAAAGAAAATTAGAATATTTGCAATAATATAAAACACTATTTAACACACACATTTATTTTAATTAATACTTTTGATAAATATTTTGCCTTAATATTGAAATAAATTTCATTACATGTATTTTCTTTTTTTAATTAAATGGTACTATTAATCATACCATAATAGAAATACACAATGTATGTCCTTTAAAAAATTTCATTATTTCAGAACAATAATTTAGTTATAAAATATTTTACTTCATTCTTCTTTTTTAAAAAAATTTGCAGAAATTTTATTAAATTTGCAATCTATAAACTAAAAAAATATAAAGCTTCCAACAAATTTTTCAGAAAATAATTCCTATCAGGATTTTTAAATCTGTTCAAATGTAATTACACTTGTTAAAAATAATGTGTAGTTGCTTGCTTTAACCAACATAAATCCTTACTTCTGACTCTACCTGAAAAAGAAATAAATTATAGGGTGTTTTATTAATAAATATAAAGTTAAGTTTGCCTTTTACACACTTATAGTTATTCATTCCAGAAAATGCCTTCCTTATTCCTTTATTGGTATGAACAACAAAATACTTTTCAATAATAGATTCCGAAGGGAGTGATGGGCACGAAATATATCCTCTGATACTTACTGATAATGAGGAAGACCTCTTTAAAAACTGAATGTTCTCCCTCATTATAAGAAGTCATTATGTTTACGAGCATTTCTAAGATAATCCTTTAAATTCACCTGCGCCCTTAAATACATAAAGTAGGAATGGTATTTGTGAAGATTCCTACCATTTAAAACTTCTTACGCGAACGACTTTTTGTCTTTTACATCAGTCTCGGGAGAATGCAATAATTAAATTTAAAATAGAGATTCTTCTCAGATTATGCATTTTGTGCAGAAATTAAATATATTCTGTGAATAAGCTGATTCTTTTTCTCTTCTTTAACATATTTCCTAGAATTATATTTATTTTGGTCAGTGATGAAACACTTTACTTTTAAAAAATTGCTCCTTTGAATTTTAAAGATTTTTATACTAAAAAAACTCTACAACATGTTTTTTGGCATGAATTTTGCTTCGTAAAAATTCTTTGCGAGTTATTTGGCCCTAATCAATTAAGATTTAAAAAGCTATAACTAGATCTTTGGGGTAGGACCTGAAACATTCAAACCAACGGTTGTTGATTCGATAGACCTCCGGCATAGATGTTTTTAGTGGTTCGAAATCTTTTATATGCTATCGGTATTAATCTTTATAGTCCAAGTGTGCAGAAAGTAATCACTGAGTGACAAACAAACCTGAAAAATGTCATTGGAAAAGCGAACGAATGTCTACGTTATTTCCATCGTATACGTCAGATCATATAGGTTAACATTTCAATGATATATTCTAGTCTTGTTTAATCAATATTTATTGGTGCATAAGAAAATAAATTAAAAACTTTTGTAAAGCAATCTAAGCAGCTTCAAGAATGTGTTCTTCTCCTTCATTATTTTACTCTTAAACGTGAATTTTTCTCTTAAATACAAAGCTGACCACTCAAAATGCAACTACATAAAGGAAGGAGGCAAATCATATGAAATTTACATCACTTAAAACAAAGAAATATGCAAACTTTTTGTACTGATATGCAAACACACACAACTAGCGAGTTCAGTGCCGCCTACAAATGATCTATAATGAGGAAAAAGACATTGCCAAGTGAAAAAAAACGCAATTATTTTTTCATGATTTTCTTTTAGCACAGATGCCATATAATCCAGCATGCCAAATTCAGTTTTTATATTTATTTTTTGGCAGATTTTCTGGTTTATCTGGCAACCTGGTTTTCATTACGTCAATGAGATGGAGGACTATAAGAATTGTGTAGAAAACTCTATTTTGGCAAGCCTAGTATTTACATCATTGCAAGACGTCACAATATGTCATCTTGGCAACATTTCCTCGTCACCAAAAAAATTCAGATTTTAACATGCTGCATTATATGGCATCTGTATTTCTTATCGCTTAAATTATTTAACTAAGTTCATAAGAAGACACCGAGATTCATTTCAAAAAAGTATCTGAAATCAATTGAAGAAGAACAGTAACTATAAGAATCTAATATATTACTTCAAAAAATGGTTATTTTATTGAAGTAAATCATTGAAGTAACTGTGATGCGCATCTGCAATTGCTGAATGCAAGAGAAAACGATCAACCGATGGAACCAAATCTCCTTTTCTCTCTGCTTTAATACTCGTAATGACAGGTATATTTTGAGTACAGTAATGCTGGACCATTCAGCCACATTACTAACTAGCTCAACAAATGCAGTCTGTCCGCATCACTCAGTGTTCACTCGTAACACTTAATGATTTCTCCGGCTAAGTGAAATGTTCACTAAGTGTTCATTATTTTCTTTAAACTTCACTTAAAACCATATGTGCTTAAGTCACTAAAAATGTGATACACATGGGGAATTGAATAGAGCTATATTGTCGTTACTAATGAATTCAGCTTTCTCTTGACACATCACGGAATGGTTTTGAGTCTGTAGAAACCATTTGCGAGAGTGCTGGTCTACTTTTAGTTTAGGCATCGAAACACTGGCCTTGCATCTATCATTAGAGTTTGCGTTGAAATTGGATTCCACTCACGAATCTCTCTAGTTACACATTGCCGATACATTGAACAACAAATCTGTGAGGTCTTTTTTATACATTCATCAATTGTTTTCAGTTGTATTCCAACAGGAAAAGGCGGCAACATTCGAGGGTAATTTTCAAGATGCAATGCATTGATCTTTATTTCTAGTTTTTCTTTACATTCTTCTTTATGGAAAGAGCTGAAGGTTTTGTAGAGAAGATTGTATATTAAAGGACAAGAATGTCTTTAAAAAACTAAATTTGTTGCCCAATCATTCCATCTTACCATGAATTCATTCACATTAGTCTTCCAAAACTTTCATTTCGTTGTAGCAATTATTGCTGCCTTCGATTGCGTAATTCTGCGATCCTATGTTTCAAAGGATAGATTGTTGCTTGTTTTATTATTTCATGTCGATACATTCCAACTGTGATAACAGGTTAGAAACCATTCAGTTGGCTATAAGGTCCACGACAATGTTCATTACTCCTTATTCCTAAAATTAATTTTCGTTATGTCCGTAGGGCAATGGAAAACGATAAACTTTCTGAAATCGTGCCAATATTGTCAATTATCACTTTGAATGAAATTATTGAGTTTTAAAGTAATTTTTATTTCAGTATCATGTACATAGATACTAACTAATGTATTATGTACATAGATAATCTAACTATTGGATTTTCAGAAATCAACATTCATGCAATAAAAAATGCTCTAATTATGAAATATAATAAAACATCTTCAAATGATATTCATTTAAAGTGAAACAGCTCTACAAAATGTTAATTGTGTAAACACATCATTGTATCCACATGCTGAAATTGTAATGTTCAAATAATTAAAGAATGAAAAAACTAGATATATGGACATTTTTCTTGCATCGAAAACTACATAGAATGCTTATATATAACACAGAATATTCCTTCATAAATAAACTTTCTGTACTTGACAAAATTAGTTTTAAAAAATCAAAATTAACTAAGGATATACCATTTTGAAAAAGAAAACAATCGATTTATTTTTAAATATTGCATGTTTTTTATTTCTCTCCTATAAAATATCGTAAAAGGCACAAAGTATTTCATAAATATTTAGTTAAACATAATTAATTAAATACATAATTAGCTTAATAATAATTAAAAGAGAATCATCTTTGATTTCCAAAATATTCACATCTACTTTTGGCATTTAGATTCTTTTAAGATAATTTTCATAGAAAGCACATCTAATGTTTCATCTAATGTGTTGTATAAAATAAAGTATATTTTCGTAATTATAAGCTAAATATGAGCATCAGTAAAATATTTGATTTTATAAAATGGACAAGAAAGTAAAAATAATGTAATAAAAGTGAATCTCACTATTTGTAATAATCTCTCTAATTTAAATTTCGGCACTAAATTCGAAATGTATTACATTAAATTCGTAGAAGGAATTTAAACTCTGAAATATTCAGTAAGTTGTAACTGAGGTTAGAGAGTTAATGATTACAACATTATGTACTTACAAAACTGTAGTAGATTTAAGACATTACCCAGGTAAAAAAAATTATTACTTTTTGTAAGAAACATAGTAAAGAACATCAATAAATATTCTGAAAGTTCTCATCTTATGTTTATTCTTAGAAAGAAGACAAAACACAAAAACGGATGTTAATATATAATAGTTGTGACAAATCGAAATAAATTGCTAAACATTACCTTACACAAATCTTTTAAGAATGATATAATTCTAAATTTTTATATTCTGGTAATGGATTTTGTTACTAAAGTTGGGAATTATAATATAAGGAACCACAATTGATCCATTTATTTAAAGCAACAATTATTTACTATATAATATGAGTAATTTCTTTAATAATAATACATAAAATCATCTTGAGTGTATTTGAGTTTTTCTATTATATGTTTAATTTTATTTATCTATTATATACGAATAAGTTTTTTCTTGATATTATAATATTGTAAAAATGTTTACACAAAACTATGTTTTTCTTTTTTTATTGGTGCTTTATATTTGCAAAATAAACGAATGCCTTTTTAAATTCATCAGTTGGAAATTTTCAATTTTTTCAAATATTCCCATAAATTATTCATCGTTATACGTTTAGCATTCCTCCCAATAAAATAATGTATTGGAATAAGCTTGAAAAATTTTCAAATATAATGAAAGTGCAAAAAAAATTTCAGAATAGCTAACTCAATGAATAAGGTAACTTAACGCATGGTGCTTATCTCTCTTAAAAAAAATTACAAAACAGATTGCTTTCGTTTGTTGCGGATATTTCGTGCTTTATATTTTCAAATAAGTGAATATCATTAAAAGTGCGAAAGTAAAAAAATACTATCCTTTTCAAAAGCTTAACTTTTTTTACTAAAATAAAGAAGTTGCTTTATCATAAATAGACAATATTTGTTTCAAAATGCTAAAACTTTTTCTTTCAATTTCGTGAAAAAATCTATTATTCTGCCATCTATTGAGGAAAAAAGATACTAATCGATGATTCACATTTTACAGCAATTTTTTTTTCTTAAGAAATTTAGAAGAAATTTGAGGAATTTTTGAATTTTTATGAGCATTTATTGTTATAGATTTCTATTATATATTCAACTTTGAAATATTTGTCTATTAATTATATCATATAAGTAATAAATTCAATTTAAAGCAAGCTAGAATTTAATTGTATGATTTAATTAAATTTAATGAATATGCCGAAAATTAACGCAAGTAGACAATTAAATTTTAATAAAAATTCAAAAACAGTGGTTCCTTTAATTATATTGCACAAAATGTGTTGAGGTTGAAGTAAAAATAGCATATTTTATTTAAAAAATTAAAAAATAGTGTTTTGTTATAAAATTTTTTCAATGATTTTGAAAATTTTTGATCATAATCATGTGCATAAGAATAAAAAAAAGTTTAATTGAGTAATGTAGGGAAAAAACATAATTTTTGTGTAACAGAAAAATGTTAAATAAAGTAACTACGATACTTATAAAATATATGCATGTCATTTCAATATTTTTTTCTCTTTGATATATGGTACGATTGCAAATTTCTGACTTCAAAAAATGATTAATTCTTAAAGCTTTTATGTAGAGTCTAATAAATGTTCGATTCCCAATTTATAACAATCAAAATAAATTTTAGTTTGATTTACATTCTTCTTGAAAATGTATGATTAATTTTCAGAGGTAAAAAAGTTCTTTATTCTTTCGTAATTTAAAAAAAATTATCATAGTAAAGTTTGCTATGTGAGAACATATATATATATACATATATATATATATATATATATATATATATATATATATATATATATATATATATATATATATATATATATATATATTATTCATGTGCTTTGTAGATAGTATGTATACATTCACCTTTTCACCCCCCCCAATAAGAATTGGAAGTAATGGCAATTTGCTTAGTGGGGCACCCCATAGATATGCCATAGTGGAACTCGAAAGTGGGAGGGTATTCGTAAGTTAGAAACAGAGACATTTCAGACGACCTCAAAGGTATCATTTCACATGGAGAACATTGCGACCACGGCATATATTATGTCCCCCAGTTGCCATTAGTGAATACGTCGGACATTTGGTTGGGTCAGATTCGAATTCACTCTCTATCTCTCTCTATCTTCGTATATATCTTTGTCTATATATATATATATATATATATATATATATATATATATATATATATATATATATATTATTCATGTGCTTTGTAGATAGTATGTATACATTCACCTTTTCACCCCCCAATAAGGAGTGGAAGTAATGGCAATTTGCTTAGTGGAGCACCCCATAGATATGCCATAGTGGAACTCGAAAGTGGGAGGGTATTCGTAAGTTAGAAACAGAGACATTTCGGAAGACCTCAAAGGTATCATTTCACATGGAGAACATTGCGACCACGGCATATATTATGTCCCACAGTTGCCATTAGTGAATACGTCGGACATTTGGTTGGGTCAGATTCGAATTCACTCTCTATCTCTCTCTATCTTCGTATATATCTTTGTCTATATATATATATATATATATATATATATATATATATATATATATATATATATATATATATATATATATATATATATATATATATATATATATATATATATATATATATATATATATATATTATTCATGTGCTTTGTAGATAGTATGTATACATTCACCTTTTCACCCCCCCCAATAAGGAGTGGAAGTAATGGCAATTTATTTAGTGGGGCACCCCATAGATATGCCGTAGTGGAACCCGAAAGTATTCGTAAGTTAGAAACAGAGACATTTCAGAAGACCTCAAAGGTATCATTTCACATGGAAAGCATTGCGACCACGGCATATATTATGTCCCCCAGTTGCCATTAGTGAATACGTCGGACATTTGGTAGGGTCAGATTCGAATTCACTCTCTATCTCTCTCTGTCTTCGTATCTATCTATCTATCTATCTATCTATCTATCTATCTATCTATCTATCTATCTATATATATATATATATATATATATATATATATATATATATATATATATATATATATATAATTGCTAATGTCCAAAATATCACGTGCAAATATTTAATTTAAGAAAATTGTAAAAAGAAATTTAATTTCTATATAAACTTCAATAACTTCAATTTAACGTTGAACTGAAAACATATAAGACAATTATGAAAATTATTTCTTAAATGTGAATGTTTTGAATAAGGTATGCATATAGATCACAGAAATAATTGCGTTTAAATTTATTGAATAAAAATTACTAATATTATATTCCTTTATCTTCATTAAAATATTTCAGTATATACTGCAAAAAAATTCATGCGATACTAACATAGTTGATTATTAATTATGATCAAGTTTTAAATCTATCCAGCAAATTTTAATTTTCACAACTTTTAAAACTTCGACACACATATTACAATAATCTAATTAAATAAGTGATCTCCGAAAAGTTACAGTTATTTTTATATTGCCGCTCAAACGAAATGTCTTGAAGAAAGTTTTCCAACGTACTTAGCGAGAATTCCACGGCCCGAGGGAACTAATTCCGTTTTTCTTCAGGTGAAACCGATTGCTTTTTCTGGACCACACTTCTTATCTCACCAACTCCCTCCACTTCACTTCACTTCTCGCGGCTCAAAAACTTAGAAATCGTCCAGTACCTAATTCTGTAAGATTGATTAGTTTAGAATTGTATGTGTTTATTTTTTATTTCGGTAAACTATTTGATTAAATTTAGTAACTAGAACTTCATCTATTTTTTTTATTCGGAAGGAAGAAAGTAGACGGCAAAAAATTAGATCGTAATGATATTATGACAGAAGACAAATTAAGTTTTTTTCATAGCTGATCAGACAAATGCAACATTTAAACGTTAAGAAAGGGAAATCTCTCATAATTTTTAGTTCTGTTTAAATTAAATGTTATTCCGTAATTTTTTATAGATTTATTCAAATATAAAGCTTTTTGTTTTTAATGAACTGTCTGTTGTTTAGTAATGATGCAAGTTTTAAAACGATATTTGATTTATTTAAATTTTAAATACCTTCTCTTTTTTTAAAGTATTGGGTAATAGACGGAAAACGTAAACCAATTACAAATTTTAATTTATTAGCATTTTTAAAGGTAAAGAAGTTTGAAATCGTGTCAGAAAATTAAAAGATTAAAACAATATAGTCTTGTGATTTAGTCAGTACCAAATCACAATTTTATGAAAATGAAAATATTTTTTTACAATATTTCTTTATTTTACTTCGTTAAATTGCTGAATTGAATTTTGCAATTAATGCCTTATTTATATTTCGATCTTGAGAAAAGAAGATCGAAATATGTTTTAATGACAAATTAATATTTTATGTATCTGAATAATTTTCAAAGACATGTTTTAATATTATGAATAAATTAACCTGCAAATACTGCATCTTGCGTTTAAAATATGCTTTTCAAATTTTGATCTTTCTATTTTTTTATAGTATTATGCAAAAGATTTCTTCAATAATAGAACTAAATCTACAAATATTTATTCAGAATTTTTTTTATTTCTAACATTTTTTCTAATATTTGAACGAATATTTAAATATAAATCAGACAGGATATAGTCATTTAATGCTACCTCAAATATTCAAAGTTACTCAAAACTATTTTATAAGAAAAATTGTCATATAAAGCATATTATTTTAAATCTACATAATAATTTTTGTTGAAAAACTATTCTACATTTAGTTTCAATAGGAATCTTTATTGAAAACTTTATATTCAGTAATTATAAAGTCAACTTTAAACAGTCAAAACGAAATATGTATCATTTTATTATTAAAAGTGTATTGCATAAGCACAAAAATCGGGAGAACAAAACAATGTAAATGTTTGTATAGTTTGCCTAAGAAAAAAAGAAACTTCAGCACTCTAATTTTTCTTAAATTATTAAAATGAAAGAACAGATAGTAAGAATGATGGTCCATTGTAGTATATTGAAATTTATACTTTGTGCGTAATAAAAGACATATTTACTTTAATAAAATTTTATACAAAAAATGGTACACTTGCGCTGATGGTTTTATACAGTGAAAAATATTTCCTTGAATTATTTACAAAATTATATCAAGAAACAAAAATTTTTTCACAAAAATTTAAGTTCTTGGAATCATTTTATTCTTAATAGTCAAAATTATACGACACTTCCAAAACACTTATTAATCTTAACGATAATTTCCCATAAAAATAAATCAAATTTAATTATAAGAAAAATATAGAATCAAATATATTTTCTCTTTGTAAAATTAGAAAAACACAATTCATAGCTAAAAATATATAATATGTACACATTGAATTTCGAAATGCTGGCATTCTATAGAATGACAAATGCTATTTAGGCAAAGTATGATAAAATCGTGTTGATGAGGGTATTAGGTAAATAATGTATTAACCAAATGAAGCGGATCCAGTTAAGGAACAGAACTCAAACTCTTTAAAGAGTTTTTTTTTAATTGCTATGTTTTTTTAAAAGAGTTTTTTTAATTGCTACGTTCGCTGTGAAAAGCAAAGTTTTCCCTCTTTTGTTTTCCCACATTTGAGAAGGATAGAAATTGAATTCGACAGCAATTACTTTCCATCAAATTCACAATGTTTGAAACGATTACTCGTATCGCTTTGTTGTTCATAAATGAATCAAGTTCTCCGGTGTTATGTTCTCACGAAATCAAAAAACGAAATCAGATAAAAAAAAAGTTTAAACGAAAATGAAAATAAAATTGAAATCGGATAAACAAAATTTAAAAAAAAATTATAAAACGGAAAAGAAAACTATTTTTTACGGAAATCGAAATACGCAGAATAGAGATTTTTCAAAATTTTAGTTTGTAAATGGGAGTAAAAATTATCATTGTGTTTACAGTGTCAGGGTGAGGACTAGCCAGTAGTTCGTAAAAACCTGTGTGTTCGTAAAGTCCAGTGTCTACTGTAATTAATGCTTGACTTAGTACATGCTGACTTTTATAGTTAACCAATAGGAAAACGTATCTAGATTTCGGTTACTCTACGCAGTTATGGGAGGTTAAAAAAATAATGATGTGAAAACAACATCACAGAATTCACGTTATATATTTTTGTATGCATTATACCGAAATAAAAATGGTACAAAAAAGAAAAAATTACGTTTGGTTGCTTGAATTTAGAAGTAAAAAACTCTACGGATATAGTTTTAACGCATAAAAGAATACGCATTACTAAAGTGAATATTTATTTGTTTTACGTTATAAATATACTTTTATTAATATCTAAGAAGATTGCAATTCACAATTACTTACTTTGATTTAGATTTATGTTGTATTAGAAAAAAGTTAAGGCCCGCTATGCCTTGCTTTCATTGATTGATGAACAAAATTTACTTATTTATTTACTTTTTACTACCTATTAACATTTTTTAATATTCGCTTGTAAAATATCAAGCATAATACAAGAGAAAAAATATAAGATATCAAATTATGAAAACAGAATAAGTAATTATATTATTTTGATTGCAAGCAAAACTTCAAAACAAAAATAATTTTATTTAATATTTTATAAAATGATAAATAGTATAGTAACTAATTGAGAATAATGTTCATTCATAACTTTTTTTAGAGATAGTTTGATATGCTTCAAATTCCAATGTTAATAATTTTTTTTAAATATGTTTATATCATAGCTTATTTTCAAACATTTTTATCTAGACGAACCTATTTGCTGTAAATCAGCGAATTCTTCTAATAAATTTTCAAGGAAAATAAAAGAATTAGCAATACTAAAATATTATCTTCATAAATTGTTTCTCATTTTGTGAAATATTGTGGAGTTCTAACTTTCTTGAACGTTATAAATTTTTAATGAAGTGTTGGCGAGTCTTTAACTTTATTTAATAATTTTATTATTATAATATATTGTATTATTTTCCAACATACAGATAACCTAAATTATTTGAAATGCTTTTTGGGTTGTTTATGATAGTAAAAAAAATTCTAATTATTTAAAGTCTTGATATATTGTACCTTGTACTAGCTATAAACCATAATGTGCTTAATTTTCATAATACATATTCGTAACTCATGTGAATTTTTTTTTACTTAAATATGAATTTTTAATTTTAGATTATTACTAAAGAATTAATTGAAAATTTTGTAAAATCATAATGCATATGTTTATGAGAGTTTCATTGTAAAACGATTTTATATTAAATATATCTATGCAAATGAGAACATATTTTAATCTATAAACTATATGATTAAAGTTTTCTTAAGCGTGATTATAGAAAGCTTTACTATTCCAATGACGAATATAAATCTTTCATATTAGAACATTTGTCATTGAATTACGTTATTTAAAAAAAGAAACACAATAAAACGTTTCTATGCTAATTCACTTTTTGTAATAAATTAACTCTTCACAGTAAATGAACTAGAGATGAGACGCTATAAAATATTTGAAGAATAATTGAAAATATGTTACTTTTCAATGTCGTGAAAAAGATATAGAATTGCTATCATTTGTCTGTTTAGTTATTAAAAGGTCATGACCTGTAAACAAACTTGTTCATTGAATAAAACAATTATTTTATTACAAAACTTATATGACATTCGTATTAGTATCTTGTAATTTCAAAAGATTTTTCAATATGATCATTAAGACTAAATAAATGAGATACTATGAATCCTTTGGCTTTGTGCTTTTTCACACAGTTAAAATATTGTACCTTAAAAATATGTAAAAATATAGTATTCCTGCACAATTTGTTGTTTTTATTATAGGTAATATATTTCTGATGGTAGCTTTCCATTGATCAATCGCATTACGAAAGCTTTTGTTTTCTTAAACTTCCTCATTGAAAGTATAAAAATTGGGTACATTTTAATCACTTAGTTTAACCCTTTCATTTCCCCTACATGACCTGTAATAATGTATTCTTTCTTTACAACAATGATCTTGCGTCAACCCTCCTTATTACGAGAGAAAATATTTCACTTTCAATATTATTTTTTATGTGCAGCTGTAAATGGGAAATGAATGGGAAATAAAAAAAGGAACAGAATATATATATATATATATATATATATATATACATATATATATATATATATATATATATATATATATATATATATATATATATATATATATATATATATATATATATATATATATATATATATATATATATATATATATATATATATATATATATATATATATATATATATATATATATATATATATATATATATATATATATATATATATATATATATATATATATCATATTTCCAAGTTTCCACTGTTGATAACATTGCTGAAGGTCTTCAGTTGCGGTGCTGTTCAGTTGCCGTGTCGTTTCTGCCTTGATGCCTTCCACATCTCCCAAATACTCCCGAAGCACCATTTTGCATTTAGGGAACAAGAAGAAGTCACAGGGGCTAAATCGGGTGAATTAAGGCGGGTGGTCTGTAGCGGTGATTGAGTCTTCGGGCTAAAACGTCACGCACAACGAGCGACGTGTGAGCGGGCACATTGTCGTTATGAAACATCCACCTGTCCCCTTTTGCCAAATCCGGTCAAACTTGGGCCACACGAGCTCTGAGACGTGTCAAAACTTCAACGTTAAAATTTCCGTTCACTCTCTGGCTCTGTTCCTCAATCAGAGAGAGCTCCATGCCGACGGCAGGTGAAAAAGAATAACTTTCAACAAGCTGCCCGCACACTTCTACTTACACACAGAGTGGTCTGACTCGAACTGAGCATTGATGGGATTGGTTACAGCAGTTATGCCAACTGGCGATGACTGCAAACAGTAAAATAAAGTTATTATTCAACTTTTATACGTATTTTCCGGACAAACCTCGTATATATATATATATATATATATATATATATATATATATATATATATATATATATATATATATATATATATATATATATATATATATATATATATATATTATAGGCTTATCATCTTTATTATTTTCTTATTTCTAGTTTCAAAAAAAAAATTCATAAACTCAAATAAAGCGTTTCTTTTTCGTTTTTGTTTTGTTTTCTATGTAACAAAATTAATTAATATTATTCACGTATATATTTTCTGGAACATAAATATGTAATCTCAAGAAAATGTCCCATAAATGAATGAATAACAGAAGGCATTTTTTACATATTCTTTTCTACTTTACACAAAAACTAACTACGAAGTTTCTTCACGCTTTGTAATGAATTTAAAATATAAAGTTTACGAAATTTTCATAGAAAAACCCATTACGAAATATTTATCATTCTGATGACATTTTCTGTAAAATAGTTAAGAAAAAAGGGAGTGTAAAAACTTAGAATATGACAGCTTTGGATACATGAAATGGAGTCTTAAAAAGTGAAATATTTCAATTTTACTTTAGAGCATTTCCATTAACATGACAAAACGTAAATAATATTTAAGCAATTTAAAAGCAATTTATTTTTACAATGCGTTTTCTTTCTTGAAAAGAGTTTTGCTTCGAGAAATATTATTTCTATATGACTTGACAGGTCATTATAATAATCAATAAAAAGAAGCATATGCGTTTGGATAAGTTTTGAAATTCAATTTAAATTCGTAGTCAGAATTATCAGTTATGATTCTTTCATAGCCATATTGTGTCTTTCATTTTTTGCCTCTCATTATTCAGTGCATGAAATTGACATTTGCTTTTAAATTGCTGTCAAAATGTTTTGTCATATGAAATTATAATATATTAATTTTAAAAAATAAACCCTTATTACTGTATAGCATATTTTTTGTCTAATTAATATCATGCACGTATGTATTGGAATTTTCAAAAAGCAATTTCATGTTTTATGAATATGGAAATAATTTTCTCATACCGAATAAATTTTTTATAAAACTATATACTGTCCATTCTAGTTCAATACTTTTTGACTGTAACATGATTCAACTCTCATAAAATATTTAGCTTTTGCTGGAGCAAAAGTCTGATGCAGGGTATTTTTCACTAGACATTTGAAGTAAAAGTTTTATTGTATGAAACATTTTTTACAATAAAACAAAGAGGAAAATAGGACCAGAACAAATAATAAGCAAAAAGTGACCAGTCTGCTAATATTGCAATTATTAATTTAAAATTCTATTAATTGAAGAAATGTTTAAAAAATTTAAATTGTCCTTGCCGATTAAATTTAATTATAAAGTGGATGTTTTGTCATGTCTTTTCATTTTGTTTTTTCTACGAAGAATGTGCTTTGAAAGCAGGCATTAAATTCGTCGACAAGTCGTATTTATAATTCCGTCTCATTAAGATGTGGTGACCTTCTTCCATCTTTGAACCATCTGTGAATAGTTAAAAGGATTCTGCTGGTGGCCATGACATCTGTGCAGTTTCTTTGACAGAGACTCTTTCACTCAGATTAAAGAGACCAGGGTGGAAGGAGTCAATACTCATTTTATTTTCTATATATAAGGTATGTATTTTGCCTCTGTTTCTATTATCAGGTGCAGGGGAGGAAGGCAAGTAATTACTTGGAGAGCGGAGGTGGGTGTTGAGCGGAAAGCTCCCATGATACTAAGAAAAAACCTTCGTTGAATAGACAATAATTTTAGGGCCAATTTATTTGTTAACGAGACTCCCCAGATTGCTGCTCCGTGGCAAAGCATTCTCTCCGTGACGTTCTTGTACAGTAAAATTCCTGTTGTTCTGACTATAACCCCAGTAATTTTCAGCCAGTATGCGAAGCTTCTCTTGAAGTAGTATAGCTTTGTTTCCTTGGGTTACAATTTGTTCTTTATAACTCAGCTTCTTGTCCAAGATGACTCCCAGGAGTTTGATGGAGTTTGCATTCTTCAATCTGTAGTCACCTTATATTATTTGTGGACCACATTGGAGTTAAGTGACAAACATGAACCTGGTCTTATCAAGTGAGATATTCAAGTTGTTCTTATCAGACCATGATTTGAAGTGATTGAGAGCTAGTGAGGCTACTCTGCCCAGTTTCTGTTCACTACAAGCGCCTATCACAAAAGTAAAGTGATCTGCAAAGGCCTGCAAGTAGATATTGCTGCGCTGGTCGATTTCTTTTCCTATTGTGGTCCAGTCAATTTTCAAAGGAGAATCGGTTACTAGATTCCACAGTATCGGGCCACTGCAGGAACCTTAAGGACATCCCACTGTCTGGCTTCGAGTTGCAAGGCCTGCATTTATAGGTAGGATAACAAGTCTGTCATTTAGATGGTTGATTAGGAGCATAGTGATGTTAGATGGGCTACTGGTTCGACACAACTGTTTCTTTAGTTGAAGGTGATCAATATTATCAAAGGCGCCTTTGATATCTATGGTAATAACTGGTGTATGGAGCTTATCATTTCTATTGTTCTGTATTTTGTTGGTAAGTAAGAGAAAGGCATCGTCTACAGATCTGCCTTGTCTGAAACCAAACTGGAAGTCACTGAGGAGCCTGTTGGTTTCGAGATGGAAAGTAAAACGTTTCGTCGTCAATTTTTCTAATACCTTCCCAAGCGTGGGGAGGAGGGAAATTGGTTTGTAAGAGTCAATGCTGGATTTGTCCCTACCCTCCTTATGGAACAGGATTATAAGACCAACCTTAAGGCAGCGAGGGAAGTAAGATAGCTCCAGGCATTTATTGAAGAAAAAGAGGAGAACATTTGGGAAAGACTTGTGGATAGTTTGGATAACAATGATATTAATTCCATCGTAACCAGGAGCTTTGCCTTTTATTAGTGAATTGATGGTTCTTTCAACTTAATGGCTGCTGAATGGAACGTCATTGTTGGAACTGATGATGGGGTGGAAAGAATGGCTGGAAGTCGTCGGGAAAAGCCTTTCAAGAATATCTTGCGCTATGTTGAGTTCTGAACCCAAGGCGGTTCTATGGCTATCAAGGAAGAGATATGCTGGTGGGACTGTCTTTTTGAAGACAACCTTGTACATTTTTTCATAGTGGTCCTTGGCTGAGCTGCAAAATTGCTTCCATGTCTTCTTTTTTGCTATCTGATTTGTTTGAAGTATGCGTTTCTTTTTGCCTTATATATCTTGTAATATTTCTCTTTTTTGGAGAGGAAGAGGATTGATAACGCCTTCTCAGTGCTCTTAATTGTTTCCTTTCCATTTGGAGTGTTAGTGACTACCAGGTGGTAGTTCTGGTCTCATAGTTTTGAGTTTTAAGCTTAAACCTGGAGGAGCAGCAGGAGGTAATAGCTTTCTGGAGAGAGATAGTTGCTCTTTCTAGATCGGCAGTGTTATTGCAAGTTGAAATTGTTTGGGAGAGGTCTGGAATAATTGGTTTCAGAAGATGACGAAACTTTCCGTGGCCACCGAACTTCGTTTTAAAACTCTTAAACTAGAAGGTGGAAGTTTTGCAGTTAAGTGTAATCTTGATGTATTTGTGATCACTTAGAGTTTCATCATCGAGCACCTCCGAAGTTGTGATATTCGCCATATTTTGGTTTGTAACCAGTGTAAGATCTGGCCAACCTTGATGGTGTTTGTTGATGAATGTCGGTGGAGAGTTTTGGGAATTCATAAAGAAGAGGTTGTTTGCAAGGATGAAATCCAACACTTGCTCGCCCCAAGAATCTTCTGACGGATAGCCCCAGATAATACTATGTGCATTCAAGTCCGCTCCTATTAATGAATTCTCCGGATGGATAGACCGCAACACATTATACAGCTCAACTAGGGTGATGAAAATGTCGGATAATTCTGTTGCTTGTGTTCCTCGAACTTTGTGGTTAGGTGGTGCGCAGTAGGGCGATATTATATTCCGAGGTGCCTCGTCCAGAGTTAGTTTGATGGTTACGGTGGAAACTGACTGATGCACCAGGATTGGCTGAAATTTGCTAGAGGTACAAATGATTGCTGCCTTGTTATTAATTGAAGTCCAGCAATTCCATCGCTTTGGAATGCAGGCCAGTTTCCCATTCTGTAGAAAAGGCTCCTGGATGACGAAAAGGTCGATTTTATGTTCCAGAGCTGTAATTTGTAGTAGGTCCGTTGGGGGTTTAGATCTACGTGACCTGAAGAACAGTGACATTGTTTTGGTTGTTGTTATTTGTATGAAGTTGGAGATGGGGAAGCAAGAAATCTGCAGTGCTGGATGGTGTCAAAGAGCAACTTTGAGAGATATTCATGGAATGAAATCAGAAGGTAGTTGAGAAGTGACTTTAGAGTGTTTCGAAGTGACTGGTGTAGAATTAGGTTTAACTGTTGATAAGGATTTTAATAAGGTAGGGCATCTTCGGTGGTAAGCTGGGTGGCTTACATTTAAGTTTTCGCCTTTTTTATTTTCTGCATGGCAGTTTATGCAGAATGGTTTTTTCGCTTGGCAATCCGGTGTGTTATGGTTTTCACAGCAGCGTCCACAGTATAAATTTGTATGAAGGCAGTTATTTGTTGGATGTGTGAAATCCTGACATTTTTGGCACCGTCTATATGCTAAGAACTTTTCTAGCCTATAGCTTCGGATACCAATGAAGATCCTCCAATTTTTGAGATGTCGTATAGCTAGGAAACGTGGCATTTCTATAAAATAATTCCAGAGATTATAAATGCTAAGAGTTTTCCGAATTTTCGTAATTCGGATCTCGGGGTTGCGGTGGTCTAGTTGTAGGTCTTCTTTAATTGCTTCAAACAAGTATTTTTCAGGTGTGTCTTCCGGGAGGCTGAGAATAATAATTTTCATTGTTGGTAAGTGTTTGTCGTTGACTCTCAGGTTCTCCTTAATCAGGGTTTCTTTGAGTTTTGCGGAATCCTCATGGGATCTGCATTTAATACTCAGGATCTCAACTGTAACGACAAAAACAACCACTTTATGATTAAAAAAATCTTTTGAAATTCCACCAAACATACTGCATCACTTTTTTGATGAATATAAAAGAACTTTGAATCATTTCATCTATTTTACTCCATTATGTTTTGGTTTACATTTATCTTGGCTTAAAAAGTTTCTAAAATAGCTAATTTCTTATCCTTTTCTTATCCTTAGTGACGATGATCTTCAAACAAATTATAAATTTTTTGATGTTTATGAAGTAAATCGCATACTTTAATGCAATGACACAAATATATTTCCGTAAAAACAAAAGGAACATATCTCGAAATTTGAGATTAAACCGGGTTTTCAATAACCATGAATGGACGAATTTGATTCCGTGATTCACACGATTCTCTCTGCGATTTCACGAGTTCCTATTCACCGGATTGCATCAGTTATTTTTTTATAATGATTTCTCCAATTTTAACTGGTATTTTTTAAAAAATTTATCTTTAAAATGTCTAGAATCAAATTTTTTCTAAACATTTTTGACACTAGCAAAATGTTTAAAAAATATAAATAACATTTTGCCAATGCATGTTTTTCATACAGACTAAATAAATTTTCCTGGCTTGAATAGCATTTTTATCTTTCTAACAGTTAAAAAGTAGAAAATGCCGATATTTAAAAAAGATTCAGATTATTTTTGATGCGTATGCCAGATTAAAATGTAAAGAAAGTCAGCATTTGAAATTCAGAATGAACTTTGCATAGTATAGAGGAACAGGAACAAACTTATTTAAGCAGTTTTAAATCTATCTATCTATCTATCTATCTATCTATCTATCTATATATATATATATATATATATATATATATATATATATATATATATATATATATATATATATATATATATATATATATATATATATATATATATATATATATATATATATATATATATATATATATATATATATATATATATATATATATATATATATATATATACATACATACCGGGTGATCCAAAAGTCAGGTCGAACTTTAAAAATGAATAATTCGAAAACGAATCACGATACAAGGATGCTGTTTGCACCAAACGGATGGAAAAAGATACCGGGTTTTGTGTGGCAATGAAAAAAATAGTTCTGTTGGCGACCAACAGATGGCGCTGTCGGATTTTTGATGTAGGAATATGCAAAGCAACAAACCATATAAAAATAAGCAACTGCAGCAGGTAATGGTAGTCGAAGCTGGTATGCATCGAAATGCTGTCCATAGTTGAGAAAGCCCTCTTAGTTAAACTGTTTTATAAGAATTCGGAAAGTGCCATTGCGGCATTGCGAGCATATCGCTACATGAAGGGTATGCGAGATAGCAAAGGACCAATAATGTCTTCTGCATTGAACAAAATTGTGAAAAAAATTGAAGCTACAGGTTCTTTGGCGTCACGTCAAAGAAGTGGACGTCCATCAACTGCAGCTGCTGTTGCCACGACAGTGGAGCAGCTGGTGCAAGCCATGTTGCCAGTTGCTGCACATGGTTAGTGCAGAGTTCGAGAAGTTTCGAGGTAGACAGGAGTGTCGTACGGAAGTGTCTGGAGAGCGCTGCGAGTAACTTTGCAATGGTATCCCTACAAGTTGCAACATAACCAAAAACTGAAACCTCTTGACTTCGACTCTCGCCGACATTTTGCGAATTTGGCCTTCAATAAGATGGAAGACCAGCACGACTGGCTTCACACTGTGCTTTGGACAGATGAAGCACATTTCACACTCTCTGGCGCTGTTAACACCCACAATTGTCGAGTTTGGACCACAGAAAATCCACATGCATTTGTTGAGGTACCCTTGCAACAGCCGAAAGTGACAGTCTGGTGTGGCTTCACTGCTGATTTCATAATTGGTCCATTTCGAGGAAGTCACAAAGACAGGTTTCCAAACAGTTTCTGTCCACCGGTAAGCGATATCTACCACTGTTACAGAACAGCATTATTCCTGAACTGCAAGCGCGACAGGGACTCCAACAGTTACCTTTATGCAAGATGGAACACCACCTCATATTGCTCTGCCTGTGCAACACCTGCTACGCTCAACATTTGGGGATGATCGCATTATCAGTCGCTACTTTAATCACGCATGGCCTCCAAGGTTTTCCGATCTCAAACCCTGTGACTTTTGGCTGTGGGGCTTCTTGAAGTCAAAAGTGTACCGCGACCAACCGGCATCACTAGAAGCACTGAAAGATGCCATCCGCCAAAATGTGTCTGAAATAACGCAAGAAATGCTACTAAATGTGTGAATGGTGGGCTGACTCGTCTCACAGCTTTACTTCTGAATGATGGACAGCACATTGAACATTTACTGTGTAGTAAGTACTAATTAACTGTAATTAATCTGACTTCATTAATCATTGTTTCATCTGTAAATCATTTTTGTGCAATAAAACACTATAGCGCCATCTGTTGGTCGCCAACAGAACTATTTTCTTTTCATTGCCACACGAAACCCGGTTTCTTTTTCACCCGTTTGATGCAAACCGCATCTTTGTATCGTGATTCGTTTTCGAATTATTCATTTTTAAAGTTCGTCCTGACTTTTGGATCACCCGGTATATATATATATATATATATATAAATTAAATAAACTGTTTACTCTTATCTATTTATAAAATTAAATGCTCTAACTACTAAAAAGTAGACAAATATTGGCCTTATTGAAATATTTCTTACAGTAATACATTTTCTAAGGATATTCTTGAAAAATTAATGCATCCAAAATAAAATTTCTTATTCTAAATTAATAAATTTTTTATTAATTTTATAATGGGGCTTTCGTTTTTATTTGAAGTAAATTGTTTATTTAAATAATTTTTAGATGTTAACTGTTAGTAAATGTATTACTGTATTTTATTTAATTAAAATTATAAAAACATTTTGCATAGCATTCTTCCATTTAAATTTAAAAATTTTGCTGCCGATTTCTTTCGGATTAAGATTATAATGTATTTTTTCATATCCATACATAGAGCGGCGAAATAAAATTACTTTTTTAAATTCTTTTTTGAAAAACAAAAGTGAGAGACATTTCATAATATATAAAAAGCAAAAAAATTATAAATATTTTGGTTTAATTTATTCTTGTAAATAAAATATATAGTTTGAAATTTATTGATGAAAAAATCATTACAGAACATTTATTTTCGTGATGAAATTTACTGTCAAATGGTTATGAGAAAAAGAAGTTAAAAATTCGAGACATGACAGATTTTGAAAAATGAAAGGACATCTCTGATAAATAGAGTACTATGCCTTAATTTAGAATATTTCTATTAATGCAGCAAAGAAACATTAACGTTTAAACATTCAAAAGCAATTCATTTTGCAAATACTTTATGATGTTGTAAGTAGAATGAAAAGAAATAATGAACTTAGAAAATGAAAACTCTATAAAAATAAGGAATGACATAAGTTGGAAAATTTTACAACATTTTTTTCACTAGAATTCACCACCAAATCATTTTAACATTTGTAAAAGAATATGAACATTATTTTAATTATTGAACTTTAGTTTGAATTAAATTAAATAAATTTTTATTTAAAATATTTAAACACATATTAGCTTTAAAATAATCGGTATTTACGTATTATCTAGTTGACCTTTTTTGCCATAAAAATGTGTTGTTTAATTTGCAAATTTCGATAATTTTTTTTTCAAAATGTGAAGCAAAAGCAAAATAGTTTACTTATATTTTCATTATAACAAATAAATAAAAAATATTTTTGTAATTTATATGGCTGCAAATCAAAATATTAAACGACATAAATTTTTTTGTAGATACGGTCAAGACGATAATAAGTAAGTATTATAATCGTTAGATATCTTATTTTTTGTAAAAAATTATGTTTAGACATATTATTTATCATGACTAAAAATTCTTATTTTTACTATCCTGGAAATCTCAATATTGCATTATTTATAAAAAAAAAGTAAAAACGCTGTATCATTTAAAAATATACTAAGCCTATATAAATTTTTCAAATCATCTTTTCATTATTTTAAAATATCTCTATAATTTTTATTGAAATTATTAAATAACAGTAAAATGAATGTATAGAGAAAATAAAGTATTAGCCGTAAGACACAATATACAAATAATATATATAAATGTAAGAATAAAACATGAAAGAGTATTATTAAGTATGAAAATGTATTATTTGTATAATAATACTTAAAATGAATTTTTTTTAATTTTGTATAAAATAAATAATATTTGGTTAAAATATATTTTGCATAATTGTTAGAATTTAACTTCATGATCATTTAAAATATTTTTTCTGTAAAACTAATGCCTAACCGTTGAAATGGTAATTCGGTAATTTGTTATGGGAAATTTGTTAATATTTTGGGATTATTTAAGACACAAGATTTGCATGGGTAATGGGTAATCAACTTAAGAATTTAGATTTAAGTTAAAATCCCCATAATTTCAAAATAAGTTTTACGTAATATATATATATATATATATATATATATATATATATATATATATATATATATATATATATATATATATATATATATATATATATATATATATATATATATATATATATATATATATATATATATATATATATATATATATATATATATATATATATATATATATATATATATATATATATATATATATATATATATATATATATATATATATATATCTAGTATTTTCATAAATATCATAGTAAATTTTCATTATTTTATGAAGTAATTCCTTTTCAATAAAACTATCAAAGTGTTTTACGCAAAATATTTGGGTCGAATATATTGATAATGAATTATTGTTTTCAAAATGACATTTTTACTATCCCCATGAATTATACAATTTCATTTCAGATGAGTATAAACATTTTAGAATAATGTGAGTTTGTATCAATACATTCGTAATAAACAAGTTTGTATATTTACATTTATCACATGAAAATCAGTTTTTTTATATATTTTACATTTGATCATTGCCTTTTTCTGAATTGTACACGTTATGATTTCAATCTAAAAAATATAGTTAAATTTTGTTTTATATCTTCTAACTTTAAAATATTTTAATGTATAAAATTTGGATATCTTTCATTGATTTTTCACTAGTAAAAAAAAAGGATTCAAATTCTTTTGGAGTTGAGCTTTTTAATAACTAAAAGCAAATCCATGACATTTTCTATGTTTTGGTATTTTGAATGCTTTCATATTTAAAAAATAAATTGGAGAAACTGATGAAAAAATTAGATTAATCATATATCCATATAAATTATTTAAGTTTTTCGTGCTTTTTCGTCGTTTAAATATTTTTATTATGTGTGGTGAGGAGAAAGCTGTGCATTGTTGAGACGATTGATATACTTAAGGCATTGAATAGTTTAAAAATTTGTTATAAGCATTTAGAGATAAAATAACATATGCGATAATAAAGATATTTTTCTAGAAATAGTTATATTATATGATTTATATAAATAACAAATTCAAAATTTGAATTAATGAAAGATGGTATTGTTGATAGGATATATTCTCATATATTTCACAGAAGCTATTTTAAACAAATATAAATAAAAAAGAATTTAATTTTATCTGTTAACCAAAGTTTAAATTTAAATAGATTATTTTTATGAATTCTAAAGGAAGCATATTTTTATAACGTAAATGTCTTTCTTTACTTTTTCATTCTATCGAAATTCGTTACAAAATGTTTTGATAAGTTGTATTGTTATAGGATTAATTAAGTGATCTAATTATGTTGGAGAAAAGTCAGACTGTATACAAAAATGTTTGTCAAGCTTAAGGAAATCATAATAAAACATTTTAATACATCTTTAACTTCTCAGGTTTTAGCCTTATTCCTAATGACTAATGAATTATCAGACTGTTTGAGTGTGAAATAAATAATTTACATTCTTCTTTAAATTAATTTATAATTACATTTTCCAGTAAATATTTAATATTTGCATAAATGTTTTTTTCTTTTAATTTAATCAATTGAAAACTTGTATGTATTTAACAAAAGACAACATCAAAACATATTTGTGTTATTTCCTTTATTCATATTTCATATGAAATGCTGATTTCTTCATTAATTTCAGTCAACACTAAAACGTGATAATTTTGTAAAAATTTATGAAAGAATATCATGGAAACGCATGGAAATTACACTACGACATTCTTTGTCAAAGTACAATAAATGAAATTGTAACTTCAGTCTCTCTGAATAATCCATTCTTAAGTATAAAATTCGAATTTTACTTTATGAATAAGAAATAAAAATCATATTTAATATATAAAACAAAACATCTGACACGTGCAGATAAAGCACACAGCAAATCAGATGAATAATATTCAATTGATAGTTTGAAGTTTAAGCGATGTAACTTATTATTTTAAAATTAATTTATAAATACTTATGAAAAATAATTTTAAAAGTGTAAAAATATGTATTTTAAATATTAATTTTGATTAATAAAATAATGTGATAAAATACACACATAGTTATTAATTTTATTTTTAAATCCCTTCTTATGTAATTTGTGAAATTAAATGCAATCTGTAAAATATTGCATCTACAAGCTAAAATTATTTGTCATAAAATATGTTTTAATTACTATATTCTATTTTTAAATAGTAATTAAAAATTTATTTTGAACTGTATTTAAAACTGAGGCAGACATTTATACACTGAATTTTTTTTAACATTTTTGAAACACTGAAAACTTATATATTTTCATTTGAAGGAATGTGCTTAAATATTTATTGTCATTTCGAATTTAATAAAAAGATAATTAATGAATGAATTTATGGATGATATCAAGTAATTTCAATATGTTCAATAGTTTGTTTATTTTCAATATATTTTTTTGCAACTTTTATATAGTACTTCCTCATTTCACTAAAATCCGTGTGTTAGCACTAAAACAATATTTGTAACTTTTTTATCCATCATTTTAGATTTATAAGAAGTCGGATGTGTCTTAGAGCAAAGCATTCTGTTTATTGATATTATTAAACTCTTAAATGTAATAAAATATTACTTCCTTATTTCATGCTCTATATTTGTTATTCAGTGTAAAAGATACATCAAATTTCATCACTTACATTTACACTAACATTTTTTTCTAAATTCAAATATTTTTATATTTGCTTGTCTTAAATCTAAATGTGTTATTTACTCATTTAGATATAAGGATTTATAAAAAAAAATTATATTCCTGGCTGGTATATTTTTCTTTAACGATAAAAAATGCTTAAAAATATTGGGGTTGACATGTGTTCTAATCTCTACAAATACAAATATCTAAACTAATAAGAAAATTAATATTAGTTTAAATTGAATATGCATAACTGGAAATAACTAATAAAAATACCACAGTTATTTAATAATCAGATGAGTTAACCAATGTTTGTTTCAAACTTATAATTATGAGTAGATAATTTATCATTAGTTTTATATTCAAAAGAATGGGCAAAATTTCTGGTTTGTCTGAATGGAAATAGTAAAGTATGAACTATGTATAAATCTAGTAGTTAGGAAAAGATTTTTAAATTATCTATATATTTTCTCATATAAGATAAGAAAATGTAATTAAAGTTTGTAAATCTGTGCATATTATCCTACATAAAGCTTTTCTAAATATGAACAAAACTAAATTAATCACGCTCTAATACAAACTAAGTTTTAATGTGATAGACAAAACTTTTCTTAATTAGTTTTAATGATAAAATATAAGTTAATAATTTAATTACATCTAAAGAAACTTCAAGACATGAAAAAAGTATGACATTTAGTTTATTAGTAGTTAATATTCATGATTAAAGAGAATTTTTTTTATTCAAAACAAAGAGTCTTCTTTGGTGTTGATTATAATCATTAATTGAATTTCATTTTTTTTGTGGAATTCTCTTCCGCTGACAGTATCAGATTTATTATAAATTCATTACAATGAATGAGAGAATTTAGCTGGAAACCAATTATATGTATTTTAATTGGCATTTTAAGGAAATATGGTATAAGAAAAAAATGTATTTAAAATGTATGTATAAACAGATAATAATGAAAATATTGAAACATATATTTAATTATGATAGTTATATATAGTTGAAGATGTATGGACGCAAACTTCTTCATGTAGAAATATGTAGAAATTATAATATTGAGTGTGAAAAATATTCATCATGTTTAATTAAAGTAAGTACAGGAACTTCTCATTTATTTTTATACAGCAAATATGGTAAATTATTCTCCTTTACAGATTTATATAATATTATTTGTTTGATTTATATAATATGATTTATATAAATGATAATGATTTATGTAATACTATAATTTTGCATTTTTGCTAAAGTCAGTTTATTCAGTGGTTTCTCGGAGAAGTCGTTCTCTAATTTGGAATACTGTCAAATATTTGATCCATAAATGACAAAAGGAGATCTGCTATTTTGGCTTACTATGACACAGAAGATGCACTTCTCATTCATCTGATACTAATGCAGCGTTCTGTTGCATCCCCACCCATATCATAAATAATGCCTTCTATTGTAAAGTGATAGGTGTCCATACGAATCATAAATCGTAGATTGCACAGCAATTCAATGTCAGCAGACATCCATTATTTTTATTAGCTTTCATGGATGATAAGGTTTTCCCTTTGATGGAAAAGGCGAGAGGAATGTAGTTGCAATTGGCATGGAATGCTATTTTTAAAACATATAGTGATTCTATTAGCTATACTGAGATGGTAAGACTAGAATCTGTAGATATTGTGAAAATGATCCATTGAACTGCTAATACAATCGATTATTCATCGCGTGTAAAATTCAAAGTGGTATTAGGCTTAGATTCTGCAATTTCGCAACGTTCTTTACTAGTAGACTGTCCAAAAAGTGCTGTAACTTTTTTTTTAATATTATTTTTTTAAAGAATGAAAAAAATGAAATTGAATGAAGTAAAATATAAAAGCCTTTCACAATTAACATAAAATGTTGACGATCAAGAATCAAAGTACTGATGTTAAGGACAATTTGATTAAATATGCCTAGTTTTCTTGTGTAGAATAGTTAAAATTGTACTGTCTTGTCTAAATTGATTGGAATTTTCAGTTTAAAATGAATTCAAATCACTTTATGATAAACATCATTGTGATGGAAATTAACTGACAAGCTGAAGATCAAAGTGATACATTATTATCGGCTAAATTCTGTGTAATAATCTATTTATCAATGCACATTCGAGAAATAGTAATTTTTTATAAAAAATTTTATTTCTCGAATGTGCAATGATTTCAAAAACAGAATCCTTAAATTGAAAGTCTACTTCCGCTTAATAATTCATAAAGTTAAATATTAAGATCTATGGTAAAAATAGAAGTCTGATAATTATTAAGTGATTATCAACTTATAAATTTAGGACAGGATAGGAAGGACTAAAATATTTGTACAAATTCAAATTTACGCTTTAGATGTTCAATGTAAATATGCATGTTAAACACCTTTTACTGAAGCTTTTCATTTTTAGAATTAATTTGAATAGATTTACATACTAGAAAATTTTCTGCAAACATTTCTTGAAAGAATACTAAGAATAAATATGCACCTTGAAATTTAGTTATATTTCGTTAAAGTCAAATTTCTTTCTAAGCATTAGTAAGTCGTTATTTATTTTTATATTTATAATAATACCTTCATCAATCGAATTAAATATATATATAACTGAAATTAATAATTCTAATTGACAGATTAACTTAATTTGGCTTATCGTTTTTTTAATCAAATTGTTAATCACTTTCATTTCTTTTAAATAGCACATTAAGTACCTGATATTGATGTAAAACTTTTGAATATTTAAAACAAATAGAAAAAGATGTTTATACATAAAAAGTAATATGTGGTAACTTGTTTCAATTATTTAAAAAATTGAAATGCAATAACAAGTAGAAATACATTAAAAATATGTTTTTTAAATGATATTTTTGAAATAAAATCAATTTTCTGTATTATAAATGCATTTTGTTAAATCATTTAATAAAACAAATTCACTTTCAAAAATAATAGTAAATAAATTTTCATATTTTTGTAATTAGTTTTTAATAATTTATTGTTGATTAAAATTAAGAAATAAGACTCCCTTTTTGGTTTTAGGCCTAAGATTATTATAAAGTTTGGTTTATTATTTACTATAATATAATTCTATATAATTCTATATAAATATAATTCTGGCACGTACATACGTTGTGATCCATAAAAAGTGTTTGTAACTTTATACACATTTCTAGAAATGTTGTTCGCAAAAAAAAGGGAATTATGTTAATTTAACAGTAGTCAGTTGAATAGTTTTAATAATCTTTATTTAATATTTCTTCACAATCATTTTAATTTTGACAACTATGCAACATTGACATGTATTCAGAAAATGCAAATTTTAAAGTCAGTTGTCTGAAGCACAATGCTTATTGGTGATAAGGTGATAATATAATTATTTCAAAAGTGTTACTTTGAAAGGAAAAATTTTAATTAAATTCAGAAGTAATTATTAACAATTGCTGATAAAGAAGGCGTAGTTCTAACAATGTTTTCTCAAATCTATTATAATATTTAAGAAAAAAAACTTCTTTGTGATTATGACATGAAATAATTCCTAAATATTAAGTTCAAAGCGAAAAAATGATATATGAACAAGAGTAATTGTTAATAGGAAATAATATTAAATAATTTATTCTCATAAGCAGCTATTGCTTTCAAGTGATTTAGATAATTATTAAAAAAGTATTAAGGTAAACTTTCATTAAAACATTTCAATTGTTTTACAGCAGGAACCAGATTTACTATAAGCCAAATATAATTATTTTAACTATTCAAAGAAACTTTATTGAAGATAAAACAATTTACATAATTTATTGTATTATTGACAAAATTAGTTTGGATAATTTTTAAACTTAAAAGAATAATTCATTATCTTCGTATGTAAAATAATGGACTTTTTCCGATTAATGTTTTTTCTATTTAGATAGAGTGATAATTTTTTCTAAGATTAATTTTTCCACAGTTGTCATTGTTCACAAAAATTGTTTTCATGCAAATAATTTTTTAAATTAAAACGACAAAAAATTATAAAATGATATGTATGTGAATGAATGAAATTAAAAATGGATCACAATTACTAATATATAATGTGAATTTTTTGAATCAATAAGACTTCTTCAAATATTCACTTTTACTTATCATTCCATTTTTCAAAATTATAAATCGCTATAAAGCTATAAAAGAATAACAAGACTATCACATTTGAGATAGTTTTAATAAATATAGTCTTAAGTAATTTTTAAATTTAAATTTATTTTATTATTATAAACACAAATTGCAAACCAAATTAATTACTTAAATAGTTTAAAAATAATATGTATGGCACGTTTTTATGACCTTTAACTTCAACAGATAAAAGTTTAAGTTTAAGAAATCCAGAAATTCAAACATTCAAAATTTCGCATGAATTATTTCAATCTCTGTTATTCAATAATTCTCTTTTAAGAAATTCCAAATTCTGACAAACTTCTCGTTTTAACAATTTTGACAATCTATTTTGTCAATAGAATTTAAATTTTGACAAACTCCTCGTTTTAAAAGCTTAAATTATTATTTTTCTAAAATCCTCATAAACTTTTAATAAATTTGTTATTTGTTCTTATTTGAATATCAATGTAAGTGTTTTATGGTATGATACAATAATATTTGATAACATACCATAAAAAATTTTACTAATTTAATAATTAAATCAAAATTCAAATTTTAAAGCATATATTACAGCTAAATAAACACATTTTATGTTTGGAAGAAACTTTTTACTGTCATATGCGATTTTAAAATGAAATCAACTACTTTGTCCATTAAATGTTGTTGATAATTCTTTAATTTTGAAAACATATTTACTCAATTAATGTAATTAAAGTATATTTTTTATATTTTGTAGGTTCTTTGGGAAAAGATGTACCATAGCTGCTGAAGGAGGGAAGATTTCAAAGAAGCAGTAACGAGATATAAAGGACTTTGCAAGAGCATGGATTGAACTCATAGTTTTTTTTTATACTTGACAAGATTTATAGAAATTATTTAATTTAACGAGATATATAAAATATTACTATCATCTTCCAATAACAAGTAATCAATTTCATAATTATTCGCGTTAACTGAGATTCTTATTAATAATGAAAACAGCATTTAAACTTAATTACAGAATAATTCATTTAAAAAGTAAATTAACAAATTAGTCCTTAAGTTAGATAACATTTAAAAACAAATCAGTAGTTTTTATTTCATGCATTCTATCAACATATTAATAAAGTTTTTTAAAAAATATTAATGAAAATAAATAATTAATTAAAAATTTAAATGTAAATTATATTTAAAAAATTTAATTGAGATAGCAGAGTTTCGAAACTATCAAATATATACTAATAATATTATTATATAATGACAAACAATATAATAATATTTGCCAAATAACAATGATTCTTATTTTTAAACAAGAGCACTTTCAAAATTAATGATGGTTTTAATGACCCTAGCAAATATCAAATTGGTATAAAATACTATTTGATATCGATTCTTTTATCAGAATCATTTTCTGAAATTTCCGTCTGATGTTTAAACATAAATTAATATAAGAAATACAATAGTCATTTTTAGTACATAATATGAGGCTATACTATTTTTTTGTCAAAGTTGAATACAATTTTAAATGTTTTTATTAAACAATTTGAATCGAGCTGATTTGCATTTTCTTGAAAATCATTAACCATTATTCAAAAACATGAAGGATACAAACTACACTGGGAATTCTATTGACATTAAAGAAATCTTATACAATGACTATAATCTGACAAACTATGAATTACCTAATTCAACTTGGAATGATTACAACTTAAATTTAACGGCATGTGACACAGAAAACTCATCAAGCTGCTTTTGGAATCAATCTGGAAGAGATGTAGATCATGTAACGTTAGATAATCTGCCAACTGCTAAACTGTACTGGACACTGGTGATGATTCCCCTGCCTCTTGTTGCCGTTGTGGGAAACATACTTGTAATGCTTAGTGTCTACAAAGAAAAAAGTCTGAGGTCGGCTACTAATTACTTCATTGTGAGCTTGGCCTTCGCCGATCTTCTGGTTGCAGCGGTCGTTATGCCATTTGCTGTTTATGTATTGGTAAGTATTGTATTTTAAGTATATATTTTAGTTTTGTATAAATTATATTCATATTAGTTTTATACAATTTATGTTATATTAGTATTATCAAGCTTATATTAATATATACTTTACCAAACTGTGATGTATGAGTAGCTTTTATCATCTTACCAATAAAAAATAGCATACAATTAAAAATATATCTATAGTAGTGAAATGGCTGGATTCAGAATTCATAAATGGTGGCCAAATAAAAGTGTTTTAGTTGTAAATTGATAGTACTCATGAGAAATTAAAGGGAAAAGCAACAAAAAAGTGCAAATTAAAAAAAAAATGCATTACGACGGATTATATATCTATCGTATTAAACAACGCTATCAAGGCGAATATTTATAGGGGAAAAATACTAATTTCAATTTTATTTACATAAATCAAAAACTAATATAATGTATGTCAATCAATCGCAAAATTTATGACGCAATATTTATGTCAAATCAATCGCAAAATTTATGATAGAAACAGTTTTGCATAAATCTAATCTAAGATGAAAATGTTTTTAATAAATTTTGTCATTTTGTTCTTATTTATTCACAAATGAACATAATTATAATACAAATTATATATATATATATATATATATATATATATATATATATATATATATATATATATATATATATATATATATATATATATATATATATATATATATATATATATATATATATATATATACATATATATATATATTATATATATATATTATATATATATATATATATATATATATATATATATATATATATATATATATATATATATATATATATATATATATATATATATATATATATATATATATATATATGTATATATATATATATATATGCCTGCATACCTACATAAATTATAAGAAAATATTTATTTATTTCTCATTTAAAGTTTATTAAATTCATTCTATGAGTAACCTTGGATTTTAACTCATTTAAAAAAACATATTTCTTATCAAGAAAAACGTTGCGAAAAAAATACATAAATTTCCTTAAAAAGAAATCTATTTCTCTTTGACAAGCAAAAGATTCTCTAAAATAAAAAAACAAACTTTATATAAAGATGTATGAGATTTAACATATGAACTACAAATTGCGTACGTGAATGGCTATTTGAAAACAAAGCAAAGAAACTGTAACCATTTAATTGGAGAAAAACTAAAGAAGTACTAATTTGTTAGAAACTATATATATACTGCAATTTTCCATTTTTTTCTCTAAACAAACATTAGAACTCATTATTATGAATGACATCAAAGTATAGTAATTTCAAGCTATTTACAATTCACAATTAAGATAAATAAAATGTTGATATTTATTATGAATTTAATTTAAAAAAAGTCAAATATAAAGCTAGTTATTTCAAGTTTTAATTAAAATAATTTATCGCAGGGGAATCATTGAATAGAAATTTATTATACCTTTTCTTTTTAACATGTCAAGTAAGCTTATCAATTTTTAATTTTTAGTGACAGAATTTATGGTTCTATTTACACTTAGGCGAAGTTAAAGAGTTTAAAATACGATACTATCAAATGTAATAGCATTTTGTGACTTTATTTGCAATTCAACGCTTGTATTTTATTGACGGAAAGCGTATAATTTTCCCGTACCTCACAAAGCCACGGAAACTCTTGCGAGTTTGTGAAATATGCTAATGGAACTGTATTGCAAACTATGCTAATTCTGCTTGTTACGCCACGATTAATAACCACCGTGACATGGAAAGGATATTAAGTCAAAAGCTTTGAAATCCTAACTTTATAAGTTTTCTGTTTCACTTTCATTTTGTTGAAATAACCTATAATTCAAATACTCTTATTCAAGAGAAAATAATGCTAATTTTTTATTAAATATTGTCATTTCATACACATTTATCATGACATTTTAAAATTCCATTTAAAAAAATGATACCGTATTTCTCAAAAATAATAAAATGCATTTCGGTATTCAATATTTAAATTATAATTATTAATAATACTATTATTTTAAATATTATAACTGTAAAATATTGTTATGATTTTACTTCTATTTGTTAAACATTTGTCAATACTAAAATAAAACTATATTTTAATATTTATATGAATTTACTCACACTTTTATATACTGAAGAGCCAAAATATGACAGACTACCATTTTACATTGATTAGGGACGGCACAGAACTTGCTACGAAAAGTGTATAGACCATTTCTGTGGTTATTGACTTATTTGTCATTTAAAAGCCTGCTGACGTCAGATATTTTTATAGAGAGCAAAACCTTATTTTCCAAAAATTTATAATGAGTATTTCTAAAACCACTCAATTTATCAGACATTCACCATCAGTCATTGTGAAAAACAAATATCCTGATATCTGTTGACAAATGATGGTGAGATGAGTAGCAATTCAGCATTGGATACTCGCACATTATTAATGACATAAGAAGCATCAGGAGTTAATGTTTTTGGTAATCTAAGATCAATGATTGACTGTGACCAGATATAACTGATTCGTGTGCTTACATTTTTCTCACATGCATTTTCTTTCCATTTTCTCCATATTTTATTCAACCAACTCAGTCACTATCTGCTTCTTACTTTATACATAACTTCGTCATTCATCCACGCTTTATTTATAAAAAATATAATATGCTTGTGAATACTTGATGAGCAATGGAGTCTAGGGGATACTCGCTCTGTATCTTGTGACTGTTACAGTCTACCCTCTGTCAAAATCACTTAGATCAGTGGACTTTCTTATCAAATGTACATTTATAACTACAAAAAAGGAACATATTCTGGGACAAGTTATATACTGTTTGCTATGGATCACGTGTCTTCCATGTTATGAATGTTTGCTCAATATCATACGGTGAACGATGGTGGTAGGTTTGCGGTTATGGTTTTTGATGTTTTGTATATATAGGAAATATTTATTTTTTATAATTTGTTTACATTTATTTTTAGTTATGTTGTATTTATTTTTTGTAATTTAGTTGAAAATGCACAATAGTTTATAAGCAGAATATTATAAATAATCGTTTAATCAATAGTTTTATATGCAGTTTTTATTTCTAACTGTTTGATGAAATTTACCAAAAGTTGATCAGTGTCATAGGTTTACTGAACATTTTCATGCAATTTGAGCATGAAGTATTTTTCTGTTCTCACAAAATTACAAATTACTGTGCATTAGAAAAGACTTTTACAATCAATTTTCTACACCAATTATGTTGTGACAAATTCTATATGTGAGCAAACTCATAGCTCTTTTAAGTGCACCAAAATATGAATGTTTTTATTTCAGTAAAAATAAGAAAACATATTTAAAACTTATGTTCCCTATTGAAGATAAATATTAACGAATTTAATTATTCTCTTATAATTTTTCATTATATATAACATTTTATTATTTTTATAAAGAATCAAGTTACAGATTCATAAAATCTATATTGTTATCAACTGCTTCTCTTTCTAAATTTTACTAATAAAGTGTCATTCCACTTTTTTCGGTATGCGGCAATTTTTATAAAAATATTTTTATGTCCATTAAAATTTACCAGTATAGAAAAGAAGATAATCACAGTAAGTAGAGAAATACACTTAATTCACTGTTAATTATAAACACTATATCGTTATGCGTGACTCAAAATAAAAATATATACAAAAATAATTCATGGCTATAAAATTTCGCGCAGCATAACTAAGCATTGCTATACTTAAAACGAATTTTTAGAATTGCTTTTATATTTAGTTTGACCTTATCTCAATTAAGAGGCAAAAGCGTATCAATTTTGTCCAATTATTAAATGATTTTAGAAGTATATCGATATATACTGTCCAGTCACAATAATATGACTACCTGCAAAAAACTGAAATACTACTTTTCGCAGAGCTGACTGTCTCTAGACGCACAGAAAGGTAATCAATTAAGTTTCTGAAGGTGTTCACTGAGATCTTCAGCCATGCCGACTCCTCTGTCATGGACAACTGCGTTAGATTATGTGGGTGAGGATCCCTGCCATGAAAAACATAATCGAGGAAGTCCCACAGATTCTTGATTGTTTTAAGTCAAGTGAGTTTGCTGGCAAGGGGAGAATGAAAAACTCATCCCGGTGTGTTTCGAACCACGAAATTATGCTGCCAGGTGTAGGACACCTCGTATTATCTTTCTGATAGACGCTTGAGGAAAAACAATGCGCATATAAGGGTGAACATGGTACGCAAGGTCATATGCGTACTTGCATTGATCCATCATCCTTCAACAATGAGGATTGAATTCAGAGTATGCCAGAAAAACATTCCTCAAACCATAATGCTCCCGATTTAAACATGTACCGCTCTGGCAATGGTTGCAGAGTGTTTGTTTTCAGATGCTTCACGTCGTAAACGCCAATGCATATCTGTCCCATAAAGCATAAAACGTGGTTCATCAGAAAATGCTATCTGTTGTTACTTAGTGGAAGTCCAGTTGTGTTACTCTCGTCCCAATTCCAGCCTCCATCACCAAAGATCAGCATAAGTGCATGCACTAGGTTTCTGTTTCGGAGGGCCAACAACGTTCACTGAATAGTAGTTTGGGAAACACTGTTGGTAACCCCTTGGTTCATATGAGTGGTCAGTTGCTCAACGATAGCACGTCTATTCGCCAAAACGTATTTACGCTACAAACGTTCACTTCTGTCATCTATGGCTTGTAGTGTATCACATTTGCCACGTCGCTAATTTTGGACAATCCTATTTTGTTATGAATAGTATTCTTTTACCAAGGCAGCATGTTGAAAGTTCTCAAACTATCTGCAAAGTTTCCAACCTTTGCTCGAAAGTTAATATTCATGTCTTCTTAAACGTCGGATAAATCGTTCTATTTTTGCATTATTCCAACGATTTTTATGTTTTTCGAAGTTCTCATACATTCTTTATGTATACACTCAACTGCACGGTGCTACCACCTGTCTGTTGTAATTGGTTATTTAACGTTGATTTCGAAAGTACTTGGCTATCACTTTAATATGACAATACTGTGTACTTGTCAAAGATACTTCCTAAAAGATAATTTCCGAATATTGATACTATATTGATGAATTCTGTATCGTTTATAACAAATGTATAATTTAACTCTAAATCTGATAAAGCTTTTGTTCCTGTCTCTCTTCAGAATTACTATAACCTAAATACTATTAGGATCAACACTTTTTCCTTAGTAAATTCTTACAAAAAGCAAACCCTATTGGAAAGTGTTTATTTTTGAAGCAATATTGTTTCATTAAAAATTAATAGTTTAAAATATTTTTGATAAAATAAGTGAAAATCGAATGAAATATATAAGTAGTAAATTATATATAGGAAAGCTTGTTAATTATTGATAATTTATTTAATTAAATTTTCTTTAAAATAATTTTTATTAACAATTAGGGAAAATGATTGGGCTGTGATCATTCTACCTAAACTGCTTATGGTGATATTTCTAAACATAAAACTAAGAGATGATTTGTTATAACCCTAAATTATTCCAACAATGTATAAAAAATTTTCTCAATTTCACCTATGATAAATTTATTTGTATATTTCTATCTATTTATTTATGTATATAGATAGTGAGAAGAAGATTAGTAGATACATTAAGTGTATTTTTAGATGTATTTAGTACGATATTTTTGCTATAAAATATGTGTTATGTTCTATAACATCTATAAGATTCTATAAAATCAAGTTGCTTAAAGTGTCAAGAAATTTTTTATGATTATGAATAGCAAAGACGATTTCAGTTATTTATGCACAGCTGGAGAGTTAGATTTTCCTCCCTTTATTTTTTACTAACAGCGCTCTGAACTCCAAAGTGAAATATATACGTCTTCTGTGATTTCCTATTTTATTTTACTTTATATGGATTAAAGACTAATCGAACCCTCATTTGGCATGCAGTTCTCCATTTTTACAATTTTTACGCTGGCAAATATTTTAGATCTAATGTAAAATGTTTCTTAAAAATTATTGAAGGAAAAAGGATTATGAAATAATAGATTCATCTATGCATAATCATGTTTTCATATTTTTATGTACAATAATTTCCTTAACATTGGGTAATAGAATTTTTTCAGAAAAAAGAATTAGACATTTAGCTCAAGGACTGAAATATCCCAGTCTTTTTATCAGCAAGTTTCCGCCAAAGTTAAACTTTATTCGATCATTCCGCCTATATAGGCCTTGATCTTTCCTTTTTCACCATTCCAAGCTTCAGAGAGGGGATATTTCCAAATTTATAAAAAATTTGATCTATCAGAATAAGAAATGAAATTAGAATTTTTTTGCAATTATATAGAACAACCTTATAGAATGATTCATGAAAATAGCTGAGTCTTCATTTTAAATTTGGTTATTTGGCAGTTAATGAAACATTCCTATTTCTCTTTGAAGAATACTTCCCTATTTATTTATATTTATCTAGTAATCTTATCAACGTTCAAAGTAATAGAATCTTTGTAAATAATGGATTATATTATAAAATTATAATAGATTACATTAATTGTTTTTAATTTGCAAAATACTGAAATTGTTACGAAAATTTGAAATAATTATCTGATACAAATTGTGATTAAAATAATCTTTGGTAAATTTGATTACTTTCAAGAAGACATTTGAAAAATTAGAAAATTTATTTTAAACGTTCATCAAAGACAGCCAGTTGTAATTTAAAATAAAATAGAAGTAAAATGCTTTAGTTATAATATTGTGATAAAAATTATAGTTAATATTATTTAATTATATTAAGCTTTTTTTAGAAATTTACTTCAATTCAGTTTAAGTCGCAACAGATTAGTTGTAATGTTAAGCAAAATGTCAATGTGATTGTGCAAATTCTTGAATATATTAATATACTAACACTAATGATAGCATGGTATCGTTAGTTTAAAATTTCATATAGAAAAGAAAATAAATATAATTCTTTATTTAATTTTAGAGTGCTTGAACAAATTTTATTTCATTATTTTTTTTTCTGAAATGTTTTTTACGTAATATTAGCCAATGAATGAAATTAATTTTATTAATGATGTAATATAAAATATCGATTAAGCGATGTTTGATGAAATAATATTTAAGAAATAATACATTTTTTATAAACTTTCTATTGAAACAAATAAATTAATTGTCATTAATTTTCAAACTTCAAGTGGTATTGTATATTAGTAAAACCAATTAACTATATATTGGTTTCTAACAAAATATTTGTTAGAATACACAATTTCAACATATGAAGCAATAGTCATCTTTTGAACGCATAAATGTTATTTTAAAGAAATTAATGTCTATTTAAATTTTTAATTCTGCTGAATTTTATTTGTGGGTTCTTAACTAACTCAAAATGTGAAAATAAATTATAATTAAACATTGTAATTTTAAATAAAAATTTTGAATCGAAACTATTATTCTGGTCTCTCGCGAAAATAATATTATGTATCAAAGTAAGTTTTAATGGTTTTGGTTAGAAAGCAGTTAATTGTAAACATGGTACGATCTAAAGATTTTTGCTTTTACTTAATATTTCTAACAAATGAATTGATACAAGGGCAACTAAAAATGAAAGAGAATCAGAAACCATGAAAATGAACACTGGATTTGTATTATTTTTCTAAACAATCTCTTCTTGAATCAAAGTAATTTTTATCGTGAGAAACTCACATTGTAAAATTTAGGTAATTAATAACCTAATATTCATAAAAGTATGATAAAATTGTTATTTTTTAAAATATTTTTCAAACAAATGCAGAATATAACAGAAGCAACCAAATTTAAAATTTGCAAAATATAAGCAAATGTCACATGGAATCGGTTTAGAATATGCCAGAAATCCAGCTTGAAAGCTACATTATTTTATATTAAAATACAAATCTATTTTTTACTTATTGAATAAAAAATGAAAAATCAGTATATAAGAATAAAAAAATAACAAGAGTAGATTGTTAAAGAAATTTTATGAGGCATTCCTAAAAAAGATATAGTAGACAGTGGCTAGAAAATAGAAGAAGCAGATCTAATAAGACACATGCACAATGGGCACGTTTCAAAGAAAAGTATATCCGACAGGATGAGTTTGTCAGGAAAGATCTAAGAATCTCTTTTTCAGGAAAACTTATATGTCACCTCTTGTGTGTAAATGAGGGCTAAGATCTTGTCTTTCTTATAAAGACTAAAATTGAACTCTTAGTGTGCTCATAGATAGAAAAACTTTTCTCAGAATAAAAGCGTTATATAACAAGTAGAATCTTTGAAATGAATATTCTGCATTTAAATCTTATTTAAAATAGAATTATATGAATCATCAATTGTTAATAGATTATGTACTTAAAATAACAGACGTAGAAATTCTGACTAATAGTCAAGTTTGCATTAAGTTTTATGTTCTAATCTCAGATTTGCTCAGAAAGTTTTTGCAATAAAAAGTTGAATATTATGGATTATGCAATGAAATGTTTTCTTGAAACATTATGTTTCGGTTATATAATACATATTAAATAATCTTATCAAATTAATTTTAAAATGAAGTAGTTATTGTATTCATTTCCTAATTATTTTCAAATTTTATAGTCATTTTTTGGAAAGTTTAATTTGTATCTAATGATAAATATAAATATATAAGAATTAAAATTTTGTAATTTATATAAATTACTTTTAATATAAAAATGTTACCTATTTTAACTGACAAAGTATATGGAATAAGGAGTTTAAAATTTAAAATAAAAACAGGAAGCAACATACTTTTTTTAAAAAGATAATTCTCGAAAATATATATTCTAACACTGCATGATATTTATTTCTGTAATTAACTTAATTTTTGCTCATACACAAATGTTTACAATAAGTTACTAAAATAGTTTTGCAACTGTTAGACTAATAAAAAATATAAACGTTACAGCAATGCCAAATATATCTGTCTGCACTAAGCCAGTTGGCTCGATTAGTTCAGTGACCCTTTCACATCTGAAAACCCTAAAATATCTGATTTAAATATGAACCAGATATATCAAATGACTCACCAGATGTATTCTTTTTAAGGCGCAATGTGGATTAGAGGTAGGTCGGTACTTTTCAGAGCAAAAATCCTAAAATTCGATACCAGCCACTATTAAGCATTCGGAGTGTTATTCTTCGTCTTTTCGCAAACTCACCTGTCATTGTGGATGCTTGAGAATTTTCGGAGATTCATATCTCTTAACATGACAATACGTTATAATATCTATATAAAGACCTCCTGTTTGGTAATTGTTATGGTGACATTAATAATTTTTGCAACAGTGCTCTACTATGCGGTGTAAAAATATTTGATTGAACGAAAGGAAAATATTTAAAAAATATCTTAATAATTTTTAAGCAAGTTATATTTTTAAATTTTTTGCATTGTACTCTATTTTACCGTTGTTTTTAAAACTAATTTTTTTCATTCTATTAAATTTATTACTATGCAAAAGTACAAGTTTTAATCGTAAAATTACAACTCTTTATAATTTATATTTATTTATTGGTCTGTAATTGTATAATGAAATAAGAGCATGATAAAATTTTTAAAAAATGACATACATAGCAGAGATCTAGATGTAATAATGTATTTACTAATTACATATTACTCAGTTGAGTACATAAATATATAATTACACAAATTGTGAATTGTTACACAAAGTGTATGAATTTTGTGAATTTACGATAAAATAGTTACAGTGTAACAAAGTACTATAATTGTAATTTTTTTACTCCCAAATCACGCTCGAATGATCAAGAAGCAGTCAATATATTTTCACCTGTCTTAAATAAATGTATTGACTTATGGAAAAGTCCTAGTAGCTCACAAAGTGTAAAGCAAACACATCAAAAGGAATTTTTTCTTTCTTATCTTACTGCTTCAGTCTTAAGATATGTTGCATGATTCCTTAAAATCTTCTTGAAAATAGGCTTTTAAAAACTTTTTTTCTTCGCAAGAAAAATATTCGAAAGTTTACGTTTATCTGAGATTGTTTCCATCGATAAAGATTTTTCTATAAAAGAAAGGCTATTTAGAATGTTAAATAGGAAACATAACTTCATGTCTTAGATATTTTGTCAAACATTTGACCAAAATGAATAATGTGAAAAATATTATCAATGTATATCGTTTGTTTCACATATAATATTGAATATTTAACTCCAATTTACTTTTCATTTTTAATTGAAATTTACGTTTTTATGCTTAAATATTATTTTGAAATTAATGTGCGGTAAAACATTTCTTTAAACATTAAATATTATACATTTTCAAAAATGCATAATATAAATTAGTCAAATATTGCAACGAACAATTTCAATACATTTAGGAATATCATGCAATAAAATATTTCTTCTGCTATTCTTTAATGAACTTTTTCCATTAATATATATATATATATATATATATATATATATATATATATATATATATATATATATATATATATATTATATATATATATATATATATATATATATATATATATATATATATATATATATATATATATATATATATATATATATGCATACATTATTCTAATTAAATTACTTTTAAACTTGTTAATACTATAATTATAAAATCAAGCGTCAAAATATGATGCATATATTTATTGCTTTGTAGTCTCACTAAATAAGTATCTTTTTTAACATTTTTTAAAATAAACATAAATTGAACAAAAATTAAAAGTAAGCTACATTTTTTTGTTTTTCTTTCACCATAAAAAATAATATTGAAATGAAATTCTTATTAACTAAATGAAATTATTATTAACTGATATTGAACATCTAGGCATGCTTTATTCTTCAAAGGATGTAACATTTTAGAATAAATTTTGATTAACTAACCCGGATATACATCACTTCATGCTAAAATAAATTCTAAAATATTTTTAATTATGCACAAATCCCGGTGAAAATGCATTAATTAAAAAAATTTACGAGTTTTCATTTCAGGATTTGAAAAATATGGAAGAAACATAGTGAAATTGTTATTTATCTTTAGTTGTATGTTTGATATTTTTCAAAAAATTTAACTTTGATTCATAAATACTTACGAGTTCTTATTTTGATAAGACGAGAATGAGAGCTAAAAATGTCTGAAAACAACAAATAATTCTTGAACTCTTGAGTAAAGAATATATAAATATTGGCAAAAGTTCAATCGCAATTTTAGTCTCTAAGAAATTATCAATCATTTTACTTATGTGCTTACACAAAACACAATACTAAGTGGAGGAATAGAATAGTAATAAAACATAATTAATACACATACAAACTAAAACACTTCAATTTTCGCTCCTTTTTTTCCCATTCACACACATTCAATTCAAATAGTTTAAAATAAAAAAAAAATCCATTAATACAAGAATAAACTGAGGAACAGGAGCGCCATCTTTTGGCATTAATCAATATTGTTAACACTATGATGCAATAACATTAATGAAGATTTTTTAATATTAATTGAAGAATTTTAGGATAATCAATTTTTTTAACTTTTTGATAATAATATTTTCATTTTTTATGTTAATTTTAGGTATAATATTTTCAAAAATATAATTTTCAAATTACAGGAGAATTTTGCAGATAACAATATTTTTGAATTGCTTCAGTGAAGTTATACTTTTATGTTTCTTATCAAAAATAAGATACTTTGGTACATTTAAATATAAGCGAAATTCATGTAATTTAAATAATCTTTCTTTAAAAATATAAAATAATTATTTAAAATAGCCAATTTAAAACTATTTAAATAGCCAATTTCACTAAATGCAAAAATCATTTAAGAAAAATGTATATGTAATGATATTGTTTGTTTTAATCTTTTTCTTATTTACTTTATTAATTGTTGAACATTTTTGCTCATCATCAATAAAAAACTAGATTTTAATAATTGTTTTGAAGCATACTTTTTTGATTACCATCATCGTAGAATATATAGTCTCTATTCTATTTAATGAAATTATTTCAATTGAATTTTCAATGAATATTTTTATTTCATTATAGGCAAATGTGTGTTCTCTCTAGAATAAAAATTATTCTTCAAACAAAAAATTTTCCATCCATTTACAATATTTTAAGTGATCCCATATCAAAACAAGTGGCAAAAAGCTAGATTGCTAGGAATATAATGTGTTAGTTGGTGATTATATGTGGTTGATATAAGTGACTATATGTGGTATATGTGGCTATATATTTCAACCACAATAAGTGACTATATGTGGTTGAAACTAAAAGAAGACTTTCAGTGAATTTCAATGAAAAGATGTGTTAGCAATATAGAGATTCTAAATACATAAACTGGATTAGTTGTATTTTTAAGACTTTTTAAAGCTTACTTACACCGAAAGTAAAAACAGAAGTTTCACTTATGTACATACCAAGGAAATTGAAATTAAACTTTTCACGTATATAATTTTTTTTAACTTCCAAACTTTTGCTTATAAAACTACATTTGTTTGAATCAGAAAGACAATTAAATATTTTTTTCATCAATGTGATAATATCCTGAATGATCATGAATTTGATAATATCATCCATATTAAATCGTAAGAGATTTTTCAACTTCTTCCGAATTTTAAGTAATTTTACTTAATAACTTGGGAATAGTAAAGTACCCTCAAATTCAAATAATTATTAAATTTAAACTTCCAAAAATAATTTTTTATAATTTGCTTAGTTAAGTAAAGTTTGCGTCAGCTATCATATTATGTTCATATAATTTTAACTAATATTATTATATACTTTAATTTTTAAATCAAAACCATAATTGGGGAATTCTGTATTTCTGTTTGTATCAAGTGGAGATTATATATATATATATATATATATATATATATATATATATATATATATATATATATATATATATATATATACAACAGAAAATTAATCCATTTAACTTCATTAGATATCTATAAACAAGAAATCATTCAGTAAAATAAAAAATCGAATTCCGGGGACTTTGACTGTAGTTTTTTTACGTACATCAACTCTGAGAGTTAATTACGACTTTTGGAAATGAGACACAAAATGGCGACGGAAATTTGTAATCCTCTCCTCAACTTCCGTTTGTTCGGCGGAACACTATCCTGTTGTCAATTAAGTCTCAGATCAGAGAGATAAATTGTTTCATTATTTGTATCTTTAGCTAAATGTTGAAAGTGTGATTTAAGAAGTATATTAGAGAAAATAACTAGTATTTTTTTTTAGCATATTTCTATTTATTTCACGATAATGTACACAATTATAAAATTTTAACACAGTCATACGACAAACCTAAATTTTAAATTAATAAAATATTTTCAATCTTAACAAATTAAAATTTTTTATTTAATTTAAATATTTTATTTAAATAACAATATGAACATTCTTATTCATTTCGAAATATTTTTTATTTAAATTTTCAAGTGAGTTATAAAATAAATAACTAACTTGAAAACCAAATGATAGAAACAAAATATTCTTGCCGCTTCTTTTGACCATTCAACAAGTCATATTATCTTGACCTATTAAGAGTGTAGCATATTGTTAGTTTCAACTTTGTTTCACCGGGAAAGTTAAATTGTCTGAGAAATTCACTTGTTGTTTGACTCGTGTTCTTCTCAATGGCCACCTGCCGGGCTTCGTCCTTTAAAACCTGGAGTTTTCTATTGCGGGCTTCATCACTGAGGGACAACTCACCCGACTTGAATTTGTGAATACAATCGACTGATATTCTTACTTTTGACAAACAGGTGTCTCAATCACATCATACACTAATTTGCATATTATTCTATCTTCATTTAATAACAATGCGAAAATGGCAAGAACTTTCTTATTTACCTTGTACTTGCGATATTTAAGCTCTGAAAAAGTATATACAAGGGGTCAAAGGTAATTTATTGAATGAAGAAAAACAATATATGTTATAATTTATAAGGAAAAAATTTTTTTTTGAAAAAAATTATTCTGATTGATTTCAGAAAAGGAAAGTGGAATTTCCTTGGTATATATTTATTTTTATAAATTGTGTTCCTATATGATTTATTATTTTTATATATTTTTTCAGACGGCTGAGTGATTAGCGTTCCTGACTCCTCAGCTGTGGGTCCTGAGTTTAATATCGGTTTGGGTACGGATGTTACTTTCTTTCTCTGTTCTCTCTGTGTTTCTCTATCCTTTCTTCCGTGATGATGTATGAATGTGGCCTACCCTATAAATGGGTTTGTGGTAGTATGGCTCGGGCAACGCTACTCGCCTCCGTGACTTGGTTCACAGTTGCCCGCTGGGTAATGACAAATGAGTAGCAGTTTCTGGCCTTGTTGTGACATAGGGTTTGTCCCCCAAGTGCCCGCCGGTAGAAAAAATATTTTTATGTATATTTTGCTTTGTTTTTTGTACATTCCAATAAAAATTAAGTATTAACTTTTTGATTAATTTTGTTACTCATATGAATTTTACAACACATACATCCTCGATTTATCTTCATTTAAATGTATTTTAATTATTTAGTTTTAAATAGATTTTTTTCAGAATGATAAAACAAAATATTAAATTTTATGACTTATAATCCTAGAATCATTGTTAAACTCATCATTAAAACGTTTTCATATAAATAATGTGTTTTTAATGCTGTAGGAAAGGAAAACGAATTTAGATAATATAGTGCTCTAGCTTTCAACTCTAAATGTAATTATGGTAGGCGGCTTGTCATGTAACTTTATATTTTATTCAAATTTTTGTTTTTTGGTTTTGAAATAATTATATTATACATGCAAATTTATAACATTGAATCTTTTTAATCGTTTAAAATTAACGAGACAGAAAATTTTATTGTTTATTTAAAATACAACGTTTTAACATTTAACGACATTTATCTTTAGTTTTGAATTTGATATATGTTATAAAGATATACCATAATATTTTATCAGAATCAAAAATAAAACTTATCATATAATTCCTACATTATATAACAGCATAAATTTTAGATCATTATTTCAATTTTAATTATCCTTTTCTTATTGCAATTCTTAGTTGGACCCGTACCGGCTAATTCACTAAACTCTACCAAACATCAAGCAAAAAAATCAGGGGATTTCCAAAATTTTCTGACAGCTAATTTTGCAAACTTAACTTCACAAGGATTAAGTAATTTTAGACAGAAATCTTTGCTGTATAGAGTGGCATTAAATGTGTTACTATCGAGTTCGTTTCAAATAAGTACGCAAAATGAATTTGATCGTGAGGGCTAAGGAAAATTTGTTCTGTTAAGTAAAACATGTGATGCAGCTGTTAACACTCTGTTAATACACAAATATTTTCTGTAAACCTGCAATCACGACAGAACAACTGCAAGACATTAACAAGCTGCTTATGAGTCGCTTAAATACACTCCAGCTATATTTTCCTTTATTCCTTTATTTTGCAGTTTTCTTACATTGATGTTGGAAATATTCTGCATAGCATAATCTTCTTTCTCAGCATATACTTATTTTTAAGAAATTTATAAAATATTTTTAAATAATAAGTATATGTAAAATTCTTATATAAAATTTTATAAATATCCTTCTCTAATTTAGAATAAGCATACAGTAATTTTAATATAATTTAAATCCTATATTTTATAAAATAAATAAATTGGTTTTCATTAGCAACAATGAAATTTTGAGATTTTCTTATTTTCGAGTGATTGAAATCCTTAAAAAGTTTATCAGAATTGGATTTTAATACATTATTTACCACATAAATTAGTAAAAATCGTATGTTTTCACTTATTAATCTCCTGTATAATGATTGATTTTCAAAACAGATTAGTCCTATAAAATTAATTATTTAAAGAATAAACGCATGTAATTGTATGTAGAAAACCAAATAAAGATGCTTAAGCTAAAGAGAGAAATTTAATGGTTTATCATAAAGAATATTAAATTCGATAGTTTAATAATGATGTATTAATATATTTTACTTACTGCGAAAGTAAATTAAACCTTATTTTCAATGCCTAATTTTTATATTATTCTTATTGGTTTTAAAGGCATTTCAGCCTGCTTAGTAAAATCAGCATTCCTTTATTTACAAATAACTTTTGTGAACTTGAACCTGCAACAGATACTTATATTCAAATAACTGGTACACATTTAAAATTCAAAAGAAAAGGTATGAATTTTGCAAGTGGAAGTTCAGTTTTAATATTTAAAACTTTAGATAATTGATCAAGCTTTATTTTGTGCCATATGCAACATTGTTGTCAGCATTTCTTTTTTGCCTTGTAATAGATCTGGTTTTAAATGAAAAGTGAAAAAAGTATAAATATTTGCATTCTTTATACTACGCGTAAGTAAATTTTCCTTTTGCATATGTTTTCTTATTTTTTGATAATATTTTTGAATTTTTTTCAGTCTGTCGAGAGAATATCAACTTGGTATACAGTAGGTTGTATTCCAAGCATTTGACAATTCATTGCTGTCGCTCCAATGCAACTTACATACAGAAAAGAAAAAGAATTTTGTTTTTCAAGACAATTAAAATTCAAATAATTTGCCATAAGATATATTTTTACTAATTTCTCTTTTAAAATTCAACTTCACTGCTATGTAGCCAGAATCATCCATTTATTTGGCCATATATTTTGCATCTATCTACTTCATTGCTAAATTCATTATTTTAGAGAAATTAGCCATAAGAGGATGTTTTATCATTGATTTTCGTAAAAAAGCTAATTTACTCTGATTAATTAATAAGGGGAAACATTGCAAACAAAATGACTTACAGAACATTTCTATCTGAATACTTTGTAATCTTGTACTGATATATTATTTCACACTTTTTTTTCGGTATAGCAGGTCCGTATACAATAATTTTTACTAAGATTCATTGCTCAAACAAAAGTTAATAGTTTAGCATTGTAGGGAATATTTTTATGCCTAAATATTAATATTCTGTGAGTTTTATTTGTACAGAAGTGTAAGATAATGAAAACATTATAAAATGAAGGTTGTTTACTATTTTAGGAATGTTAACTTTGTGAAAGAATTACATGATAAAATTTGATTGTCAATGTTATTATAGAAGCTTTATTGGAAACATGCTACTTTTCAATAGGAAATGCAATTGGAGGTCATAATAGCCTAGTGTTTAGGCCATAGGCCTTCCATCCGATAGGGTGGGGTTTGATTTCCAATGTTGCCAAATACTCACCGAGTACATGCGATATACGTGCTCGTTAAATCTGTGGACTTGAAAGCCCTGGGGTCGGTGGTTGAGTAATTAACATAAGTGCAATAGTATGTTGAAAATCTCTTGTTCTTTCATATCAATGTCAAAATTAATTGATTTGTTAAACTTGTGGTGACATCTATTGCAGGAGTCTTAGAGCAAATTCGTACTTTCACTTTCGGGACTCTCTGGCTAAACGAAAGACGCATCCTACTGACTTTTATTCGCATAGCCGTCGTTAGAGAGAGCTTGGGTTGTTTAAATGTGATACGTAACAACAGAACACTTTTTTCCTTACAATTATATTCTTAAATTACAACTATCAAACTATTTAGAAAACCTATTTATTAATAGAGTTCATTAAGTTTTAAATCAATTTATATATTTTCTGAAATAGGAAACATTTTTTCCAAAGAATAATGAATCTAAAAAAATTGTATTTAAAAAAATATTCTTTATATACAATCAACATCTATGCAATATGGTTAATAATCTCGTTCCTCATTACACTTCCAATAAATAGTAAATTTAGAATTGAAGTTAAACATAATTCAGTCATAAATAGATATAAATCATGCAAAGGATATTACTTATGTATTTCGTTTATATCTCTGCACTTTTTCCCTTAGATTCAAGCACGATCCCTTTAAATTTATGTATAAGTGACTGCAACAACTCACACAGTCGAGCTTTATTTGTTTTTGGAAAATTAAACTCCGAAAAGTTTCTTTCCAACTCTGACTTTCAGTGGCGAGTTTTGTTTTTTTGTGGGTATGAAGAATTTATGGCAATACATTTTGAAACCTCTCAAAACTTTTTCGGAATTTATCTTTTGTAACATTCTTTTAGTTTCTGAAGCGAACCTTCTGAGGGTATAGTTTTGACGTTTAGAAGAGTTGGGAGAAATGTGGAATTCCTTTTCTGGAGATTTTCTGAGCATTTCAAGTTGAGAAGTCTAAATTCCTAGACCTTAGCAGTGATACATGATTACCTATTTCATTATAACTGTTTGCGAAGAATATACTTAATGTTACATTGTGTATCAAATTTAGCAATCAAAGTGAAATGAAATAAAAATAATGTTTAGTTTTTAGACTCACTTTGAGCAGAACAGTTATTCCATGCTCTTTTTGGACTAAAATAACGATTATAATGATGTTATTAATTATATACCCGAGTTTAAATTATTTATATTTACGATAATTTCCATATATGAAAGGTAAGTTTAATTTAAATCAATAATGTTATTATTGTTCATAAATTTTCCATTTAATTTTACAATGCTTTAAAGGTGTGCATCAGAAATTATATTCCTATTTTTTTTCGATTATTGCTAATATTCTGAAAAATACTCTTGTCACATTCCTTCTCAAGTTAATGATTTATTTTATGATCAAATAACTGTAAAATTAAGGAAACTTATTGAAACTTTTACATTGTTTAGATATAATATAACTGATAAGGAAAGACAAGATGGTTTAAAAATTTTTCTTGCAGATTGTGAATGAGTTAATCTATCTACGGTAATATTAGTTCAACTATCGCTTTTCAGAAACAAATTATATTAAAATACTTTTTTAGTTAATTAATCATTCAAGCAAATTAGAGTCTGGAATTCTTAAGCGTGCAGATTATCACTTAAATAAAATATTCCTATATTTAACATAACATTGAAAACCCTTATATTTTATACGCTAGTAATAATCAACTAATGTTATTTTTTTAATCTGAGAACATTTTAAAATAAGGCACATGAACATTATGAAGCAGACTAAAAAACTGATTGAAATTTTGTAAACACTTGTCGCAGCATGTTGCTTTGTAATTATGATTATTTAGAAAAGTTGTTTTCCTAATATCATCTAGCTTTATTTTTTGATATTTTAACTATTAAAAAAGGAGGGCTAAAGGCTTCTAAGGGATGATGGTTTCTGGAAAAATTATATTCCTGTTTTCTGAAGATTGAAAACACAGAGAACCTTTTTGACTTTGACGAGGGAATTGTCAGATAGGTATAAGATCCCGGATGCTGATAGAGTGCCTTTGGTTAGACCCCCTATCTTTCAAAACCATATTTATAGAGCTGATTGCTGTCTAGACCTGATACTACCTGTTAGTAAGAAGGTCTCCACTGATTCAGAGCTAAGGATGGCTACCAAAGCTACTATCAATGAGTATTATCCATCATCTGTTTGGTTACATGTCTATACAGATGGTTCAGCTGTGGATGCCGTTAGAAATGCTGGTGCAGGAGTATACTCTAAGAGATTCAGACTTTGCCAGGCTGTTGGGAAATACTATAACAGCTACAATGGTGAAATGGCCTCTGTGCAATTAGCACTTGAAGAGATCAGACAGGGTAATGAGAACAACATAGTATTTTTATAGACTGTCAGGCCACCATCAAGTCTCTCTCTTCAATTACTCCTAGCAATATTAGGTCTGTTTATCTCTGTCAAATGGCAATTAGTTTTCTGGTGGAAGAGGGACGTCAAATTGTATTGCAATGGATAACCAGCTACTGTGGTATCGCGGGAAATGACGCAGCTGATAAATTGGCAAAGGCTGGCTCAGATCTACAACAGCCTTCTCCAGCCTTGGAGTACCATACTGTTAAAAGGCTTATTAAGTCAATTATAGCCTCCTATCGTAGAAATGTTTACAAGATGTACACAAAGGGGAAATCATGGGCTTCCTTACTAACAAAGCCTATTCCGGGCAACCTCCACAGAGCTGTAGGAGTGGCTAATTTTCGCCTTAAAACTGGGCATGATTATATGCAAAAACACCTTCACCGTTTGTGTTTGAAGGAGTCTCCAATCTGCCCTTTTTGTGGACTAGAGGACATGACTGGTGACCACCTTTACACTTGCCCTGGACTTTCGGACGTCGCAGTAAGAAATTCTGTGGAAGATGACTTTTCATTCACTTCAAGATTGTATTGGGCTGCCCGACAGAGACTGATAGTTGAAAAACCAAGGTCGGGCGTAGGGATAAAAAAAAATTATAATGCACTGAATACAAAACATTTCAAACTTAATAGGTATTTTTAAAATTGAATGGTTTTATACATTATCCCTTAATATTGATCAAAAGAAAATGGATTTAACATTTGACTTTATTTTGTAGCCATAATTACAATGTTTGTTTCAAACTTTTATCTCATAATAATGTAAATATTCTCAATTTTATATATTCTTAATATTATGTATTGTCCTTATAATAAAATACTATGTTTGATTACTTTCACCAAAATTATAGAGCTATACCAATATATAATAAATTTATGAAACGAAGGAAATGTGAAAAAGTAAATTTTTCGTTTAAAAAACAATGGAATTGTACTTTTTTCTTTGCTAGGAAATCTTAAGTAATTTTTACATTCGTTTTGCCCAGAGCAAGAGGAAATTACCGATATTTATCATTACTCATTCATTCAGAAATATAGTTTATTTATTCTCGAAGAAGTTTCTAACTTAACCTTAAGGCGAAGTTTTCCTTCAAATAGGTATGTATATACATACATATAAACATGCATGATATTTATTTTATTTCCTTTCATAACATTTGAAAAATATGTGACTTTCAAAATATTTGTGCTTATGCTGGATAAATAAGCTGTAACATTTTTATTTCACAAAAAATACTATTCAGTTTTTTTTTCCGTTATTTGAATTTTATTTGCTCCTGTTGATAATGAAATAGTAAAAATCATTTGAAATAACATATAGACCAAATATTTGTATTGAAGGTGCATTTGATAAATATTATACAAGCATACATTTTATTTTTTCATTCCGTGAAAAGAGACTCTCGTTACATTATTTAATATAGCTATGTATGTAGAAAAACGTTCACATGCAATTTTGAACCTGTAATACTTTACTAATATGTTTATATATATATATATATATAAATAAATATAAAAATAACATAAATGATTATTTCTATACTTAAATGTTTTAAAATCTTAATTTTTCTTCAATAGATACTCGATGTAATAATTAATACTTTTTAGTTTGTAAGAATAATAAGAAAAGAACTGCATGTGTATGTGTGCTACTAAGAAACATTTTTTACATTACCTTTCATTTTACATTAATCTTTAAAATCGATGAGCCCATATATGCAGGGTATACAAGGTGAACTTTATAAGAAAAAAATCAAAAAATTAATTAAAACAGAAATATTGATTTTACAGTTTAAAAACCAAATGGTTGTTATCACAATGAGATTATTAATTTTAATTGAAAACATTTTATGAGAAATTTTCATAAAATCAAGTAAATCATAAATCTATTGTTTTTGTTGCAACACCTTTTAATTGAGTCCTAAATTTAAATATTAAATATCTGATGTTTATACTTTTATATATATATATATAATATAATATAATATAAATGATACATTGTGATTCTCTAATGTCATGTCGAAAGAAGTTTGGAAAATAAGAATAGAACGAATTTTTATCTCTTTCTGAAATAAAACCCTGATACACTAATTGTAAAAATGCAGATTATATTACTAAAATTTGTATTTATACATATATATGTATCAAAGATAGACTATTGGATGAATTTTCACATGCCCAAATTAATCGAAATCGAATTATTTAAATCTTTTATTCTCCAAAATTATTTAAAAAGTGTGTTTCTACATGAATTAAAATTTTTATTAATTATTTATTTACAATGAGATGAAAACAGGTGAGAGTACTAAAATAACGAAAATCGCGATAGAACCACATATATTTACACACACACTGATGTAACACTGATTGTGTGTAACACTGATTTTAAATATTTGAAAGTGAAGCAAAACCCGTATCTTAAAAAATGTAGATTTAATTGCAAGGTCACTTTTTCAATTCTAAATGTGCTGTCTTGTAATAGATAAAGCTTACCGTTATATCTGTTATTAGATTTCTGATGTATATCATAATTAGAATAGTAATATTGGACTGCCTTCAATTTTTTCTATAATCAATTAATTGATTTAAATCATTATTAAAAAGATTGTGTGATTATTAGGTTAAAAATTCCAAATAATGAAAACATAAGGATATCTAGTTAGATTATCAATATTGTTAAGAATACTCACATACGATTTGCAAGAAAAAACACTGTTTTTCAATAATTTTCAGATATTTTTTTACACTTCAACAAAGATTTCAATATTTTAAATACTTCGTCATTTATTATAATATTTCATTAAATAACGAAGTACTATAATAGTAATATTAATATTTTATCAATATTTATCAAAAAATAAACTTTCTTTTATAAAATTTATTTCATATTATCTTCTATGCATATAAATGTTTTCGCATAAATACAAATCAGAACACCAATGCGTAATAAAAAAATGATATTCACCGAAAATTATTGGTACAAGTTCATTTGATCAAATTTTTTCACACAGATAAAAAATATCGTTTTTTAAATATATTTTTTCATAATGAATTTTTTTTTTTTACTTTAAAGATATTTATTGTTTTACTTAGCTTTTTCAGTTTTTCTTTTATGTTTTTATGTGAATTAATTTTATGAGAAATTTATTTTTATTAATTTATAATTATTTTAATGTGATTAATTCATTGAATGTTTAAGCGCCTTTAATATTATAAGTATTTAAATTCACGTAAAACCAAACAAATTAGTTAAACATCTTAGTTATATATTGATTAAATCCTGCATTTTTTCTTTGTAAGCAAATTTCAGCAAAAACAATGAACTGCGTTTTATTGCCTGCTTCAAACTAATATTAAAATAATTTCTTATACTTAAAAAATGTTAAAAAATGATTTCTTATGTTTAAAAAATGCTTATATTTTAATTCATGCTTACTCATTCGAATTTGTATCTTAATTTGTCTGATTTTTATCGATGGTTATGTCTTTCCCAGAATGTCAGGACACGTTTTCTACTTTTGATGAACTTATATGTAAAAATATCAACATGTGTGTGTATACTGTTGAACATTTGCATTGATGTCTTATGGCAGGTGAGACTGAAGAAAGAAGTTCGAGCGAAACGTTATTTATTTATTGTAACATTTTTTAAGTTCAAAAACTGTTATCATTGTATCATTTAAAAACTGTTATTGTTATCACCGTTACTGTTATTCATCAAAATTGTTTCATTGATATGTAATCAACTAAAGTCAATGAAATTCTCTTTTATTTCCCCTGTTAACAAAAAGCCATTTTATGTAATATAATGAAGGAAAATTTAACTTAGTTAAGGAAAAAGTAAAATAAAACTTCTAATGCTTTCAAGTAAAATAGGTCATATTCCAATATTTACTTCAATTTATCATTAAAATATGGATACAGATGCCGTATAATCCAGGATTCTTAATTCTAAAATTTTATGACGATGAAGAAATCTTATAGCGACATGCGCGATGACGTAAATAGTAGTATGACCAAAATAGAATTTTCTGCATAATTTTTATAAATATCCATATCTATGACGTAATAAGAACCAGGTTGTCAGATACATAAGAAAATCCACCAAAAAATTCACCAATTTTAGAATTTGGCATCCTGGATTAAACGGCATCTGTGTAAAAATACGTTTATATTAAGTAGATTGTTCGACATTCATTACTAAAGAAAATATAAATACATTTACCTCTTATCATTTTAAAACATAATCATTTACCTTTTAAAAAAATCTCGATAAATATAACATTAAAATTTTACAAGAAATATAAAACTAAATAGCATTTTTCAGAATTTTATTTTTAGTCAAGGTAATTTTTCAAAATGAATGTGTGTGAATTAAGTTTTAAAACTATAAATTAAAATATGTAAAAAAATATTTCTTATCATTTTAATTTCTGGTGTCATAGTTTTTGATTAGAAATTTTAATTCATTGTTTTTATGCAATCCATTCGATTGTATCTTAAAGAATAATCTTATTAGTATATCTATATATATTATATTTCGTAATGTTTTAGATGTACAGATGTACTTTGTGTCATACGATTTAAATCCATAAACTTTAAAATCATTGAATTTATATAAAAATATTTTCGATACCAAAAGAGAAAGAAATTTATTTTCAGCTAATCGATAGCATTTATAGGAATTTTTCTTTTCATATTTTTATGGAAATATAAAACTCTCAATTTATCATTATTCACTTCTGCTCAAAGGTTATTTATTTACTCTCAAAGAAGTTTAATTTTTTTCAAAGTATTTTGACTTGATTTATATTTCAGAATATTTCATTTCAAAGAATTGTAAAACTATGGGATTCTAAAATACTTGTTAAAAAAATAAAAGAAATTGAAAGCTTTGTTTTCTGAAATTTTCATAATTTTTACGCTTGAATTCTAATCTTTAGAAACAATAACATTTTTTAAAAAGTATTCAAACTATTTTATATGCAAATCAGATCTTTGTCTGTAAAACTTATGCAGGATTAACGCCATTTAAGTGCAGTTTCTATCTTATTATTCCCGTATTAATTCATTATTTGAAATTACATTACAGAAATATATGTAAGAAAATAAATAATGATAAAATTTTAATAAATTATAATACAGAATTTAAACATTACATTGAATGACAATCGTTTGAAATAATAACTACAGAAATGTTAGTTTATCAATGTATTCAAAATATCTTCTTGATAAAAATTTTATTTAAAAAAATTTGCAACGTAAAACAATTTTTTGCAATATTTATGAAAATGAATAGAAAACATAATGTGTTTTTGAAGTAAAACAGCTTGTTAAAAACCTAGCTTCTGACTTCATGTTCTTAAAATTAAAATTATAGATGTGTTTAATAGTCAATTATTATATTCATTTTACAGAAATTGTATTTAATAATTTACCAATAAACTTTTTAATAATTTCCTTGTCCAAATCTTTATCGTTTTTATCGTCAACTTTAATCGTTTATCGAAGTATCATTTATTGATTCCATCATTTATTGAGACTTTGTGATCATTTATTGAGACTGTGATTTTTCATCCCATTAAGATTTCCCTTAACTTTTCTGTTTTGGTTTGGTGAATTATTTTTACATCAACAGTTTTTTGTGTTTTTCTAGTATTTATTTTAAGTATTCTGCCTAAAACAGCTTATAACTAGTTGCCAGAGTATACAATAATACTACTCCAATATATTTTAAAACTTACTTTTTACACAGAAAGTTTTTTTCAGAAGTGTTTTTACAGTCTAAGAAAGACTACTATCAATCCTAATAAATTTATATAAGTGAAAATCATCCACCACTTTTCCAAGTGTTGCGTGATAATTCTCATTTTCTCTGCAAAGACAATCTTTTTAAAATATGAATATTAATTTTAGCATAAAGCACTCAGTGGAGGGCCAAATAATTATATAAAAAAGTGCTTTATGTAAATGGTGTCCTTAATTCCATAAATATTCATTAAGAGAAACAAACCAAAATTTAAGGATTCCTCATGACGAATGTCACGGTAAAATTAACCGTATCAGGCAAAAGGAAAATAGTATTTAATTTGGAATTATGCTTGAAATTCTTTGTCAGAAAAAATACGTGTAACTATCGTTTACATTTATATCGTTTTCAGTAATAAGGATCAAAATTAGAAAAGAAATCGTAGAAGATGCATCTCCAACAAAACATCCTGCATTGTTATTCAATATATATATATATATATATATATATATATATATATATATATATATATATATATATATATATATATATATATATATATATATATATATATATATATATATATATATATATATATATATATATATATATACATATATATATATATATAATTTTACCAGTATTGTTGATACGACGAATAATGAACCGTAATGCCTTTTTACATAAAACATATTTTAGTTTTTAAATTTGAAATAATAAATCCAATTCTGTCTCAATAATATCCTTCTTGTAAATTGCTTTATGCTTTGTTTTAATTTTTTAAGAACATTAAAATTACGTTAATATTGGGAGTTTTAAGCAGCAGGACTTTCTTGTACAAATCAGCGCGTTAAGTTTATACAATAGATAGGTGCGATTTTATTCATTTTATTAATTTCACAATGCATTTATGTAAAATTGGGTCTGTCGCAACATCTACAATAATTTTAAAAGGAAAATTTATACAGTAGGTTTCTACTACGTATATTACATTTGGGAGCTTAAACATGATGAAAAATTGTTGCGATTCTTTATATACAAGAAAGTAAAATTTTAACCAGTATAATTCCGAAACTTATAGATATTGAAACATAGCCTTCCATGATTGCCAATAACCTATTGCAATACTTCTCTTTGAATCAATCAAGATTCCACAAGTGTATTGGGAATGAGAACTTGTGTATTTAAGACGTTCATATAGAAAGTTGAGTAGGATTTCAGTGGCCCGCACCAATTAGCCACTAAGAAAGACAGATATGTTGCTTGTATGACATTTACAGATTTTACAACTACACATATACACAGAGTCAAGAAATTGGTTATTTGCAAAGTAATAAGTTCTCCACAGTCTAGCTGATGACTCATACAATAACTTAAATGATTAGTTCCATGTCCATTATAGGTTCATTTGTTGCTACATCACAGACAAAAAACATTTACTTGTGTGAAAAGTGACGGCATGAATGCTGGAATGAGACGTGTTTTCAAATTATATTTCCAGTTTTGACTACAACGTCATGATATTCATTCCTGTGATCGACGACATCATGGTAAATGCATGTTGTCATGTTTATTTCGGCATCATTATACTAACCATATAATAATAGTAATTATATGTTATGTTGAGAGAATGAGCATAACTTCATTTTTTTTAAATGATCATGATACTTCGAAAGTCTGACGTTATTTTTCTGTTACTCTACCAATCATAAAATCTTTGCGAAAACCGTATTTCTACCATTTATAAAAGATTTATGTAAACCATTTTCAAAAGCAAATTTTTATCAGAATAATATACAATATTATGTTGTAACTATTCTATGAACCTTTCTTGATATTAAAAGTATTTATCTGCAACTCTAGCTAATAGAACATCAATGGAAAATGATAATTTAATGATTTTCAAGTGACTTACTAATCATAATATTTTAATAAATGTGGTTGATTAGTTGCGGCATAATGTTTGAAATTGCCTGAAAAACTGTATCTGTTTATGAATACTAAACTATTCAATCAATGCATTATTGAAAGTCTTACTTTATTTTATGAAAAGTGAATTAAATTCTAAAATTTAAAGAGTAGATTACAGTAAATTATATTTTGATTAGATTGTTGAGAAATTAAATAATGTTCTCCCGAAGCGTTGGAGCATACCGAAAGATTACAAAAAAGGGAGATTGTTATAGAATAAAAAATAGATGTATAAAAAACATTTGAGAACAAAAACTTTCAAAATTCCAAAAATTATGTGATAAATGATTATTTTCTAATCCTTTTTTTAAAATTTTTATTTCAATTGTTCAAATTTTATTTTATTTGTTCAGTATTTCAACTATTTTGGTATCATTTCTACAAAATTATAAACACTTTGGAAACCATTAATTTATTGTCATAATATGTACCTCAAAAACGTTTTTGTTACTATCAACAGACTCAAACATTTTAATATTATTGCTTTTAAATTTCATTTTGAAAGTTTTAAAATTTTAGTTTTTGATCAGATTTTTATATGAGATCTTGATTATATTTTAAAACACATAAGACTGTGTAAAAATGCCATTGATCTCCTGAAGGTAAAAGGAATCTATGGAACTCAAAAAATACTTCTTCCTTGTTTGGATGACTTAGAGTTATAAAAAAAAAGTTGAACAGGAATGAATATTTGTATCAAAGCATGCGGTTGAAATTTCAAACGTTGTTTTAAATAATACTATATCAAGAAAAGAGTTTTCGAAAGTTTCTTTTTATGATCACATAAGAGAATTTCAATCACAGGCATTTAACTAAATATCTAAGCTTCTCCAAATGAGGTTCTTAAATATATTTTGAAAAATAAACATAGTCAATACAAAATTTTCCTTAATCATGTAACGAAAGAAATCTAAAAATATTTAACGGTTATTCTTAACAAAAAGGAAAAGCTCTTTTTAAGAGTTAATTGCTTTTAGCAATAATATTTTGTATTATTTCTGAGAAATGTAAGAGTGTTAAGCATAAAATCATGCTTAAATTTAAACACATTTTAGTCAATATGTCTTCTTACTGCTAAAAGGTTTACAACTTTAAATTAGACTATATAATTGCAACTATTTAAGGGTTGGAGTTTTAAATTCAGTATTTGTAACTATCTTAACCAGTTTTATTAAGAAATAAAAATGTACATTTGGCAGGAATGAAGCACATTTACTTGAAGATATAAAATAGATTATTAAGTATTTGTATTTTCTTATGTTTTATCATTCAAAACTGCGTTAAGATTATTTTTTAAAAAGCATCAAAGTTAGATAAATTTTAATAAAATCTTACTGATATTCTGAAACATAGAAGAGAAATAAAAATATTTAGGCAATTTATGAAAAAGCCATTTCATTTTACTATCGAAAAACAAACGTCAAGAATTGTCTTACCTGTCGGATCTTCCCAAAAGGAAACTTGAAGTATTTCAAGGTATTTCGTTCAAACATACCGAGGCAGGTTGATGTGAAATTTTCCTGTATTTTGTTTTCAAACTTGAAAAATATGAATCTGTGTGTCCCGAATCAATATAATTCTTCTTTCAATTTTAGAATTTCTATATTTTCAAGATGACGTTTGGGAAATTCATATTTTTGCAGAGTCAGTTTTCCTCTGATGAAAAGTTGAAATTTGTTTATTTACAGATGTAGCAGATGTGAGCGATACTATGGATTTAAATTGTTCTTTTGTCAATATGAATTTTTTCAATATTTTCTTATTCTAACAGACATGTCAAAACAAAGCTTTGAATTCATTTTAGTAAAAAATATTATTCATCTTAAGAATTTCTTTTGTCTGAGAAAAACATCTTATTAGTATAAAAATAAGAAAAAAATAATGAACCAATAAAAAAAATTCTAAAATTTGGGAATACCCTAGACAGAATAATCCAAGATTATTATTTTAGTGTTCTTAATTTATTTTTAAACTGATTATATAATTTCTTCATCATTATGCATTTTGTAAAAGCATACTTTTAAACAAAATTTCCTTAATACAAAATAATGATGTTAAATAACGACTATTGTTAAAATGCAAATAAGGCATTTTAAAGAATAATTCATTTACTTAAAAAGTTTGACTTCAAACGTTTCCAAACCTTCATTAAATTCAATTTATTATAAAATTGCTTAAAATTTATTTGAGATAAAACACACGTTTTACATTTTTTGCAATCGAAACATATTTTAAGCTCCTTGAAAAACGCAGTTATAATTTTTCTTAAATATAAGCTGAAATGCTCTGTTTTTTTGCGATTGTTTTTAGATACTTCTTTATTTTAAGTATAGTATTTTAATTTACTTTTAAACTTAGTAATCTTCAGGGAAATTAAACTTAACTTGTTTCCAAGCTTAAGGTTTTCTTCAAAAAATACTGCTTGCAGGAATTATTTTTAGAATAATGAGCTAATATGTTTAATAACTTTGATAATTAATTTAATTATTTACAATAATACATTTATTTTGCAATTCATGTGTTTAAAGAACTAGTTCAGGTTGCACTTATATGAAAATTCAATGGAATTATTTTTGTAGTTACACATCAACTTTTAATTTTATTTTTAAAACATCTTAATTTTCTTCTTTTTAATAGGGGATTTTAAAGTTTGAAGTAGATAAATACTTTTGTAGGATTAATTAATATGTAAAATAATACTGTAAAACTATTAAAACATTTCTTAAATTAAAGCAAAACTATATATTAGAATTATCTTTAGATCCGGATTCTATTTTAATCAAAGTTAACAAAAATATTTTATTTAAATTAATATCTTAAAACAAGTAAATTTCTTATTTTTAATTTGTATAAATTGTGTCTTCTTTGCTAAACTAGTTAAACATATTTATTGTGGTTTTGACAGAAATATTTTTTGTGAAATTAACAATTTTGTTTGATACTAAATATTTATAAGTAAATGTGTAAGTTTACGTCTAATCTACTTTTTTATTTACGCTTATTTTTCTACATAATCTTTAATAATCCTGTCAGTTATATTTTAGTTCCTTAATTATTTATTTAAAAAAACAACACATGTAATTATTAATAATTAAATGTGTTGTTTTTTTTTTTAATTATTCATACTGTAATTGAATACGAGTAAGTTTGTTTGAATACTATGTTAGTTGTAAAAAATAAGTCTAATATAAATCAATTAAGAACATGAAATTTAAACGATGTTTCATTTTTTGGCCTTTAACTTCAATCACAAAAAATAAATGATATACTTTTACTTAAGGATGGTGCATTAAATCTTAATGTGTTACGGTTTTAGGTGGTTGATAAATCTGAACGAATATTCAAAAAATAGGATTTATATATTTAAAATGTGTGTATCGTTATAAAATTGCTTCTTTTTTATATTGTAAAATAAAACCACTGAAGACAATAGTTTGCTTTCGTCATCAGTATAGAAAGAATATATAATTTAATGGAGATAAAATTTGTGTCTCCTTCTCTCTCTTTCTCTCTCTCTCTCTCTGAATGGCTAAATAACTTAAGTACTTCTTTATTATTCAATTTAAAAAATGAAAAATCTAATTCACATGTTTTCAAAAAAGGAAAAAATAAAATTAAAATTAAGGGGCTATATCTCAACATGCAATAAAATTATCTTTTGAAGTATTCATTTTTTCTTAAGTGCAAGATCAGCAAAGCATATTAAAGTAAACATCCGGATATATGTTTCAAGGGTTAATACATAAAATGTATTCTTCAATAAACAATGCATACTTCTTACATTTGTGTACTTATTCCTTATATTCCTTTATTTATTATGTATACGATTAAAATGTTGTGTTCCATTTGAGAAAAAATGAATTTAATGATTTTATGCATTCACTTTTGAGCCTTTTAAATGTGAAAAGGTTAAATTTTACAATACTTCTCTTTATGTTTACTTTATAATGACACACGGTTAATAAGAATGCAATTAATTTTTAAATGTGTCATCATAATTTAAAAAAAAAGTTCTGGTATTTTTTGTAATAAAATATAAATAAATGACTTTTTAAAGTCAAATCTGAGAGTTATTGAAGCTATATATAAAATCATTAAGGAATATTAGAGAATTGATAAGAAGTTTATTCATTCTCATTAATGTCTATTAAATCAAAACATTTCATTCAATCTCTGCCACAAAATATAGGCATTCTCAATTCTGAAAATTTTTTAAATTGTTTTAGCATCTTGAAAATATTTTTATTGCATTAAAAAGCAAATTTAAAATAATGAAAGAAATTAAATAAAAAATAAAACTATTTTCTTCGCTTCATAAGAGTTTCTAATTTAAAATCAAATATGAATGACATATATAAATCCAATGTAAAATATTGGATAATTGTTCTGGAATTGTTTCCTTTACACCAGTTTATGTCAAATTATATTAACACGCTCTATACAATTTGTCATAAAATCCACGCATTCTTCTTCATTTTGAAAAAAAATATTTTTAGTTGACTTTAACAGCTTTAATATGATTCTATAAATGCCAATATTTGTATTATTATAAAAGTTTATCAATATTATATACGCAAGTCAAATTTTTCAGGTGTTTGAAAATACAAATGAAGATATATTAGGTATCTTTTGTTATAACTATTCTTAATACTGTGCATTATAATATTCCTATGAAAAGTGACAGTAGGAATAAAAAATAATACTTTGTCAATCGAAATTTCAAAACTAATAAGTAACTCAAAAAGTGAAATAAATTTACTGCTTTTATAACAGTTTTATTTATATAATTGTAAAAATAAATTATTTTTATAGTAAATGTATAACATATACAATAATAAATTCTATCGCTAAATCACTAAATTCTTAAAAGATTTTATTATTTAAGAAAGAAATTTATTAAGAGTATTAAATTACTTAGAAATAAAAAATGTCAATCCCAAAATATAAAACTGCTGAAAAATTCTTTTTTCTTAAAAATAAAAAAAAATAAAAAAAAAAACATTTGTATAGGAACGAGAAAAACAAAAAAGAAAAACATGGGAAAATCTTCTTCTGGTCTTACAATTTATAGTAAGAAAACAGTTGTAATTCATAAGTTTAAGTACACCTGAGTTTGTTAAAAAACAAACTAAAATGTAATATTCCAGCATTGTACTTATTTTTATTTCAAGCAATTACTAGTAATAACATATTTCAAAAAGAACTAATATATGTATACTATATATATATATATATATATATATATATATATATATATATATATATATATATAAAATAAAACATGAAGAAAAGTAAAATCAGAAATATAAAATTGGAAAGATACTAAAGTATATGAAGCAAAAGACAAGAGGGCTAAGGGACCACGTCTTCATCAGGAGGGAGATGGTCAGCTATGCAAAAATGAACACTCTTTTCTGACATGCTCGAAGGACAAATGTCTAAAAATAAATTTTCTATAAATGTTGACTGAAAATAATTAGTAGGATAATTATTAGATATCATCAATAAATTATATGAATGTGTACGTAAAAATTATTAAATTAAATTACTTAATATATTTCAAGAATATCTTGTGTAGATTGCTAAAATAACTAAGAGAAAAAACCATACTAGGGCATGTAAATTTTTAGGCTGATAAAAATTGTTTTAAGAAATTTAAAAATCTCTTATCATTCAAAAATTTTCTTCCATATAAAAACTTTAATATATAACTTTTTTGTTTCAGGTTTTTTTAATAACCATGTATTCAAAAAATAAAATAAATATTATGTTTTTCATAATATTTATTTTATTAAATATAAAATGAATATAATAATATTATGAAAAAATAATATTTATTTTATTTTTTGAATTTTTGAATTGAGTTTTACTTTTTGGGAGTTAACTTAATTCTTCACATTATCATCTGTTTATGTAATCTACATTAGATCTTTGGAATTAGGTTTATGGATTAAAAAATGAGAATTATTTTTATAAGTAAATAAATTGCTTGTGGTTAACTACTGTAGAATCTAAGAGTGCAATATAAAGTAGTGACGACAAAAGTAAATGCCGATTGTCTATTAGATGTGTTTCAAAGTAACAAGATAATTTATAATTCTGGAATTTTTTAGTAAACTAGTATATATATATATATATATATATATATATATATATATATATATATATATATATATATATATATATATATATATATATAATATGATATATATATAAAATGATTTTTAATTGTTGTATAACGTATATGCAAAAATAAAAAAAGCAAAATTTTTTAATTTTGATAGGCAGTTCTAAGGTAAAACAATAAAAATATCAAATATTAAATTTCAAATAAAAAATATATGATAGTAAAAAAATATATGATAGAGCTCCCAAATTTAGTAAATTTAGTTTATGAATTAGATATATCGTAATTAATGAAAACAAAAAATCTGATAAGGGTTATTGGTATGAAACTGAATGTACATAATGTTTTTTAATAATTAATAAAAATATATTGCCATATGTGCACTTTTTGATTAAATTTTGAGTTAAAAGCACAAAAAATATTCAAAGCAATGTAATTGATGAAAAGTTCTTTTTGATAAATACAAATTATTTTCTAGAAATGGTTATTTTCCTGGAGCAATATTTTAAACAATAATCCATTGAAATAATATTAAATTTATTGTGTAACATAAAATATCAGTCCCTACAAATTATATATTTACATTTATATGAGCTATAATTCTATTTTTTTTTCATCTTATGCTTATGTATAAAGCGGTACTTAAACCAGAATTAATTTAGATGTGCTTGCTTTTATTCTGTAATATACGATCTCATAATATAATTGTTATCTTAAAAATAAAATGAAAAAATCCAAAAACTTTGAAAAAAATATTTTTTCTTACAATTATTATATAGAAGTCTTCACGGTAGTAGTAATTATTTTCCTATAAGACCATTGTTTCAAGAACCCCAATTTGTTGAAGTATCTCGTACTGGAAATATCTTCAAGTGCTTCCTACAAGTAAAAAAAAATCTCTTTATAAATGAAGAAGTATTATTTACCTTTTATTAAAAGTATTTTAAAGGTAACGGAAAAATTTTATTTTTAATGATTTATTTTCTAAGCGCGCGAATATATTTTAAAAATTAAATATCGTTTGTATTTTTGCTTATACACATGGAGCTTTGATTTAAAAGTAAATCAAATAATTTCACCAAAGAGTCTTATCAACAAAATAAAATTGAAACACATATGTATCTTTTTCTTAATACGAAAAAAATTATTTTGCTTTTGAGAAGTTGAGGCAGATGTGTTATAATTGTCGATTGGCTTTTTTTGAGAGAAAAATTAGGCTAAAAAAACAGGCTTAAATTAAGTGACAAATTATGACTAAATGTTGAATTTTTCTAATAATTAATTTTTTACACATAATGAGAAAAAAGATAATCTTATTTTATACATATTTTTTACTTTAACCTTTTTCATAAAAAATTAGTTTTACGTAAAGGAAAAAATGTTTTCTTGAGCAATTTATGTTGAATGGTGATATACATTTTAAACTATTTGTTGTACTTAATACTAAGTAACCATTTCTTTATCTTTCAGTACAAAAAAGGAAGTACTGTTTCAAAATAGATTGAAATTGAAAAAAATTGTATCAATATAAATTTATCTCTCTCAATTATCTTAATATTATTAAACTATCAAATTTTTATTTAAATTCAAACTTTTTTCAATTTTAGGTCAAATTTCAACATTGCAAACAATTTGAACTATATCAACAATTTCTATATTAAATTTATATCATAATCCCAAATTTTATATTAAATACTTACTTAAATTTTGGTAGCTAAAGATAAATATTCCTTTGTATATAATTACCATTAAAAGTGAATCAGAATTGATTGACAAATATTTTAAGAATGAGAAAATAGATAATATAAAGTTTTAAATCAACTCTTTTAAACATTAAAGACATCCCACCAAAACGAAATATAAAGAATGTCCCAGTAAAATACATTATAATAGAAAAATGGTTAATTAAATTTGCAGAACATTTTAAGGCTTAAATTCTGAGAAATCGGTACCTAGTGTAGCGATTACTGACATCAGTAAAATGACTCATTAGCCGTAGCAAAGTGTCTGAAACTCCATTTGAATCTCATAAATGATTTCAACAATCCATAAGATTCAACAAAGTTTAAAAATATAAGAAGTCTCTAGTCATTCAGGATTTTAAGTTAGTACATTAGTTATTAGGAAAGCATTAAAAATTACTTAATTGAAATCAAGAAAATGGATTACCAGGAAAAGATTCTAAAATTTTTGTGTCGAGAAAAATCAAATCAGTTAAAAATATAATAATGTGATTGTTTATCTGTTGAAATGAAGCAAATACGGAAGTGTAAATTTTGTGATGAAAAATTTAATCATCAGAAATATAATAGCTGGTATTCAAATATTAAGAAATATTTGATGTTGGTTAAACTTCCCCTTAAAGGGGAAGTGATTAATAAATGTGCCCAGTGGAAGTCCATACATTTATTTCAATTGATGATTCAATTTAAAAATATTAGTTTTCTGTTTTAAATGTCCGTTTTTCATGTTGTCGAACAGAGGAATGTACAAGAAAAAAAACCGTGATACTAACAATCGTGTTTCTGCAGATATCGTCAAAATATTTTGAGGAACACCGATGAATAAATAAACATTATTAACATTTTCTGGAATGTAGAAAATGTAAAAAAGATATATATAAATATTTGTGGTTTAAATACATCATGATTATATGAACATTATAAATTAATTTAGTTATAATACATTCTAATGTAACTAATTATTATTACAAATAACATGATTTATTCTAACTCTTTCCACGCGTAAACTATTCCTCTTCCACATATTTTACACAAACACAATCCTATTCGTTAATTACTTTCACATTAAATAGAAATGTCTTCCTCTTAGCTTAAATTTATCTAAGATATTTATATTGTAACTTTAGATATACCCGTGTTTACCTTTACTTTGTTTCTAATTAACTGAGAACAGAATTTGTATAAGATGAATTTAATTAATAAGTATTTATCATGTGAATTTAGCTTCCTTAATATTTGCGTGCTTGAAATATATTTAACTATATATTGTTTCTGAATGTTTTTTGAAAGAATTCATTGTATCCAAATGGAATAATATTTGGTGATAGTATTTTTAGATTAATTATAGCACACAATACGAGTGATTAACTTAATTACATCGTTTGTAACTCATCGTTAAATTGTAATGTAAGATTACGATTAAATATCTCTCCATATTAGCAAATAATCTAGCTGCACGTGTGAGGTGAATATTATCACTTGATACAATTACAGCGTAGTTAGATTAATTCTGTGGTTCCAAGAGGATAAATCGTTGTAAGCGATTACCGTAATACATATATTTAAATGTGTGCAAGAAAGATATATTTAATGTGAAAATCTTTAATAGATATAAATTAATCTAGTTAGGTTATTATTTCCGAAATCCCAGTTATAATTAAAAGTTATTTATATTGGAAAGTAACTACGTCCAGTAACAATAAAACTATGACATGTTGCAGATATTTTGTAATATATCTACTGGATATAAATGATCGCACTTTAAAATTTAAAGGCATATTAATTTTAAAAAAACAATTTTGTATGTGCTTGATTTTCTATGCAGTTTTCCAAATTAGAAACATTTAATATTAATATTTAAATCATAAGCAAACTCTTCATTCTTATTCAAATTATAAATTATAAATTAAATTATAAAATCTTAAATCTGAATAATTCATTTGTGTATCAGTTATAATCCAGTCACTTATTTCACATATATATTTTGTTTTCAATCTCTTTAAGACCTAGTGTCAAAAATTATTTGGTTTTTTTTCCTGCTTGCTTATACAGCATGTTTACTTGCATTCTTAAAATTTGCAGCCAGACAATTTAGTAAAAGCAAAATAATTAACCTAACCATTAGAAAAAAATGTAAGAATATAAATACAATTTAAATTTTGTATACTATTATTTAATCTTAAAACGCATATAATATTATAATGCAAAACAATACTGAAACAAATATAAATTCAATATTATTCGATATAAACTTCTGAATTGAATTATGTACTAAATAATTCTAATTATAAAAACCGAAATTATATGTTTTAACAATTTTTCACTGTTACCAGAGCTTGTTTTAATAGTTTTTATATATAAATAAAAAACATTCTTTTTTGCTTTTATTTAGATGAATAGTAATATCTTCCTTTTTATATCTGTAAAACTGCATGCCTATCAAATATAAATTTAATGAAATTTCTCTCGACCGTATTTATAAATACATCAAGTTTATGATTCTCACAAAAAATTTTTATGTACATTTAATCAGAAAACAAAAATATATTCCTGATAAAAACTATAATTTGATGTAAATTTAAAAGTAAAGCACAATTCTATAGACTGCATTTATGGGACTCCTTTCGAATGCGACAGTCAATTTTTGATGATTCAGCAACGAAATCGCCAGACTTGAAAGGAAAGAGATTACGATAGACGACTCACTTCACTGTTGCCAGAACTTGTGTAATCCCTCTTTTCAATCGATTAGTATCTGACAACCGCAGAATCCCCTTCCTTACGAGTGGCAACGATAGAGCAGAAATTTCATATTGCTTTATTTAGTTTTGGACCTGCCTGTGATGGGGACATAAAAAAATCTATCAAACCTAAAAGAAGGACATAACTGGGTTGGGAAAAAAGTGGCAGGTTAAATTTAAGAGGTCGAGATTTTAAAAGAGCTCATTTTATTGGCGTTTTTATTATTGAGTTTATTGCAGCTGAATGATCCGAAAGAGCAAGCATTTTCTTTCATATTTGACGTGTGTAAAATTTAATGATTTTATTTGGCATGTCAGCTTGCTTTTACTGCAAAGCATGGTTGAATGAAAAGTTGTTACATTTCTGAAGGATAGTGTGCAATAGTTGTTTTTAATTGTGATGTGAATAATTAATGTAAAATTATTTTTTTTCTTATCATTTGCCCGTAACTTAATTATTTATTTGATTCTGATACGTGTACAAAGGATCAGAAATTTGAAACATACGTATTGTTATAAATCAAAGTTGAAAATTTAAATTATTAACATTTTTATAAATGTAACAAGCATATTGAAACGTATACAATATAAATCTTCGTATCAATTCTTAATCTCAAGGAAATATTTTTATTCCTAGTTCGTAATGAAATAGTTTCCTTAATCCATCTGCATTATATATATTTATTTTTCCTGATATTTTCAGGAGGGTTAATTGTTTTTATTTAATTTACTGAATATAGTTTTCTGGATTTTCTGATGGTTATTTTTATATTGTAAATGTTTATTAATTTCTGATTTGATTAGTGGCTTCCTATTCATTCATTTAAAACTTATAGTATTGATTTATTTGAAAATTTTACAAAAAATATAAACTTTGCTTTTGCAGCTTTTAAGCGATTTATTAGATAATTTTTGAGTCAATAAATATTAGATTTCATTTTAAGAAAATTTAACTGGTTTTAATACGAAGTGAAAGAAAATGATATTTGGGTACGTTTCCTACGTTTTTCAAAAATATATGCACAGCTTTAATTAATTTAAACTAAACACTTAAAGTCTGGGAACATTTATACCTATAATTTTTCAACTGTTACTAAAGGCGAATATTTTTAGAAATTTTTATATCAATTTTTGGATAAATAAAATGGTGCTATCATATATTTTTGTGATAGTTGCTTTATTTTGAGAGCTGCATAATTTTATGTTTTCAAATTTGCTATTAAGAAAGTTATAGCATAAAATTTACACTCTTAAGAAGAAGAATTATTTAACATGCTTAAAATTCTCTACAAGTATTATAACTTAGATTCTTGTAGAAGTCATTTGAACATAAATTGTAAGTTTCAGTGTAGTTTAATAAAGCTTATTTTAAATGCAATAGTTATGGAACTTATAGACATTATTTGAATGGAAAGTTGAAACAGTGATAACTATGGCATATTTTTTTTAAATAATGAATAAACTTATTTCCTAAATTTAATTTCAAACCAATGTTGATCAAAATATAATGAAAAATGTCAATTATTTTTGCTTCCTAAATTAATTAATACAGTTAATAATAATTCTCCTTAATTTGAATTGTAAGCCATGTTGATCAAAATATAATGAACACTTGTTGTTTAATTTTGCTTACTAAAATTAGTTAATACAGGCATAACTGTCAATATAACTCCTTGACTGATACAGACAAAATTCATTCTTAATATTTCAATTTGTTGCTTTTAATTTAGATTTTAAGTGTTGGAATTTTCCTATTGATTTTAATTAGCTTAAAATATTTAAAATATAATGTTTTTTGTGTTTTTCAATCTTGTAAATATTAATTGATCTTAAATTGTTTTTGCTTTAAAAAGAGATTATTTCTAACATAGTTTAAAAAGTATGAACTATAAAATTTCATATGATGATTTATTTATTAAAATACTTCATTTCATTTCTTAATTTTTAAAATCAGTTGTTTTAGTTGTTTGTGCAACACAAGTTACGTTCAAAGAGCCACATTGACGAATAATTCTAAATTATTAGGAAATATACTTTTACCTCAGTAATGCTCGAATACTAATCTAAATATTGACTGCTTACACATGGAATTCATTTTTCATTGTTTTTGATGATTTGATTTTTTTTAATTAATTATTTAAAGGAAAATAATGTTTTCATGCATGTTTGACTTAATTATATGCACCCATATATATATGTATGTGTATATATAACACAGTAGAAAGAAAAATAATTTATAATTTATTTTAATTAAATAGCTAACAAAAAATGAAATTGACTTTAAATTACTACAGTAAATATTTATTTCTTAGAGTTATATATCATTTAATATTCTATCTACAAGTTCATCTTATTCGAAATTTATAAATTCATTAGTTAAACATGTTTCATTAATTTCATGGAAAACGAGATCACAATTCCCTTCTATATACAAAATTGCACCTTAAAGATAATTATTTTGACATAATTTCTAATTTAAGTTCTAATAATGTTGAACAAACGAGAACTTAAAATGATGCCATCCTGTGCATTTTTAATGCGACAATCACATCATCAATCATGTTTAACTCAATTAATTAGTTTCATTGGCGAAATTGTTGTCAGTATATTGTTTAAGTAATCAATCACTCATCTGAATAATTCAATCAATCTTAATGATTAAAATCCTTTGAAATATTACGCAGACAGTTTATGTTACACAATTTTTAAACCTTAATAATGTAATTTCTCTTAAACTTTTGCTGGTTTTTTTTCATTTAAGTCTATTGATTTAACATTATGATCATATATAATATCCTCATTTTCATCAGAGGATATATTATATATATATATATATATATATATATATATATATATATATATATATATATATATATATATATATATATATATATATATATATATATATATATATATATATATATATATATATATATTAATCCAATATTAATACATGCATTGAGCCTCTACCCACTATATCACCATTTAAGTAAGGATTTTCATTTATTCATGGTAAAAATTACATATGATTAGTAATAGTAAATTCTGACCTATAAGTATTAATATACCCTCCTATGCTAATGTGACATAATGGCAGAAAACAAATTATGTAGGAAATCCAGTAAACAAATGCAATTTTCTAAACTGAATCTCACTGTTTGTAATTTTTATCAACATAGATTGAATATGACGTACTATATTTATCTTCGAAAGCTCTAAGAATAATATTTTTTGCCAATTTTTCCTTTCTCTTCATGACACATCATATTTCAGTGGTCAATATTAGAAACATGCTGGCTGATGGTGCAGTGGTTAGTGAGCCTAATTTCGAATCAGTTGGTCCCGGGTTCGAATCCTGGTTCGAGCATGGATTTTTTTCTCTCTGTGTGCAAAGATGGCATAGACACGGGGTGTCCCACTGTAAAAGATTGCCCTCACTTTCTTGTTTTGTTTCGCTGAATTAGATTATTCTAAAAATGCAGCCAGGCATTAGAAAAAATATTAGATACATAATATGTTTTTCTTTTAGATAGAATATATAATCTGTGTGTATGATTAAAGTACTTAACAGTAACATTGTTATATAAGATAAAAATAATTCCCCAAAAATCCATTATTTCCATTAAGCACATATTAAACTATTAACAACGAATAAATATATTAATCATGTGATTTATTAAGCATTAAAATGGTATATTAAGGTTTCAATGAAAAGTCATAAAAGCCACTTTTATCTATAGAATTTTCTTTTCACCTATAAACGGAGTTATATGTGAAATGTCATTGTCTTGTTGATATTGAAAGTCTGATTACAGCTTTTTATTATACTGTTAAGGATACAGAAACTCTATAAAAAATTGAATAATAATAAATTGAGATGACCAATAATATTTTACTCTTACATTCTAAAAATATCTGTATCAGCTGTAATGATCAAGAATAAATATATTTTTAAAAAAATGGAATAAAACACTCTTTTTTAATTAATATAAATTCATGTAACTTTATCTTCCAATTTTAAGATCAATTATTTTTTTACAATCTGACATACCAATTAATATCAATTTTCCACTGAAAATGATCCTATCATTTACTAGTTCTTCCGTTTCTTCTTTCAGGTGAATGTGGACTGGGAGTTAAGTGAAACCCTGTGTGACTTCTACATTGCCTTAGATGTGACCTGCAGCACAGCGTCCATCTTTAATCTTGTTGCCATCAGCGTTGACAGGTAATAAATGAGAGAGGGCAGAAGCAAAGAAAGCGGGGCAAAAACTAACAAATTAAAAGAGACCAGAAATAAGATTTATGGAAGCCATTAACCTTTACCCATGTTTGTACCAAAACGCCAGAGAGGGGAATCTTTAAGATGCTGTTGATATTTGCGTCTCAGTAGATACGTTAGCGATATTGTTTTATGGTAACCGAAAAAGAACCAATGGTTCTGATTTCTAATTTAATAACGAGAAGGATATCAATTCGATTATTTGCAAATTTAATCTATATATTTGTATGACTTCAATGTCTCTTATATTTAACAACTGTGAAAAAAAACTTTCTTGATTATATTATTTTATACATATGAATTATTTTTAAATTAAAATTATTATAATTCTTTAACATAAAGTGTTATTTTAAGATATTATCTCAGTACTTTTTTAATTAAATTTTGGTAATAATGTATTCAGTTTTAATAAAATGCAAGTAGTGTAATTTCATAGTTATATAAAGACAAGACCTAAATGCTTCTCTGAATGAATGTTCGTCAAAATGAATAAGTTTCAAACAAAACAAAAAATTTTCGATTTTTAAAATGCTGCTGAAGAAAACTTGAAGTATATCAAAAATACTACATAATTTTACATGTGCTGTTGGTTGAAAATTTTACTAGTAATTGTTTGAATCAAACTATCGATCTTTAAGCCATTTTTTAAAAACGAGTATTATTATTACTTTAATACTATTATTATAACTTTAATACATACTTTAATACATTATACTATTATTATTACTTTAATAAATATAATGTTTGGTTGGTTGGATTTTATGGTACAAGATCCAAAAAGGACAAGCTGTGCCAGAATTTAAATTTTAATAAAGATATCTTTTCTTAAAACCCACGAACGTTAAAAATTTAAAATACAAAAATAAATGTATATAAATTAATTAAAATTTAAATATAAATTAAATAAAAATGGGAAAAATTGAAAGTACAGCTATAAATTTTAAAATATAAAAACTAAATAAATGACATAAATGCAATTGACTCTAAAAATGCAAATATATTTCTAGGGGTTGGTTCCTCCAATAAATCGGATAAAACTAAAATACCTGTGTAAAAAAGTAAACGATAATGGTTAAAATGTATATGAAATTAAAATATGAAATTTATAAAGTTTGCTCTCATAAATAAACTTAGTTATTATTTATGGTGACTAATTTTTCCATCCTTGGCTATGTTTCATTCAAGTAACAAATATAAATATAGTTTGAATCCATCAGTAAAATAAAAAATATATTATCTAATATTCTCAATTATTGTAATGAGAAGATTTAAAAAGTTTGATTGTGGATAGATTACATATTGATTGTATACACTGAAGTTTCCTATTAAAAAGTTTAGTATTAAATATATACTTATTAATAAAAATAAATTTACACTTAATATAACTTGTTTTGACTGGAACACATTTCAGAGAATTTCGTATAATTTAAATTGTTCTCAGCATATAAATATTACCTGTATACCAAATATTTTTATTATAACTTGTTTTATACATCAATGAAAAACTATTTCCTTTCTCCTATTAAACTGAATTTCATCTTTTATTTTAAAAATAGTAATCCAAATTTTATTTTAAAAAAACATGGAGAAGAAATAAATTCAACCGAAATTTTTAGAATACTTACTTTTATTTTTTTTATAAAACATCACAGATACATTCGAATCGAATAGGTCTTAAGAAGCTGTTAGGTATTTCCCAAAGAATGTTGTCTCTAATGTTTATCATTTATATTTAAAAGCTTGTTGAAGAAGCTAAAATAAATAAATAATTTCATTTCAAAACTAACTTTTAACAGTTATTAAGAATATTATTTCAATATGGAAGAACAAAAAATTAAAATTAAAAAATTAAATTCATAATATGTATAGAATTCAACTATGCATTAAATATAAGGAGAAATTGTTTCACATCATAATTCTACATTGATATTATACATAAATATGAATATCTGCTTCATTAGTTTTTGAAAGAAATTCTTTGAACAATATGCCTTAAAATGTCTATTAGCGTAAACAATTTGTAGCATTTAATTTAAGGAAATCAAGATAAATTATTTAAGATACTCGATTTTTCTTTTCTTAACCTACTTTTCCAACATTCAGATTTTTACATTTACTTTGCATGAAATACTACGTATTTTTGTTCCTGGTAAACTCAATAAAAATAGTGGATACATTACATAATACGTTTTAAAATCACAACCAGCTGCATATTTTGCTAAGAACACTTTTAAAGCTTTTCATTATGTGTGTTGATATGTAAAAAACACTTTTCATTCTGAGTAAAAAATATTTTAAAAAGAGAAGTGACTTTTTGCGGTTATTTTTTCTTACAAATAAATGCTTTCATTGAAATTTTTCTACCATGTTATTTTATTTCGGACGCTGTTACTTTATAAAGAAACTTTGAAAACTCTAAGAATTGTAAAGATCACTCTGTAGGTGCGCTTCTTGTGAGTTAAATTTAAGCGGCATCTTAAAGTTAATGAATGTTCGCTCGAAGAATAAAAAAATTTTAAGCTGGAGATTAATTTGGCAAACATTAATTTTAAAAGTAAACTTTTCATTTGGTCCTGTAAGACCTTACAATATTCTTGTTAAATGTACATTTTGCTCATGCACGTGTAGTAAATTTATTTGAATATTCATTAATTATTTTTTTATGATTTAATCATTGTGTCCGCTCATTTATTTATAATTTATACATAAATACAAATGTAATTTTTTCATATATATTTCAATGTTAATAATATATTATAAGTTTACTATAATATATTAATAATTAAAATATATTAATATTACAATATATTATTATTAACTATAATATATGAATAATTGTATTTTATTAATATATTATAAGTTTTACTAGCATTGTGTATAATTTCTTGCACTTAGCTAACTTAAAAAAACGTAACCATTTTATATAAATAGAAATTTAAATTTCTAAGTTTGCTAAAATTGCAATATAATAATGATATTAATAATATATGAAGTTCTGTGTGTATTTAAATTAATTATGTAGAATGTACTAATATCTGCTAAATGTTATAGAAGATATTTATAATAGTTTTCCATAACGATATTTAAATAAAGGGTAATTTCTTGTAACAATAGTTTGCTTATCAAATTGTATTTTATTTAATCGAATTTGCAAGCATGCACTAGATATAAAACGAAATTGTGTGTGCAGAAAAATATAAATGTAACAATGATGATTTTCTAACAATACAGTATATAGTTTAGAGTGGGTATTTAAAAGTACATGACTCAGAAAATTACTAAATAAAATGTATACGCTGATTTTATTTAACAAAACGTTCAGTTCTGAATTTATCTGTCATGTCTAGTAGATATCTATAAATAGCTTAACTATAAATATTTACTAAGCAATAAAGCATATTTACAATTTGATTGAGTTACAAAAATACATAATGAAGATATAAATTTCACACCTTATTTGAGCATTTGAAATGAAAAAAATGATTTTCTTGCAACTATTATATTTATTTTTTACATTTAAATTATATGTCAGTTTTCCAGATATTATAAAGGTTTCGTTTAGCGTTAAAAACTGGCTTATAGTATTCATCAGAATAATCTAACAAAAACATAACTTAATCCGGGAATATGGAGAAAGCTCTTTGGAGATAATGTTATATTATATACTTAAATATACCAAATTATATTTTAGAAGCAGTATGTATACAGAATAAAGAAAAGAGGTAAAGATTAATAGATAAGAGAATAGATTATTACATTGCTTGTGTGTGTGTCCTACATAATATTATTCTTGTTTTTTAAATTTTAATTATTTATTACAATTATGTTGAAATTTGATATATTATTCATTACATCATCTTTTTCACGTATTGTTACAAACAAATACTAATACTATATATATTCGTTTCTTTAATTGATTCCAATAAATTTAATTGATTTTATTTTGTGCCTCAATAATGAAACATAATTACTTTTTAATATCAGTTAATTTCTGTAATTTTATTGATGACATTATATATAATGAAATAATTAAATACTGATACATTATCAATGATTTTTTCCCACAGATTCATTGCAGTCACGCAGCCAATCAAGTACTCGAAGCACAAGAACAACAAACGCGTCTTCCTCACCATTATATTCGTATGGCTGGTATCTGCTGCAATCGGTTCTCCGATTGTTCTGGGGCTCAATACTTCTCCTGAACGTCAGCCGAATTTATGCGTTTTCTACAACTCCGACTTTATAATCTATTCCTCTCTAAGTTCTTTCTACATTCCTTGCTTGGTCATGGTCTACCTTTACTACAAAATATTCAAGGCCATACGAGAGAGGGCTAGAAAAGCTATTGGTCAGAAAGTGCCAACCAGAACAAAGAAACCACATGATGAAAGAATGCTTGTCATTGAAAATGTTACTCGAACTGATCACAATGGTCAAAGAGGTAAATGAGTTATTATTTTACAAATAAAGAAAACGTAAACACGAAATTCATCTGTTTTATTATTAAAGAAAGAAGTGCTTAAAAAGAATACATTTAGGAATTTGTTAGTCTTCATCTTTTATTTTAAGTTGTTTTAAATTTTAAACTAAATTAAAATGTGTTTTGAAATCAATATGGTATAGGTAATTATGTGTATTATGTTTATGAACAATGCATTTGTGTGTTCTGAATTATATATTCTGACAAAATTTTAAGTTATTGTAATAATGTAGTAGTGAACCTTTCCTGATTTCTTTTTAGAAATGAGTTCTACCGTGGATGTAAATCTGCCATGTTCAATCCTTCTTTGAAGAATCGTTTTTTATTGGTTAAGAAATGGTTTTATGACCATATGAGTAATATGAGGCACTAAAGAAGTTTCTAGAATAATTGATATTTTCAAGTGCACGCTTGATATCTTCACAATAGTAGCTAAACAAGAAATGCATATAATATGTTATTGACATTATTTAGGTTTTAATTGCATTTTATATGTTTGTTAGATTAAAAAATGTCAGTTAAAAAGCTACATTAAAAATGTACGAAATGACTTAGATTTTATTTTTTTGCGAGAAACTAATTCATGACATAGTGGTTATTCTTTCTAACAAGTTCTTCATTATCTTAAAAATTAGAACAGTAGTTATGAAAAGACTTTCACTAGGACAGTTAAAATAAAATTAAATTGGGACACTGTATACTCTTCAGAAGCTTGTACTTGAGGATGAATAGACTAAATTAAAAGATTAAAGGATATTTTGTTTATCTTGTCATCATGTATTCCACAAATAATTTGAAATGTTCATTAGATTATTAAACTTCCTTCACAACAGTACTATACAACACATCTTCTAAATATTTGGGGAGTTGAAGAATCATTTGAGAGCATGAAAATTGCAAAAAAGGTTATTAAAATTATTTTCAAACATATTATTTGAAAGGAAATACGATATATTAAATCTAAAGATTGCTCAAAAGGGTTATATGTCAAAGAAATTCAAGTGAAACAGGAAACAATCCCGGTTTATTCATTTTTTTAAAAATTTACTGTTTAATTAGCTTTGATTGTGAATTAAGAACTCCTCATTTATTTCTTTATCATTTTCTTTTCAAGAATCATATTTATAAACCAATGTTTTGCACTTTTAATTACAATCAGATTGCTTATTACGAATAATTCGACAAAGAGTTGAAATTTTACATTTCGAAGAAATTTATTTACATGATTCATTGATCTGGTGTTGCAAAACTGTACTTTGTGTAATTATATGCTTGCATTTGAATTTCTTGAAAACTATTTTCTATCGTACAATGAATAATCTAAAATGATTTGTAGTGACAATTATTTTTCATGCCAAGTATGCATTTCATGCTATCTTGCATAAAATTTGCATTATCAACATGTATACAGAAAAAAATGTCTTATAAAGTTTTTAAATTTCTTCTGTTTTATACTTTAATTCTTCTGAATTAAAATTATTAATTACCAAAATTAAAATTTATTGTTTTATTTTATTCACTCGACTTACTTTTAAAATTTCAGCCATCGGATATCAATATCAGTTACATAATTTTTAAGAACAAAATATTCATTATTTGCTGTGTAAGCATGTTTCTATACTTGTATATTTTATAGAATATTTGTGATTTTGAGCTATAAAAACAAAAAGTGTAACAGAAAAGAACTCTCAGCTTCAACGCGTCTAGATTCTTTACAAAAGAAAATATAAATTCATTATGAATTCAGAGCAGAAACACATACTGTTGAGAGAGGAGTAGCAGAAATTCAAAATGCTTTCTAAAATCACTTCAGAACGTTTGATAAGATGAAGGTCGGCTGGGCTATCTGGGAGTAGAAAAATTGCGCATACTTCTTGAACAAAAAGGTTCTCCTACTGTTATGACGTGTTTTTTCTCAATGGTGATTTCAAAGTCATATAGAATGATATATATCATTTAGAACGAACTCATGCTATGAAAAACTCTTTCCAGCCGTAAAAATATGTGGTCAATCTATACTGCTTAGTTGGATGACAAGGCATCGTTCTTGGATGACTCAGGGGGCATTAAAGCCTTTCGATGTCCGCTGCTTAGAAAAACATTAAGATATGTATCTTTAGACTTACACTCATTTCACGAGTTGATTGTTATCCTGCAGCGTCAAAATCTATGTTGCATCTGCTCAACAGTATATGTTACTACTCAGTTTTGTAATCTATTGACAATTGCATTATTTAGATTGATGATTGCTGGGAAGCTTTCTGGGTTTTTCTCTTACGAAATAAATTACAGAACAATTGCAGTTGCCTATAAAATTCAGTAAGATGTCATTTATTACTTAAACTTGCGTCTCAACACATCAATTAAATTATTTATCATCCTCAGAAAATACTGCAAAATTTGTAAACCCTACTGTTAAGTCAAATTTAAAATTAGGGAGTATTTCTTTATGAAGAAAAATTTAATACATTTGTGCATGCTTTTATACGTTTTCATACAGTATCACAACATAAAATTCCAAAATCTATCCTGAATACTTCTCATAAGCATATGTTTCCTATACAATATATTTATGAAACGTCAACTTTTATCTACATGCTACGGTAATATATATACATGTATATATATATATATATATATATATATATATATATATAATATATATATATATATATATATATATATATATATATATATATATTTATATATATACGAACATGAGTAACTTATATGCAAAAGCATGTGCATGCAGGTTTATATTTACGAGCAATCATATAACAATATATGTAAATTTATATATTAAATAACAAATAAAGAAATATTGTATGCTTTTAATCATATATAAATGCGCATTACTATGGTCAAAGAGATTTATTAATGAAAATACTTATGAAGGTAAATTTCATAGTCATTTATTTGAATACCCCATTGGAAATAATTTATTCTTTAAATTAAGTATTATTGATTTTCTTTTTATTTTAGGTTCCACTTCAGATGCTTCTCAAACTACTCAAGGTGTATCTTATATCAAAACACTCACTCCTCTGATTGAAGGTGATGAAGCGAGTCATATTTACCCATCTGAAAACGTAGATGAAGATGACGATGAAGAGGAATCACCAACGACAGGTGACAAAGACTGCCAAATTATCAGCAACATGGCCAACGTGACGGCCATAACCAATAACGAATCTGCCTCTTACAACATGGCGGATGCGCAAAGTGGTAACATGATTCTGTCAGAAGTCACAGTTCCCAAAAGGAAAATTCCTACTTTCAAGGTCAACGGATCTGCCGTGGGTGACACGGACTTTGGAGCAAATGCAGTTGCAAAAAGAGAAAAAAAGAAGAAACTTTTCAAGATCGGGAAAAATGAAAAGGACAAGAAGAAAAGGGAGAAAAACGCCGCCAGGCGGGAAAGAAAAGCCACAAAAACGTTAGCCATTGTGCTAGGTAAGTTAGGGTAGCCGTAAATATTATTGTTAATTGCTAGGCTGATCATGCAAACTTTACATAAAATAAAGTGCCATTACTGGAGTTTGTGTAATTATGAAGTAGTTATATGACCATAAATAGGAATATCATACTCTCACTTTTCCAAAAAAATTATAAATAATGTTTTTTCAGTATAAAATATTATATTGATAAAAGTGTAATTTTTCAATATTAAAGAGTAATACATTACAACCATATAAAAATGGAAGGAGGGAGAGTTGAAGAGCATAAAATTTTATTTATTTATAGAAATCTTGCCATTTTCAATAAAAGATATTGATAAATGATATAGAATTATATTTTGTAATGAGTTTCCCATTCACATAATCCAAAAAACTTTTACGTCTGCATGAAACTAATATTAAAAATTAAATATAAATAATAAAATCAGGTAAGTTACAAAAAAGTTTAAAAATATTAAATATTTTAGTAAATATTGATCTTTGACTTATAATTTACTTCAAATATATGCTGAAGAAATCTTTTGAGAACAGCAGCGCATAAAATATTTTGAAAAACCTACATTTAATAAGGAAAGAAGATTATGTGGTATACGTTTTGGAAAATACAGGTTAAGGAGTAGCATTTATACAGAAAAATCATACTTGTTTGATATACACTGCTCGATATTGGAAATGCAATACCAAGAATGAGTAGCCAGATAATGAAAAAACTCGGCCAACAGAGAGAGTCAGCGACGAACAGCAATTCATCCGTATTTCGAAATGATTTCTATAACACAGAGTGAGAACAGTGTCGATTCAGTAGGTTGTAGCGCCATTGTGGACAGCGAGACACGATGCAACACGTTTTGGTCAATAAGACTACGGAAGGTGTCCTGAGGAAGGGCTCATTCTTCCTTGTCAACCATTAGCCAAAGTATGCCTTCTGAAGGAGACAGTGGCAGGGTCTGCAAATGTCTTCCAATCTTATCCCAAACGTGTTCGATTGGTGAGAGATCTTGTGAGCATGGTTTCTGGTAAAGCAGCTGTACATCTTGCAGGGCATGTTGGCGAAGGTAAGCAAGATGCGATCTAGCATTATCCTGCTGATAAAGGGTAATGGACACCTCTTGAATGATAGGGAGTGTCACCGGTCGCAGCACATTATCCACGTAGTGTTGGGTTGTCATAGTGTTGTGAATGCGAATTAGAGGTGACCTGGAATCGTACGTAATTTCACCCCAAATCATGATGCCGAGTTGACGTGCGGTGGGGCATTCCACAACTGCTGCAGGATTGGACTTGTCACCACGTCGACGCTAAACTTTTATGTGTTGACTATCACTTATGTATATATTAAAAAAAAACAGAGGAGCGACTCATCTGAGAAGACGATCCTGTGCCATCCGTTAGTCACATCGCTATAATCCATCATCATTACAGACGTTGGCGTCTATGCTGTGGAGTCAATGATCGTCTTCTTTATGGACGCTATGAGCTTAGGCCACCCGTAACCAATCGACAGCAAATGATTCTGCTTGATATGGGAGCATCCAGGGTGTCTTTAACATGATACAGAATTTTTTTACACGTGCTTTGTGGTACCAAGCCCGTCTCCCGTTGGATGTGTCTATCTACGAATGCTGACGTCACTCTGACAGCATCGGCATTCCGCATACGTCCCACAGTTGCTTGATCCAACCATATTCGCCAAAATCAATGCAAACGGGTGCATTTGTCTGTCATCTGCTATTTTCCGTAAGGTCTAACCTGATCCTCTCAGTCCGATCAATATGTCCCTCGTAAACTCGTCTGTTTGCTGGAACTGACTACAACTATGATGACCTGGCAATCCCTGCAAATACAGGCATCATTTAAAGGCAAGAACAAACTCTCTACGATTATTTTCCAAACAGAAATAAGCGGCGAATATTGCCCAGTCTGATAGTTCCTCATTTTTATCTTTTCCTACATGCTCTACAGACTCATTTCACATCAAGTGCATTACTCGGTAAAGTCCATCTGCCCTGAAATTTGTTTAATTTTCTGGACACTCCTTCTTGGTGCGGCATTTTCAATGTCGAGTAGTATAATATAAAATTTATGCTTGCTTGATATTTAATAGGTAAAATTGCATTAAACATTTTAATGGGAAAATATGTTCATAAAGAAGAGGTACCTAGATTTGAAATAGCAGAGCAGTTGATTTTCTTCAAAATAGGAACACCATATTTACTTCTTTTTCTTAAGTGTGAGGTGTTATCATATAAATGACAATTTTGTCCAGAAAATATGATTCTGTACATGACTCGAGACTATTCGCATTAATTGCTTTTGATATTTTTCATGTGATTAACAGTTTTAAGAATAAAATATTATATTATTATACACAATTAAGTGTGAAGTTAGATAACAAACATATACTTGATTATTGTTATGTGTTCTTATAGCAGAAAAAATATAAGAAAAATAATTGTTTTTTTTTAAGCATTGGATAAAATATATCATCAACACTGCGTAACAAATCTGCAAGCATTTGTACAAAGGTCGCTTAAAAATTTGGTATACATTTGTTGTTAGTTTTCCCTAATATTTTCTCTCAGAATTCAAGAGAAATTTTTTGGAATATTTGGAATTTTTCTTAAATATTCAAATCGTTTTTAGAATTTTGAATATGAACTCATAGATTGCGAAAAAGAATGCATTACTTTGCAATTGTTATCATACGAAAAAGTGAAATCAGTTGAAAATTCTGAAGAAGATCACAGTAATAAAGCACATGTATCGTGATGTTATAGCAATTTTTACATTTAATTAAATTTGCTTTTAAGAGACACTTGGTAATTTGAATAAAAAAATAATTTTAAAAATATTCTGACATCAACAATTTGTCTTTACTTGTAAATTATCGTTACGTTACGTTACAGAATAGGTTTAAACCATCAAATAGTACATTCTAAATTTTTCCTTTTCTGATTTCTCTATTAATGATTGATCCTCAAAACAATTGTAAATCTAAACTAATTTGTATTATTGACAATAGTTATTAAACCATTACTATGCAAAGTATGATTTTCAATTATAGCTAATTATACCATCAGTTAGTTGCTATCGTTTTATTTTTAAAGAAATTTCAAACCAATTATAACGAATTCGAAGACTTGTCACTTGTAAAATAATTACAACTAATTGTAAATCTTCTGTAAATTTTTAAGTCACTATTCCTTTTAAACCATTTTCGAGATTAAAATCCTTACTTACTCTTCTCAAAATTGGTTTTATTGTGAAATATGCTTGTGAAAATTCAATAATATTCCTTGGTACTGAAAATAAAAACTTGGAATTTTTCAATGTACATTTTCAATTACACGAATAATGCGTTCAAAGAAATTCAAATTTCTAAAAATTTAAGATCTAATATTTTAAGAACACATATATAGTCAAGCTTAACTTTAAAATGCTAATAATCAGAATCAATTATGCCGCAATTAAATTTTTTAAGGATTTAAAGTTAAATTTTTTAAATAAATATTATTGGAAAAATATACCTTTTGTCTGAAATATAAATATGATAAAATAAAAATGGAGTAATTATAAGCTTGATAGTAAAAAACAGTTATTATTTATAATGTTAAAAATGCTGAATGGAAATAAGAGAAAATGATGCTTATTAAAAAGTAGCAAATACTCCAAAACTATGCAAAGATATAAATTATAAACCAACTACAATTTATTTTCTTTTTAATAATTGTTTGTTAACAATGAATATAAAAATTCTTAAGTCATCTACCCCTCAGGTAAAAGAAATCAAAATTTATTTAGCAATTTTTACATTTTCTAATTATTTTCTTCTTTAAAACTTTTATTGCGTACATATTTGAAATATATTTACAATTTCCTCAAATGATATCTATACAATATAATTATTTACATAATATATAAATATACAGGTATGTAAATGATTGTATTTCTATATGCAGAAATTAATTCATCGTGGTCAAATTAGAAATTATTTGACCACATTGCCATAATTTTTTTTATTTTACCTTACGACTCTCAATAATGCATGTAGTGAGTCGAAAGATAAAAAATAAAGGATCATTTTGATAAATAAAATATAAAGTTTTTATTATTTTTGTAAAATATGGATTTAAAGTATGCATTATATACTTTATGGTCATAAAGTGAGAGACTTTGCAATTTTAGTAAATAGGATTTTCTAAATTTTTCTGGTAACATATTTTTTAAATCGATATTTCAAATAAAATTTGTGAGAATATGTCAGATAAATATTCAAGAATATAAATATTTTTTTCTGAAATTCCAAATACAGTTTAGAATGAAGATACTTTACCTTTTATATTGAAACGTATTTTCTTTCACAAACAAATATTTGAAATAGGATGTCATAAATTGAAGACGTGCTGTGTTCCAAAAGTTGTTTCTCAATTTTTGCATATTTGGTCATATGAAATCTGGTGTAAAAAATATAACTCTTATGGATTTGTAGAATATTTCATAAGTTTGTTTTGCGTTTTATATTTTAATATATATGCATGTGTTATGATGCAAAATAATGAATTATTAAATGAAGTATTCATTTAAAAATGACATATGTGTGTGTGTGTGTGTGTGTGTGTGTGTGTGTGTGTGTGTGTGTGTGTGTGTGTGTGTGTGTGTGTGTGTGTGTGTGTGTGTGTGTGTGTGTGTGTGTGTGTGTGTGTGTGTGTAAAATTACATTATATTAATCAATTCTACATTGAATATTTTTATAATGTATTAAAAATGATTAAATTATTTATTTCACAACACTTATATAAATATTTATAATATAGCTTTACTTTCATGTATTTAAATTTAATTAGACAAGAATTGAATTACTTCTTTGCAATGCGTTGCTGTTATTTTGAAAATCAGTTGCGTTAAAATTATTTTTATCGCTGTTGACAGTTAGTAGTTCTAAAGACTTAGGAAATTTTAACTAAAGTTTTGGCCCTTTTTATAGTAACTAATTTAAGTTACAAACCAAAGTAAAAAAAAACTCTGTTTACTTCATTTATATTATTAAATATATCACATTCTAATTCCTATTCATTGTGTTTGAATTGGATTATGCCTCTGAAAATTTTAAAAAAATAGGATGATTTTTTTCAATACTTTTCGTGTAAGAATATTATAATACTGAAAAATACTTCTTGAACACATTCAAACAATGCTGATTTACACAATGTGCTGTAGATTCATGCAAAGTAAACATAAGTAATAGAGCATTTAAACATCTGATTCAATAATAAGATTCTCAGTGCACAAAATTTATGAGAGAAAATAACTGGAAGGAATGCAGATATTTGTGGACAATTTCAGAGAAAACAAAATGTAATACATGTGAAATGTTTGACAAAATATAGTTTCTTCTTGGGTGTAAACTCAAAAGTAGGCAAAAAATTAAAAAAAAACTATTTTGAGAGAAGTGAATGAAAATTATTTAAATTTTGGCTTAAGAATCATATGAAATATTATAATTATTATATTATTACTTTTTAAATTTTCATTATGATCTGCTTAAAATTTTCAGCATAAAGCTGAAGAAATGAAATACGAAAAATAAGTTTTACCAATTTATCTAAAACATTATGGAAGAGAATATTTTCAAATTTCAGATACAAGTCCATGAGATTAAAATTGTATAATGTTAGATCAAGATTCCTTGCATGAATTTTGTCAAATATGCCTGTAAAATAATATGATTTGAAACAAGGTCAGAACATTGAAACCTCTGTTTAGATCAATAAATTTCAAGTTTTACCAAGATTCAAGCTTTTTGATAATTACCATTGAGAAATTTCAAGTTTTAGCCAGAAAAGGATCTAGTCTGTAAATTTTTCTGCATCATATTTGTCCAACAGACATATCTTTACATTCTTGGATTATCTATTAAATTAATCAGTATGGATTTATAGACAGAAATTTTATTAATTTATTAATACCAATCGTAATTTAAAAATTTAATTTAAACGCATTATCCTACTTACAGAACCTAATGATTCATAAATAAAAAAATACCAGCTTCACACACACACAGGATATTTCAATAATAGGTATATTTTAATTCTATAATATTGATCAACAGAAATAAATTACTGATAAGTTTTGATTTAAATTATTTTTGAAGCATAAAATTATATTTATTTACTTAATAAATTTGCTTTATACTTAAGCAGTAGTTCCTGCAAATTGCACTCTATGTATTTTAAAAAGTGTCTTATTTATTTTACATCTATTACTGTGTGATATTCACATTTAATAAGTTTGTAATTTAAAAAAAAATTTATATTACTTGAGTAGAAAAAGAATTTTAGTAAATTTGTAAATGAATGCTCATCTACACTCGTGGTCACCCAAATGCAGCAACTTTTAAGGAACGTGCAAATCATGTGAAATTTTTATGTGTTTGAGGTGATCAGATATGTAAATCTTTACCAATATAGTGGTTTTATATATATATATATATATATATATATATATATATATATATATATATATATATATATATATATATATACAATACCACCAAAAAGTGTTATCTAGGAATAGAAGAAATTACCGATTTGAAGCGCATTTTTACGCAAACTGTTTAACTGGATTGTGTAAAAAATGGAGCGATTTTCGATAGATGTTCTAAATTTGACTAAGAAAAAAGAGCAGCCTATGGGATTGCGTATCATTTTCAGAATAATCAGTGATCTTCTGAAAAATTGCGTAAAGAAGCAATTGTGATTCTGATATGTATCACCGATACAGAAGGGAATTGCGAATAGTCGTGATTGATCACACCCTCGTCTTTGCATCACTGCCTGTGATGTTAAACATATTGTGTAAATGACGAATGGACAATTCAGTTAGATCATGAATGAAAGCAAAAGAGATTCAGTTTCTTAGTCATCATTAGTTGACGGCTTATACCATTAGACATCGTTTTCATCCATTGATTCATTTATCCTTGACCGAAAAGCGCAGATGATTGCGTAATTAATAGTACGAAAAATGACAGATCTGGACAAAAGAAAGAGATGATATTACCATTAATCAAAAATATTGATTCTGCTGGCAGCATCACGATTATCAGATTCAAATCTGTAGGCATCGTGATAAGAAACTATAGAATTGTTGCGTTATAAATTCACTGTCATATATTGGTTTTCCATCTCGTCCATAATTTGGAATGAAGCTAGATTTTACTACTACATATGTTCAATACATACTTGGAGATACACTGAACAAAGATCTCAGGGGAACCACTATCTGATCTATGTTGGAACCTGTTGACCTTCAATACATTCAGATCTTGTTATCACCTATCTTCTTCTTCTTCCTCTTAGAGTTGGGTTTGTATGTCATTGGGCACACCTCTGCTTTTATCAGCATTTTGTACTATTAACTCAAAACCCAATATTTCCTAGTTCCAGTTGCTCGGGTCACCCACTTTATGTTATCACCTATAATCCAATAGGAAACTTGGCGCACTACGTACAAGAGTTCTACTTTTTCGAATGAATCACTTTTTTGGCCTGATTGTTCTCTCGGTCTATCATCAACCAATAACTTAATAAGGGTATGCTTTTACAACAACTGAACCAAGATGTGATGTTAGATCAATTTTTAAAAAAGGATGAAGCTGCATGGATTGCTATATCCTAAAATTACATTCAAAGCCTCTGAATTTTTGCCGAAGCATTATGGTTATATTAAATAATAGCACTACACTAACTAATCATTTTTTAACATACACACTACACAAGAGTGGAATTTCAATCAATTGGTCGTTGTATAACTTGTTACCTGCCAAAATAACTTTTTTATTTATCTCTGATCTTCCTTAGTGTTTCATTGATCGTGACTCAAGTATATGTAAATGCTATATTGTTCACAAAACGCACAAAATTTTCGACACAAACTTATACATGGATTGAAATTAGAATATCGCTATTTTAATTATTTATTTAACTATCGATACTCCTATTTATGGAATTTTAATAACTGAGGTTGCTATTTTAGGTGTGTTTCTGATATGCTGGGTGCCGTTTTTTACCTGCAACATTCTGGACGCAATTTGCATCAAGTTACAAATTGATACCTGGAGACCAGGAGTCACACTTTTCTTGCTGACCACTTGGCTAGGTTACATCAACAGCTGTGTGAATCCAGTCATTTATACCATTTTTAATCTGGAGTTTCGAAAGGCATTCAAAAAACTATTATTGGAACCATGCAAGTAATTTCTGGAGCAATCTCTGGTTATAAAATATCAGATGTATGAGGAAATGATGTTGCAGAATCTTCAAGTTAGTTGAAAGTAATATTATGAACATTTCAGAACATAAGTGAAGGTTACAGTTAATGTAATAAAAAAACGCCCAATGAACTATTTGTGCAAACAATTAAACATAAACATACTATTGTTTCAGCTTTTTTGTTATTAAAGCTATAATGGAAATCTTGTGTATTTATTTATTTTATGTTATTGTTATAGCTGTTATGTGATTGATTGAATGTGAATGTTAAAACTCCATTAAGCATTCATATCTATAGTGTGTAATGTACTCAACATTCTACAGAGCTTCATTTATTCTAAAATATTTAATGGATGTACTTTTCATAGTTAGAACTATTTGTTACTTCTGAATTGAAAATAAAAATGTTCTGTAGTCCATAAACGTCTTAAAGAACATGTAAACTAATGTCAACTCAAATAAAAATATTACAACAGAAGCACTGCCAAAATGGCAGTTTTGTCGAATTGTTTATCGAGTACTCTCGATTTTTCATATCATGTGATGGCACCTGGGAGAAAAATTAACAAAATGACAAAATTTTGAAAATTCCCAAATGAATCCCACAAAATATTAGAAATAATCAAAAAATGATATAAAATGAGAATTACATTAAGTTATTCTGATATAAATTTTCGATTCTATTAAAAATATTTTAGAACCCGTATTTCAAAATTTTACAACTGAATGCGAGAAAAACGAACTTAAAATTATATTTAGAATAGAGATTTGCTAAATATTGTAAAATTAATTGCTGTATTTTTGTAATTGTTTTAGAAATTTTTTAGCTAAATGAAACTTTTCAATATTAATGTGTTGGGCATTTTTAACTATTTTCATCAAATGGATGATTTATCATTATAAAATGCTGAGAATGACTTTTTATTATAGTAAAAATAATGAGCAGAAATCATTTTCAGCCAGGACATTTCAATTATTCAAAAAAAGCATCAATCATGTTAATTTATAAATCATTTAGCAAAATTTTTTCTAACTATTTACTTGACACATTGAATTAAAATGTTGTATTTTAAGATATTATTTTGTGTGAATATATATTTAACCAATAATAAAACTAATTTTAAGTCTGAATCAACTCTTAATATATGTACTGGAAATGAAATAGGTGATATAATAACACGTTATCTAATTCATTTATTGAGATTTTTCACTTTATTACAAGTGAAGTAATCTGTTCAGAGCATATTAATAATTTTAAAAATTATTTTCTATTTTAAAATGATTTTATTTAAATTATATATTTTAATTAAATTAATCAAAAAAGTATCAATAAATACTTTGTGAATTTATCCTCAATGAAGCATATGTGGAATAAAATGCTTTAAATAGAAATTATTAAATGAAAAATTTTGAATTCATAATATTCAGAATTGCAGAAATTATCTTCGTATTTTCTTAAATTATATTCAACTTGTGATAAAAAATATTTACATAATTTATATTGAATAATCTATATTAAATAATCATAAAAGCATTTACACTCTATGCACATGACTTTTATTTTATAAATAATACTCATGAATAAGATTGTATAAGGGGAGAAATTATTTTAAAACTAATTTACTTACAAATCAACTTTGTTTTATGTAATTGAAGAAAATACATTATTTTAATTTTTGTTTATTTAATTCTGATATTCATTGTCTTATATTTACTATAGTTCAATATTTAATTTTAATAAATTTAAAAATTCTAATATTCCCTAAATACTTCTCTTTTATATTTAAATGAAAGTGTTATTATATTTAATGTCATAAATTTCTAGTTATTTTCTTATTGCTACGATGATTAATAAATAAGTAAACATCCATGGTCATCCTTAAAACTAAGAGTTAGAAATCAAAGAAATATTATTTAAATCTTTATGATTAGTACCGAAAAACTATTTCTAATCTAGTTCTAGCTCTGAATGGTCTATATAGTGATAAAGCTCATCTTGTTAATTTTTCTCCCTGGTGCCTTTAATGTATTATCATTGTTATGTTAATTGTATATTTAATTAATAAAAGATTCTAAATGTTCCATGTATAATATATTAAATAAAATATTTATATCAGTGTATATTTTGGACTATTCCTTAATAATTTATTCATTCGAAATTGAGAAAGTTCCTAAATGACACGGATTCTACAATTAGTTTATTAAAATGAATTTTAAAATATTTTACATTGAAATTTTCTGATGTGATCTATCGAGTGATAACTTATGCATTTAAATTATTTAGGTAAAGAAATTGAAAAAAAAAAGATGCAAAAGAACTCTTTTGAAAATGTAAATTTTAAGTACTGAAATTATTAAATAACTGTATATAATAGAAATACAATATAATAATTTATTTAATTTAATATCTTAAATTGTACTGGTGTTTTTTCCCTTTAAGACTGTTATATGATTTGTGGGAAACATTAATGGGTACTTAAAGAACTCAAACAAAATTCTCGGTAAGACAATCACGGTTTGAAGAATAAAACTTTCATATAATATATATTCGAACTCATTAACATTTTTGTGAAAAATTGATCGCTAATTTTGAAGGAAATCATGTGCAATATTAGTTATATGATCAGATGTTAATTCTCGTGTACGACAATACTATACTTCAATTGCATATTTAAAATATTGGAAAATCAAAAATGTTGGTAAATTTTCAAGTACATTAATGTCAGTTTTAAGTCACTTTCCTGAAGAGAAATTCATAATAACGATCCGAAGTCTATTGATAACAAAATACTTAGAAACTTTTACTCAAATATTTCTGGGCTTAAAGAATTTTCTTTTTCTTTTAATCACAGAGAGTCTTTTTAAGGTGTATTGATTATAATGATTGGTGCATAGATATAATGATCAACAAATTTATTTTTGGTAAGAGCACAGCTATCCCTTGATCTCAGAGTATTAATACAATATGGAAGCTAAATATTAATTATAAATATACTTAATATAATTTCCAGGAAACATTTTTCTCAAAAATATTATTTTAGAGATATACTTTGTATATAAAGAAAGATATGCAAGAATCACTGTATACATTTTAAACTTCTTCTTTAGTATCTCTGTAAACATTTTTTAAAATTTTTAATAGTTTTAAATTGTTGTTGATTACAACATTGGGCTGTTGAAATTATCAGTTAGAATTTTTTCAAAGTTTTTTACAGAAAAACTCATACTGTTGTTGTTGTTGTTTTCCGATGACACTTGGACAAGCCAAGCTCGCTTTTGCCTTTGGCAGTGCGAATTAAGTCAAAGGGATCGTCTTTCGTTTGGACCAGCGCACCACGAAGGTGAAAGTACGACTTTGCTCTTATTAAGGTGCCTCGTAATTTTGAACCACAGTCAGGTGACGAGGCCACACCTGACCTGGCACCCTCCTCTCCACATCTACGCCACACCAGCGGAAGGACTTTGGACGTCACAGATTAACGTGGGCACGTCCCCAACCCACGGAGTTCCAGCAACCCAGTGAAGGAGAGTACACCGTGGTCACACTCCAAATCACTGTCCGCGGCAAATGATACTTCAATTTGCTGAGCTTACGGGAAGCGGCGTGAAGCTACTGAGCCACTGGAGCTCAAACCTGATACTAAATTTATGTATGCAATGATAAAATGCAAGTTTTCTTCTGTTATAAAAGTTGATAGCATTTATTTTCAAAATTCTCTTAGTTTAATCTCACAACTCTCGTTAACTACGAAAACATAAGTATTTCAACAACTTTTTAAATCATCTATGTTAAAGAATTATTATTCACGACTGGAGAACTTTATTTTTTATGATAAGCACGAAATTTAGGAGCCTAAAGATGTTATTTAAATTATTATTGGAAAATGTTACATTAATTGAATTTACATGTACTATCAAGAATTATAACGAAGCTCAATAAGTAATTGATAAATTCATAAATTAATAAATTCTTCTTATTCGCAAATGAGAATTACATAATTATTATCGATTATTTGTAGTTAAACCACAAAAAAGCGTACAAATGTTAACTGGAATTATTGGTGAACTTGTTATTAATTATTTTCTCAATATTATGGCTGTACAAAAATTTAAGTTTCGCATTGAACGTTAACTTAACTAATGAATTATTTTTTCTTAAGCACAATTCCAAAATTTATTCATTGTTTAACATAAATTTACGGTATATTTCGTTGTCATAACTTTGAATAACATATAACTAAGATTAAACGCTATCATTTGTTTTAAACTTTTTCATCTCTATGATTTCTCTTCTCTAATTTTGTTCTCAGCTACACTTCTCCTATTTTTTTAGTTTCATCCTATATTAGACATGTGATTGATTGAGCGAGTGTAGATTTAATTTGAATTTGTAATTTTTGCATGAAAAACATTATATAACGAATATAACACTATCAGAAAGTAATGATACGTGAAATTTCTTTGTGTTAAATTATTACATTTCGTTATTAAAATACAAAGACAACTTTTAATATTTTTAAATGTGACAACGGAATTATTTGAATTTAATGTTTCTATTCAATTAATTCAAAGATAATACTTTAACAGAAATTTCCAATCATTATTTTTGTAGTTCAAGAAAAAAAACATGGAATCTTATTTCTATTTCTTTTAAGATGAAAAATTATTTTGGAGAAATTTTCTTTTTAAAATGAAGATATTAACTGCATTTGCTGCTATGAATAGTACATCGTTCAAATTAAAATTCTAGTTGCATTGAATTATTTTTAATTCAATTACTGTGATGAATCTCCAAATTCAAATTTGTGATAAAGTTTTGAGAGATTTTTTTTATAGAAATAGAATATTTTCACTACGTTATAAAATTTCATTGACAACATTATTTTTCCTTTTCTGATGTATTTAAAAATTCGCTTTTTAATAATAATTCTTAAATCTAGATTATAGAGATTAATTAAATGTAAAGATTATTATAATTTAATTATGTAAATACTAGTTAATAATATTCCATGTTGCATTAAAAATCATAATATTTCTTTTAAAGAAATGCTTTGAAATTTAAAAAAAGTAAGGTAACTTTAAATATATATAATAAGATTAGATAATATATAATATATAAATATTATAGTAACATAAAAAATAATATATAAAATCCTTCGACAAAGAAAATACATTTGACATTATGAAAATAGGTTAATTTACACAATAAGAAGATTAAATTGTATACTTATTTCAAATCTTCAACTTTAAAATAATAAAAGTAGAGAGATACTGAATTCTAGAAACAATTTTAAAAATACATATAGTTGCTAATTTCCAAAATTCTATAGAAATATATTTGGATTTAAATTTACAACACAAATTATTTCTTGTAAAATTAAAAATTTCTTTTCAGATTACATTGATAAGAAAACTTGATCATGTTGATACTAGAAACATATATTAGAATCACATAAAACGAGTAGAGTATTATCCTGCCTACTTAATATCTAATTTTCTGATTGTATGAATTTATTTCTAACTTATTATAATTTGCCATTCTAAACAGAGCCCTATCACATGGAATTTTTCAAATATTTTGTATTACAAGAATGCAAAATTCACATTTTTGCATAGTCAAAGAAATTGCATATTTTGCAAAATCCATAATAATCAAATTAAATTTTTTCTATATTTACGCTCATATTTAACAAGTGTTAGTTATTTATTAAAGATCACCTAGCTGATTATTTGCAAATAGCACAAATATCTCCCATCGCATTATCATTCCATTTTCTGGCAGATACCAATTTTCTAATTTTGCCATTTATAAAAATTGGCTATGCATAAATTAATCAAAAATCTATCGACTAGATATGGAATCCATAAATTTTTAATCATGTAGATATACTCTTCTAATTGAATTTAATTAGATATGAGATAATAGAATATTAGAACGCAAGCATTCAAATGGTTTTACTATGATTTTAAGTAGAACGAAGAACTGATTGATTTGTATGGTTGTGTGGTTCTAAGGCTTTTGAAACGATAAAAATATTTATTCGAATATAATAACATCTATTTTATTTACGACATAAATATAGAATAAAGACGTAAAACTTAATAGAAGAAGCAATCATTCTTAGAAATGACAGAGGGAAAGGGTAAACTTCAACTATGAAAATTTACAGAGAAAATTAACATTTAACTTTATGCATTGAGTCGCATAATATTAATTTAAAAAGTGAGTAAAATATATGAATAAATATCCGCAACACCTAATTAAGATAAGATTGTAGTTTGCCAACCACATATATTTTACCAACTTCTCTTGTATTCATGCAACATATTGAAAATCCTTTATTGGAAATAATGATAATTTTAATTTATGACATCATGAAAAAAACATTTCAAATGTAATAAAAATATTTAATTTGAAAACTTAAGTTATACAAAAAAATTTCTGAGAAAAGTTAACAACTAGTTGATAAAGAAACTTTTTATCTTTAACCGAAGAATCAAGTGATAATTATGTATAGTGATAAATAACAAAAAAACACTATATATACATTCTGAGAAGTTTCCTTAACGAAGAAAATAAACAAAATTTAAGCAAATCTATTGTTTTATAACCAGAACAACTGTTAGCTGTAAAGCAGGGATAGCAATAGTCATTAAAGATTTAATTTTTCTCTTCAAGCATTTGATTAGGTAATTTTCACGGATGATCAACGTCATTACATTCTATCAATAAAATTTTCTCTAAATTATATTTGAAGGCTAAGCTTTTAATGTTCCAGTTTGCTTGCTTTTGCTCAACTTTAAATGATTTTTATTAATTCAATCAGAAAACCAATTTATTGTTTCTCCAATCTATATTGCCAATCTACTAATCTTACATTACACCAGGGTATATCCTGGTATAATGTAAGAAATTATTATATTTAATATATTTCAATATCTCCTTGATTTTTCTTTGATTCACAAACCACAGTTTGAAATTGCATTACAAATTATTTTCTTAAAAAGGTGAATTGTCAGTTTTTTGCCTATGGCTGTTCCTAATTTTTAACATTATATAAACCTATTAAATATGTTATTCAACTGTAAAATATTTTTTAAGAAGTTCATAAAGTTGCTCTGAATTCCGTTTATAGATAGAATACCATCAATTAAGGTACTTATTTGATTATAAACATAAAACTTTGTATGCAGAACAAATTCAAAATTCCATTATTCATTTAATTATTATATATAATTATATATTGCTGAATATATATATATATATATATATATATATATATATATATATATATATATATATATATATATATATATATATATATATATATATATATATGTATATATATATATATATATATATATATATATATATATATATATATATATATATATATATATATATATATATATATATATATATCGTGTGTGTGTGTGTGTGTGTGTTTGCGTGTGTATGTGTGTATGTCACAGAAAAGAAGGAAAATGATTTATTTGCTAATCATTTCAAATTAGTAATACCATACAAAAAATTTCAAAATGAATAAACGCAGATTTTTTCCTTATTTTTCGATATTTTTTCTCATTTTATTTTTGGTAATTTTAGCTTGTTTTCAACCTATTTTCACTATCTTCTTATGTTATGATTGTAAGATACTTTAAATTTCAAGAAATATCTGGATTAATTTTCTAAAGGGAACCTTTAATTATTCTCTAGGTTTTAATTGGTTCAATTTGTCATTTTAACGTCTATTTGATTTCATATTCCTTTACATTTAATTTCATAAATGCTTTTTATTGATAAATTTTGTGTTATTTTTTTTAATTTTGTATTATAAAATGTTTGTTCATTAATACATTCTTTGAAACCCAATTGTTTATATTAGTTTGTTTTTATTTTCTTCTAGAAATATACCTTTGGATAGCGTACCATGTAAAATAAAAATTTTTCTGGACTTTCTAAGAAATATTTTGCAATATTTATATTGAAATCGAACCGAAAATTCGTTTGTCTCTATCTTCATTATTTTTCCATTATAGTAAGTTGCTGGAAGCCATTTCTGCAAATAAATTTACTATTAAGTTAATTTTAAGTTTTAGGATCACTCTTAGGTTAAACACGTAATGCACTCTGTTAATCTTTTGGTAGAAGTTGGTAAGTTGATTTAATATTTGGAGCTATTCCAAAATAAACACAATCCTCTTATATAGTTTCATTTAATTTATCATTATATACAATTCCAACATATATCAACATTTATTCATCAATAATTTTTATTAATGAAAGCATTTAGCTGCATTATTTACATACTTTTATAATATGTCAACTAACTCTTATACGCAGTAAAAGTTTAAAATATAAGCCATTTGTAAATTATAAGTTTTTCTACTGTATTAATAACTATTGTATAAAGCTTTAGTTATTAGTTATATATATATATATATATATATATATATATATATATATATATATATATATATATATATATATATATATATATATATATATATATAATTCTTGTATTAGTTTTTTAAAAGTTACCTAATCATCTTATTAATAAATATATTACTGAACATTTTAATTTTCATTAACTCGAATTGAAAAGTTATCCTTTTAAATTTTTTTTTACTATAACCATCTCAAGTTAAGTTTTATATTATATTATGTATTGTTTATTTAACAATTTTTTAAATTGAAAAGTAAATATAAATATTAAATTACAAACTTCTGCAATTAAATTTCCAATATGTCTAATTGCTAATTAATATATCTTATTATAAATAATTTTTCTATGATAACATCACGTATATTCAAAAAATGTATTCAAAAACTGTTCCATCATTACTTTAAAAATTATGTTCATGCAAATTCCCTATATTAAATACAAAACACATACACATTTATTTAAAAAATGAAATAGCAAGCATTAGATAGAATTTTTAAATTCTTTATATTACATTAATTTTAACATCTTTATTTTAAAGTTAAAAAGATATTTCCTTTTTGCTTCATATAAAAATGTAGAAATCAATTTTCATTAACTTCTCGTTTTGTGTTGCTTAATTTACTGTCGTTTAGTCAAATAGCTCTTGGAATGATTACCTTAATAGCGCGTTTATATCTTAACTAATTTAGAATCTACCTTGAAACAGTTGGTTCCAGTTAAAAAAATATTGTGACTGTAAAATGACAAACAAAACCATCCACTGATTTCTTCATCCCACAATACTTCCTTCTGCAAAAAAACTTTTTTAAATTTTGAATGGTTCGTACAATTTCTAGAATGAATATTCAATTTAAAAAAATACTCTAGGGAGTAAAATTAAATCTATAAAACATTTTACATGAGAAAAGTTATTCTAAATACATTAGTTGGAATAAAAAATAAGCTAATGAATTTCATTTGTGTTTGCAATCAAACGTACCACAAGAATTCTATATGAAGTGTCAAAGAGAAATAATAAAACGTCAAATATCTGTATTATCATTTTTAATTGGAAATGGAAAATCTTACAATAGTAGAATTTGTCTTTGCACATTTATTTCTGAGTACTTACTGTAATTTAATCTAATAGACCGCATTTTTAGAGTTTACGTCTTTTCAAATGATTTTTTTTTGCTTTAATTTAAATCAAATATGACTTATTAAAAAATATACAGCTTGCAAAGAAAATACTTAAAAATACGTTCTTTCATTTAATGCTTAATTTGTTTACATTACATTTTATTATTAGTTTACTTATGAATAAAAACTATATATCTAAATAGAAAGAGCTTTACCTGACTCTTCAGAAGTAGTTAATATCTATCTAGATCATTTTATTAAACTATCGATTACACCTTTTGATATCTATTTTAACAGATTCTTTAAGCTAATTCATTTAAAATTTAAAACCCATCTTGTTTTTCAGGAAGAATTTTTGATAGCAAATTTACCTGGTGGTGGACTTAATTTCTTAGCGTTTAAAACATAAAATATGTGCAAACTTGCCTGCCGGAAGTCAAAGGGTGACATTGATCTCCATTAGTTCAATAATGTCTGCAGTTTTCCTAATCAAAGAGCGTAATTTACCTTATAATCACCCAGAACATCTACAAGAATAATATAAAATATAAGTGTCTATGTAGTTCTTTTAGAATAAAACAGTAGCTCATCACTTTTAATGTTAAATTTCCTAAGAAATGAATTTGCTCTTTACGATTTATAATTTTATTGCATGTTCTATTTAATCATTTCATCAATTAATATCCTGAAATATTTCTATTCTTTCCCAACTGTAGAATGTAAACGTTAGTAATGACATTCTCAAAACATAATTAGTGTTGTCTTTGTGATGTATGTACAATATGTACTAGTGAACAAAATTCAAAATTAAAAGCTTAAATTGTATAAAAATATTTTAAAACAATGTACTTTTTGTTAAACTTCGAATATATTATTTTTAATGAAACGGGCAGGTTATACATGGTTTTTCTATTTCTTAACTACGCTTTTAAGTTCTTATTGATAAAAGGAATTAAATTTAATTCATAAAACTGTTATGGATTTTATCTTATTAAAGGATAAGAAAACGAATGAAAACTTATAGCTAAAATGTAACCAATAGATGCGTATTTTAATAAAGAAGATATTTTTTGACATATTTGTTTACCCTGACATATGTCAAGATTATTACAATATATTTAGACTTGTACTACGTGGTACATTTTTACAAAAATATATTATTTATAGCGTATTTTAACATGGTAGCTAGAATATAAATTAAGATTAGAAAACTTCAAAAAATAAGAAATAATTTCCAAATACTTGGGATAAAACAGGATAAGAAAAAACAAAAGTATATTCATTTACTGAAAGAATATGACAATATGAAATAATAGTTACTATATGATTTCTAAGTGAACAAAAATACTCTTTTGTAAATAAAGAATTAAAAAAATAATGGACATTTAAATGATAAAATAATAAAGTTAAGAATTTGTTTACATTTGTGTTAAATACATATATTTTAGGAATATTAATTTATTTATTTGAGGTTTATAGAAAACGAATAAATAATGTAATTAATTAATATATTTCCTAATTTTGGATTATAAGACCTCATTTTTGGATTTTGAAGACCTCATTTCATAAAAGATTCAAATTTATTTTAACCTGGAGAAATTACCTTGATTCATGCAGAGAAAAGTGAATTAAAACCAGGTATATAGATGATCAAAGAATTACATTTTTTTACTTTTCATAAAAATGTCAAACATAAAATATAGAAATATTGTAATATTATCGTAAGTGTTATCGCGAGAATACACTGAAAGATTGCACATTTTATTTTATTCTTTTAAATGCAAACAACAGAGTAAAAGTAAATTTTTTGTTCTAAAAATATAATAATAACTTGTTCTAATTATTAAATTAAAATCATATATAAATTTAATGAACTATAAAAAATGTAGCCTCAATTTGTAAAATTATACGGATTCATTTGTTAGTTTATAACTATTCAAACTATTCATACACACACACACACACACACACACACACACACACACACACACACACACACACACACACACACACACAGATATATATATACACTACTGTCCGTTAAAATTGCTACACCAAGAAGGAATGCAAATAACAGAACGATATTTATTGGACACATACATTATAGTGGAAAGAACAAGTGATTAGGTGTACATGAAATTAGGATGTATAGATCTTGAGAAATCAGTCCCCAGAGCAGCTACCTCAGGATGCAATAACAGCATTTATCCGCCTAGCATGGAGTCAAACAGAGAATGTATGGCATGTACGGGGATCTCAGTCCATGCAGCTTCAACACTATGCCACAGTTCATCGATAGTAGTGGATGGTGAGTGATGGCGTACCAATCACTCGGCAACCATTGACCACACGTTCCAATTGGTGACAGATCAGAAGAGCATGCTAGCCAGGGTAACAGTCGAACCTATTCTGTATCAAGGAAGTTTAGAACAGTACGGGCAACATGTGCTCGTGCATTATCCTGTTGAAACAAAGCATTAGGGAGACCTCGAAGATAGGGCAGAGTCACGGCCTTTAACACACCAGAAATGTAACGGTTGCTGTTCAAAGTGCCAGTAATGAGAACAAGAGATGATCGAGATGTGTATCCAATGGCACCCCATACCATCACTCCAGCAGATGGGCCAGTATGGCGATGTCCAAGCTGGCAATGCGCGTTCTCCACGATGCCCCCAAACACGGATGCGGCCTTCATGGTCCTGTATACAGAATCGAGATTCATTTGTAAAGATCACGTGATGCCATTCCCGCGTCCAGGTTCGTCGCTGATCACACCATTATAGGCGCTCCTGTCAGTGACGCAGCGTCAATGGTAGCCAAAGCCATGGTCGCCGTGCAGACAATTTATACTGCTGCAAACGTCGTCGAACTGTTCGAGCAGAAACTTGTTGCCTTGCAAATGACTCCATTTCTCAACTCAGGGTTCGTGACGTGGCTGTACGATCCCTTGTGACCATGCGGATAAGATGTCTGTTTTCTCTGTTGTTAATGATGGGGGTCGCTGAGATCCTGCATGACGTTCCGTATGATTGTCCTGAGCCCATCGATTCCGTATTCTGCTAACAATCATGGGGTCTCGACCGACACGAGCATCAATATGGCGGTACGATAAACTGCAATCCCAGTAGGCTATAATCCTTCCTCGATCAAAGTCAGACACGTGCTGATAGGCATTTCTTCTTCTTCCGCGAGGTATTACAACAACTTTCTTTGCCGAAAACAACGTTGAAATGGAAATTGAGTATGAGAAAACTGCTGTCAAAGATCTGGTTTCATACACATTGTAGATGTCGCTACTGTCACTTGCTTTGTATGAATGCGCTGAAAATCTAATCATTTGCATATCACAACAAGTTCTACATGTCATGCAAATTTCACGTGTGTGGTGTGCCGCTTTCCTGGTGTAGCAGTTTTAATGGCCAGTAGTGTATATAATTAAAATACATAAAACTCATAAAAAATTATGACATCTCATGTTTATTTTATTCCATTTTTGAAATGTGTGTTAAGTTTTCCATTACTAAATATAAATAGTTTTCCATTACTAAATATATATATATATATATATATATATATATATATATATATATATATATATATATATATATATATATATATATATATATATATATATATATATATATATATATATATATTTATTTATTTATTTATTTATTTATATTCAGGATTAGAAATTTGGACTGCGGAACCGCTTTTCTTATTTAAATATTATGAAATGTGATTTAAAATAATTCCTTTTTTTTATTATTAATGTATTTCTAACAAAAATAAATTTGTATTTGCTTCGGTAAATAACAATATTTTAACAAACGGCTAAAAAGAACATACTTTAATATTCTTCTAATATTCTCTAGGTATTTCTAAATGTTAACTTTTTCATTTCTTCTGAATAAAACTTCTATAAATATTTTGATAAGTAAATATTACAAGGTACATTACAGTAGTAATCCATAGAAGCAAACAAAAACTAACACCACAAAAAATAGAAATGGAAAATAAAAGTAGTGATAAACAAATTTAACGTTTCCAAAAGATTCTTCGAGAATGTTTGTGAGCTACTGAGGATTTCGAAGAATTTAAAAAAAACTACGCATTACCATATAGTAAAAATGTATTAAATTTCAATTTAACTGCAGCAGCTTTTATAACACAAATGAAATAAATATTTCCTCAAATTTTATTTAATATTTTCTAAGGAAATGTTTACGGATTGTCCAAATGTGCTTTCTATCCATAAAATGTATATAAATAAGGCAGTGTATGTTCTTAACATATGTGTTAAGAATATATAAGCAAAACTTTTATTTGAATAATGACACTTTAGAAAGGAGTAACTTATTTTTGAATAAGATTCACAAGAACTTTCATGTTTACTTTTATAATTAGCTTGAATATATATTACGTATTCAAAACACAAACGTAAAAAATTTCCATCTGATTTTTCATGTAAAGTTTACATTTTAATGTGGAATAAATAATCAGAGTTATTTATCTTTTTCATACAATTAGTATAATTGATATCACATGTCTCTTTTTAGTTATACTAATTACATTTGGGTCTTTACAATTCTTTTTAAATTTTAAACCTCAGTAAATTTAAATATTATGTTAATAACGATTTCTGACATACGAATAAAACAAACTAAAATATTTATCTTATCACTAGGTACATAAATACGGTATAATACATTCTACGGCTTATTTCTATAAGCAAACTCCTAAAAACATTATGTAAAATATTCGTTTAAAAAGCAGAGAAATTGGACAAATTTGAGGAAATTCATTTAGAATTTTATACAAAGCGTTAATCTTGTGGACACCTAATATTCAAAATTATCCCTTCTTCTAAACCGGTTTTCTAAAAATGTTTCTATTTAAGATAACTAATATTTTAAGTAAGACATTAACAGCTTCAACTGCAGCACATTTCTGAGAGAATAAAAATTTCTTCTCTTACATTAGCAAATATAAAAGTTTGGGAATCAAGGTAAGTGATTGCACCCATGCAAAAATATCACATCTTATCTCCTAAGGTCAAAATACAATTCTGCAATTATACCATCATTACAAAGTGCCTTGTTTCTGTGCTCTGGGATTAAAGAAGTTAGCAAGAAAGGCTCACTAAGTGTTAATTTCTACCCTTCTCAACAGCCGAAACACGCTTCGATGATCACAGAGCACTTAATGTATTATCACCTGACTGGGACACAAATGTTGACTTTAGGCGAGTAGAAATAGTTACCTCCTTACCAAAAGTAAAGTAAATACTTCTGAGTAGTGGTTTTATTTTTATAAACTTCTCTCTCCAGATATCTGTTGCAGCATGATTCTGCAGACTTCCAAATAGCTCTTAAAAGCCATCCATGCTTCACTTAGTGCTTCCCAGGAAGACATATTTCAAAACTTTATGTTTATCAAAGGTCTCTTTAAAAGATAAGAGAAACCCCGAATAAAATTGTAAATCATTTTTAAATGCCTACATTATTTTAAATCAAATATAGAAACGCTGAAAAATAATATAATTTATTTTATTCTTACAGTAAATTTATAAATAACTTTTGTGTTTATCAAATATTTAAATACTCATGTGTTAATTTGAATAAATTGTTATAAGCAGTGAATGGTTAAACTCTGATTTTAAGATTATAATATAGCATGATACATACTTTTTGTGTTATTATTATTCAAAAAATATGAATCATTTATGAATTGTGTTTTATTTTTAGCTTTAATCAACGCTTTTGAGATAAGTATCTCGTTATAAATTTTTTAGAAAAAAATTTAAAATAAACCATAACCGCAGGAAATTTTATGCAAATTTATGCTTGCCTCCCCACCTCTGTGATACACAGCATCTGATCGCTTATTCTCACGCCCCAAAGTGCATAATATTATGCTACATTGTGGGCGTGAGAAGTGTGAGAAAATGCATTGGTATGTTTACATACCGTATACATTTTACTGAAAGTAAAATTGAATGATTTAATACAATCTCTAATTTTAGAATAAAGTATATAAACAGGCATTGAACACCTAGTGTATGGAAACCATTAATAGCCATTCGATTTGGAGGTGAAGTGCGTGCTACAGGAATACCTGTACACGTTACAAGATTATATAATCAGTTAATTACAATGCAGTTACAGTTTCCAAGCAGGTCTTAAGTAATTTACATAAGTGCATAAAGTTAGTTTTTCCGTGCTGCCAGGTTGGCACGCCAGGTCGGGAGTTGCGGTGGTGTATGGCATGGCCACCACAGTCCTTACTGTCGTGCCACGCTTCTGTCTGCCTCAACACGATTGTCGCAGTCGAGTCTGGAAACACCGTGGAGTGAGGATGCTGAAGAGCAGCGTTATGCATCACCACACTGGTTTTGTGCCGGGAATTATGCTATGCGGTGATATTGGATATCACTCTCACACTCTTTTAGTACGCATTGCCGGCCTTTCATCTTTGAGTTGTTGGAGCCAGTTGTCCTTCCTTAACTTCAGGGCTTGCCCACAGCTAAATTTCAACAGGATAATACGCGACCTCATGTGGCACGTATAGTCCAATGTTTCTCTATCAATCGTCAGACTGAATTGCTTTCCTGGCAGGCTCGTTCTCCGAATTTTTTGCCTACAGAAAACATGTGGTTTATGGTTTTTCAACGAAAGACCGAGATTACATGCCCAGCTGCCACACCAGATCAACTTTGGCAACGTGTGGAGGCTGCTTGGTCTGCTGTACCCCAAGAATACATCCAAAGTCTCTTTGAATCAATGTTGATTCGTGTGGCAGATTTAATCTCCAAAACTCTGTCTATAGCAAGAACTGACTTTGGCAAGAAGTACACTTCACAGAAGTCTATAAATTTAATCATTTGATACTTGGTCAGCATGTTATCTGCTAAATTTTAATGTGATTGTCTTTCTTGTCTCTTATCTTTCTTGGTATTACAATTTGGGTAACCAGCAGTGTAGTAATGTAAGATAAGCACCATTGAAGTCTGCTTATGAGACCTACATCAGTTTCTACATCAGTCTTCTTAATTTAAAAAAAAATTCAATTGATATCCTATTAAAATTTTATGAGCCTCAGTCAAGAAGCATTCATCACGCTTTAGGATTATTTCATTCAGGATATTTAACCCATCTACAGTAAATTATTGACTCATATCAAGAATAATAAATCCTGATTTTAGTAATTTGTATATTATAACACAGTAATTATTTTATAATCATTTTAGGATTTTTGTCATAAGTAAAATTATTCTATGAACTCATGCTATTTCATTTAGTTTGAATGAATTATAATTATTTGACTTCTTAAATTTGAGATAAATTTTTTTCCAATGGCGGGCACACTTGGGGGACGAATCCTATGCCACAACAAAGCCAGAAATTGCTATCATTTGTCGTTACCCAACGGGCACCTGTGAACCAAGTCACGGAGGCGACAAGCGTTGCCCGCGCCATACGACCACAAACCTTTATAGGGGGGGCATATTCATACACCATCACGGAAGAAAGGATAGAGAAACACAGAGAAAGAAAGTAACATCCATGCCCAAACTGGGATTCGAACCCAGGACACACAGCTCAGGAGTCAGGAGCGCTAACCACTCAGCCATCGGTCGGCAGAGATATATTAAATAGGTATATATATATATATATATATATATATATATATATATATATATATATATATATATATATATATATATATATATATATATATATATATATATATAGGTATATCAATTTAGAGATATATTAAATAGGTATATATTCTGTTATTTATTAAATTAAATTATAATAGTTAAGCGTAAGAATTAGTTTTACAATTAATATTATATAATAATAGTGTATAATCAATATTGCAAATAAAATGTATATAATTTAGATTAAGAAATAAATATCTGAAATGATAATCATGGTTGCGTGAATGGTATTATTTCGATAGCATAAATCATTTTGCAATGTTTTCTATATATTTCTTTTTGAAAATATAACATATACAATTGAAACAGTTAATTAAATTCAGATAATGTGATTATTTAAATTTGACGGGGTGATTATTTGGGGAAAAACGCAGTTAAATTAAAAACGTATCATTTGTGAATATTGTGGGTTACGTTTATGAAAACGATTAGTAATTTACAAAATATCCCTCTTCTACTTATCAACTATCTATCCAATAAATATTTAATAAATATGTTTTATAATCATGTTAAATTTCTTGGTCAGAAATATTAACCACACTTAATTGCTATTCAGTGAATATGAGCTAAAATATAAATGTAACTTCAATTAAAATATTATTAATTTAATGCACTGTTTTAATAGATGACTTATTTCAAATTAACAATTCTCTTCAAAGCCTATATAAAACAATGCATAATGTTACAGTTCTTTCATATTACATTGCATGTTAATTCTAAATACTAGGCATCTGCACATGGTTGCAATTTTGATATGTTTGATTATATAAATTTTTATTTTATTTAAGTCCCTTTCCCGCATACTGGCGCTTTGCGCTCTATAGGCACTGCTCCGAGGTTTGATCTTTTGACTGGTTAAGGTCGAATCAGTCACTCATTCTTTCTGTGGGTAGATAAAGCTGAGTACAAAGCATGCTTGGGATTTAAGATTAGTGGCTTCGCGTTAGATTGATCACATAACTATGTATATGCTTCGCATCCCAGGCCACCGGTCACGAAAACATATTGGCACTGTAGCTCTTGATGCCCATTTTGGCTGTTTTGCAACTGAGGTTTTTATTATTATTATTTTTTTTATAAATTATATTAATTGTTGACATATTCTTGTCTTTTAAAACTACATGTTAAATTATATGCATATTATTTACGTTTTAAAAAAATGTGGATTAAAATTAAAGATTACTACATCTTATAATAATATTTATTTATTTGTTTATTAGTGCATATTTTTTTATAAATTAAATGCATAATTATTGTATTGCAACTAATTCAATTCTAAATCTGAAAAAATGTTTATACTTTAATTTTTATTTATATTTCCACAATTGCACCATCAGATCAAAATATGATGTTATTAAATCACAGGCAAAAACATTTTAACCTAAGAAACCTGCTTCTAGAAATGAATAATTAAAAATTTATGTATAGAATATAATTGTAACTATAAAAATTTTAATGTGTTATTTGTTGCGTATTTATTTATTGAGTCTAAGCTCTAAAAGTATTACTATATTAAAATAAATCAGAATAAATTATTATTACAAATAAATTTATATTACGGGAACTCAAGGGAACCCACAAATTTACTTATGACAGTGAGTTAAAATAATGTAAATTTGTTCTAGTCGGAAATGATGCATTTAGATGGGCCCTTTAAAGTATTGAATGGCATTTTTATCGTAGAAATTTTAATTTGATTTTAAAAATGAGTGAATTCATTTTTGAATATTTTTGTGTAATTTTATGAACTTTACAGATGTGTGGAACAACAAGTACAATTAATTGAAACAAGAGAATATATTAAAGATAAGTGGTAAAAAAACTTTTTAAATCAAACATTGAAAAGGTACTTTGAAATATTTCAGCCTACTATCTGACTATATAACAGAAAAAGAAAATTGCTTTAAGTTAAAATTTTAATTTAGAGAATCTAATTATTGAAAATATTTCAAGAGTTATAGAGGAATGAAAGGAAATAAATGTCCCTTTTTCCTTTAATAAGTATTATTGATACTATGATACATTATTTATCTTAATTAAATATGTTATTTTTCCATATAGTTATATAAATTTTTAAATAAACGTAAAAATATAATATTTAAAGAAATATTACGAATTTTAATGCACTCGATTAAAATCTTTAAATTAAATAAATCTTGTATATTTAAATAGCAAACAATATTTATTTTAAAACACAAATGTATTGTAAATAATTTTGAAATTCCTTGAACGTAAGCAAATAATTTAACAAACTTTAGGAATATAAATAAAATTAACACGTTTTTAAATAATTACTTCTAAATGTATTTTGGATAAAAAAAATTGTATATAAAGTATACGTCATTGTATTAACTTCTATTTTAATGAAATCAATTCAAACAATTAAATAACTTAATAGATACCGTAATTATGAATTTAAATGTGGATTTTCAATTATTTAATTTTTTTTTTTGAAAGTACAAAAAATAAAGAGAGATATAACATTTGTTCAATGCAATAAACTTTAAATAAATATTTTTTTTCTTTTAAAAACGAAGAATATTTATTAAAAATTCCATTAAAGGAAGTACTTTGCAATTTCACTAGTTATAATTTTATTACAAAAGCACTTACTTCAAAAAGGAATTTCTCAACAAAGACAAGATAAGATCTATCATATCTAAAATATATTATTAAACAGATTTTATTAAAGAAGTACCATCTTATTAAAAAACACTCGCTTCATTAGAAGTGATAAAGTGAAAATTTGTAAAACTTCTGGTTTTGTTTACATCCGTTTCCCATGCATCCTTTTGAAAAGATATTAATTATTTTAGGCGTTATGAGCAATCTCAGGAAGTTGGAATTAAAATACAAGTGATAAGAAGTAAAATGTGGAATAAATAGGAAAAAGCTTATCCTTTCTCATTATTCTAAAAGTACTTTTTTTTCTGTAATTAGCATCCTTTTCGTAAAGCTCAATTCTAGAAGATGGAAATAATATTAAGGAAATAAACTGTTTGAGAGAAGTTCTGGCAAGAGCCCAAATTTCGTTTTCATCTTTTCGACATCAAACTACGATTGTAAATTAAAAGAAATGACTTGAAAGCTACAGTGATTAAATGGTGAAAATGTTAAAATTTAAATAAAAATTGATATATTTAGATTATTAAAAGTGTTATATATTGGGTAATCTTATTATTATTTATTTCTTTGTTTTAAATGAATTTTTCATTATTTATAAATAAAGTATTCATTAATATCCCTAATAATCTGTTTATATTTCACATTGGATTTGCTCTATAAATATTTTTTAATTTGCTATTATCATTATTTTTATTTTAATACTTAAGGAAATTTTAATATTTTTAAATAAATTTGTTTTAATTGTTTAAAATAAACGCATTTTGTTTCTTAATATCATATTTATATTATTTTTAATCTTGAAATAATAATGTTTAATAAAATTTTTAAGTTTTTTAAAGTCTTTTTATTTTTTTCTACATTGATTTAAGTTTCTAAAATAAATTTTGAAATTTCACTAATGTTAGTAGTGCCAAATAAATATTTAGTCCTTTATGAATGATAGATTCTATTACATTTTTCTAAGTAATAATAAACGCATTATGTAAGTTGATGAAACTGCATAATAATATATTATTATGGGTTAAAGATAAAAAACAGAGCTTCTAACTTTTATACATTTTTATAATAATAAAAAATTAGAAAGACCCTCAAGAATTAAATTGCTTAAAGGTAGTTTTAATCAAAACTTAAGATTTATGAGATTTTTAAATCCCTAAATGAAACAGATATCATTAGTTATGTTGCGATTGTTACATAATGAGTGCTTAGTCTAGCATAACAGTTTCGAAATAGTTTTTTTGGTAATTCCTCTTTTTTACGGCATTATTTTAATATATAATAAAAAGTGATGTACTGTTCTTTATGTGTCCACCATCAAACTCTCTCATTAGAAATAATATAAATGTTATTACAGATTCCATAACAAATATTTTAGAACCATAAAAGGGAAATATTCTTTTAAGCACATAACTATTATTTCAATATTTATTCCTATATAATAATTGAAATTAACTTAAGTGATATGGAAGTAACTAACATATCTAAATTGAAGTAAAAATAGCTTAGATTTAATGAGAAGCACAATCTTGTTTATATTATAAATGGAATCATAAAATTCTTTTTATCTCATATTTTGTATGAATCATCGAAACTTTTAAATTCTACAATATATGAGATGATATATTAAGAAAAAACAGTGGAATGCGTCTGAAATGTAATACAAGTGCTTTGCAAATTTATTAAAATAAAAAATACAACTCGCTTGTAAATAGTAATTACTGTCAAATGAAAATGATTTCTTTTTTTACTTATGATAATACTATGAAGTTTATTTATAGTGATTTTGCAAGCATTTTTATCTGCAGTTCATTTCAAGTGTGTATAGTTTCAAATTTTTTATCACAAAATATTCGAGGAAATTTTACTGACATTACAATTTTAATAGCTCTATTTAAATTTTCCTTTATAATTCTTTCTTTTCATATTTCTTTTCTTATTTTTCTATTTTTTATCAATATTCAAAGTTTCTGAGAAAAGTGCATGATCGGCATAAAAATCTACAGGCTTAAAAATAATTAATATTAAGAATAAACTTAAGCAAGCAATAAGATTGACATGGACCTTAAATTTAAAAAAATTTCATCTGCGTAGTTATTTATAGCATTTAGCCTTAGAAGATGCATAAAATGCACAAATGTAAATTAAAGATAAAGTATATACTTAAATTCATAAATACATTTACTCACTAGGATTTAATAAGCATAGTACTTATGGATTTGTTGAAAAAATATTAAAAGAGAGTAAGATTTTAAATGGAATAAAAATAGAAAAATTGTAACGTTACTTTTTCTAATGAAAGCAATTAAATCAAATTAATATCATGTGAAACTTATTAGATGATTCTTTATTAGCATTAACAAAAAGTTTCAGCGCAAATCTCAAAATAAATTTATATTTAATTAATATAAATTTACTCACATATTCCACCTCGTTGCTATTTATATTTTCTTATTCACTCTTTGTTTATCTAAGAATATAATTTGATCATTTACAATCCTGGTATTATTCAAGTTATTTTCACACATTTTAATGCCCGTTCTACTCATTTGCAAACCATAGCAGAATTTTTAAGATTACATATGGGTATCATGGATGATAGAGCTACTTTGGTATAAAATGATTTTGAATAAAATATTTTGAGAATGATGCGACAGATTCTGAATTATCTATATCAATAAATATCTTAAAAGAAATTGAAAATACTTGAAATAAAAGTACAAACGTTATTAAGCTACAAAACTAGACAGAGTTGATAACTTAAGATGCTGAATTTAATATATGATTTGAAAAAACCCTTTGCTAATTTTACTTTGATTGACTTCAATAAATTAAATAATTATTTTTTTAAAATTTCTGTATTTAATCAAAATAACTTTACTTCTATTCATAGTTAATAAAATTTGAATTGCAGTAAAATAATGCAAATCTAATTCATTTTAGTTAAATTATTTTAAAAGGAAGAATAGAATAATACTAACAAATTTGTGAATCTTTATGCTTATTTGCGATCAGCATTAAGCAAAAATTGCATTATTAAGTTCTTAAAAAATAAAGCACTTTTTTTATTCCTATACATTAAAAAATGAGAATTCATGGACACAAATCCACACATTTGAAACAAAAATGAAGAATTGTATGAAGCAAAATGCTAAAATCAATAAAATTTCTCCCATAATTAGTGTCACACATTTCTTAATTAAAAGCAATAAACTTAAGTCATGCTATCCACAAAACGCATAACTAAGACTGGAATAATGGTATTAATCATGCTATATGTTTTAATAGTATTTTCATTTACATCACCTAGATAATTTGAAAGTGTACAATTTCATTTCTTACACATCACAGAAAACAAGTACTATTATTAAATAAAACAGTTATTAGAGAAAAATTAATTAGTTTTCCTATGTTTTTTTAGAATCAAATTATTTTTTTTTCACATAAATGGAAAATTATATTTTTCCATTATATTTCTATTATAGCCATTATCCATTATATTTTTATGTAGCCATTATATTTTTATTTTCATTCAAAATTATCGCATAAAAAATGAAAACTATTAAGAAATATAATTTGTTTTCATAGGTTATTTATTTTAGTTAGAATCTAAAAAGGTACACTTCAAATAATGTGTTCTCACGCAGGATTTTTAATGTTATAGTTTCACATACATTTTTAAATACTCGTGTATTTACTCAAATCATTAATTAATTTAGAAAAATTTTATTTTTCAAATGTTAATGTTTATTTATCTACTAAATGAATACTCAAACCATCGCTTACATTTATGGAAAATAGCAGATACCAAAATCCCTTAAAAACAATAATGCTTAAGAGAAGTTTTTTGGCTTATATTCTTGAGGGGAAAAAGAAATTGTCCTTGTATTTATCTTTATTATTTTCGTTAAAGGAAGTAATTTACTAGCTCATTTGGAAATGGATACAATTTCATACTTGAAATATTTTTCGCTTAATTTTTGTATATAATATATCTCATATTAGAAAATTTAAAAAGTTAACGATTCTCTTAATATCTTTTTTGAAGATAAACAGATAGACGCATTTGCATTTTCTTAAACGTTTTCTTTTTTGAATTGCTGATACTTAACGTTTCGATTTAAAATAAAGTATAAGTTTCATTTTTTTACACATTTATTTAAATGGAGAAAAAACAACTGGAAGTACATTACCTATGCCGAATTCTTCTCTACAATCGTTTGTAAATTACTTAATCTACCAAATTTGTTCAATATAGATGTCACTAATTTTAACAATAATATTAGAACCCTGAAAATATATATGCAATAAATTAATATTTATACTGAAACATCTTATAAGTAAAAAGTTAATAATTTAACTTATTGGTTATTGTGTTATCTGCTTACCCTTGAATGCTTTATACACGAAGGAAAAAAATTAAAAAATTATTTTACTACAGATATGCAGAATAAAAAACGTAATTTTGCAAGTTATTTGTGCCAAATAATATGACGCATTCTTTTCACCAATCTTGATAGAAATAACAATTGTAATTCGAATATATATAAATAGAACATTTAATTGGATTTGCCTCAAATATTCAAATGTTTTATTCTACGTTGCTTTAAATATTTATCAGTGCATATTAATTTCTATAGAAGGCAATATTTTGTACATTAATTTCTTGTTAGACTGTTCAATTGCATTATCAAGATACCACAATGGGGTTTTTTCATTCAAAAAGAATTATTTAAATATATTCTATAAAACAAATAATCAATGAAATATAGTTTTGAAGGAAAATATTTTTACTGTATTTATTATTTGAAAAATTTATAGAACTATGAAAATTTTATTTGATATGCTACCATCTGCATAATTCTTTATTCGCAAGCATTTTGGGTAATATATCTTGATCTGTACAACATATGATTATCAGTTGAATATATCCTATAAAGTGAATAATCAATAGAATATGACTTTGACGGGAAATATTTCCTACGGAAATGTAATTCCAATCATGTCTTATTTTCTTTATTATACTGTTTTATATTTAAGTGAGAATGATAGATAATTCAAAATCATCTATATTACATCGTTAATAGTTGAATTTTAAAAATAAAGTCCTAATACATACATTATTCTAGAAAAAGAATTTGATGCTATATAATAATAGTAACACTAAATAACCAAATTAGGTGTAAGACCTAACATCAAAAATATTCTGAAAATTTAAAATTGATTAACCGCAGAAATATTTAAAGGCATGGTCAATTTAGTTTGCCAATAACAAAAGTCTTCCACTATGAAGAGTTATGAAGATATGACCTAAATGAAGAAATGAAGTTGATTTCAGAGATGATATTTTTAGTTACCTTATTTGTAAACCACACTAAAACATTGCATGTTTTGGCTAATATAAAGAGATAATCACAGCATAGAAACATTAAGCAATAAATTCCTGAGATATAATCGAGTAGTCAAATTGTAATCAGTGTTAATCAAGACAGATTCCACATATTCATTTAGCGTATTAGTAATTATCTTTTGTTGTTTTTTCAATTTTTTTAATCTAATGTTGTAGATTTACAATAGTTATCCTAAAGATAATATAATTAATAAAAAACTTAAATTAATTTTTTTTTATTTGATTTTTTCCCTACATATTACATAACACATTATTATCAAGAATAATAGGGCAATCTTTAAACTGAAAGCAATATTGAATGCAATAGAAATATTTAGTTATTATTATTATTATTTTTTTTTTGCTTAAGATATAGAACGGATTTTTTTCTAGTGAAAGTCCTCTTTCTCTCTTATTCTGTTTCATATTTACTAACGTTAATTTTCGTAATTACTTTAAATTGATTTGATGGCTGTGATACCGAGTTTTATAGTTTGCTCTCTGAATTTTTCTAAATAAATATGATTTGATTGTTTAGTCGTTTGAATTTCATCTAATAATATTGCTGTGATATTTGATAGATTTTATCATTACATTTTATCATATCTTATTTTTGGCTATAAAATGCTTTCATATTAGAACGATTCAATTGATTTCTAATCATTCTTTCAGATAATTCACATATCAAAAACTTACATGTCTTGCATGTAAAATAAATATATTTAACATTCTTAATGTGACTATCAAATTTTTGCATGATTTTTTTCTGCGCTTAACTTAAACCTCTTTAGAAAATAAGTCCTTTGTGCATAAGTAATCATTGCTTTCTTTCTTTGATTATTTATTATAATATTTTCTTTTCCTGCTAAAAATATTCTAGTAATTACAAAAGATAATCTTGTTTTATACATAGTTTGTCTTTGTAATACGATTAAGTGGAAAGTAACATCTCCATGTTTTTTTGTGATATCACAAAGTTAAGAAACTTTTTTTTTATGTTTTTTTCTTAATACTCAAAAGCACGATATTTGTTATTATAACTTTCACTTTTATATACCATCTGAGTTTTTACCATCGCCAAAAAATTATACTCGAGAATTATATTTTTTTCTAAAATCTCATGCCTAATTTTATACATACTTGTGTTGTTAATTCTTAGTTGTTACATCTAGAATATGGTTTTATTTCAACTTTTTATACTCTCTTGTCACTATTCTCTTGAGAAATATAACTTTGCAGACACTTGTTTGCATGTAATCTCTAATTTCAATTATATCTGATTTATATTTCTTCCTTCTCAAACAACTATATTTTTATGACACTGACATTGCTCATAATGACTTAAACTCTAAGTAGAATTTATTAATATGTTTTCAAAAATTGTTTCATTAATCTTCATAATATTTACTTAAAACATTTGTAATTACTAAGTAAAACCAGCTCATAAGGTAATTTTCCTCTTTCGTTATGTCCCAGTGGATATACGTTAATTTAGATTGTAACATCATTTTCCAAGAAAAGTTGCTTTTGAAATCAACGGTGCATTTTCCGACTAAATAATTGCCGAATCGTTTTAATAAACAAACAATAATTGAATTTATTTTAACATTTTGCATTCTAGATCGTTTTCTGGATTAACAATTCTATATTCTCTTTACTAGTTTATTACTTTGTATATGCATACCTAGTGTCATCATGTTTAATTCGAAAAAAATAACTTTTAATATATATTAATAATAAAAGAAATATGTTGGAATATATTGAAGAAAAAAGAGACAGTTGAAAGTTTCTTTTCTGCAATGTTAAATTCTTGCACATTAAATGATGTAATCCAAGCAAATGAACCAATAATGCAAAATTGTTCAATTGTATGTCATTAAAGCAATATTAAAATTGAACATCAGTTTATTTATTTCAATGTAAATGAGTTTTCGCTTTTTTTCTTAAATAATTTATAATGGATTCTATTTGTTTCTCTCCTCGAGATAATTTAAAAGAAATTTAATTTGTGGGTCATTATTTTGTAAGTAAGTATTTTAAGATACTCATAAATCTCAAATTTAGGATTACTCTTTTGTAATTCGAAAGTTATAATATTGATATTTACTAACAGAAAGAAGAAAACGAAACTTAGGAATGGATGTATTTATGAAAAACAAAAGAAGTAAAAGCTATAAATTAAATTTTAAAATCAACAGTAAAACAACGAGAATATGGATAGTTGAGAAAATTGCTTATGGAATTCATAATGGTGAATTTGAATTTAGAAAACAGAAAATATGCTATAATTGTAAATCGAAATGCCGTCAAAACAAGTTTAAAACTTCAACTAGAATCTTAAATAATATTGTTCTTTTTAAAAAAATATCCATCAAGCGCATTTTTATTTTACTTAATATATATATCTTCGACACCCATTTAATTACTGAGGAAATATATTGTTCAGTGTTAAAAAAAGTTATTAGAGATATAGTATACATAAACTTATCAAACATCAAATGATATAAATTTTAATTTATCAAAAAATAATGAGAGCATTTCAAATCTCTTGACAAATCAATCCATTTATTAAGTCAAAATTTTTGGTACAGAAATATTTCAATTCAGACCTAGGGAGTATATTCGATGTATGAAATTTTAATTCTTAGTAACGTTAATGCTGTGACGTTATAAATAAGGAATGCCAACATTACAAATTTATTCAACGTTACAAATTATATCATTATTGTAATTACAAATATTTATCTCATAATAAAACATAACGCTAATTTGAAAATTATAAAGAAATTTATCTTTGGAATTCCATTTCTAAAAAGCATTTCAACTGAAATAAGTTACATTTCACTCATAAATTACTCCTCTAAATTATACTCGTAGTATAGTTTACAAAAACTGAAATCGCTGATATGGAAAATAGTAAAAGCTGAAACAAATTGCTTTATATTATTGCAATTGGAATAAATTTAACTTTTCAACTTCACCATCATTTTGAAATGAGACTTTACTTTTTAGCTTATAATCATTGTATTTTTAAAAGCAATTATCTTACGTAGTATACTGTTATAAAGTTTCTACTAAAGAAAATAGAAAAAAATGTTGGCTAGTGGATAAAGAAAGTTTGGTGTTTTAATGAAAGAAATTTGATCAGCTGACTTCCCTCCCTCATCGAATATTCATGATGTCTGACATTTCCTATGAGAAAAAAATTAATGGGCTTCCCCTACATATTCATAGTAATCACCTTGTGGTGCGTACTAGTAATTAATTTTGGTAGCATTTGGTATGCAATTTATTGATATTCATTTTTGTGTATCACTAGTACAAAATAAATTTACACATATATTATATCTAGATCAATATTTCGTTTTTTTTTCCAATGTATGTTTCCTTCATATCTATTTTCTTATAAATATTTCTCTACGGATACCCATAATTAAAATAAAATGACATTTAAAATTGTTTATTGAATGATAACATATTTTATAATGCCAAATTAATTTTTGAGATCGAAAACAAATTTGAAATTCATTATAGAATTTGAAATAAATTTTATATTTCCTAATAAGATATAAAAATTATATGAATAGTAATATTTGTTTATTTAAAAATATTTAAAGATTTTTCATATTTTCCCTACGCGCAATTCATTTTAAAATTTCTTACGACCTTTAATTCGCTTTTAGTAAATTGGATTTTATATATTCAACAAAATGATTAATTTCTAATAAGGCTCCGTTACTATAAAGATCTTAATGAGAAATATCTGCTTTAAAATTTTCAGTAGAACTGGCAATATTATAAACAAGTTAATAGTGTTAACTTTTTCATAATATAGTTTTATAATATTAAACATAATTTTTAATGAGGATAGTTTCTTTGAAAGGAAATTAATAAGAGATGATTTATTTTATTCAAAATATTTTACTCATCGATTTCTATCTTGTATGCCATATTGCTTTGTTGAATATAATTCTTTCTTGTATGATATTTTTCATCATTCTAATGATTTAAAATGTAAATACATAAAATTTCACGTAGTTTAAAATTGATGTTAAATTTAACAAATTAATGTTAATTAAACAAATTTGTTTAAAACTATTAACAAAGGAATTAGTTATACTATTTCAAAAATTGTGATTACCAGTATTTTTATATAATTAACAAAAATGCTTAGAACTAAACAAAGCATCCTGCTATATTTTTAAAATTATCAACTCGAGAAATATTGTAACATTATTACAGATATATTAAAGGGAATTATTTTAATTATTTAACTATTACTTTAAATTTCTGATTAAAGTTTTTAATGAACCATTTGCTTCCAGCTGATACTAATTATAAGTGATTTTATGGAATTATTTTATCTTTAACATAATAACATTTTGGGAAAATGTGTTTAGTATTTTATTTATTAAACATTCTAGCTGCCATTTGCAAATCTTTCTAAAATTTAAATCTGTATTTTTATAATTTACCATTTATATTTTCTTTTTTAATATAAATTCTGAATATTATTTAAACGGAATGAATATGTTATTTGTTGAATTAGCATTGTGAAGCAAAGTATGAATATGTAAATATTTATTGGACTATTAAGAAATGTATTACAACTTTTTGATATAGAAGAGCAACTTTAAATATGCAAACATAATAAAGCGAATAACTGTATATTATGTAATATTGTAAAATTTTCAACAATACAAAAATGTAAAAATCTTTGTGAAAGAGGGATTTTTAAAGTAAATAAGTACATGCGTCAGACGAAGTAATGTACTACATTTCTGTTAATATTAATGAAAATTTATATTAATAAGCATTAACTGTATCGTATTTCATATTAGTATACATATGTATCAAATGTTATGATTAAATTGCATCAAAACTGATTTTTCATACAAATGTTTAGTAAAATTTTAATTTTTATAATTTGATAAAGTAAACAAAAATTTAGATTAAAAACAGAAACCCTGGTCATAATAATGCAAAACTAGAAATACCATCTTTTAGCACATTTAGTGCTATTTTAAGTCTTTAGAACTTCGAATTAAGTAAATAAACGTAATCTTTTTTAAAGAGAAGCAATTCATGTAAACTGCACAAAAAGAACCTACTGTTTTTTACATGAACATTGGAATCTATCGTGCATGAGTATTTTTTAAATAAATTGATGTAAACAAAAAAATTTTCACTTTCAATTTTGTAAATATCCACCATTAGTACATTTCAAGTCATTTCGAATTCCTTATTCTTAGTGAAGCTATTTGAATGTTTGAAAAGTCAAATTTTCTGAAAGGTATCATATTATACTGTATGCTGAATCGAAATTACAAATAACTCCTTGCAGAAATTTTCTTCAAATGCTTACGTGTTTCTGTTAGTTTTGAGCAGTCCCAGTTTATGTGTGTTAGTTAAATAAATAATAATATACCTACAATGGTAGATAAAACGAAATTACGTGAGATAAAGCAATACGAATAACGATTTCTTTTGTAAAAATGTAACTGAAAAATATTCTATTCTATATCTCTTTAACATGAATACTTTTAAGAAGTTTTCCGAAGTAGTAGTTTATTTTTTTCCTAAAATGTTAATAAATAAGCACGAATAAGCAAAAGCTCCTTTTTATACAGAACTGGCGAAGTAGAGTTTTATCATACTACAAGATGATACTAAAAGAATCTTTTTTCAATAAAATGATTGATTGCTCTTATTTAAATAAAGTCTTAGTAACATTAATATTCATTTACAATTATGTATTAGAATTAGATAAAAGTTTTCAATAGGAATAGTATAAAAAGAAAGAAAATTTAAGTGTCGTAATTTATTATTTACTTCAAATAAAGATTTCAATTGAAGTGCTAATTATAAATACGTTTCGTTTTTAATGTGTAAAGATGTTAAGCTTTTACATTAATTATAAATTTCTTTATAGATTTATTTACTTTTTAAAACTAATATTTTTATACCATAATAATTTATAGTAATTATTTCATCGAATCATTTCCAAAACTTTGTTTTTAACGATGAATTTACATATTATTATATCTTTGGAAGTGCAAGTGTTTTTAAATAAAAAGTTGAAATCAATCAGAAAAAGCATATTTTCAAGAAATCCTTGCTGTGTAATTCGTCACAGCAAGCGTCACTATCATAATAATCCTTGCTGTGTAATTCGTGAATTTGATTTATAACTATTTACAACGTTCATAAGATTTGTATACAAATCAATATATAAAACTATCAGTCTACTTTAACAAGTTGATTTTCGTCAACATGAGAATCATTTATGCATGCAAATCTTGTATTTAGAACAATTTTCAACAAAGTTTTTTATTTTACTATACATCAAATTGAAATAAGGTTACGAGGATTTTAAAATGCGCAGTCTTTTGAAAACCAAAACACGAAGTTGTATTTTCAAACCAGAAGTGATAAAGAAAATTGAAATTTTGTTCTTTTTATTATTTTTTAATTTATACGTTTTTCAATAATGTGCAGATTAACTGATTTTAAAGTAATATAAGTGTCTGGCTATTGTTTGTGGATTTTAAATACAGAAAGAACTGTCAAAAATGTCACTATGACATAAACGAAACTATCACTTTAAATGCGAATTTTTCATAAATTTCTTTTTCACAAAATCTGCAACAATTTCCCTAAAATGCGATATATCAATTTAAAAAATGAGGATAAATTTATGTACCTTGGGGCTTACAGCTTTTCATTTAAATTTATTTTAAAGTTAATGTTTAGTAAAATTTCGCAAACGATCTATATATATGTAAATTTTAAACATATTTTCTTTATCACTCAATATTTTTCTTACATTTTGTTTCTGTTAAATAAAGCTGCAACATAAATATCATGCCCAAATTTAATTAAGGTTAATGCATCACAATTCTTTGCAGACTCTTTACCATTTTGTTAAAATTTCATTGAAATTTGTCAGAAATTAGCCAATTTCACAAAAGCTTTGGTATTTGTTATTAAAATGTTAGTTAATATTATATTTTTATATCATAATTTGACTGAAATTAAAATAAACGAAAGTTAAAATTACAGGAATACTGTACATGATAATTTTAAATCAATTAAAATCATGTAACTCTAAATAAGTTCAATTATATTCTTGGGAGATTTTCTTTATATATTTTTTAATTTCTACATAATGAAAAAATGAAAATTATCCAGATTATTAAAGGAAGAAAATAAGCAATTCAAAATTTATTTAATTTAATTTGCTTGTAATTAATAAATTATTTTGTTAGATAAATTTATAATTTGAATAAAATATTTCAAAACATGTTTGTAATGTGAGTTTGTACACATTTACATGAATGAAATAAGTAATATTCTCCGAATAAGGCACTATTCATTACTTTATGAAACATTTTATACAAATTGCTTATTATGTAATAACAATGCATTCTGGAAATATTTTTCTTCATTTATTAATTTAAATTAAATAATATAATTAATTAATTTTATTTAAAATTCTCATATAATTTACTCAATATTTTAGTATTTTAAATAATACTAATTTATTACATTTTTTAAGTTAATTAAATTCATCAAACTAAATTGACAACAAGAAAAAGTTCCTTAGCTTATTTAAGCTTAGGAATTTTTTCTTATTGAGGAAGATTTTGTAATAATATACATCATGATAGATATCAAAGAAGCATTATAAAGAATATTAATTATACTTTACCACAATTTTTATAATACAAAAACAAACAGGTGTGAATTATATTAATGTTTTTATATTTAAATTCTAAACTAATCGTGAATTTATAGAATATCTTAGCCTTAAAGAACAAACAATTTTGTTAAATTTCTGAAACACCAAGATACATAATTTTTAATTAACACTAGGTACACTAGGTAAATTTCGACAGTATAATTTCTGATGTAGAATTGTTAAGAAACCAATAAAGCATCTTTAAAGAATTAGAGAAACTGAAATAAATGTTATTGCAATTAATAAAAAATCATTTTATACCATCAAAATTTCTGTACGAAAATTTTATTTGAGAAAAAAATAGAGAAATATTAAAAATCTTTCTTTTTATTTCTTTTATTAGTATTTCTTTAGAATATTTTCATTTTCTAAATAAAAAAGGGGGCTTCTAAGTGTAAAATTTTATTTAATATCATTTAAATCTGAAATTAAATAAAATATGAATGTGTATTTACATATACTTCTTGTATTAAAAAGATTTTGCTCTCCGTTTAATTTTTTTTTTATCATTTCTGAATTTAAATATCAAAAAGCAATACATTTCAATATATTGTTAAGAAAGATTTAAAATTCTTATTTACTGAAAGACTGATGTAAAATTATTTTTGATTTATATTGTAAGAAGAAAAACAAATATTTTCTACACTGTCAGCACAACGAACATTTCAATTTAAAGAATAATCTTTCATGTAAGGCAACTATCATTGGAGCTGCTTGTATATAAAAACATTCAAATGCTTTTCTAGAAATTGGATATTTCTTAAATAAATATATGGATTACAAATGGCTTCTTCCTTAGTAAGTGGATTAGAAAGATATAGTCAATCTGCATATTTTTAAATAAAATATTTCAGTAAAAATAATTCATGTTTAAAAAAAGAATAACCATTATATGAATTGAGATTTAAATGTAAAAATAAGAGATAGCTTTAAATATAATTTAAAACCGCTTTAAATTTGCAATGATTACCTTTTTGCCAGCGTTTGTTATTCTTTTTATGTAATTAGTGTGTAAAAAAATTTAATTTCCTTAATTAAACTGAGAAACTTTAAAAAAGCTCTTATATCACAGAGATTTATTTTAAAAATTATGTCAGCTACATTAATGTTATATATATATATATATATATATATATATATATATATATATATATATATATATATATAAAAGTGATTAGCTTCCTAGGAAATTAAATTAACGAATAACAATTACTTTATATATAAATGTAAATGTATTTTACATTTGCAACAGTGCGTATATAAATTTAATTTTAAAATAAAAATTATTTTACTAAGATATACATATTTGAAAAATGATTGCAGTTTTATTCACAACAATATCTCTTTCAATAAAAATAAATAAATCGCTTTCAGTATTTAAAGAAATATAAAGGTAAATTTGCTAAATTTTAAATTAATTTTTGTGTACTGCTGTTTCATAATCTAGGACATACCTCGTAAAATCATTTAAGTCATCCTATTGTCAAATGAAGTTCCGTTAGTTTTTATTGATGCAATGAGTCTATAAGTTTCATACAGGAATATGAAACTTGAATAGAAACCTACTTAGGAAACTTAAATATTTAATGTAGTTCATGCAATTTCTAATGTGTATTATGATTTATAAAGTAAATAATATTTCAGTTTGAAATGGTATATTTGGAAATGGTTTATATATCATAAAATAGAAAAAAATCTTTCATGTCAAAATATTTGTGAAACATAAATGAATGCTTATACCAAGATCAAATAGTATACTATCAATTCAAATAATTTTACGCAAATGGCATAGTTTTATCAGTCGTATAGTGTGTGTTATCAAATGAAATATAAGTTCAATTAATAGCTAAAACTAGATTAATATAACAATTTATAAAAAATAATATGATTTTAAAAGATAATTAAATTTAAATTTTTATGGACATAGAATGTCGTAATAATTCAACCAATTGCTTGTACTATGATAGTAAGTTCTTTTCTTTTTTACCAAGTGGATTCAAGTCAAATTGAAAATCAAACATCAATTATTAGCACTTATAACCATTCCCAATTTAGCTAAGCACTAGTTTCAATTATTTAATAGTTATGTTCATGTGCCCGACAATGAAATTGCAATGTATGGACTATTGTTAGTAAGGAACTAATTTAAATATACTTTTATTATTTCACATAAACAGTAAACTTTAATTTATTATAATTATGGACATATTTTCAATATACTTCAGCATTGATAACTGTCATTATTCAATTAAATAATAATTGTCTGTTAACAGTGTTATTACTCTGTGTTCTTCTTTGGTATTGAGTAATCGATGTAGACTACTAATTTATGTTTGGTTAGTTAAATCTAATATTTTATAATGTGAATACACTCTACTCTCAAGTCTTCAAAATATCTAGGTACATTTTAATAATAGACAATTATTAAAAAGTTTAAAATTTGATATTTTTAAAATGCATCTAACGGATTTTCATATTCTATGTTGAAATTATGTTAGCAATACCATCTTAATCACATCACACCAATAGGAATCATAAAAAGTAGTAGAGGACGGGATGTAAATGAGAAAAGAGAACCATCGATACTGGAAAGCGGTGTTGCCATTGACGATAGGAGACACCTTAATGCTACTTCTCAAAGGGGTGAGTCTATTCTCTCATTTCAACCCTCAAATGGTCAAATTTAGTTATGGTACATTATTGTGTAAATGTCATAATAGAATCATAAAAGAAAATAGTTAAAATTTCATCAATTATTTAATCGAGAATGTTTTGATTGTAAATGTAAATTTCTCTTGTTATTACGTTGCTAAAATAAATTATTAAGTTTGCGATTACTTGTACTATATTATTTACACAAATATAATAACATATTTGTGTTGTAAATAATATAGTACAAGTAATCGCAAAGAAACACAAAGTCAGTCTCTTTTCGTCTGTAAAGCTGTAGTCTTCTAAGACGTCCACAAATTTTACACCAATCATCTGCTGCGCTGCCTTCTTATTAGTGGTTGTGTTCAAGCCGTCCAAAATCTATAAATACACCATGTTCTGTTCTCATAGTTTAGTATTTATAATTTCTTTCTTTGTAACTTGTTTCATTAAATATTCTTTTTGTTATTTATGGACTCTTGTTCGTTTAACGAATTTCAACAATTTGTTTTGAATTAATATCTCTCTGTCATTCAATTATTATAAGCGAATCTGGGTTTCCTCGGAATTTTTCTAAAATTTCCGAATATCACCTCAACAATTTTCAATATCTTAGCCAATTTTTTTCTAACTTGAAATGCTTTTTTTGGGATCAAAACTCACTTGATTAAAAATCATTTTCATTAAAATCTCTCAAAACGTGACGTCCTATCAGGTTTTCAGTGCAAATTACATAAAATGTAAATAATTTTTAAATATATCTCCAACATCGCGAACGTTCATATTTATTGATAACTAACGTAATGCCACGCTTAGGTTAAAATATGTAATATGTAACATTCATTACTAACAGTACCTCTTACTTAAAATTTAATGCGTAAAATATAAATATTAATATTCTTGTAAAATTTTTAAAATTTACTAAAATTTAAAAATATTCATTTTTAATTTCAAATAGATAATGCAAAATATAGATAGACAAACATATTAAAAAATAAAAAAAATAAAAAGTTTATTTCCTTATTAAATGGTGATTTTTAGAACAAAAATGTTTGATTTTTATCAACAGAAATGTCATGGGAGCTATGCAATCTATTAAAATTATTTTATCAATTTTTAATAAAAATGAAAATATTGAAACTTCTATATGTACTTACATAAAAAACACATATGTGAATACCTTACTAAATTCTACATTGCCCTTAAATACATATTTACTATAAAAAGAAACTTACTTAAGAGAAGATAGTTTATTTCTTAATTTCCATGATACAAACTCTATTTTTACGAAAATATCCTTAACCCAATGCAATTTTTTTTAATTTGAAATGTTAAGAAATCCTTCTATTCCTTATGGGCTACTTTAAAAAATTCAGTTATTAATAATGACTGATTTTTATTGAATTGATTATTTTAAAATTATTTTTGAGTTATTATTTTGCATTAATGTATCAGAGACATTATGAAATCAATTTTTACAAACCTATCCTTACAAAATCAAATTTGAAATTACTTCAATATGTTTTTCTTCTAATTTTTCTTCTAATTTATAAATTATTACAGTTACATAACTGCCCTCGAAATTTATATATTTCCTTTATTTCAAGTTAATGGCTCTATTATGTTGTTAGAATTTAATCTCAACCTATATTCATTGCGTGTTCTGATATAGTAAATCAAATTTTATTTTTAAAACATAAAAATGCCTATTTATTTATTATTGAAAAGATATTATTCATCAAAAAACAAAGTAATTTTGTAAAAATACAATATATTTATGAATTATAGAGCTAATAAAATTTAGTATTACTTGTTATTACAACTTAAAAGTATTTATGCAAATGGCAACTATCTTTCTCTCTCTTATTCCATAATATTTTGCAAAAGCTATGAAACATAATATTTATGAAACTTTACTAATCAATATGAAACAATGAATTTGTTCAGAATTCAGATTATCTTCCGTAATTACCCTTGTAATTAATTTTAAATTTAAAATTATCCTGCCCTCATATATTGTGGTATAATTAGGAAATCAATTATAATAACTTCATCTGTTATTATAACTTGAGCAAGGCTACGAGTCACAAGATTATAACAAACGAAAATATTAATAAATCTTGAAAAATTGACATCAACGATAATAAGTATAATTTCTAATTACGAATGCCTGCACTCAGCTCTAAATCAGCAAATGCATGATTACAGCTGAAAATAGATATCAGAGCGATGACGTCGTTAATAATTCAATTTGTCGGGATGTTAGAAATTTGATTTAATTGAAAGAGCGGGAATTTAGAGTAACGGTCCTTTTACTCGTTATGTGAAATTATAATTATAATTGTATTAATATAGAAGACAATTTTTTATGAAATCTTTATATCATTTTTATTTGTGATCTCAGTAATATCAGTTAGAATCATTAATCATTAAGGATCAATTATATATATATAAAATATATATATATATATATATACATATATATATATAATATATAATATATCATATATATATATATATATATATATATATATATATATATATATATATATATATATATATATATATAATATATATATATATATATATATATATATATATATATATATATATATATATATATATATATATATATATATATATATATATATATATATATATATATATATATATATATATATATATATATACACAAAGTCCAAGAATGTCAACACTCACATAGTGGTTTAGTGTATGTCTGAAATATTTGCTAAATATTCTTGTTTCTAAATTATACATTTCTGCTTTCTACAAGCAACTCTTTGAATTGCCATGAACTCCACTTTTTGAATTAGATGCAGCTACTTCTTTTAGTGATATTCACCATATACTAATGGTGAATGTTATTCATGTCAGAGATTTATGATTTATTCTCCGCATTTTAATCTCATCAAGTGTCACAAGGATGATGTAAATTGTTTGCCTCTATTTCTGTGAAGAGAGAGCAAAAACTTAAAACAAATAGCACATTCGTAATGGGAAAATAAATTAAAAAACTTACTTAATTTAGAGAGTCAAACTTTCTTAAGTGCAAGAACTTAAAACATAATGTCGCTTTTGATAGCTTAAGAATTCATTGATTTTTTAATCGTATTTATTTGGGGAACACTTCCTTTTGCAGTGGCAGTTTATATGGCCTGAGCCCCACTTTTCAAATTAGCTGCAACTACTTCTCACAGTAATATTTCTTGAGAATAAACCGCATCTTAAGGAAAGTAACTTTTCTTTATAAATTACGAACTGATTACCGGTGTAAAGTTGCTTAGAGTACCATTTTTATTTCCCAGTTTATAGGAGTCAGAGTCTTATATTCTAACAACAATTGCTTACAGATTTCTGTTATCTGTATGACCACAGTTGACTTCAGGAACTTGTATTTATATAGTATCACCAATTTGAACAGAAAGAAATTATATTTGTGAGGTTCCCACCATTTTTGTTACCTGCAGCAGAGCATTCTTTTTCGAGGAGGCTATTTGTATACAAATAAGCTCGTTTATTTTCAGTCTGAACTTGATGTGAAGTTGTGGTAAATTGCAGATCTTTTTGAATATTTTACTTTGGAATACGGTTTCTGATATCATCACATTTCAATTTTTTTCAGAAGTGTTAAAAGTTTCTTCGGTTGACAGTTTTTCGAGTTGTTCTTCAGTTTTTCAATATTTTCAATTTGTTCACTAAGCAAAAAAGACGATATTATGCCCTTTTTTGCTTTAACGCCAAACATATTTTCCATGAAATTGAGGAATGTCTACATTCACCGGTGTATGTATGTATATATATAATATGTCCACTAAAGTCCCTTGCCACCCTCTTAACTTCGGAACTGCTGCTACTATATTTATAAAAGTGGTGTCTAGGTATAGTAAAGTAGCCATACGCTACTGTATGAAATAGACTACTGCGCCACCTGGTGGAAAACTGCGGAGTTAGCATTCCTATCTTGAAAACGGAACGAGATAGAAAGAAAAAGTGATTTACAAAGTTGTAGACCATCCTCGATTTAGTACGAAAAGATACCTTGTAGGCAATAATGTGAAGAATACAACGGTTAAAACGCGCATTTGTTGTTTCGTGCTGTGACGTGACAAAACGATCTCAGAAAGGAAAAAAATAGTTATAACTATATGCCTTATTTAAGATGTTCAAACTTCTCACCGTCAGCTGCAATGCACATTTGGAGCCTCGTTTGAAGATAACGTTGGAACACGAGACCTTAATGTGTCGTTTAAGGTCCTGCAATTTTTATGGAGGAGTCTCATACACCTGCTGATTCAAGTGTCCCCACAGGTAAAAGTCCAGTGGAGTCAGGTCAGGAGAACGTAAAGGCTTTTCTTAGAAACCGCCATACCCTAGTATTTGGTTGCCAAATTCCTTGACGAGGTACTGCTTCACTGGAGATGTCTAGTTAGCAGGCGCACCGACATGTTGAAACCATAGATTCTTATGATTAAACAACGGCAGGCTGTCCACAAAATATGGTATTATCAAGAAGATGTCTCTTTTATAGCTGTTTCAGGTGAACAGGCATGACGTTTCTTATATATTTGCTTACAAATTGTTGGAATTATTACTTCGGTTCTTCCCATTTAGAAATAAAAGTGAAAAATGTAATCATGAAAATGTAAATCGTGTTCTTTCACGGCTAGCGGTGAAAGAAAATGATTTTTTTGTTTTTTCAAATATGCACACGTACGATGTGCCACGTCATAGCACGAAACAACAGATGCGCATTTTAACCGTTGCATTCTTCACATTAATGCCTACAAGGTATCTTTTCATACTAAATCGAGGTCGCTCTACAACTTTGTAAATCACTTTTTTTACCTATCTCGTTCCGTTTTCGAGATGCGAATGCTAACTCCACAGTTTTCCACCAGGTGGCGCGATAGTCTGTTTCATTCAGTAGCACATGGCTACTTTACTATTCCTAGACATTACTTTTATAAATATAGTAGCAGCAGTTCCGAAGTTAAGAGGGTGGCAAGGGACTTTAGTGGACATACTGCATATATATATATATATATATATATATATATATATATATATATATATATATATATATATATATATATATATATATATATATATATATATATATATATATATATATATATATAGGATCCAGAATTGTAAATAGATGTCGCTAGTTGACAGCGAGCATCGCGTATGTTTCCAGACAGCAGAGAGAGTAAGTGTTTTTAAGGAGAAAGACATACTTCCGAATGTTCTGTGGACGCGCGTGTAGGTGCTCCGCTAATAATTGTTTCGATAATTGTTTAATGGTATTGTAACTAGAGTGCGAGTAGGCACTATAGCAAAATAGCTTTGTCCTTTTAAATGTTATTGTTTGTCCAATATTTGTAGAATTAAAGTGTGTTCGTTTTTTTAAAACTGTGTTTTGTTTACAAACCAATGACATACCCTACAATTTTATGGGGGTCCGGCCTCGATTGAAATAAGTTGTGAGTGAAATTAGTTGTGATTGAATTGATTGATGATGTAAGTGAGTTGTGATTGAATTAACGGAACTGTGAATGAAAATAAGCAGTGACTGAGAATAAGCTGTGAAGATCAAACTAATTGAATATAAATCCGAATACGAAGTCTACAACCTCAGGTTACCAGCATCAACTGAGGTAAAGTACATTTTTCTGTTCTGATTGTGATCCGTTGTTCTTTTCTGGAAAAATGAGTAATTTACTTAATAATGTAAGGAAACAAGAGCTAAGAGTTATTACAGATGAATTAGGTTTAAATGTTCCAGTGGAAGCTAAAGTTATAGAGATTAAAACTATTATTGAAAATTCCGATATTCTGAAAACTGATCCTGAATTTGTAAAAGGTATAGTTAAGTTGATCACAGAAGATCAAAAGAATAAAATATCAGATGAACAATATCAAATCGAGTAAGCAAGGATTAAATTAGTTCAAATCGAAAGAGAAATTGAGTACAAAATTTAAAGCTGTGATCAATTAGTGAAAATGTAAATCACGCAGAGAACAATTCTGAATTGGCTTCAGAGAGAAAGCCTAGAAAATTTAATTAAAAGTGTTAAAACTCTCACCATGTCTGTGCCCGAAAGGCCAGATGCTCTGCATTTGTTTTTTCAATCCCTTGAAAAAGCTTACAGAACGAAAAATGTTCCATTTACATTCAAATCGGAAATATTGATTAATTTATTAGGTGATAAATGTAACAATTTTTTGGATTATGCTATCAAAGCGGAAATTTCTAATTATGATGATTTAAAAGTTTAAAACAATTTCAGCCTACACCTCGTGAGTGCTTACGTAACTTTTAAAATGCGCAAAAATTTTCTACGCAATCCCATGTACAGTTCGCTTCACGGCTTAGCGCAACTTTCGATTATTATTGTAGATTAAAGAAGATTAATGGTTTTAAAAATTTGTGTGATCTTATAGTTTCCGATAAATTATATGAAACTCTTGATTTTAAAACTAGAGAACATATTAGCATTCGTGAAAGTCCAAATTGATTCACTCAAAATGAATTGGGTAGAGAATGCTATTTATTATTTTCGTCACGAATAAAACTGGAAGTCAATAGCTCGCGAACCGAAAGCTATGAAAACAAAAGGTCTAGTTTCAATAGAAATATCAAACGAGAACAAATACGTAACTCCGCGTATCAGAACAATGAATCCGAAAGATGTTATGTTTGCGGGGAAAAGGACGAAAATCTCATTATTCTCGTGATTGTCCTAAACGCAAGAATAAAAATGAAAATTTAAAAGATAGTCAGAAAAACACTGTATCTGGAGTGAAAACTAAATTAGATAACAGCGTAGAAAATCAGTTAGAATTTATCGAATTATTAATTGATGGCAAAAAAATAAGTTGCTTAAAAGATTCAGGAAGTGAGCTTATTATTGTTAAGAGTTCTCTTTTTCCGCATAAGCAATCCATAAAGATTATTGAATTTGAAACTTCTTTCGGCCATAAAGTTCTCGCCAAAATGTTGGTGTTTTGTTTTTCTATTGGTGAAAATCCCTAAGTAGAGTTAGAAGCGGCAATGTGTGATTCCCTGATCGTTGACTGCATTTTCTCCCTAGGTACTTGAAAGTGCTAGAAAAGAGGGATTTAGCAAAAATGTCAAGGTCAAGAAACGTCAGCTTCAGTTCACTGAATAAGGAGGATCCTTATTTTGTTGAAAATAATTTTTTGTCTTTTATTTCTGCGGTGATTAGTGAGGGAGAAAATATGATGTCTTAACCTTTTCAGGACGGGGCCGCCTTTGTTTAAGACGCGCGTTAAGGACGAAGCAGAAGCGAAAGGAATGATGTTACAGGACAGTTTTCTCCGCTAAACCTAACTTTAGAAAAAATTCGTAAAAAATAAAGTTAAAGTCCTACCGCCATAATTTTTGGTACCATTTTATATTATCACATAATCTATCTTATAACATTAAATTTAGACTTTAATAACGTTTTTCCTTCAATTTATATGAAAATATATACATAAGAAAGTTACTTACCTTAGGAAATAATTTTCGACAGTGCAATTCTTGTTTTTCCAAAATTTTAATTGACAAAACACTTCAACATATTTTCAAATTAATAAAAACCATACAAGAGCTATTTACAAGAAAAAATAACAAAATTTAAAATGAAGACTGAGTATGGAAAATCTCAAAGCACGGATAAACGCAAAGTCCGACATTGTATCTGTGTCAGAATCGCTAGAAATATCATTTTCTAACTCTTTAGCAAATGAATCATCACTTTCATCGATATCACTGAATGGTTCATTTACCATACGTGTATATTCATCCTCTGTTAAATAACGTTTCCTCGCCATAATAATCTGGAGTCGAGAATTTTCGAAATAGCAAGAAAAGTGAGAAAATAAAACCGGAAGCAGTAAAAACTGCAACGAAACTGACGCTAAAACCCCTAAAAGACCTCCCATAGTAGCGAAAACAAAATTAAAAAAAGTGTTCGGAGAGCTATCAGAAGCGAGAATGCTTAAATCACGTGGAAAGTTGAAGAGCCGAGCTGTGTTTGTTTACATTGCGAATTCCTCTCTCCCCAGCCACAGCTGATAATCAAAATACCAAAAAAAGCAGGAATACGAAAAAAATGAAGGTCAGAACACTAAAACTACGTTCAGTTTATATATAATTGACACATAGTGCCATCTAGCGATTATTAAAAATTGTTCCAGCTTAAAATGCATATATGCACCACCCGGCCCTCACTTTCGTCCGCACGAAATGCATATATGCACCGCCCGGCCCTCACTTTCGTCCGTATGAAATGCATATATGCACCGCCCGTCGCGAAGAGGTTAACGGAGCCTCTAGTTGTCTGGCGAACTTCTAGAGTAATTTGCCTTGCCCAGTAACTCAGGCAATGCTGGGTGGACTTATATTACCTGAGCTTATTAATTGTTATCTTGTGGCTGAAAAGACACAAGAAATAACAAACCTTTCTGCATTTGCAGGTGAAACCTCTGAAGTAGACTTTGCTGAAAAAGAAAAAAGACAAGGGAACTCAGAGTCACTCATGTAAAGGGGCAACAATGAATCCTTCACTTGAGGTAGAAATGACCTCCAAACCTCTTCTTCTGGTGAAAGTCAGGAAGCTATCCCTAGCATGACTGACTTTCTGACCAGATGGGACTGTTTCAGCAAGACCCTATCTGCTGAAAATGTCATACGTCAGAGGAAATGGCAGAGCAAATCATTTACGAATGCGAGGCTCTTGCCCTCCCTAGATTAACTTCTTTAGGCATCATCCATACTAGAGAGTTACACCTAGACTCCATTAAAGGGTTATCGGACTTTATTAATAAAGTGGGTGACCCGAGCAACTGGAACTAGGAAACATTGGGTTTGGAGTTAATAGTACAAAATGATGATAAAAGCAGATGACATACAAACCCAATTCTAAGAAGAAGAAGAGGGAGAAGATATAAATTTAGCTCATATTGTTAACAAAAATTTATGCGATAATGTTTCGAATTTAATTAAAAATTATAAACCACTTAAGGAGCCACGTAAAACTGATTTAAAAATGAATATTATATTAAAAGATGATTTGCTGGTTTCACAGCGCTGTAGAAGAATGCCTTTTTCGGAACAAAAAGTAGTCGATCAACAAATTGACGAATGGTTACGGAATGGAATAATAAAACCCTCTTCTTCAGAATATGCTTCTCCGATTGTTTTATGTAAGAAACGGGATGGAACTTCGTGCTTATGTGTGGATTTTAGGTAATTAAATAAAAAGGTGATTAAAGACTCGTTTCCGATGGCTCAAATAGAGGAAGTTTTAGATCATTTAGGGGAAGCAAAGGTTTTCTCAAAGTTAGATTTAAAGAACGGATTATTTCCTGTTCCTGTGGAGGAAAAGTATACTAATTACTTGGCATTTATCAGTCGCGCAGATATGTATGAATTTTTGAAAGCTCCATTTGGTTTGTGTACATCGCCTAGTCTATTTCAAAGAATTATTTAACAATGCGTTTAGAGACTTAATGAGGTATAATATTGTTGTAGTTTATATGGATGATTTTATTATACCGGATGAAGAGGAAGGCTTAGAAAAATTAAAACATGTTTTGGCAGTAGCTAGAGAACATGGGTTAGAGATTAATTTTTAAAAATGTCAATTTTTTAAAGGAAAATAGAATTTCTAGGATATATTACTGAGGATGGTACAATTCGCCCTTCGTCTGAAAACACAATTGCAGTTCAAAATTTCCCAGATTTCAAAAATCTTAAGCAGATTCAAAGCTTCTTAGGTCTTACTGGATATTTTAGAAAATTTATTGCTAACTATGCTAAAATTGCCAAACAATTAAGTGATCTTCTTTGAAATGGAGTAGAATTTAAGTTTGGAGTAGCTCAAGAAGAAGCTTTCAATAGATTAAAAGATCTTTTGACAAAAAGTCCTGTTCTGCATATTTTCTGACAAGGAGCCCCACTAGAATTGCATACGGATGCAAGTAGCTTGGAATTTCACGCTGTTTTGCTACAAAAATCTGATGATGGACAACTTCATCCTATTCATTACATGAGTACAAAAACCACCCCGCAGCAAGAAAAGCTATGTAGTTACGAGCTTGAAGTTTTAACTATAGTGGAAGCTCTTAAAAAATTTCGAAATTATTTATTGGAATCTAAAATTAAAATTGAAACATACTGTGATGCTTTCCAAAAAACCATATTAAAAAAAGATCTAAAATAGCTCGGTGGGCATTACTTTTAGAAGAGTTTTAATATGAAATCGTTCATAGATCTGGGAAACAAATGAGACAAGTAGATGCCTTAAGTTGAAATGCAGTTTTGATAGTTACTCGTTTACAGGGAGAACTGACTGCCAGAATTGCAGCTGCACAAAACAGTGATGGACATCTCCAGTTGCAGAAATTCTTTGTCTAGCAAGGGCTGAAGGCAGGTAACGTTGTGGAAAATGGAGTATTATACAAGTACGACAGTGGTCGAGAATTACTTGTGATACCAGAAACATTAGAATTTGATGTCATTCGAAAGGCTCACAACAGAGGACATTTTGCTGTGTCTAAGACAGAAGATCTTCTCGAGCAAGAGTTTTACATTCCTAACTTTAGAAAAAAAACTTATAATAAGAAGAGAAAAAAGGTTCATGTGTACAACATCAATGATTTAGTGGCCACACAACGCACGCAGTATGGAAATGGTTTAAAATTAAAGCCCAAGTTCTTCGGACCATATCGAATAACTGGAAAAAGGGTAAAGATCGTTATCAGATTGAGAAAGTCTGATATCATGAAGGTCCGGGTTACACCTCTACAGCTGCTGACCATATGAAGCCCTGAACTGTTCCTGTTTAGAACTGTGCACTTCCTACGCATCATTTTTTTATTTTGTTTTATTTTCAGAGGATGTCAATTGAATCTGATCTATGTTTCCGAGGTCGAAAACGTGGGTCAGGATGCCGAGCTGTAGGATCCAGAATTGTAAATAGATGTCGCTAGTTGACAGCGAGCATCGCGTATCGTTCCAGACAGCAGAGAGAGGAGTAGGTAATTAAGCAAAATAGCTTTGTCCTTTTAAATGTTATTGTTTGTCCAATATTTGTAGAATTAGTGTGTCCGTTTTCTTAAAACTGTGTTTTGTTTACAAACCAATGACTTACCCTATATATATATATATATATATATATATATATATATATATATATATATATATATATATATATATATATATATATATATATATATATATATATATATATATATATATATATATATATATATATATATATATATATATATATATATATATATATATATATATATATATATATATATTGGAGCATTTTGGATTAAAAACTCGCCGTGCGCCATGGCTCAGTGAATTAAGTCCGAATGGGAAAGTCATCGGTTTGAGCTTGCGCGAGGCTGAAGATGGCTTTTCATCCCTTTTATGATCGCTTTTCTAAATATTTGAGATATATATAAAAAAATTAAATTTCTATACTATTCGAATAATTCTAGAATTTTCTTTAACTATTTAAAAGCTTGTGTTGGAACTGCGTGAAGCAGTTCTTGACTGTAAGCCTTAGATCAAGTTAGTCCTGACTAATGGTAACCGTTATTGCTTATTGCCAAGAACTCTTTTCTGTGTTTGTAAAGCACTTTGAATAATATATGTGTATGTGTGCATTTAAAATTAAAGCGTAAAAGATATTCAGAGATTAATGATACTTGATTCACCTCTGTATTCCATATGAATATCACGAAATAAAAGAGCTTATTTGAAGACATTGATGATGTGGAAGTGTTCATTCACATTCAAAAGTATTTTTGAAACAAAATGTGAGTGCTTCCGAATGTTGTTATTTTGACAAATATTTTGGCATTGAATTCATTGTTTTTAAAAATTAAACCTATTACAATGATTTTCATTAAAAGGAATAACTTCATGATATTTTTAAAATGAAATATCCAAAATAAATAAATTAATTGTAGTGTGTTGTTCATTCTTAGCTGGTTATATTAAATAGACATCTATTTGCTTACTAAATATTTCTCCTCAATCAAAAATTAGTTTCCATCCTCTATAGATGTGTAAGTTAAATTTTATTTATTAAAAATCGTGAGAATAATCCAGTTATAGCCGAACTTAGAGAAAAGAAACCTTTAGTATTTCCTAAATTTAGAATGTATTATTTGTTATGAATATTTTATTTTATGTTAAAAGTAAAATTCCTAATTTTCAATATATTGTATTTTTGTGTTTACTTATAAAGTGGTTTGATAATTTCAATGAATTAAATCTTGATTTTTGTCATTTTTTAATTAATAAATTTAAATATAATTTTCTAATGAAATATTTCAAAGTAATAAATAGATATCAGATTAATTTATAAAAATTACTAATAACAATTATTTTTTTCCAAAATAGACACATATTTACATACATAATAATTAATCCACATTTGTTTCTTTTATACATTTTAAATAAATTTAAAATCTGTTATTCTTTTTATTTTCTTAAAATTCTTTAGAATTATTTACAACAAAGAATAAAAAAATTTGGTAAGCCTAATTGACTTTTTATGAAAGTTGTTTATAAATTTTTCAGATACATTGATTTTCAATTTTGTTTTAATAAATAATTATTTTAATTAAGTTGATATTTGATTAGCTCTTCATTAGGTACATAACTTATATATAAGTACATAAAATGGAACAATACTGTTAGGTTTTAGTAAACTTCTACACGGAGGCAATGCATCCCCGATGGGGGTAAGTCCCACATCTGTTTTCTTGATTGAGGGATGAAGCATATGTTTCGCTTAGGGTATTAGCCTAACGTGAAACAGCCCTATCGAGTACTAAGCTAAGTACTAAACATTGGGGAATCCTCTAAAGGGAGACAAATCTGAGTCGACATTACAAAGTCGAGGTTTGAACCTTAGAATCACTACCACTACGTCACTGGGCTCTGATGCTACAGTATGAAAAGTAAAATATAAGCATAAAACATCTCAAATTGTGAAAAAGACATATAGGATAAAATAAATTAAAAAATGTTTGAAAAAACATTATAAAAAATATTTTATTGATATAATTTTGTCTATTTTGACATTACATCAAAATTTTAAAAAAAGTTCAAAATACTATCAATCATAGAAATGAAGCATTAAGTTTTATTGCTACATTAAGGGTTACATTTAAAGTCATTATTTCAGATGAATATTTTACACATATTTTACATGGATTATATACTATATTCTACATGTATAGTAAGAATATTTGTAAACATATAAAATATCTAAAGTGAATATTTTAGATGTTAAACACTTTTCTTGTATTACACAATTTAGTCTAAAAGTGGAGTATTTAAATATTTGACACAAATATAAAAACAGAGTATAGATAATTCAGTTTTCCACCTCCACAGTTTCAGGAGAGCTCATAAAGTATGACGAGGCTTAAAGATTAATGTTTTTTAAATGGTTACTATGTTTTTATTTCAAAATCTAATCATTTTTTAAACCAAACCTATACAGTAAATAAATTTAGACTTACAAGTAAATTTTTAACAATTATGTATGCATATTATAAAATGCGTATATTTCAAAAGTATTTTATTATACATCATTGATTTGTTACATATGATACCACACTATAGTTATGTAGTAATAATTACACTTCAAAAACTGAAAAACCGAAAAACAAATATTGCACGTTATATACATATTATATCTACACATTATATATATATATATATATATATATATATATATATATATATATATATATATATATATATATATATATATTAATATAAAGAAAAGACATATATAAATATAAAGTAATAAATACAATACTGAAAATATAATGTTGGAACTACAATGCATAATAGGAAATCTAGCCAGCGCAAAAGCAAATAAAGAAAGATTTGCCTTCCTGATGAAGACGTGGTCCCTATGCCTTCTTGTCTTTTGCTTCATATACTTTAGTATCTTTCCAATTTTATATTTCTGATTTCACTTTTCTTCATGTTTTATCTTATATATATATATATATATATATATATATATATATATATATATATATATATATATATATATATATATATATATATATATATATATATATATATATATATATATATATATATATATATATATATATATATATATATATATATATATATATATTGCAGAAATGAAGATTTCAAAAGTTTTGAAGGGAAAATACATTTAACAAATGTCTTATGACAATTGTCCCCCAAAATTTAATGCGAGTTTTACTTTTCTTAATCACTTTATTTCCTTTTATTCACAATCAAATATTTCGTTTCATTTTTTTTCTATATTTGCTTTTCTATAAATCAAAATATTCGTTTTTATTGATTTGGCTCTAGTAGAAATATAAATAATTTTGTTTTTATTTTAAAAACTTTTATATTAAAATTACACAAAATCGTTTCTACAATTAACTTAAATTTAGATACCATATTTTTCCTTAGAAGTTCTTAAATCAAAACTTAAGCATTTTAAATTAAAATCAGAAAAACAAATTTGGTTATAATTTATTTTAAATAAGTATTTATTTCAAAATTTGCGCAATAGGGGTGCAAAAGGCAATGCGAACTCTTTTTTTATCCTTTTGCGAAAAATGGTAAGTATTGACAAAATGTTTAACCATCACAACAATCAAATTATTATTCTTAAAGATATTTCAGAACAAATAAATCGTGTAATGTTTGCAAAACATTAGTTTCTATATTATTAACAGAAATCTACTTTCATGGCTAATGGGTGTGTGCTGTAAAATCTATTTGCTAGAGTTAGTGGTATTTTGAAATATGTGGCGATTTTAGTTTTTTGATACATAAATTATTAATCAAAAAAACTAAAAGTGCTACATCTTACAAAATACTAATGTGTAAATTTCAAATATTAATTTCAGAATAATAGTAACATTTAAGCGGCTAGAGTAATTATCAAATAAATTTAAAATAAAATAAAAATAAAAAAAATATGTACAACAGGTTACACTTATTTGGATAATCTGAATAATGTAAAGAGTTGCCTATATTTGTGCAATTTTCAGTTTGATTCACTTTTTAATTATCTTAAAGTTATCTACATTTAATTTGAAGTATAATCATGTAATATCATTTCGCTACTTTTTCATACAAAAATTTACCCAATCACAAAATTTCAATCCGTGCAGACATTAATGAATCCAACACAAAATTCGTCGATAATAAATATAATTTCTAATTAGGAGTTCCTCCAACACGTGTCATTATCTGTCGTTAGATGACGGGTGATGTGAGCATATCTGAGAGAACGTCGTAAATAATTCAATTTAACGTGATATTAGGAATTTGATTAAACTAAAAATGCAGATAATTTTCACTTACGCTTCCTTTTCTCACATAAAGATGGCTATGCTTAAGCTCCTTAGCTTAAGCTGAAAGCGTTATGTCGTTGGCTTATATATAACAAGCTATTTTAAATATATGTCACACCAAAATTTTACGTTAGGAACAAAATGAATAAATTTAAGGCATGTGCGTGTGTAATTTATATCAAAGTAATCTAAATTTTGAGATATAACCACTTTTTAATTAAAAAAGTGAATCGCTTGTTGGTAAAGTAACTGAATCACTTTAGTGATATATCAATAATGACAGTTCTCTTGATCAGTAATTAACTCGTTAAGCGTCACAGTTTATTAACATTTGTTTGAAGAATAAGGAAAATTGTAATGTGCTTTAGAAATATAATATAGATTACACAGTATTTATCAATTCATAAAGATTCATTTAAATATTTGTAAAAGTAGTTTCATTGTATCAAATAAAAAGATTCAATCTATTCTTATCATTTGTGGCAGATTTAAAATTAATTTCAAGAAAATAACAATCTAATCATAATTTAACAACCACTTCTTATGATAAAAAAAACTTTACTTCATCAACAAAAATCCTGAATAAAAAATAATGTAATCTTTGATAGCATGGTTTTGTGTAGGCTTATATGAGATTTTTAGATAAGAAGATTCACGTGGATGAAAACACACACACTGAAGTACTAAATATGTAAAAAGATAAGTAGATTTATCGGGGACAATTAAATTAAAACCAATTAATTGTTTTAATTTGTTACATAATCTTCTAGCAAAACATTATATTTGTTAGATTCTAATGATTCATCTGATATTTACGAATTTTTACCCGTTTAAACTTCGCTGATGTATCGAAGAAAGAAGGCACTTTATAAATTTGATAATTTTGTGGATTTCAGACGATAGTAAAATGAGAAAATTAAAATGAATAATCATGAATTAAGTTAAGAGTGAATTTAATAATATCGGTAATTTAAAAAAATAATTCAGAAAATTAGTGGAGTAAAAGCATCTTTTTTCACCAGGGAAACAAAATCCAGGAGGAATGTTTTAGATTTATTTTCGTAAGTAAACTGAAGAATAAATAGTACACAAATAATGTGCTCCAAATGCTTTAAAATAAATTAGGAAAAAATTAAAAAGCTGGTAAAAATGAAAAGAAAACAAAAGGAAAAGGCAATGAAATTTTGTGAAAAGAATGACATAATAAATAATTAACTTCACATCGTGATGTAAATAGTTTTAAGAAATTATAAAATATTTTAAAGTAGGAGATTATTAATAAATAAAAATTGACAACACAGAGAGTAATCATAACTACCATCATGATCTAATGATAGAATAAAATTTCTTAGATATAAATGTCACGATATTGACAACATCAAGTATTAAAAAGAGATCATGAATGTTATCTTTCTATCTGTAGCATATTCATTTGTTGCAGTGAATAATTGGAACTTTGCTTTTTGCATTGAGAAGTGTTATGAACCGTTATCTATAAAAACTTCTCTCGAGAGACAACTTATGTGGTGGATATTAAAATATTGTCTGATATGTGGTACCAAAGGATTAAAAAGTTTTAAAATATTATAAGAAAGCAAATTTAGTTAGACATTTTTAATTGACCGTGAGACTCAGTTCTTTTAATTAACTTACTACAAATGATAAACAAAATTGTATTGGTAATGGAAATACTGAATGGAAGCATTTTTGTAGGTTAAATTGCAACTGAAAGTGAATGTACTCGATATTACCATAACATTTAAATAAAAGGGTACATGATGAAAATCAAGAAAAGCATTAACTGCAAAATATGAATGAAAAATAATTATTATTATTTAAATGTTTATATTTCATTATAATGATTATAAAAAAATCATTATTATAATTAAAATTCTGAAAATTTCGTCTGCAACAAAGCAAAAAAATTAAATGTTTTTTGAACATATCTAATCCGTTTAAAAAAAGTCGGGAAACATTAATTTTTTATAATATTTTAACAATAAGATTTCCGTAATTTTTACTGTTAGTAAAAAATGACTTATATAAAATCTTTCTAAATATATTTAAGATTTAAATTTTCATTGGTTCAACACGTAAAATTTTTTTAATCAGTTAATATAAAAATTTAACAATTAATTAGCAAAATAGAACAATGTCTGAGAGTATAAATAATTTAACTATTTTTAAATGTGCATTTTTTTAAATAAAATTTTATAAATTTAATAGGAATCAAAATTATCTATTCAATTACTGATAATATCTTTGATAATATTATTAATAAGAAGTAAGGTAAATAATTATCATTTGTGAGCCATTTCCATTTTGTGAACATTTATATCTACACAAATATTTTTGATATCTGCTATTTCTGAGTTTTAAAATATTTAGAAATTATTAATTTCTTAATTTAAAATATTATTCATTGGTAAATCATCAATTAAATGATTAACAAAAATTTTCTTCGCTTTTTCTTTACTGCTTAAAATATGAAAATTAGCAATTGGAAGTACTTTAATCATCCTCATGAGATCGTTTTCTTATATTCTATTATATTTAAAATCTGAAAAGTATTCGACGTGGAATACCATATCAAAATTATTGCTAAAAAGGTTAAATAAAATAATGCTTTCTTTGTTTTAAAACAAATTTTCTATTAAGGAAGTTTATAAAGTGTTACAAAAATATGTTGTTTTGTTTAAATTTTAAAAATGTTTCATTTTACCAACAAGTCAATATTTATAGGAATTCATATGAGAAATGTCTATAAGTAAGGACATCTGAGAAGTCTTAAGAAGAAAATGTTTTGAAATTTCTTTTAAGGAAAAAAGTTAAGGATCAATTTTAAAAATAAAATTTTAAATGTAAAATATATTTAAAACATGTAGGCTTATTCCTATTAGTTTTATATTCATCATACTGGCAATTCTTTTCAATTAATCAAAAGTACTACAATTGAGGTAGTATTTGGAACTTCGAAAATTTTGTAATATTTATATCATATAGAATTAGTATTTTGCTATTGATATCTGTTTTTTATAAATACATTTGCATTTAAATTAGACAATATTATTCCATGTGAATAATGTAGCATATAACAGAATCTAGCACTCTTTCACAGTTAAAAAAATATTTTAAATTTTAAGAAATTTGGATGAGAGAACAAAATATACGGAAATAATAAAATATTATATCAGTAAATATTTATTAACAGTTTTATACCATTATACTCATAAAATATTATGACCACTTAACGTTACTTCAATCCCTTATGAAATTATCTCAGCGAATCCTGTATTTTATTTGTTGAAAATCACATATGAATACGTGCACAATATATTAAAAAATTACTATTATCTTATCTGTCCTAATGTTTCAGAAATTAATGGACTTTAAAATAGTTTTCCTTCAATATAAAAATTATATATTTAGATTTCTTTAATTTTAAGATGTTTTATTTAAAAAATAACCGTAACACCTGTAAAAGTAAAATGCGTAGGCATTAAAAAAATCGATGTATGCATATATACTTGCAAAATATATCATGCAGTATTTTTAAATAAGGTATTCATAAAATATTTGACTAAAATTTTTCGCCTGAAATTATTCTCATTTACATTTTTCAATAAAATATTTTGAATGAAATCACGAAAATTATGAAATGAATTCGATACGTTAAAACGTAAATAAATAATCATCTGCAATCTTTGATAGAAAATACTTCATTTTGTTTCTGAATATTATGAAGATATCGGTATATTTCCTTTATTCATCAATATCCAAGCCCCTACTAGATGCCAATGGCAATTTATTATTAATTTTGACTAATAACCTTTAAAGGAAATAATTTACTGTACTTTTATCCGCCGGAAATCAGAAACCTTAATTTTTGTTTTAAAATATTTCCTATTCCTAAATATAAAAATAAATGATAATCAGATGAAGCACAGTTACAATTTCAGAGAAAAATAAATTCTCGGATTTCGTTCACATTTATACTTTAAAATAAATTTATTATTGGATCACATTTTACGCATTAAATTCCCGGTACATAGAATTGAATTTGATCATATATTTCATATATTTATCTTTTCTAAAATTGACATGAGCAAATATATCATGTGAGCCAAGGCTTACAGTGCCTATAACTGTTTACATGACCGAGGGCCCTGGGGTGCGAAGCATATGTCCCAGTTAGATGTTCAGCCTAATGTAAGACCCCTAGTGTTTAGTTCCCAAGCATGATTGGTACTCAATTAATCGACCCACTGAAAGGATGAAAGGCTGAGTCAACCTTGCCCAGCCCGAGGATCGAACCTCGGACCTATATCATGGGAGCGTGAAACGCTGCCACTAAGCCACCGGGCTTCATATAAATGTTCATGTGGTACATATTTACAAATTGTGATTTTACACAAAAACATTAATCGAGTAATATGATACAAAATTTTTATATTGAATTGATTGAAATGAAACTTGTATTGATATGTGTTGTTACTTTTCTACAAGTGTCGTTCAGAAATCAAAATTTTCATCTATATCGGAGATCTTAGTAATTACAATAAAATGATATATTTAAAGAAAAATTCTAAGCAAACCAACTTAATTTCATTTCAATTGCAGTTAAAATTGCTGTTTGGAGTATGATTCTTCAATACGTACATAGATATATCCTTGAAAATACAATTCTGAATAATTTATAGTACTTTTTTTATTTCAACAAAATTTTTGTAGAAAATTAGTCGTGTATATTTTCTCCATACATAGTCTGTTATTTTTCTTAACCAGATAGCGAAAAAAATGTTTCTTTCTTCAGTAATTAATATCCTATTAATTTCCCTTTAAATGTGTTCCCTTCTAACAAAATTGTGGAATTACTACAAATTGAATAATGTAGAAACACCCAAACATTTAAGGACATTCTCATAACTCTGACGTAAAATATGTTACAAATGTTAGTTTTATTATTACAAATATTCTTCTTTAGTTTCCAGTGAACACCAGACATTTTATAAATTCAAATTTTAAATTCGTATTTTTTTGCCATCCTTAAATGAGCACATTTGATTATTAGTTGGGAAAATTCGAATATTTAGAGATCCGTTTTTCACATATTAATTAATGTAAGCTGATTATATTATATAATAACTATTTAATCATGCATATATGGAAATTATCGTGCAATTTATATAAAATTGTAACATTGTTTTAATTTTTATTTTAATAACAAATTAAACTATTGTCAATAAATTGTTAACAAAATTGCTATATTTTTCTGAAGTTATTTTTCTGAATTATCTTTGCATGCAATGCATAAATCAAAATTAAATTGAAATATATATAAATTATTTTATGAAAAATATACCAGATAGTTATTTTCATATCTGTAATGATTTTGGATACTGCATCAGCTGAAAAATGTTTTTAAGTAGCATCTTAAGTAATAATACTTGCTGATAAATAAAATGTGAATTGATTAAAATAAAACAGATTTATCAACGTACAATAATTTACGTTATGTAAATTATAAATCTTCTTACAACTTAGGTTAAATATTTAAGGCTTAATACATATTTTCTTTAAAGTTTAAATACACAAAGCTCTGATATTTTTTACTGATATCTTTTAATATGACATTTATTTCGATACATAAGTTCTTTGAAACTACTGTTAAATTGTTTATTTAAATAAAATCTATATTTAATTATTTATATAACATTTGAAACTATAAGCAAATATAATTTTATGATATAATATGACATTTTAGTCCTAATTTAAAACAGTTGAAATCAAAATCCTAGTTACATAGAAAAAAATTATAATCTCGTTTATTTGATATATAATCTAAGCTTTATATTAAAAATAAACTGAATTATATTCATTATTATTATTTTAAATGTGTTATACACATCATAAGGCATGTTATTTGAATGTTTTCTTCATTAATTTTCTATAAAAAATTAAAAATATGTTGATAGCATTGATTCGTTTCCATTTTAACTAATTTTGTGTAGTCATTATTCAAATTTCTTATATTTGATAAGAAAAACATATCATTAAAATATAGCTTAGCTCTATGAAAGTTATGATCATAAGTCACCAGTGATAACATTAAGAGATAGATTCCTTTGATGTTTGAATTTTTCGTAAAAATTTACAAATCTGGGAAATGTATATATCGTACGTATAAATAATGAATTTTGTATCTCTATTTGAAAAATATTCATAAATTTTAAACAATTCTGACATTTAAATTTAACAAAATTAGGCTATATTAAATCCATATCATATTTTTCATACTTCTATGCACCCTGTCAATATATTTCAACCTTGTGACGTGTTTCTTGCGTACGGAAAATAATGCATTTGATATGCAATTTTTACGATAACGTAATGCTAAATATTCCATTGAGCGCAGAATATTTTTCATTGCATAATATTGCTTCATTGATAAATTATGGAAACTTACAAAGGTAGCACCAGCTCAGATGTAGGCCTTATACTTTGACAAAAATTAAACAATTATAAAGAGGTCAGCTGTTTTTAACAATAGTTTTAATTTTAATGGAAATTTTCCAGCCGAAAATATATCTTGATAAAAAAATAAGTTCTCAATAAATATTTTAGGAATATGATAGTATTTTGTTTTATTTCTCCTTCATTGATATTTTTCCATATCAGCACTAAGGCGATATAGCGATATATATATATATATATATATATATATATATATATATATATATATATATATATATATATATATATATATATATATATATATATATATATATATATATATATATATATATATATATATATATATATATATATATATATATATATATATATATATATATATATATATATATATATATATATATATATATATATATATATATATATATATATATATATATATATATATATATATGGAAACATAAATGGGTAACTTGCGTTTCAAGTGGTGTTCTCGAAGTATCAAAACGTATCCATTACTTAAGTAACAATTGCAGTCATTAAATATTGGCTAAGCATTTTTTGTTCTGTTATTAAAGCATTAGAAACAGAATTTTCTATTAAATAAATCTATCAAAATGGCATTTCCAAAAATTAATAATTTTCTAAAAATGAGTCAATAAATTAATTGAGATTTTTTACTGATAAATTTAAATTTATACATTTTCAGCTTCTGGTAAATAGGATTCAGAATAAAAATATCGCAGTCTGATTCAATAATGTATAAAAGAGTTTTACATTTTGCAATGTGTATTATTTCTCAAAATTACTATGCAACACTATTATTGATATTTTCTCCACTAATTTTAATTAATTTTAGTATTTTAGATATAATAAGTTGTACGACTAACCAGTCAATCATATAAATTTGGGTTTTGTTAAATTGGTTTATAGCCTGAAAATTTTAAATGAATTTTTATTCTGTTTAATAAAGAGTTCCACAGACATCTGTATCTAGCAGTTAGTAAAAGTATAAATTTATACAAAAATTTGAAATTTCTTTGGAAAAGAAATGTTGACAAAAAATACGTAAATTCAGTTAGTTGTATGTAAATTTATTGGACATCAGTGTAGAGAATAATTTAAGCTGATGCTTTTCTTTATTTTTCTAACAAATTTGTGTTTTCTTTTATGTAATTTAGTGAATGAGAAAACTAATGGGAAATTTTTCTTACAGAACTATATATAAAATAGCTGTTTATTTATAAACATTAAATAAAATAGTTATTTTATTTCAAAAGCTGAAACTGATGAAAATTTATTCATATAATTATTCATTCTTACAATACAAAACAAACTTCGAAATATTAAACATGCATTAATAAAAACAAAATATATGTATACTTATCAAATATGTAACAGCTAATAAGTCTTCATCAACGTAATTATCTACGTTTTCATCTTTTTATTTTGTAAGTATTGATAATTATGTTGATAAAGACTTAATTTTTAATGTGCTTAAAAGACTTTAATAATTATTAAATTAAAATATTCATCTTCATTAGAATTCTTACTTTGAAAGGATAAAATGTATGAGTTATTTTGATAAAATAATTGTTGGCGCCTGTGAGCGCAGCGCCCCCTTTGAGTCATGAAAGAGAAACCGGCAGTAGCCATTGAGAGTCGGAGAAATAAAGAGTGTGTTTTTATACAGTCCTTGAGTGAGTGTTAATTGAGTTAAAACTGAGCTATTAACAAGAATTTCATACACAGTTAAAGTAAATTAATTTTCTAATAGTTTTCAGCAGTTTTCCATGATAATTATCTTACAATATTTTCTACGCGCAATTCTTAACAAAGTTAAATATTTGGTTCACTTAAACATATTCTATTTAACATTATACCTAGTCATGATCCGGCTCTTTTCGATGAAGAAAAGGGAGATTGAAAGGATATTTATTTTATCAAGTATTTATTTCACACGAAAAAGTTTTATCACTTCTAGAATAATGAAATTGTTAGTTAACTTTTTTGTATAATTCATGGAATTTACTATTACATCTTAGGCGAATTCATTTTAATTGGCAGTATATTTCCTTCAATAGTTGTGTAAGAAATTCTGTAAGCAATTTGCAATAATTTCATTTTAGATGACACCATAGCATCTTTATATACAACAAAGGTGATATAGTAATTTTTTTCCAGGATTTTCACTAATAATGTATTATAAAGACTTAATAAAGATTTTAATAGAAATACTAAATTAACATTGTGTGATAATTTGATTTTCTCTGACAAATTGTAAAATAAACTTAAAATATTATATAATTATAATTTGATTTATTATAATCAAATATGATACTTCAAAAAGATTTTATTTAAGCAATGATAACTTCTCCTTCTCGTTTTGCAGCAAACCAAACTTAGTCTATTTGAATGTTTTTATGTTTCAGAATAAGAAGGTATAAAAAAATAAATCGTGGTCATTCACATCTTATCAATGTTATTTTTCGTATTTCACAACTAAAAATCACATAATACCAAAAGAATTATCAATAGATTCTTATATTGATATCACTTACGTGACTTAAGAAAATCAATTAATATTATTTCAAAAAATATAAGAAATTATTGAATTATTTGTTTTAAAATATATAGGAATAAAAGCAAGAATAATTGTATCAATAATAAGGAGTTTTTAAAAGAAAAATACCAAACTACATTAAGCATTGAATAAAATATGCAAAGAATGAAAATTTGCCTTTAATAATGATTAATAAATACATTTTAAAATAAGAAAGTACATTAACATAATGTGGATGATAAATACATTTATATATATAGTAAACAAATACAAAAATTATAAATAATGGTCTAAAAGTATATTTTATATTTTACTTGATCTTCTTGCATAGCCAAATATTTAAAGATTTAAGTGAGAACCATAATTTTATAAATTTACATAACATTATTAAATATGCATTAAATTTTTTTGAAAAAAATAATTTGGATTTATAAGTATTATACTAAAAACATGATACTTTCATTTAGAATTATTTAAGGTTGAGTATAATTGGATTATGAAATAAAATGAATAATAAATAATCAAAATTCTTATATTTGTATTTTGTATACAAACAATTTTTACAAAAAATGTAAATAAATATTTTCAAGCCACATAGAAACTTTATTTTAAGCATCCACCTTCGAGGGAATCTTTAGGAGTAAGATGAACTGTTAAACTTCATTTCATGTCTTAAGCTTCTTCGATGTGGGAATAAGAAAATGTGTTTCAACTCTAGACTAAATTTGGGAGAGCTGAATTTCCAAGATTATATTTATTGGCTTTTTAGAAACTAAAATGAACTTTTATACTAAATTTCAAGTCTATAGTTTTAGGCTATATAGATGCGTCAGAGGAAGAAAAATCTTTAGTGAAAAGCTCATTTTGAAGGTTCAAAATGTAGTTTCCTTAAAATATATTTCCTAGTCAGAATACGAAAATATGCTTCAAACTTTATATCTCTCGGCACTTTGCATATGAAAATAAGTTAAAAATTTATTCTAACTTAAATCTTGCTTTAAACCACTCACAAGTCAGATTTTTTTGTGGATTCCCTTGATGCTAGATTCATCATAAAATACAAAACATCTTGTCTCTTGGTATTTTGATATTAGATTAAGACACGCATATGTGAGTGTATTTAGTTTGTTTTCAAGGAGAAATTAAGTTTCCTTTTCTCTTTTCTGACATATTTTATAGAAGCTAAAAATAATTATAATTTTGAAATGAACTAGATAAAAGATTCCTAATTTTATAACACTTTTTAAAAAGTAGTCAATATATCTGAATGCAATAAAATAGCCCTGAATTATTAAATACAATCATGAATTTGGTTTACCATTTACTGGTTAATATTTTCAGCGGAAGATTTTTATGATATCATTTTCAAGAGTCAATCTTAATCTCAGTAAGTAACATAATTAGAATTTGAATGGTAATCAACGTTCAAAATTATAGAATATTCATTGTCGGTCGATTATGAAGTAAACCTTTGAAAGCAGAGCTTAGGAATTTTGAAATGAAAAGCAAGATACGAAACCGTAATTCTAAAAAATAAAAAAAGGGAAGAATTACTTCTCTACTGACCTTAAACTATAAGTGCATATGAAATAAAACAGTTTTGCATTGATGTAGCATCGATCCTAATAATTTTTAAGCATTTTCTTTGACATTTCGATTGTTGTTAGAAGAAGACTAATGATTTCACTTCAATTGATCATTATAAAAGAGTTCTATTGTAGTAGTTAAGCATGGTTAGCAATTTCATCTGGTGAGTTTCCGTTGAGCACATACCATATTATGTTTAAATTTCAGTCGTCCACTTAAATACGATCAGAACAACTATTCACTGAAAAGAAGAATATAAATTTCCCAATTCTCACTCTTATACTCACACCGGACCCAGAAACTTTTCAAAAACATGGAAATGGTGAAACTATTCTAAGTAATACATACGCACATTATAATACAATTTCTGTTCCTAAATGGTTTTTGGACACTAAATTATAGGCAGCAGATTCTAGCTTCTCTTCATATAATATAAAAATTAATTGTGACAGCAGTTGTGAACACTGATACTTCAGTAAAGAGTGCAAGTTTTCACTAACTCATAATTCTAATTTCTGTACATTACATGAAAGCAAATTCCAATTTCAAAGAAGAGAGTGCAAACATAAGTTCTTCCTGCAAGCAAACCCTTCCCATGAATTCTTGTGTAAATAGGAACTTAAGGGCTACATGGAAGTTTTGAGAAATTTGAAAAGCTGTAGGACATCTATTACATTTTTTTAAAAAACAATATGAATGATTTTTTTCTCAATATGTAAGCTCTTGGATACCTTTTCCACAGGATTCTTTTACGAATTCAGGACAAGTTATAAAATATTATGTAAATGTGATTTGGATATATGAATACTTCTAATTTCTCCTTGATTTGATATCTCCTTCTATCATTTAAATACTAATGATTACCAACTTCTAATGTTTTAATTTAAATTTAACTGATTGCCGGAAGGAACTTCTACATGCTCAATGATTTTACAAATCGATTCAAACTTTGAACACTGCGAATATCAGAGTAATGTGTTCGGCATGTGCTTAATTTGCACAAGGGAAGAAATATTTTGTTAAAACTTTGAACATCTTATTTTAAAAAATAAAAAAATTTACATATAAGCATTGAAAATTGAATGTATCTTATCTATGAAATTACCAATTACAGTTTCGAAAGAAAAGGTTTCACGATATAAAATTTATATCATGAGCCAAGTACTTCTCAAACCAAAATTATAATACATGAATGATTAAGAAAATAATTACCCACTATTTTTGTCAATGAAAAGATCTAATTTTATAATTTTCCCAAATAAAGATACAATTTTAATCAAATGGCAATGGTGAATTTGGATAAAATATGGTTTTACACCTTTCTATAAATAAGTTTGATTCATAAATTTTTTCACTTTTCTAAACTTAATCTGTTTATTGAATATTGCAAATGGCATAATTTTGACTTTTTCATGAAAACTGTGTTCGACTACAGTGTACAACTTTCTAGTTACAATATAAAATCAGCATTATATACACTCACTACGTTAAGCATGAAGATGTGAAATGCAAAAAAATCAACAAATACTGCTTTGGTTGACACAAAATTCGGCAGAAAAGTAGCAATTATGTGTGTGTATATATATATATATATATATATATATATATATATATATATATATATATATATATATATATATATATATATATATATATATATATATATATATATATATATATATATATATATATATATATATATATATATATATATATATATATATATATATATATATATATATATATATATATATATATATATATATATATATATATATATATATATATATATATATATATATATATATATGCATAATATAAAATCAATAATTATATACAAAAATGAAAACAATATTAAATTATTGTAAGTTATCAGATAATGACATACTGGAGATTTAAACAGAATTATGTATAAAGTGAAAATAAACCGCATAAAATGAAAAAAAGGACATTAATAGGGTATGTGATCCTTTTCATCTGTATACAAAGTTTACACCTTCTGACCATACTTTCAATTATTTGATCAACCACCGCAGGACTAAGCAATAGTCATTCTTCTTGTAGAGCAGTTTCCAGCTCAATAAGAGTTACTGGAGGTGGGAAACGTACAGCACAGCTGAAAGTATCCCACATATTTTAATGGGTTTAAAGTCGGGAGAATATGCTTACACCACGCCATACGCACAATCCCTACACTCTTTAGTAAGTCATCGAAGATGTCAACTCTATGGGGACGTGCGTTATCGTCCATTAAAACAAAAGTAGGGCTAACTGCTGCAGCGTACAATCTCACAATGGGTTCTAGGACTTCATCTCGATACCGGACAGCCATCACAGAACCCCGTATAAAAATGTGCAGTTCAGTGCGGTATCCTATTGAAATCACTGCCCACACCATTATGCTTCCGCCTTGGAATGCGTAATGTCCGTTGATGTTTTAGGGCTGATTGCGTGTTCCTTGTTCACACCATATCCTTATACGCTTGTCATCTGGCTAAAGAGCAAATCTTAACTCATCGGTAACATGACATTGCCCCAGTCAGACACAGTTCAATTGACTTGTTCCCGGCACCACTTTAATCGTACTCCTCTTGATTGGATGGATAGACAAACACAAACTCGGGGTACCCTGGTGTACAGTCCACTCATATGTAATCTTCGGCGTATAATAGCTGCAGATATCACCTTACCAATGACCGCTGTAACCATAAATGTCACACGTGTGGAGGTCGTTCAGCGATTCCTCTTGGCTAAAAACACAATATATTGATCTTCCATGGGGTTTGTAACCCTTGGGTGACTGACTACGGTCCTTCAGAAAACTGTCTGTGTGGTTTGGAATTCTTTCTACAAACATGGAATTACAGAATGATAAACGCCGAAGAAAAGAGCAACATTTGAGATCGAATGTCCAGCTTCAATGCTTCCCACAGCACACCAGCGCTCAGAGTCTTCCTTTCGTCTTCTAAAAGTCATAGAAACACATGTGTCTTGAAAATAAACTGTACGAAAGTTTTAAACACCTGCTATCAGCACTTACAATCAATTTCTGAAACCCTTCATAAAGCTGGCATCTTATAAAACTGTCCTTTTTGCATAGTTCTTGACATGAAAGAGCGATTGGCTATTGTCTAATATATTAGCATACTTCCATCTACCTCTGCAGCGATTTGCATCCCCTTCAATTCTGATTGGCTTCTGGAAATTAACATAACTCCGTGCTTAATTTTTAGAAGTGAGTGCATAAGAATAAATTCTGGTTATTGTTACTTAATTTTCAAAAAAACGTAACCAATTTATCAAATGAATTTTTTCTATTAAATACATTGTTTTTATAAATAAAAATTTTCATTTGATAATATTTTTAAATAAATTTATTATTGAAACATAAGACATCTTTTTATAAAATCCCTTATCACAAACATATTACACTAATTTTATTTAATCATACAGAAAGTATTATGTATTATACTTAAATGTAAACGACTAATTTAGTATTATTTTATAGAATACATTAATGAGAATTACATTAATAAATAGGAAACCCTAAAACTATATAAATATGCTTTTTACATGAAAATTGTACAATCGTTTATTGTTTTTAAAAAAAACCATTTATCATTTTTGGAAGAATTCTTTTAAAATTCCTTAAAGGAAACCTATTGTGGACAATTCTAATATTAAAATGCATTTATACAACATCCTAACATTGTTCAAATATTCTAGAATAAAATAATATTACCGTGAAACAGACTTTTGAATAATTTATAGAAATATTATTATATCTCCAGAGACAGCAAATATTGAAAATTTGAGAGTAAATATTATTGAAACTATGTCATGTGGTTTCTATTCTGTAGCACAAGATTTTAAAACGTAACACTTTTCACGTAATAATTGAAATTAATTTTCCAGTTAAGACTTTGTGTTATTTATTTCGTCTACATCCTTTTTATTCATTTCATCTGAAATTAATTGGATACATACTCTAATAAATATCGATATCCAATGTCGTAATTATATATAAAATAAAATATTAATTGTGACTTCCATAAGTTATATATATTATATAAATGAACTGTAGTTAGGCTATTTTACGTTTGTATTCGTAAACATTTTGTCTGTATAACTGCACATAGTGTAAAAATAAATTTTTCATTTTTATTAAATTGCAAATTTCATATTATTAATTTTGAAAATTAAAGAGCATTGTCAGTGATTTAAAAATGAAGGTAAAATTGAAAATTATGAATTGCATTTCTTGAATTATAAATGTTAATAGCATTTATTGACAAATCGCATAAAAATCTTTAAGATATTGCATTTTATTAAAAATTATATGTATGTCATATTAATAGATTTCTTTTAAAAAATGGGAGGGGCTTGTTCGTAATTATAATAAATACTGTAAATATAACCTCAATTTTTGTTTAAATGCTTAATATACACTAATCAAAAATAAAATTTCAGTTTTAGAAATTAGTTTTTCAATTCACAATGGTGAAGGGAATGCATTGGCATATCAAGAAGAAGATGTCAAAGAAAATCTGGATGTGGAAAGCATATGCGATTATAACAATTTTATTAATTTGTAAATCAATGCATTTACTACTGCATTAAGGATATATTATTTAAATTTCCATGTTTAATAAAGTCTTCTTAGATAAGTATTTTATTTCGGGTACTTGCTAAAAATACCTATAAGAAGGAAAAACATTCGAAATAAATAATTGATTCCGTTTCAATAATGCACAATATAGCGTTTTTTTTTTTTGTGTCAACATTTTAAAAAGTGTTTTTGAAGGCATCCTTTATTGTATATTTTAAGTGCTTATGACGATAATTTTTTAACAAATATTGTTTCGGTTACTTTTTATGTTAAAATTACGTATTGTATTACATGAAAAATTTTCACATTAAATTACATATGAGCTTGAAGTGAGAAGTTGTGATGCATAATATGAGTTTAATATTTAAAAATATTCATAATAAGTGAATTTGAAACACATATCATTTTCAGATTATGAATAATTTAGGTCTCAATATTATGACGTTTGCAAATAAGAAGTTACTAAAATGTATTTTTTACATAGTTATATATGTAATATATATAACATATAGTGAAATGTTCTTCCATTTTTTAAAATTTAATTATAAATTATATAAGAAAATTATTTAAAATACAGAAATCTAACTTAATTTCATAATAACCATTTTTGCAAAATATATTTAGTTTTAAAAATATTTTCACTCAATCATTGAATAAAATTCATTTAGCTATCTAGCAATATGTAACAAGTTAAACCTCATTCAGTTCTTGATATTTTTACATGCCTAAATGTATTACATCCTTTCATTTTTCATGTCTTAATTTGTCTATTACTCAACATATGATGTTTTATTTGTTTATTTTTATCAGTAAAAAAAATCAGTTATCAGTAAAAGTTTATTATATTATGAATATAGTTATTAGTTTTGTGAATTGCTCAAATTTAAATGGTATTCTAAGTCTGAAATTTTGTGAAGCAAAACATATATTTTGCTACAAAAATCACATTAGCATTACATTCTGATAATAGGAATGCGATAAATATTTACATTTATTATAAATTCCTGATTTTAAGAATATGCATTGAAAATATTTATTTATTATGAATGTTACTCGGATTATACCATAATAAAATATGGATCACTTATTCTTAATAATAGCTATATAAAACTATTCCAGAAAAAATCAATTTTATTTTCTTCAATTTCATTATTCAATTTCTTGTAAATAGTTATATGATAGTCTAATATACTAGAAGTAAACTTACTTTTCAGTTTCAATGAGAAAACTGTTACCTTCAGTTTAGTAATATTTTTCAAATTGACATGATCAAATATTTCTTAATGGTGAAACATTAAATTAGACTTGTTTCTGCAGTTCATCATGTTTCTAACGAACGGTCACGTGTCAACTTGCATTTAAATGATAAGATCACAAAAACAAACAAATGCTTTAAGAATTATAAGAATATGATTCTTTATAAAAATTCTTACTTCTTTAGTTATGTTCTCCTCGTAAACAAGCAGAAATAATTGCATCCAAAAGTTATTTTGATGCAATTTAGACTTCGAGTAAAATTGTTCTTCTATTTTTTCTAATAGAAAATAGTCAGAAAACATAGGAACTTCATTACCAATTATTCTGCACTAATGAAACGGAGACATGTTACTTAATGAGGATAAAATAGCGATTCAATGTAAGTTTTTCTACTGATATATATAAAATTTAATGTGTCCCTTTTAAAAGTTTAAAACTTTTATCTTCCAGTTTTTCAATTGAATTTTTGTAATGAATAACAAATATCATTTTAAAATTAGTTAAGTAAACATGTGAAAAATAATTTTATTTCTGATTTTTTATAACATCGGAATTAATTTAAATAAGTTTCAAAATTAATAATTAGCTTTTTTTTATCTGCCAAACTTATTCTGAAATATTTTTCTGATATTGTACTTGCCATTGTGAATAAATTATATACATGTGCTGCAATAAGATATTTATTATGATAGATATGAGTAAACTCCATCATTAATTTTATTATAATCATTTAAAGTATAAAATGAAAAATGTAATATTGAAATAGAAATAACTGATAAATAGTAAATGTTATTGTTTTTTATAAAGTTAAATATCTAAATTTATACCATTACATATTAAAAATTTTAAGCTTAAATTATTCGTTCCCTTCAAAATATAACAAAAAAGTTTATGAAGAAAAACAAAATGCTTTTTAAAATATTCTGAAATCATATTCTTAATAATTAAGTAATAAAAGAGAAAAGTTTCCAACACACACTCATACCACACATGGCAGAAGAGAGTTGTTTTTTATATAAGCTCCTTCATTTAACATAAAAATGAAACTTTCATAAATCACTTGGCAAAATAGAAATTAGTGTATAATAATTTTTTTTTAAATAATGTGATACCTGCTGTAGTAGGTATAAATATTGCTGATTTCAGAACCAAAATAACCACTATAATTTTATTTCTTTTAATCTTATTAACATCCTGCGTGTGGAAGTTGTTAACATATTGTTGCGTCTCAGAATACTGTTTACAACGGTATGCAGATAAAACACACACGTGTGTTTAAAACTTAAATTTGTTATTAATAAAACTTTTTTAATCAGTTTGTAATTTAAAATAACAATGTCAATATATATATATATATATATATATATATATATATATATATATATATATATATATATATATATATATATATATATATATATATATACATACATTTAATTAACAATAAAACAATAAATATTTTATACATAGCTTACTTTGTGCTATCTGTAATTGTAATTTAATTACTTAAAATTACACTATTTCTTGGACCAAATTACTCTTCTTTAGATTTATTTTAGGGCGTAAGGTAATGATTAGATTTAAAATAATTCAAAACAAATTTTGAATCTAAATTTAATGACATTTAATTTATTGCTTTTAAAAATTCCACGAGAAAAAAATTGCTAAGTAATGAACAATTACCTGTTTCTGATGCACATTATTTTGTACATGTGAGAACACAGAATATATCGCAATATTTCTGAAAAATACTCAATAAAACTATAATCCGTTAAAAGTATACGTTTTTTTTTTCATTATACTATATTTTAGTAAAGACTTACCCATATTGCTTGATGGATGTTTTATGTTCTCTCATTTTTAATTAAAATAATAAAAAGTTGTTCGCGTCCGATTTTTTGTTCGAAAGGGAATATTACCTGCTGTTGTGGGTGACAAGTATCGATTTAGAAAACGATTGCTATAATAGTGGTATGATTTACGTTTGATTCTATAAAAATTAAAAAGTAAATTTAAAAATAAACTAAATTTAAAAGTAAATTTAAAAAATTCCCAATATTCCCAAAATTTACAAAAGTAAAAAATTAAACGGTGTCACGTTTATTTGTATAGATTCGTTATAAATATTAATGTACTTTCCTTTCCATGACATTTAAACAGGTAATAATTAGCATTAAAAATATGGCTTCTGATCTGTATGAAATCTCATCAGGTAAAACTAGAAATATGTATTAATCTGCAAAGGATTTTTGGCAAATTTTAGAATATTTGCCCGTTTTTAATAAATTTTGAACACGTTTAGTACAATAACTATATATAATTATAAGGGAAAATTACAAGACGCTGTAAATTTGCATAATATAAATTAAAAATAGAGTAAATCATTATTTTGTATCAAAATTTTCTCATTTTTCTTAATCAACTTCATTTCGTTTTGCAATAAATCAAATAAATTTTTGTAATTTGATTAAATAGATATTCAAATAGAATGAAAAGTTTTAAAACAGAATCATTTACATGATAAACTTACAAAAACATTCAATAAAAGTGGATGCATAAAAAAACTTATGAAATATTACAATCTCATTAGCTGAAATTACAATATGATACAAAATATTGTAAAAAGCTTATTTAAATCAGAATATTTAACATTTTTAATAAATTGATGATATATTTCGTTTAATTTAATTTAATTAATATGACGTCCATTAATTTTTTTTAATATTTAAATAGAACATTAATAAATAAAATCTTATGCTAATGTTTAATTTTAACTCAAATGCAGAAGTGTTAAAATTATTACCCTAAAGTATATTAATGAATAGCGTTAAGTTTAGCATCTTATTTTCTAAATTAGATTAAGAAACTTTATTGAAGGGAAATACAAATTTCATTATAAGTAGAAAAACAAATATAATGCTAAAGACATTAAAAGCATTCAGAGCTTACAGGAAAATTTGCAACACTGTAAAAATAATTGCCAATGCATTAATGGCGAGTTGATTTCATTATTTCCTCATTAAGCAGATAAAAGAAATGAATTATTTAAACTTAAGAACTAATTAGTTTATTATGATTTACTAATCAATATTTCTAAGTGGAATTTTATTATTTAAAAATAACATTTTCTTATATATTTGGAAAAACAGTAGCTTCTTTTTGATTGATAATAAATTGTTTGGTTTCCTTGTTCCAAGTAAGAGTTCACTTACTGTAGTACTGCACTTCACTAAACATTAAATAAATGAGTTTTACTATGATTTGAAGAAAATAACGTAAAGTTAAATGAATGAAAGGGACATTTTTCGTTGACTTAGTGAAATAGTAATAATGAATTGCAATAATTTTTTAATTTTTCAAACGATAATTTTTCAATAGCTCGCTTAAAGAATTAACTCATATTTCTGAAAAATAAATGAAGAGTTATGCTTTCTGATAATGGAGTAAATTTTAAAATTTTAAATCAAACAATATGTAAAACTAATAAAAACAAATATTGATGTATTTAAAATAATATTGTTCTTGATATACATTATTAATTTTTGATGAAGATTTAACAACTGAAACTTCTTATTAAGTATTATATTCTATAAGAAATATTAAAGGATTAAGTTACCAAACAGTGCTGTTTTTAATGTTTTTCAATATATATATATATATATATATATATATATATATATATATATATATATATATATATATATATATATATATATATATATATATATATATAAATAATATATATATATATATATATATATATATATATATATATATATATATATATATATATATATATATATATATATATATATATATATATATATATATATATTTATATATATATATATATATATATATATATATATATATATATATATATATATATATATATATATATATATATATATATATATATATATATATATATATATATATATATATATATCCAAATATATCATCCAAATATATCATTTATTTAATTTAGTTTATTAAGAAAATGTATATCCATTGTTTAAAAATTTCCATAAATAATTCCTAAAATAAAAAGTTTTACGACATCAGAAAAATATTATGGATAAGAAAATTGCTGAATAGAATTTATATCTATTCAAACATTTATGACTAAACCATTCGTACATTCTTATATATATAAAATTGTTCGCTTATAGTAAATGATACAAGAATAAATATTCCTTTTAAGCACAAGTGCATTTTTTATCAAATAATAAATTTATTTTAAAAAAATGATAAGAAATTAAAAACAATATTTCTTGAACTCATAAATAAAGTAAACATTCTTTTCTTTACCATTGCTAAAATTTAGATAATTGTTTTCAACGTAAGTAAAAATTTGTTAAATATTTTTGAAATGGAAAATTATTTAACTATATACAAATGTTGTTGCTGCCAGGTAAACACATATTAAATAAGAAAACTGTATTTGATATTATATTTAAAATTTTAACATTCCTGTGGTTAATAATTACGCGTTTTACACTGAAAAAATCATATTTGTGTCAGAAGATTTATATATAGTTCTTAAAAAGAAGACTTTATTTTGCAAAATGTTTAGTAGTTTATTTTTTGATTAAAGTGACTTGAAGCTATTTGAAACACTTATAAGTAGTATAAAAATGAAATTTCATTAATTTGTTAAAAATTGAAATATTATAATTATAAAAATAAAAATGAACAGTAGTATAAAAATGAAATTAAATTTATTTGGAATTATTTCATCAACTCCAGTACAGAACTTCCCTTCCTGCTATGAAAATTCAGTAAATTCCCTTTGTTATGAATCCAATTTTAAAATCTTTAAAGATCAGAATTATTTGAAAAACTACATATTTTTAACAAAATAATAAAAAACATTTAGAGTTTCTTAAAAAGTGAAAATGCTGAAGCAAATTCCTTTCTCACGCAATGTGATAATTTGCAAAAATGTACACGGATATATTTTCCTTAACAAATTGATTGGTCATTAAAATATTTCATAAGTTTAATTTACAATTTAAACATATTAAACAAATAGATTAAAATATTACACTCGTAGCTAACATGCTGAAAATCGAGTATATTTTAAATGCACAGAATAATTTTTAATTCAAGTAAATTGTATACAATATCAAATTAATTAACTCTCTCAAAGCTCGATATAAAAATTTTAAAATAATATACTTAGTATGTTGTTGCTTTCATAATTTTTTTTTAAAAAAAAAAAGTGTAGAAAATCTAATGTAATTAATTAGCACATTTATTTTACTAAGATTTCGGTATCAATCAAATTGATTTCAATTTTGCATTTATCAAAAGCATATTATGGACATATTAAATATTTTCATTACAGTAAAAAGCAAAAACTTGAAATAAGATATTACTCTTTATAAGTAATAAGTAAAATTAAAGTTCTTTCGCTGTGTTTTCCGTATTTTTATCCAATTATGCACACACACACACACACACACACACACACACACACACACACACACACACACATATACACACACATACATATACATATACATATATATATATATATATATATATATATATATATATATATATATATATATATATATATATACATATATATATATATATATATATATATATATATATATATATATATATATATATATATATAAGTAACTCTAAATGCGTCATAAATAGTTACGTTATTTCTTTTATTTCTTTAAAAAAATTATTTCATGTATTGTTATTAGAAAATATTAATCTCCTAAGGCTTAAATAAAACAAAGCACTGTTAGAAATAATACAATAAGATTTTATTTGCTTCGAAATCACTAAGCATGATAGTAAAATGTCCGTTGGTATATAAAGTAATGTTTGGAAATAAAAAATTAGCATAAAAATGGATAAAGAAACTCAAAATAGGTTTCCTGTAATTAGGAATAAACTATAAATTTCGAGTAATATAGATTTCTAATAGCTATATTTAACAATGTGAAAACATTTTTTCTCGTTTTATTGTGTCTCAAATGTGGAAATAAAATTTTATTATAGATATTGTATTTTATTTCGTTTCTTAAGAAGAAAATTTTGTACTTCTTTTTTTAATCCCATTTGCACGATTATAATTTTCATTACGATAATACATTGTTCTGCTCATTTTTTTAACAATAATAGAAATAAAATTGATTCCAGAGCGTAATGATTTCCGAAAGAATGATAAGGAAGAAAATGCATTCCATAAAACTATTGATACACAGAAATATGTTTTCTAATACAATATGTTTTGCCGTTGAGGGAAACAATTATTTTTTTCATCCATTTTAATGGAAATCAGTAATATTCCTGTGGGCCTCTTTACGAGGAAAAAACGAATTATTGTTGTGGAAAAGCTAGTTTTCAGTAAATGTTTTCTGACAGGTATTTTAATTTTTTTAAATATTTGCTCCAAAGTATGTGCGATTAATTTTATTCAAAACCTAGAACTTCAGAAAAATTCTCTTATTTGATTTTGATTTCCACTTTTATATCCCCGTTTTGATTTTATGAGTTATTAATTTTCTTATTTTCTAAAATTAAAGACTGAGTTTATTTATGTCAAATATAGTTTATGATGAATACGCCTATGTTTCGTATGATAAAAATTACTTATCCATCACAAGCAATTTCTGAAATGAAAAAATAGTAACTTATATTTTTATAGAAACAAATTATTAGTTTCTCGTTTTGAAAATGGGTAAATAGTGTATTCAATTATTTTCTGCAAGATATTCAGTAGCATTTTTCTACTCAAACTTTTGAAAATATTGAATTTTTTCCTGACGAAAGTTGTGATTATAATATGGAACATTTTATTAGTATATTTTACAGTGTTATCTCATTACATTTTCTTCACTTACTAACTTATTCCGCGTGCACTTTTTTACAAGAAAGATTCTTCTCGTGGGTAATGAAAAAATTTAAATCTGATTAACCTGAGGTTTTGAGTTATTCTGTGAGAAATGCAATACAAATCAAACTAAAATATTTAATTCCCTCTTATTTATAGAGGTTTAAAATAAAGAAGTAACTATTCCATGTTTACTTTTAAAATTTTATTGCACTGCCATTTTATTTTATAAAACGTACATTTAAAATCTCTACAATATCTAATATTTCTATCAACATTGAAATGGAAATTATATGTTTGAATCGGTCTGATTTTCTAGAATAATTTTTATATTAACTAAAAAATTAAATTCAAATAAAACTGTTCAAGAAATTTAAAATTTGTTCTAAATTGTTTAAGGTGAAATTTTGTTTGTTTCGTTATCAAACTTATAACAAAACTACTTAATCAAACTTTTGGTGATATCAAGAATTTAGTTGTTACAGTTAGTCAAGGAAAGTGAGCATTTTGTGAAATCATATTTATTTGTGATTTAATATAAATTAACTGAAATTATGAAGTGCCTTTGTTTCTACAGAATTTTCTTATCTTATGCTAAGTAATATTTGGGATAAAATTCATATTATGAAAATCATTCCTCACTTTATTCCAAAGTTCTTGAACCATAATTATAATGATTTTTAATTAAATTTTATTTTATTCTTATTTAGGATATAATTAATTAATAAAAATTATTTTGATTTTTCCACATTTAAATTACTTTTATTATATATCCTCTGGCTTTCAACGAAACACAATTATTATTTTGAAATGCTGTACACAAATTTCATAAGTCTAAGTTTGAAGCATGTCACAACATATATCTTTATTTACTTATCATATTGAACCATAGATATATTAAAATAATTTATTAAATTAATTTGAGAAAAATAAGCTAGATTAATTTGTTAGATTATAAATTGTTAGATTTTTTAAATTTTGAACTAAAATCCTTCAACAATGTTGTTTATTTGAATTTGTTCATGTAGAAAGGATTAGTATATTGCAAAAATAAAGATAGTATGTTACTTTGAAAATATTTATTTTTGTATTAAAAACCTTGATATTTAAGTAGATAAAAGTAAACACTTGAATTAAGCGTTAATATTTACTTTGGAAATTTCTATTTTTTAATTTTACTTTATGTAAATTTTCAAGAATAATATTTAAATCTATAAATAAATCTATTAAATAAAAAATCATCACAAATATGTAAGATGATAAGATACGTTAAATTCTACAAAAACAAATTTAAAAAAAATCCTTTATAATAATATAGAAGAGTTTTGCATGTATTTTTCTTTTCAAAACAATTCTTATTTTACGAGAAAAACAGCAACAATTCAAACAAAAATGTTCTAAGCATTCTTTGCCGTACATGTTGTTTTCGTAGGACAATGATTCGACATATTTTTATTTTTGATTTTCATCTCTATTTTACAATGTTTTCTTTTTTATTTTCAAAACCCTTTTGTGAAAATTTTTAAAAACATTTAACTCGCATTGTTCATCATTTTCATTGTTAGAAAAACATTTTATAATACCGCCAACAGAAAAGTAGTTTTCAGATATGAACTGATAGTTAAGAAAGATTTAGGAGTTTTGTTAATCGGTTGCATTTTTGTGTAAAATAAAGTCATAATTAAAGGGAAAATGTAAAATAAAAGGGAAAACTCCATCACTAAATATGTATCTAATTTTTAAAGGTAAAGCAATATTAATTTTTTTAAAAAACATTCGAAACAATAGATTTGTGCCTGGATTAAATTCTTAAAAAATTAGTTGAATAAATTTGCAACACTTCTCAGAATTTCTCTAAGTTTTTAGAGTGTTCTCTGAGTATACTAACTCTTAAAATATTTAAAAAAATAACGTACTAAACTAGCTTAGTTAATTTCAAAATAATGATTTGCAATGATTATGCAATGCAAGAAGAAGGGGGTGATCCCCCACAATATGATGTTGAAAAGGATTTCAAGATATTGGGAGTCAACCAATGGCGGATGGTCACCCCTGACAGGGTCAGATGGAGGAGGATCTGCGAGACAGCCTTGCCCTGTAATAGGCTGTTGTGCTTATGAAGAAGAAGAAGATAATTAATAAAAATACAAATTTGCTTTTACACCACCAACAAGTTTTCAACAGTTCAAGCTTTTACACCATCAACAAATGCAAAAGATTAACAATACGATCCATAAAAATTACTAATTAAGAAATAATGCACGTAACAGTATGTTATTGGTTGGTGAAATATATTATACTTAAATTAGCAAATAATTAAAATTTAAAACAATTGGAATTATAAATTTTGATCTTGATATTTCACTTCTTATATAACTACTTCTGTGAATCTATGGAAGAGTTTTTATTATCTGTAAATCACATAACAACATCTATAAGTGTGAACATTGAATCAATCATAAATAGAATGGAAATGTTGGTATAATTATCTATCAGGCTTCACAGAAGACCATCTTTCATCACCATTCACAAGTTGTGCATCGTTGTAACCAAACATGTTTCAAGTTGAAAATGTCCATACACAACTGGAAGCATGGTGACATGCATTGACTTGATGAAACATAAGTTATTCCAAGGCTTGAAGGAAGGTTAAAATCATAAATACGCAACAGAAATGACACTTCCACTGTTAAAAAAAACCATTTATGCAAACAAGAAGTCAGAAATGAAAAAAAGAGCATACAACAACACTCCATACAACTCCTCATGGAAGTTGGACTCCATAATACTTTTGGATGTGTGCTAATAATTTACATTCCACATTACGTCACCAATCTATCGCTGACTTAATAATAAATTTTTGTATAGTTTAAATACTTCCGTAAAATCCATAGTAAATTTTACATATATTAGCAAAGTAATATTTTCTTTGTTTTAATATTTTGAGTATGTAACTGAAATCTACGATTTACTCTGAAATTTATATAATCTTAGTTTAAATATCTATATTATAAAATTATGAAATAAATATAAAATAATTAGGATATAGAAATATGTTTGATTACAATTTTATCAAAGAAACGAGCTTGAACTAGGGTAACCAAACATAAAATTCAGAGTAACATTTGTTAAAAAAACAATGTTGTGACAGTATTTGTTACGTTGTTAGTATAAGTTTCTAAATGTTTTCTAGTGTTATGCAATAAAAGATTTAAATTATTACTGTATAAAATAATTATAATTTAGAAAAATATTATAAGTTCATTTTTGACAAATATTTTCCATTCAAAGCTTAGTACTTGTAATAAGGAATAACTCATTCAAACATTATTGACATTAATAAGTATATTTATATAATAATTGAAGGAGAAATGATAAAATAATTTAACATTTTTGTAATAAAATCTTATTTATATCAGTGTTGTGACAGACGTACTATAAGAATTGTATTAATTATGATAAGAAAATTTATGAAATTTAAAACTTGGGGCTGTTTATAAAGCCTATATTTTCCCCATTTTTCTTCAGTTAACAATTTTCATTGATAATATATTAAAACATTAAAATTATTTTGCATGTTATTTTAAATATGTAGATGAGGGAAGTTTTATAGGAAGTATATAGATTTAAGATTAATGTTTTTCAACAACAAGAATATAATTTAGCATTTAATATATAATTGATGATTAATACAGATTACTAGTTCCATTAAACATTTTGTCCCTTTCATATGAATATTACATAAACTGCAATAAATATAAAAATATCTTTTATTATTTCTCTGTATTTAATTATGCATGAAGTATAGATTTTTTTATAAGAAAATTCTCATTAAAAATTTTAATCTTAGTATAATTAAACTAAATCTATGAGAGACTCTTTTTTTAATTGTTATTCCATTACATTAAATATTTCTATTTTATTAATTATTATTTGTGAATAGATTATAATGAAATAAATGAATGATAAATTGCATTGTCAATTACAATGAATAAGCTGTTTGATAAATTGTAGAAATAAGTGCTTTTTTGAAAACAATGTACGTAGAAAATATGCTACTCAAGTTAAATTTTATATTAAACGCATTTTATGTTTCAACTATATTTGTTTCATTAAATTTTAAAATATGCTTTTTAAAATTTTTATAGTCTGTTTATGTATACAATAGAATGCTCAGTAAATATTACGTAACTGAAGTTTTCAATAGCAAAGTTAATACCTCATTTATATGTACTGAGTATAATTTTATTTTTATATTTTCCCTGCAGAATTATTTCTAACAATAAAAGAAGATAATATTACACACATAACAATTTATTACACCACACTTGACATAGAATATTTATGGAAAGTCATTATATTGTCACATGCAGTGCGAAGAAAATTCTTGATATAAGTTTCATTTAATGGGAAAAATGAAATGTAGCTTTAGAAAAAAGTAGTATTTTTGTGAAATTTCTACTTCTGGAACTATAAAAATAGATATCTCAACTAAATATTCTGAATTCTTTGTGCCCATAAAATTATCTTTCAGCTATCATTTTATTCACATGAAGGCTATTTCTGAAACATAATTCACCTAAAAAATCAATCAAAAATGTTACACATAAAGCTCGGCTATAATAATTTTAATAAAATCTAAAATAACTTAATCTTTGTGATATATTCATGCAGTTATTTACAATTGCTAAATGTTTATCTCTGGAGATTTTTTGAATTGCTTAATATGATATGTTTTCTGTGCAACGGTGTCGTATATTTCATGATTCCAAATTCTAAATTTTTTGGCAATGAAGAAATATTGCCAAGATGACGTTTCGTGACGTGCGCGATGACGTAAATAATAGGGTTACCAAATAGAGTTTTCTGTATAATTCTTATAGGTCTCCATATGTATGACGTAATGAAAACGAGGTTGCCAGATACATAAGAAAATCGCCAATCTCAGAATTTGGTATCCTGGATTATACAGCACCAGTGCCATTTGCAATTTAAAAAGCTAAATTGACTTTTTTTATAATTACAATCGTTTTTTATGATTATTTATAATTCATTACATTTAAATTATCTAATAGAATAAAAGTTATCTTATTTCTTTACAAAGGGTATATTTTTAAAATAATATTTATAAGCGGCAACAATTATTTCCTATTTGAATTTTGATTTTAAATGAAACTGCTCGTTTTGATTTGACTTAAATCTTCCTTTGAGACTTTTTAATAATACAATGAGAATCTTAAATTTTCAAAAACTTGCATGAGCAGGTATTGGAGTTTCGCTATTGTATTTTGTGCTATCGTATTAAAGAAGAAACGACTCTCAAAGTATAAATATGTGTTAAAAATAAAAGTGTATATCAGAATTTTATGTTTATTGTTATAACGTATGGAATAAAATAAAAAAAAATTATAAGTTTCTATGAAATATACTGAAATATTACCACCTAAAAATTGAAATTCTCAAACATTTTTGATAAAAAAAAACTGTAAATGTGAAGTTCATAGCAAGGTATATCATTAAGTGTACAAATAAAAATGATTTCCTCGGAGTTCGGCTTGTAAAAAGTTGATATTTCTAAATTTCGTAATTCTCACTATCATACAATCCATTAAGCTCAGACCCTATCACATTTGAAAAGATATTCTAAACATTGGCGAATATTGAGATGAAACATTTTTCATATAAAGTAATTGTACAAGAAATTTGTATTCGAAAATAGAGATAATATATATATTTTATACGGAAAAAATAATGAAAATGCACATCTATATTAAAGGAAAAATAACAAGTTATTATAATAAATTAAATTAATTTAATTTATTTAAATCATACATTATTTTGAGCAGATAAGTTTATTCATAATATCATAGTATAAAACATAAACTAATATATTTTTCACACATCCATCTCTTTATATTTGAATTAGAGATGATGTCTTTATATTTGAATTATTGAGAAAATTCCGTTTCTACAAAATTTACTGCTATTTTTATATTTACTTCCTTATTAATTTTTTCTGATATGTATTGTTGTCTTTTTTATCTACTGCTTATTGTTGAAATAGAAATCTAATAGTTTTGAACTTAAGATTTAAAATTAAATCCAAAACCTTAACAAATATTTTTATCAGACTAGGAACACGAGGAAAAAACTGTTGAACTGGAAGTAGGAATTTTAAAAATTAACCAATAAACTTGGTATTTTTACACACATTGGAAAATAAATTCAGAACACACATTTTATTATATGTATTAATATAACCATTCAATTATTTTTGCATTCTATAATAATTTGCATGATAGACTAAATTTTGTTGAGACTAAATTTGGAAAACATTTTGTTGCAACATTGTGATGCAAGAGAATGAAATTATTTCTCCTGAAGTTAGTAACAAAGTAATTAAACATGAATTAAATGAGATGAAATTTCTGGAATGACTAGCACTGTAAATATTAAATAAATTTAAAACAGCATTCAATTGTAAATGTAATACTAATAATGTAAAAAAATTCAAATTCCCTTTAAATAAACTCAATTTAGAATATATATATTCTATATATATATATATATATATATATATATATATATATATATATATATATATATATATATATATATATATATATATATATATATATATATATATATATATAATTTACTTAAACTTAACTTTTAATGAGCAATACAATATACATCAGATACATTAAATATATTTTATCAAACACGCAATATACATTTTTATGTGACAATATTTCTAAAATATAATGAATAAACAAATCATAATATTCTCGACTAAGATTTCAGCTTTATTGTAAGAGAGAAATAATGATAATATTTTATTTATTAAAATGTTAATCTCATAAAATAATGAAATTAGCACTTTATGTGCTTAACTCTAAACATGATTTTACATTACTAGACATCGTTAAATAATTTGATTTGTTGAACATTATACTTAAGAAGGAGGAATATTTTGATTAAATTAAAATTATGCGCTCAACCAATTTTTTTGGAAATTTAATTCCATGGAGTTGTAATATGGAAATTAGTGATTGCAAATTAATATTAGTTTAAAATCGATAGTAAAAGTTTTCTCTGTAGTATATTTTATGTGCTTAAGTTACATTTTATTAAACTTACTGATGTAATTTCCTGAAAATAATCATTCTATAAATTAAATTTGAGGTGCAGTCCAAGTTTAATTTGAGTTTAACAGAACATAATTTTAACATAGAAATTCAGGTCATATTTCATTCAAACTCGTTTTCAATTTATGTCTGTATTCTTTAAATGTTGTTTTTCCAGCAAAATACTTTCTTTTGAAATTCTCATTTGTAGTTATTATTCTGAATAATTGTTTGTCAGAATTAATTCCAGTTTAGGCTTTCAAAATTAAAATCAATTGCTGGTTTTCCTTTGATCTTTAAGCTACTATTAACTTTATTATGTTTCGCAATCCTAATCCATTGAAATTGGCTTCCTATAATCCTGCAAGATTCCAATTGGTTGTCTTTATGTTTCTCCTTACTTTTTTTCCCTTGAACTACTTTATTTAAAATTTTGCAATGCGTCTATTCACATATCTTTTCATTTTACTTCATGAATTGCTCCACAGAAGGATGCTTGTAATTCTATTGTATAAACAATTGTTGAATTTATCGATTGTTTTAAAGTTCAGCAAGACTAACTGCAATTACAAATTTATTAAAATCTTTTATAACTAAGCAATAGTTATGTAAGCAAACATTTAAATGTAATTAAGGAAATTTATTTCTTGAAAAGTTTAACTATATAGATAGTTCCTCACACATTAAATAAAATAGATTAAGAAAAGATAAATTTTGAACTACAATTTCATTTCTGTTAGTGATTTCCTGACACATAAACATTAAAATTATGGAACTATTTTTTTAAATGATTATTTACCAATTTTTTTAATTATTCACATATAATGCATTTATGATCGACATAGGATTTCTGTATATTTTATGTCAATATGTACAATTGCTATGGGCTCAAAATTCTACATCAAACAAGATCCGAAACAACACAGAAAAATTCATTTAGCAGATAACGCTTTATTAATAATACAACTATTGAATTTACAGTATGTTTTTATGTGTGGGTGAAGATAAAGTCAACAGTTAGTGTAGTTTGTTTGCTATAAACTCTGTCTCGACGTTGAATCAAAGAGGTATTAGACATATTTTTCGGATAAATATCCAACCAGCAACTAGACATTGATAATGAACTCTAGTAGCTCAGTAGTTTCTCGCCACATCCCGTTAAGTAAAGCATCATTTGTGCGGATAAAGTATCGCGGGCAACGTAAAGCATCATTTGTTAGTTACGGAAAAGTTAACCATGTATTATCCTTTACTGCGTTGTTGGAGCTTCTGGGTTGGGGAGGTCTCCACGTTAATATCTGGCATTTAAAGTCCTGGTGTGGCGGGGATGTGGAGAGGAGGGTGCCAGCTAAGATGTTACCTCGTCACCTGACCATGGTTCAAAATGACAAAGCACTTTGTGATAGGTTAGTATTCCAATTTCGTTAATCTGAAGGTACAGTCCAAGGCTCTGTTGCACCCCTCATATGTATGCCTACAGTGATAATGTTGATGTGATGTCAAAAAGGTAATTAATTTGATTGGGCCGAAAAATTCTTTAATATTTTATGTTGCACAGATGTTCGTACATTATTATTTTAGAATTTGGATGATATCATGGCATAAAAGGACCATGATCCATAATAAATCCGTGAGGTATCACTTGCTGAAATGTGTGCCAGCAATTCGTACTGAAGTAATGAAGTGAAATCTAATGTCACACCCGATAGGAAAATCTTATACCCAACGAAATCAAGATAATAGTTACAAGGCCTATGTGGGTGTATTTGTTTATACAGACAATGTCATTTCATTCAACATCCATGTCTGTTGTTCATCTCAACATTTACACAAATTCATAATCTGGCTCTTTCTGAAAACAATCTGTTTTTTTTCTAAAATTGCTGAAATAGATAATGTTTAATACTTTCCTGAAACTCATAAAAATCTACTAAGACATTAATATGAGGCTAGAAAAGGAATTATGATTCCTCATTTAGTGTATGTATTGAACCAGAATAGGCTTTAAATATTTTAAAATAAGCTAGCTGTGATGTTATGGTAGAAGATTATTACTCTATTCAAACAAATGTTTTTGAAATAAAATGTTTTCGTTTTGAGGAATTAGTTTATAAAAACATAAGGTAAAACTTGTATGTTTTTGGAATATTAGAATTAATAACAATTTCAGAAATCTTGTTATATCTTAATAATATGCGAAATTCTATGTATCAGAATATATACTAAAATGTTTATGTTATTAATTACATATCATAAAGGAATATTTTATACTCTTTAGAATATGCTGAATGATACAAATGAGAAGAGGAACAGCAAACTTCTATTAAAATTTGCTATTCAAAGAATATATTAGCAATGGAAATGAGATTAATGGAGTTTAAATTCGTCTGCATACACTTTCCATGTTTATTCGGAATTTATTATTGACCAAGTTTATTTCTCAAACAGGAAAATATGTAACATTACCTAATATCAAAGCAGATTAAACTAATGAATATAATTGCCTATGATAATGCATAGTCACACAAATATTATTCCATCTGCTTTGTTACAAGATAATTAATAACATTACCAGAAATATCAAAATTGGGAGGGTATACTGCAAAAATATTTTAAATTTAATTAAAATTTCAAAAACATTAATCACATAAAATTAGTTTTCAACCAACTTCTATAATAGTTATGGGAGATACTTCCTTATCCGTGTAAATGATAAAAAACATGTTTAAAAAATAAATGAATTCCATATATCTGCCTTTCATATTTCACAATTTCTATCTTGGTAATGAATTAAAATAAAAATATAAATATCAATTTATTTAATATAAAGGATAATTATAGCGCTTGAAATTAGAAAAGTTTTCTCTCCATTGTGAGACTGCCAAAAATATTCATTATATATCAATTTATGTACGCTGTTAATCCGATATTTAAACTAATTCCTTATGCTGTTAGACTCATTATTAACTTAAATTCTATCCCGGTATGCATATACTTGCTTATTAATAATTATAAAATAATAAAAAACTCAATAAAACGTTTTATTTACTTATAGATTTTATAATAAATATAAATGAAATTTAATTTTATGTTAATATATCAATTTTTAGTTTACTTCATATTATTAATTTAAAGTTTTGCTGACATAAAAATAGTTATGTTTACTTATGTAGACACTTATAACAATTAATGATCTTTAATATATACCATTCACAACATAAAATTATCAAATCAACATCAATTTAAAATATATTTTTGTTAGGAAAAAATTGAATTTATAATAATTAAAAAAAATATGGGCAATAATATTTATCTTTTATTTTAATAGAAAACCGATATTAAAAAAGTTAATATTAGCTTTAATAAAAGAATGTTATTTTTCATTTGATCTATTTGCAAGGGAATTTTTCGTGAAATATGGCTAGAAAAACTCATCTGAAAGAATTCTCACATGGGAAAATGATCGGAAAACTAGAAAAGGATTGTAGTATAGCTGAAGAGTTAGTAATGAACAAAAATTTTCCTTCTCACGCTTGGAAAGCCTTCCAAATCATAGGCTTGACTACTAGAAAGGTTAAAGACAGAAAAACAGCCCACGTCAGGAAACCGACAAGAAAATATTTGCAGAGGATGACCAATATATCATGCTGCAGGTGAAAATAATCCAAAACAAGAAAGTATACACCAGTGTTCGCATTTGTGTACAACAGCAGGAAGACAACTTTCGCAGTTTACTGTGTCCAAATATCTTAGGAAACAGCATTCAGGGCAGAGGTTGAATTGCGAGAAATAGAAAATCTTCATAGAAAATTGTTAGAGAATCTGGTGCTGAGTATCAAAAGACTTGATACAACAACAGTAGTGAAAAAATGCATATCCTATCGAAAGGAATATCTCTTGTTCTTCTTCTTGGACTAACAATCATGTGTAACCCTATTATAAGTCCAGTAATGCATTTTTGTTCGATTCCATTCTGCATGCATGGCATTTATTTTTATACAACTTTGCTTTCTTCATCATTTAAGTTCAAAATAATCTTTTTCATTTCTGAGCTTCATGTGTCTTAGAGGATTTCTCGTAGAGTTATGGCAAAAAATATTTGTTTCTTAAGTTTTGAACACAAGTAAATTTGCATCTTAATCAAAAAATGCATACAAATATTTCATAAGATGAATATTTTTGTTAAGAAATCCTTTCTCTACATGTACAATTATTTTTTTTTTTTAATTTGAGAATATTTATGTAAATTTTTAGATAATTAGTTTTAACCTAAATGTCCGAATCTATTTTGGAATTCATCAAAATTTTATTATTATCATCAAAATTAACATATTATTATAAAAATAATATTGTTTTTTATCTCTCAATTTAATGGAAAAGGATACATGTTAATTATTTTATTTAATTAAATGCAACAACTATGAATTTTAATTAGCATATTTTACTTAAGTAATAAATATTTTTAAAAATTACTCATTGATAATTTCAATGAAGTTTCTTTAATTTAAAGAAGTGATTTTTCTTCGTAATTTAGAAAAATAATCAATTTTATTGTTGAAAACTTGTTTCAGATGATTATTTACTTTACTATTGAAAGTCACATTTTAATCATAAAATTTATTACAAAAAGTAAATTATTTTTGTAACATATTCTCTATCGAATATATTATGCAAGTGAAAACAGAAAAAGAAAACCAGTGAGATATTTCCTTGATAAGGAAGAAAACAATTTTTCTCAATTACGGAATTTTATTTTTTCATTGAAATGAATTATGATTAATTACTTAGTATTCAGTAAAGGATATTTATATGAAAGCAAATAAAAGTTGGGAACCCATTCCCTATTCTTCATGAAAAAGAATATATTGCTTCTTTATGCGCAGCAAGGGCATTATATATCAATAAATAACTGTAAATTGATTCTTTATCATCCGCAACTAATCTTATTATTTTTGGCTTCTCTAAATCCTTTTATCCGTAAAATTGTTTTCAATACAGCAGTGGTAATTTTTTTTGAGAATATTATGAATTTTTCTTTTTATGATTTTTGAAATTATAATATTTGTATTCATAAATAATAGTTATAAATTAGAGTTTTGAGACAAAATTTATCCTAAAGATATAAGATTAAGGAAAGTAAAACACAAATTAAATATTTATTTTGACAAGAATGAACTTATATGTACTAATTTACAATTATTTTTAAATGCCGTAGACATTTTAAAATATTTACAAATCACTTAAAAACAAATTTAGCCTCTATTTATTAAATATTTTCAGCTGAATAGAATAATTATTTCAAGAAACCAGGATTCAAAGGCTTTTTGAAAATAGATATAGTGATTATAAGAAAATTTTACTTGCAAATTGCAAAAGTTGGAAAAGTTTTATAAAATTTAATTTTAAATATAAATTGCTTTTTCATATATGGCATTGTTAGTTTTGTTACAACATAAGTAAAAATTTCTAGTTACAAGTATAAAAATATATATTAAATACATTTACTGAATTATGCTTATAATAACAATTCATTATCATGACAAAATATTGTCATATTGAATGTAATAAATTCATAACAAATTGAAGTGGCTATAATAATTAGGATAGTTTATACTACTTGAGTTATACTTCACTAATTGTCAGATATTAATGTACTGTGCTGTAAAATGTGAGTCTATAAAGAAGTATGTAAATATTAAAAGTTACGTTTTTGTCATAATATATAAAGGTTCTTCGTAACAATAGCCAACCTTTGGTTTATATTCTGAAAGGGTTTCATTATAGATTTAGGTATTTTTCTTTTGATTTCTGCTGCAAGAAGATCACAAATACTACTATAGATTACGCAGATGGCTCACTAATTTGTCACTCTAATTCATTCTACAAATGGTCTATTAGTACGAAATTAAAACTTTTAAACTGCTTAAAAAATTAATGTATATCCACATTATGATATCACTGTAAAAATATGATTGTAACGTTACATGCCATGCTGTCGTCCTGAAAGCAACATTGACCAATTTTATGCAATTGGAGTAAGTTGATTGTTTAAAATAATTCTAGAACTGATGGGATACAATTTACACTACGAATAAAAAGCAAATGTCTCAATCAACCCTACCAAAAGCAACTCAAATAAGTATACCACCAACGCTTAATACAACAATTGCAATGATGCTGTCTAGCAAATAATGAACATGACTCACAAAGTCTTACGAATATCTCAAGAAGAGCATTAAATGTTAATTTTTCCATGAAATAGTTTATTTGAGGACAACAATCCAAATACGACATTGTAAGCAATAAGCTAATCTGTCAGCTTCTACAGATGAGTTGACTTTGAATTTTGTGTAATAACACATAAGTAAATAATGATAACGTGGAGACCTATCTGCAAATTATTGGGGTGTACCATGATTAATATTATGTCTTGAAATCACCAAGGTTATATTTGGAGTGGTTTCTGGTGGTTCTTTTGAACCTCATGCATCAGGATACTTTAATAACATTCGGTCAGATTTTAAGGATGACTAATTTGTAATGTTGCTACAAATATGAGATAAAGGAGTATGTCCCAAATTTCACAGTATATTTCTAAACAGCATCACATATTTTTAAAAATAATTGTTCTAATTTTGCCACAAGTGCAAGAATATATTTTACACTAATTTATTGACTTCACTTTTTAAAAAATATGGTCCTCATAGCAACTCTTTAAAAGTAATATTGTTTTAGATTGTTACAAAGTTACATTTGTTACATTACCAATGATAGTAAACTATCTCTACAAACTTTCTAGCTATAGTCAGTAAAATATAAGCTTAATTTACCTTAATAACTGGCACTCAAAAATAGTCATTTTCATCAATGCTAATCTTTTGCATTTGCCTCATGAAATTTATGAGCCTCACACCTTAAAATCCTGAGGATCTCCCCAGAGTTCATTTTTGTTTGAAATTTTCTATCCCGATCATTAAGATGGACTTAATCCCAGATCATTTTAAGGGGTGTATCTTAGAGTTCATTTACAAAATCCCTGGTGATGGCATAAATATTTATATGAATGGCAGTAGACTAGATGATCACGGTACACCTACATTGACAACCCAGTTAATAATTTGTCTCTCTGCTTTAACCACCATGAATTCTTATCAGTCTTCAAAAGTGAATTAATGGTAACTGATGATAGCCTTGAAACTATACATCATGAAAAAGATTTTGGGGAAATCTGCATTATTTTCAACAGTCTCTCCTCCTTTCAATACCTCAACAAATGTATCACAGTTGAAAAAAACAAGTATTTCTGTCCACTCAATGTCAGACTTATTACAGACTCAAACGATATTCAATTTCAGTGGATTCTATCGCACGTCGACATACATGGCAACAAAACAGCAGATAGCTTCGTCAAAGAGATTTGCAGATACTACAATTTTTTTCTCTAAAAGTAAGAACTTTTCTCTAAGATAAGAGTACTTTTAAGAGTTTTTCTCTATTCTTCCCTTGCCGAATGAGAATATGATGCACCATATATAAAAAGTCCTACCAGAAAGCAATTACATTATTGATGTTAAAATACAGGAACCTGATTTAATCACAGCCACAGTTGAACAGCAAGAAATGGGTGTTGCACTTGTATTTCGTATGCACGTTTGTCTAGGGGCTTTTAAGGAGACGAGAATACAGTCTAGCACCTTCAGAAATTCCTCCATGAAGGCAGTTTTTGTAGTGGATAATTATAAGTCTTATATTGACATTTTCCATTTAGGCTGTCTACTAAGTTGTGTTAAATATTGTTTTAAAGAAAAATCGATTGAGACAGATCTTGATTTCACAACTGTTGTAGTGAAATCGTAGAAGATATATGGGCCAAGAACGAATGTACTGGTGATACCACATCACAAAATCATTTGCTTTGTGTATGATAAGTGGAGCCTCATCGCAATTATTTTTCCAAAATCAGTGAATGCGGATCTTGGTGTTGATAATAATTGTTAAATAAAAATATGCTTCATTTTCTCATAATATCTGTGACTACTTATTATCTTTTTCATGTCCGAAGAAGAAATAAATGAGACATCCATGCACAATTTCTTGCCCTGAAAATAGACTTCATGAAATTTATAAAAAAACACTGAAATCAGCCGCAGAATCCTGAGAATCATGGTAAAGTAAATAAAAATTGCGAATAGGGGTCTTTCTTGCAATGTGCAATAAATATGTAACTATCATAAAACGGAATTCTCTAACAACTGTAAATTAAGCACAACTGTAAATAAGACGATTATAAATGCACTGAAAGTTTCTTCAAATATTCAAAACAATTCGCTTAAAATTCTTGTGAAACTTTGACCTCATCTTAAATTTTGTGATTTTGGCGATAAATTTAGAATGTCTTTTAGATCTTTCCTTATAAATATAAATCAGTTTCATCAATTCATCGTTCTTTCTATAAATACCGTTTTGTTCGATATTTTGCAAGTGGCCACGATTGATTCCCTTCACTAATATTCTGAAGTACGCAAAGTATAAGCAAGGATTTTCCTTTCTCTATGGTTATTAGTCTATTATATTTTCTTTCCTTGAAAAATATTTGCTTTAGAAATTTTAACCTCAAATCGCAAACATTAAAAGTTCTTTCATGGTTTTTCAATACACTGATTAATTGTTGCAATAAAATGTGAATGAACCTGCATTTACTTTGAACTACCCCGTATAGATGCTAAACTTTTATAAAAAATGTTTTATTAGTGCCTGTTTATAAAATAATTAGTTTCATTCATTTGTTGATGCAAGAAATAAAAATTAAATGGAAAATATATCTAATGCATGAAAATTATATTTTTGAAGTTGCAATTTATACAATTTTATGATTTCATTGTTGAATTTAAGTTTTCATAGAAATGTAGTTATTCACAGTGAAATAACGATAATGCATCTTCTTATCTTTCCGCAACTTACAGTTCTTTTAGCCGAAACTGTTTTTTAAGAATCTTTGTTGGCAGTGATTGATTGCAACATTTTAGTGCAAAGAAATCAAAAACAACTGTAAAGCATTGAAGGAATGTAAAAAGCATTAAACAAAATTAAAAGAAAGAAAAACGTTTGTGTTATAAATTGCTTTTTCATTTATCTTACATCCTTATTTTTTAACGGCTGTTATTTTAAAGAATAATATCCTCTACTACTTCTGTGATTAAAATGAATTATTTTATTGATATATCACTAAAATTAAGAATGTATAAAACACATTTCATTTAGTTATAAAAATTCATATTTCTAAAAATGCTTACTTCTTTGTTTTTCCTGGAACAAGAACATGTCTAATGGAAATTGAGTCGTTAAAGAAATATTTTTTAACATACATTATTAAAAATTCTTCATAAATTTTTATTTATTATGAATACGAATAATTTAGTTTAACATATTTTTTACAAAGCTCATTTATTGTAACAAATGCAGAAAAAAGAGCAAAATTATAATATATATTACAAAAAAATAATAATAATAAATAATTAAAAGTGGGCATGGACAACCACACTCCCCTCTTTAGAGAAAATAGTTTATCTTTTAGTTTGTATTTACATTTTATGCAGGAGAAAAAGTGATTTTTAATTATTAATCTCATGAAATGAATTTTCAAGTTCCTAATTTAAGTGTCAATACATTTGTATTAACTGTAACTAGATTTGTATTAATGTTTATTTACAATATTTCGATTAGTTGATTTTGTTATCTTGTTTCTGTTTTTGAATATTGAAACAATGCACAAAGTTTTTTCTCGATAACATGCACCTAAAAGTAGACCTTCAAAGAAAAGGAAAGTTTAAGCTGAATTAATTAAAGCTAGATTTAATAAGCAGAGAAGTGAAAGGTCTAATACAGCCGAAAATCAGATTAGCAGTAATGATGAGAATGACCAATTATCAAACTGTTCGGAAACTTCAAAACGTAAGCAAAAACTTGATCTTTTCAGTTCTGCAGTTGAATGTTCAAATAAATGTTGTTACATAATACTATCTGATAATGTTAAGCGATTTTTTTATCTATATATTTATTGTAAATCCTGTAATTTCAACCTTAGCAAAATATTTTCTAGTCCTCGTTTACCAAATCAAAGAAAATTTTAAATCAATAAGAATATTATGAAAGTATTTTTGAGTTTTGGGAAAGGACATGCTGCAATTGAAAATTTTTTATGATGCTGGGAAATACCCAATGGAGAAAAAACATTTGATCGGTGTTAATCACAGTTAGTTTCCGAAGGTAAAGTTTTTAAATAAAAACTTAAAAATGTCTAGGGAAAGTGTGTTAGAGGAACATGCAAAACACAATCTAAACTTATGCAAGGAAAAACATAATTGATATTTGTGTTTCATATGATGGAACATGGCAAGAGAAATGCCATAGTTTTCTTTTTGGTATTGGCTGCGTGATAGATGTATTAATTGTGATAGTTATTTAATTTGAAATTGTTTCGAATTGTATCCATTTATGTGAAGTTTCACTGAATGAATTAGGCCTTCATACAGCTGAATTTAATATTTGGTATGAGGGACATAAGAGTTCTTGCCTGTGTGATAAAAACTATGAAGGCTCTTCAAATTCTATGGAAATGTTTATTGCTAAAATATTTTGGAAGCGATCTTTCTAATGCTGTGGAATGTGGTACTCAAGTCTTTTATGTGATGGGGATTCAAAAATTTTTTATATATAAGCGAAAAAAAAGTTTACAGTGATTTTAAAGTCACAAAAGAATAATGCATTAATTATTTACCAAAAAGACTTTGCACTAGTCTACTGAATAAAGTAAAAGATTATAAGACAAAAGGGGTATGCTTGTGAGGTAAGAAAAAAATGATATTTCACTGAAGTGGCAATATCTCGTTTGACGAATTACTATCGAAAGGACATTATCTGTATTTATACTTACCTCACCAATAATGATTTCCATGCATTTATTTTATAAAATAATATATTTCTTCTTTCATGAAAAAGCAATTTCTTCTTGATATTGTACCGAGCTCCACGGGTTCGTGTCGATTGAGAGTTGAATAAAGCAACCACTTAATGAACACACGACTTTTATTCGTAAAAACTTCACTAGATAAACGAAATTCCCACTGTAACAATCACAATTATACAGCTACAATTCGTCAGATATATTAAGAAACACCTTCTAATCACAGGTATCAAATACCTCAGACAGAGAACAACTAGCAGTCACAATTAACCGTCTTCACTAAACTGACTGTCTTCACAATACTCACTCTTCCATGTCGGGCTGCGGTATTTATACCTGACTTGACGGAGAAATCTACCAATTTCGCCAAGGTTCTGGAAGCTTCTAGGCTATCTCGAAAAATATTGGTCCTAGAGCTTAGGTGATGGATGTTTCCAGAAGTATCGATTTCTCGCCAAGTACGCCAAGAATCTCTCCAACCGTCGCCATGTCGCCAAGAATCTCGCCAATTGTCGCCAAGTCGCCAAATTATTAGGAAATCCGCTTTTAAACTACAACACGTCTAAATACCGCAATTTTTGCCCAAAATGTGAGAATTTCCGATCTGTCTGAGATATTTTAAGACAAACATAATCATTATTTATAAATTTGTAACATTGCCCCCCTCTCAAGGACTGCACGTCCCGGGCAGTACAATCCCCTGATAGAAGGCCAAATTTAATATAAGAGAATTTACATTTCAAGAGGATACAGAGCACATTACATACACAAGTAACTAAAAATACAAGAAAATAGAAAAGATTAAAATTATCTATACTATTTACAAAGAGACCATGGTCTACTAATTTTTACTTTACATTACGATAAGGAACTAATCTATCATAATGTACTACCTTTGGTTTTGAAGAAGATGATTTTCTTATACGAACCACGACGTCCTTCAGTCTTTTTAGGACTGTGTACGGACCTTCCCAGTTGGCTTGCAACTTTGGATAAAGTCCTTTACGTCGAATCGGGTTCCACAACCAAACTTTGTCACCTTCTTGAAATTCATGTCCTGTCGCTCTTGTGTCATACCTTGTCTTCATTCTTTCGGTCGTCAGGTTGATTCGGTCTCGAGCGAAGTTATGGACATCTTCCAGACGTGCCTGAAGGTCTCGAAGGTATTCCTCTGGCGATGAAGATGTATCCGGTGGATGACCAAACTGAAGATCACAAGGGAGGCGAAGTTCGCGACCAAAGAGCATCTGTGAAGGAGTATATCCGGTAGTCTCATGGGCAGCACTGCGATATGCAAGCAGAAACAGCGGTAGCTTCAAATCCCAATCTTGCTGATTTCTGGAAACCATTAGTGAGAGATTATTCAAGATGGTTCTGTTAAACCTCTCTACCATGCCGTCCGATTGTGGGTGTAGTGGCGTGGTCTGCGTCTTGTCTATTCCGAGAATTTGACACATTCCTTTAAACACAACAGAGGAGAAATTTGTCCCTTGATCAGAATGGATTTGTAATGGTGTTCCGAATCTGGAAACCCATTGCTGCACTAAAGCCTCGGCTACTATAGTCGCCTCTTGATCGGGGATTGCAAACGCTTCAGGCCACTTAGTAAAGTAGTCCATGACAACTAGTATATATTTGTTGCCATTTGAAGATCATGGTAAAGGGCCCAAAATGTCCAATGCTATTCGCTCAAAAGGTGCTCCTACGTTGTACCGCTGCAACCTTCCTTGGTTACGTTTCTTTGGTCCCTTACAGTCATCACAAGATTGACACCATTTCTCTACATCTTGTCTAGTTTTGCTCCAATAGAAGCGTTCTCGAACTTTCTGTAGAGTTTTCACTACTCCAAAGTGGTCTCCAGTTGAGCTACTATGCAATTCTTTCAAAACATCTGAAATTCTTGATTTTAGAAGAACAAGCTGCCATTTGAAATTACGTCCATCATCGGATTCCCATTTCCTGTATAAGACACCATTTCTTATATGGAGTGAGTCCCAAAGAGCCCAATATTGTTTAGTAGCAGGACTGTAGGTGGAGATATCCTGCCAACTCGGTTTCATACTGGAAGATTCTTTTAATTCTAAAATTGGATTTATATCTGGGTCTTCTTTTTGGGCTTCTCTAAGTTCTTTATCACTCCATGGGTCTGGTTTCGATGGAGGTAAAACAGTAACTTGGCGTACAGAAGGATTTACTAACTTATAGTTCTTCTCTACTCTAGAACAATATCGGCAGCTTTCATTACACGGTTTCCTTGATAATGCATCAGTATTTCCTTAACGAGTTTCTTTGCGTTGACGTATTTCCATTTTAGAAATTCCACCATCTTTTGTTTTCGGACAGTATCTACGGACGGGTCCGACTCCACCGCAAGTCCAACACTGAATTTTTGTGTTTCTGCCACCTTTACTCAATTCTAAGCTACGCAATTTTCGCCGCAGATCTTCAATTTGCTTTCTTAGATCATAGTTCGTATCAGTAGCAGAGACGGCCCTGATGTAGTGCTGGTCTTTACGCGTGGCCTGATGGGCAGCCTCTATCTTATGTGCGTAGACTAGGACAGATCCGATATCTTTGACATCGGCGAGTCTAAGTGTTTTCTGTATCTCCGGATCCTGCACACTATCGATGAAGTGATGGAGGGCCAAACTTGACGTATCTCAGTTGGGCAGTCCGAAAATACTAGATGGGAAAGTCGCTGAATATCGGCAGCCAATTCTTGCAGACTTTCACCCGCCTTTTGATAGCGGGACTTTAACTGTAGTCTGCTATATTCTTAGTGCACTTATCTCCAAACCGTAGCTCAAGCGCACTCGATAGGGCTTGGAAATTGTGCCTCTGCTCCTCCGGAAGCGTCTCGAGGATGTCAGCCGCGTCTCCTCTTAACGAAGCCGCCAGGTGAAAAGCTTGGGCTCGGGGATTCCACCCATTAGCTTCCGCTACCATCATAAACTGGGTCTTGTATACTTGCCAGGATGATTTCCCATCAAATGTTGAGAGTTTAATATTGGCTAGGGAAGGCACAAATGCCACGTTGGGTTCCTCATGTTTGTTTGACATTTGCTTCTCCAAGCTTTCAATCTTCTTATTCATATTGTCTAATGCTTCTTTAACTTTCTTCTCTGTCTTCAAAACTTCAGTTTCAACTGAAGTTACCTTATCTTCCATTGCATTTATCTTCTCCTGAATGATGTTGGAGAATTCTTCTTTAACACTTACAATGTCCTTCTTAAGTTCCTCTTGTCCAGGTTTTATCTCTTTCATCATCTCGGTTTTAATCTCTTCTTCTCCAGCTTTCATCTCTTCTTGTCTAGCTTTCATCTCTTCTTGTCCAGCTTTCATCTCCTCTTGTCCAGATTTTATCTCTTTCATCATCTCGGTTTTAATCTCTTCTTGTCCAGCTTTCATCTCAGCCATCTGCTCAGCTAATTTTTCGAGAAGACTTTTCATTAAATCCATATCCATTTTTCTTGTGACACGCTGCATCAACTCTTCAACCCCACTTCTGACACCAGTTGTACCGAGCTCCACGGGTTCGTGTCGATTGAGAGTTGAATAAAGCAACCACTTAATGAACACAATACTTTTATTCGTAAAAACTTCACTAGATAAACGAAATTCCCGCTGTAACAATCACAATTATACAGCTACAATTCGTCAGATATAATATAAGAAACACCTTCTAATCACAGGTCTCAAATACCTCAGACAGAGAACAACTAGCAGTCACAATTAACCGTCTTCACTAAACTGACTGTCTTCACAATACTCACTCTTCCATGTCGGGCTGCGGTATTTATACCTGACTTGGCGGAGAAATCTACCAATTTCGCCAAGGTTCTGGAAACTTCTAGGCTATCTCGAAAAATATTGGTCCTAGAGCTTAGGTGATGGATGTTTCCAGAAGTATCGATTTCTCGCCAAGTCGCCAAGAATCTCGCCAACTGTCGCCAAGTCGCCAAATTATTAGGAAATCCGCTTTCAAACTACAACACGTCTAAATACCGCAATTTTTGCCCAAATTGTGAGAATTTCCGATCTGTCTGAGATATTTTAAGACAAACATAATCATTATTTATAAATTTGTAACATTATAATAAACTAACAATGCATTTCACAAATTAAAAATTTACAAAACATAAAATGCTTTTTAAATTGTCATAATGTCTCATCTCATTACTTGGACAATAGGTATTAAAACACAATTTTTATAAATGTCTGTCATTTGACTCAGTTCATACATTTATTTAAATATAGCGTAGAGAGAAATATTATAAATAAATTGTATTACATATCTACGTTTTTTAAATTGTTTAATATTTATAAAAAATGTATATTTTAAACAAAAAACTTTTTATAATGAAGATATACTTGATTTTATTGTCATTAAAATATGTAAGGATATTTAATTACAAAATAAAACTTAGCTAATATTTTGTCTATAAAACTGCTGTTATAGCTCACCAGAGATAAGTAATCACATTTAAGCAACCTCACCAAGTGTATGCGATGCATACTTTTATTATGTTGCAGGGATAGCTAGAGAAGAAATATTTTATCATCAATTTTTAAGAAAAATTAATGCAATTGTATTTTTTAATTAATGATTACTCATAAAGTACTATACATATTTTTCAATGTCTAGTACAATAATGCAATTTAACTTACTAATATCATTTATCTTTATTAATGCAACTAAACACATATGAAAAGTTAAAAAAAAAACAATCGGTATTTTTATGTAATTAGATTAACTAGATTATAAAATTATTTATTACAGATTATAAAATTTTCAATAATTTAATAGATTTATACAATTAAATAACATTAAAAATAAAACAATTTCATTTTACTTTTAGAAAACAAATTTGGTCTTCCAAAAATAAAAAAAGGATGTTGTCATTTATTATGATTGTATTATTTATTTCCCATTTCCTTTAAATAAGCAATTAAATTGAATTTATATACCGTAATTTATCAAATTTAGTAAAGTTTACATTATCTGAGATATTAACTTTTTTCTTATACAATTTTTATTTTATTTTCTGGTTCTTTATAATTTTTCCGCATTTTCGCTTAAAGTTATTGTGCGTGATATTGTTGCATCAGCATATGCTTCCCTGTATTAAGGTCAGAGTTTTGCGAGGCTATTCTTTATCAAGAACAATTGTCATTCAAAAAATTGGCAAGCAACATCAAAGCACGTTTAAATATTTCACAATTGCAAAATTTTCATCATAGAAATCTTATACGGATACCATTTTAAACATGAGTACAGGATTATTTGACTGGTAACAAAGGAATCACAAAAAATGCAACTCTTGGGGAAGAATATGGAAAACTATAATGTTAGATTTCTTAACACAGCAATTGATATTTCTTTGAAAATTTTTCACACAACCGCTTTTCATCTTTTTTTTTTTTTCTGGTAACAAATCCAACTTTCTAGTTTCTTCAAATTTCATTATCAATTTCTTAAAATGATTCTACAGTAAGGGTGCTTTCCAATCCCTATATATGAAATTATTTACGCAGTGGTTGTAAATGATAGCTGCATTTCTGATATAACAGCTTCGTAAAGCTTGTTCTTTCTTCTGCAAAGCATGATTAAAGAAGATAATGGTATGCAGAATTATTATTTCTGTACTTATTGCAAAAATCTTTATATGTAAATTATGATTAATTTGCATTATGCGCCTTACAAGTTTTCATCTCTGGTGTTCAAAAAAAGAAATATTTTTATTGCAGGAATCATTTTTGAAAATAATTAATCATTTCATCCATATTAATTTTCCTGTATACTGTTATTTCTTACATGTATTTAATTATGCGTGCAGATTTAGTTGTGAAATATTCATTAATACAATAAGTATGTAATTGTGAAATTATTTTAATGAATAAGATTGAATATGGGGGGAATGAATTATCTAATTACTTAATAATTAGAACAATTGAAATAACATTATACATGATGAAATTCAACGAAAAGCTATACTTTCTGTTTTACTTACTGTATATTGTTTTCTCAGCAAATTCCTCTTCAAGAATGTTAATTAAAGTGAATTACGCAGATTAATTTAATTTAGATTTATTGTGATGCTGAAATGTGAGTATGAAAGTTTCCATATTCTCTAATCTCATTCCAATGTTGAACTAAATACATATATTCGAACAACAATATCTTTCTGTCTTACGGAAATAATATTTGTCATTTCATTGATTGATAGCAGTAATGGCAATGCAACTTTAAGATACGCTTCATGAATTTCATAACCTACGTTTTTGTTACTCCAAAAGAGGAAGTTACGAGAAATGTGTTGGGATTTTATGACTATAGTATGATTTCACAAAACTCTCTAAAAAAAGCTTAATTGTTAAAAAAAAAAGGAGAGTTAAAAAATAGCAATTATACAAAACAAATAAGTAATTTTTTCAGACAAATATTTCAGCAATATTTAAAAGTTTATTTTGATGTATATGACATAATAAATATAATCAATATTAATTTATTTTATAAATATATTATAAAACAGGGGTATTATATATACACACTCTTCAGTAACTTAAAGTTAATTATGCTTTGTACCAGTTTTTTATAAATATGTGTCATATTTTTTCATATGAAAAACTGATAAGAATTATTTAAACACAAGGATTTCATTAAATAAATTAAAATTTATTTATTTACATAAGAGCAGTATTTTACGATATGCATATAAATTCATGGGCATTCCCTTACAAATTTTTATTGAATAATTTCATTTTATATCCATTTAAAATTATTAGTAAATTTAGGATTTAAATTTGCTTGAAATGTGAACTACAAAAGTCACTTAAGATTTGGTTTTGATGATTTTACAATGATAAACAAATCAGAATAGAACCAATACATTTGAAAATGTACATTAAAGAATAGGGATATTTTACTTTTCATATATGCATTTATTATTGACTGACTTGAAAAGATTATTGAGGACAACAATTTATTTATAAGTAAAAAAAATGCCGAAAATCAGTGATGGAATTCAATACACTACTCTACAATTCTAAAACATTAAAGGATTCCAACTTACTTTCCATAGAAGTGAATATTTTTCATAAAATCTAGATGTATATTGCTTTATTTTCAGTATTGCGATAGTCAAATCCAGGTGGCATATGAAAATATTGATGTCATCTTGGGGGGTATTCTAAATGTGTTCAATAAGCTTTTATATTAAAATGGACTCTAACTCTTATTTATTATATTGAATCAATTTCAAACATTTCCTCTAACCTATATGAATTCTGACATATTAAACTAAAAATTACAAAAAATCACATGTAAGATATTAAAACCATGAGGCTTACATTTATTATCAGTTATCGAATATTCACAAATGCTTTAAGTCTCGAATACTAATATTAGAGAAAATTATTTTCATCATATTACTAGAACTATGAATATTTAATATTACTAAATATTTGATAACAATCGTACAACTGAATTTTCAATTCATTCCTTTAATTTATGTGGTGGCTAGGAAAACGTTCCAACATTTTAGTATATTTTCTATTGAACTGATTAGTTTACTTAAATTATGTGTCTAATTTATTTTGTGAAAATAAAATAATATTTCTTATTGAAAAATATATACCCATTTTATAAAAATATGAATAAGATGTTAATTAATTTATGATGGCTTATAAAATCCCTTACCTAATATTACTCAGCATTACAAGACCTTCATTGCTTTATGTTATCATATTCCATATTGCACAAAGGATATTTGCAATTGCGATTTGTGATCATTGCAGAGTATTTTGATGAGTCTGGCTGTGTTAATTAGATAAACTAATCAATGTGCACTTATCATTTCAACAAAGGCCCACGTGTAGATGATGCGGCAATAACTTTATGTTATGAACAGACTACGGTTTAACTAGATTGCTGCTTATAAATAATCAAAGATAATACATGGCAATAAATATAAAATTGAAATAAATAGATGGGAACAAATAGAAAGGAGTTTTATTTTTAAATTAAAATTATAAATTAAGTTAGATGTATATTTCAATTAAAAATAAGAAAAATGATTAAAATTTACAAAATCTATAAATTTATAGGTCACAATTATTTTATTTTTAAATTGTGTCGATATATTTTCGCATTCTACTGTTTTTCTTTTTTGAAAAAAAAAGTTTTTTTACATTGAGATTCCTTTAAAAATATTTTACATTTGATGGAATTTTATTAAAGCTATGGGTTTCTTGAAAATTGTTTAATTTTTAATTAAAATTAAATTTTGATACAAGCTATATGCTATTATTTTAAATTTGACTTTAATTAAAATCTGTATACCAGAACATTATTTTAGCTTAGAAAAATGAGCTTATTTGTTGTCATTTATATAGTTATGACGAAAATCAATTTTTCTTCATTAAATTTTATGAATAGATAATATTTTAAAGTATATTAATGGTAATTATATGATTAGATGTGTACTAATAGTATATTAATAGCATGTAGTTAATAGTATGCTATTCATTCTTCAAAAATAGTTTAGAAATATATTAAAATCGTGTTTATTATATCATAGCTTATTTTAATTCATTATTTAATATGCAAGTCCAAGTATTTTTCATCTTGAAAATACAGCTTGGGAATACGATACAGCAATAGTTAATATCGAGTATATGCAATTTTAGATAGACACTTTTAAACTTTAATATGAGGAGATACAGTGATATAGAAATTAAGTTTAATATTTGCAATATTATAATTAATTATAGGTATATTAGTAAATTATATTAGTTCATATTGCTGTAGCATAATATAATTACTATAGTGTTTAATATTTACAAATAAAATAATTTGTTCTTCAATATGATTATTATAAGTTAAAATATATGACTAATTGTAGTCATAAGCCAACTCGATATCCCTTAAGATTCAACATTACTATAAAATGTTAAAGCTTAATTCTTCCATTTGTTATGTATGTACGTTATTCATGTATTTATTCATAAAAATTGTAATGCTTATTTTAAAGTATGAATATTCAAAAAATGCAAGATTTCATTTATTTAAATCTGAATTAAGTAAAAGAATAAACTATTTGTTGATTTACATTTCAACTAAGCGTTTACAGAATTTATTTAAGGCATGTAATTTTATTTGCCTTATATAAAGAAAACATTTTGGCAATTAATAACATCTATGTTAATGAAAATATATAAAACTAAAGGCCTCAAATGTATAGAAAGTGTTAAAAAATATTCTGAAACGTAATAAAAACGTTATATAAGTTAAAAAGTACTCATTAAAACATAAATAAAAATTTATTATTAATTAAAGTAAAATTTTCCTCAAAAGGAATTTTTTTTTTATTTCTTTTTCAAGTTTACGTATTTAAAATAATTTGAATGATTTTTGGTATTAATTATTAAAGGCAAATATATTGAAGATTTCGTAATTCGTAATTTCTATTGATTTTAATGTACGTAACATACTATTTTAATAAATGTAAATATAATTCTATTTATTGTTTCTTTACCTTCTATTATCTGTAGTAAATGCATAATAACCTTGCTCAAAAGCATTTCTCTCAAATAGGACTATATAAAACCTTCTTTAGTGTAATATTTTTTTATTTAAAAACTATTTGGATTCTTATAAATGTGAACCCAGTTACAAGAATTTTAAAAATCATCTTGACTTTTTACTACAAATATCATACTTACTGATACTGATAGTTATTATTATTAATGTTCGTCTGTGCTTTTCATGTGGAAAATGCATAATTTTGCAAATAAAATAAATTTTTCCATTAGGCTACAAAAGATAACGAAGAAATGCTTTCAAAATTAATTTAAAATAATTATTTTTATTTGCATTATCAAATAATACCTCATTTTAAATGTTGCAAATGCAGTTAAATTAGTTATCTATTTTTGCATTAAAATATAAAAGGTCAAATTTCATGATAAGTAATATGAATAAAAGAAAATATATCGTAAGAGCTGTTAATTTTATGTAAGTTCCTTATATAACATAATTTAAAGAAAAAAAAATTCCAATGAAATGTATAGAAATTTTTATAAAGATTTTACAAAACCTAATAAATATATTCAATATCAATTCCATTTATTTATAATATCATTTCATAAATTATATAACATTTATGTAGTAGTTGTAAAAAAATTGAAATGTTTGAACATTTTATAGCGACAAAAAAATCCCTAATTTTCTAAATTTCATTCATTATTAATTATTATATATGTTTCTCTGATCAAATTTAAAATATTTTTGCTAAGTTATAAAATAAAATAAGTAATTTATCAAATATATCACGAAATGAGATATATACGTAGAATACGATATACTACAAATTTCTCTTTTTTAGAATACTTTGCATATAAAAACAATTTTTTAATTAAAATGAATTCTTAGATGAAAAAGGATGTTTTTATATTATACAAAAAATATTTTAAATGATCAGAAAAAAATTGCTAAAAGAAAATAATTTGATTCTCTGATACTATTCAAAAAAAGCTTCGAAATACAATTTTTACAGTAAAAAATTCGTGCCATAGATGCAGACTGACGGAAAATAATAGTTGAAAGTATTAGAACTTTTAATGAGACATGAAATTTTAAAAAATATCGCGTGTAAGATTTTTGTTGTGAACATTTAATAACTTTCTTATTTTTCTCACATTAAGTTAGGTGTGTGAGTGAGAAAAATATAATTTTGGAGTGAATTATTTTTGAAAATCTTATTTTTAAAATAAGATCTTTTTAAAGTCTCACTAAACTATTTTACTCTATTTTTTGTTATCGGTATGAAAAGAAATAAGAATTGAATTTGTTATAGAAAAGAATTGGAGTGAACTTGTTTTAAGGAAAAAGTGTATTTTTTAGGAATTATAATATTTATGATTTATTATGAAGGGTCGTGTATCATTTAATTAAAATATGTTTGGCAATGTTAAAATGTCATTTATTATAGAAAAAAAATTTTATATACTGCTCCATTTAAAATAACATATTCTTCTTGAAGTTCTAACAATAATTGATTTCAAACTATCACGAAGTATTTTTAAGGAATTTTACGTCTTACAGTAGATTTTTTCTAGTAATTCATTATTTTGAGTGAAAATGTTAATATATATGTATATGTTGTTTTAATCCTGTTAAGTATATAAATAATAATTAGAAAACATTTACAAACGCAAGAATATGAACTCCATCACTTTCTCTTACATAACTTTTCCTTCATACTATAAAATGACATGCTGACATAAGTTTTACTAAATAGAATACATATACAAGAAAAGACAATACATGAGAAATAAGGATAAGATAGTAAGAATGGTGAAACACATATCATCAGGTAAATAAGAAAAAAACGAGATATTGAATGAGTAAACGCAGAAATTTGTCCAAGTTGATTATCTGACTCTAGAGAGTTTTTTGTTGATGATTCGTCAGGGTCACAAGCCTGCCAGTAGTCAGATGGTGGTACATTGTGACAACTTCATTAGATTATGGTGTGTTCCTCACTAACTATTTCATTTATTATAACAAGTTATATTGTGGGTTGTGATTTCCTATTATGAACCAATCATCTTGAGCAGAGCTTGCAGTATCACTGATGTCTTTCACTATTGCGCGAATTAGTTCAGACAAACACAAATTTTACAGAAATGATGTTTAGTTGATATTGGTTAACTTAGAAGCACAGTTAAGCAATCTAATATAGAATATGTTCTTCTCTTAGTTGAATGAAATCCTGTTCATGATATAGCAGGGATTCCACTAAATTAGAGCTTAAATTTTTATCGCATCTTCACAACAAAAATCTTTTATAACATTCTCAATTATTGTTCTCTTTGTTGAACCGTTCATTTTACTCACACGTCTCTTTACTATGCTCTACAAATTTTCGAAACGATTTACATCCAGGAATTTCCTAAGCCAATCCAATACCATTAATTTCTGTTCTTGAAAAAATTTCTTTGCTAAAATAAAACTATGATATGGAGCCCAGATCTTGTATAAAGATACCAACACTACCAGAGAACGTTTGTATCATAAAGCCATTTTGTTCTTTCCATTATTGAAATATATTTCCTCTATGATTCCATCAGCTGGTAATAATTACTAGGCCTTCCGGAAGTAAAATAACCCCAAACCACTTGTTTTCTAAGAGTGCTTTTCTGTTTGTAAAAAATATTTTTCTCTGATGGATTCTTCATCCCTTTGTCTGTTAAATATTCGTCAAAACCCTTTCACAGAAAATGTGTTTCGTCTCTGAATATAATCTTTTCCTGGTTTTTTTGCACTTTAAAATAAATATTTCCTGACCCAATCCAAACGATTTCTCTGCACTGCAAGTTTTAATAATTGTGTTTTGATTGCATGCTTTTGAAGAATCATCAAAATAATTACAGTAAAATTAAAACAAGCGGTGCCATTAATTTCAAAATTATTTAAATAAAAATATCAATTTAAGTATTAAAAAAACTACGAAATAGACCTCTTGTTTTTTTTTTGCCAAATTTTTTTCAAATTTGCAATGGACTGAATAAAATCTTAGTTTCAATTATTTATGATTAGAAAATTGCACCTGATAATGCATGTTATAATTTAAGAGCACATAACAGAAATGCTTCTTGCTTAACTATAATTTTATTCAAAAATATATGTGCATATATACACAAAAACATATATTTCCATGAATGAATATAGATACATAATATTTCATATAGAAAATTATAGTTAGAAGCATTTTTTAATAAGTTTCAAAAATGATTTCCATCAATTTTATTTCGAAATTTCTCAAATATTGATCCAAATTATTTAGTTAAGTTATGAATTAAAATTGTCAGAAAATTTGACAAAAAATTGATGTATAGTAACAGAAAAATTTTTAACTTGCAAAAATACTTGATGTATTTAAATATATAGATATATAAGTTTTATAGCTTATTGTTCAAGGTGTATGTAGATTACGTTAGCTAAGAAGTATTTCTCTACTAAATCTTTTAAAAAGCAATATAAAACTGGCATAATATTAGATACACATTATTTTTAGACTGGAATTATGTGTAGTCTTTAACTATAAAATTCAGAATGGGAACAAAAAATGAAAAGATTTAGATTTTATTTTTTAAAAGTATGTTTTAAAATAATAAAACGTGTAATGTAACTAGAATCCATATACACATTTCTGATGTTACTTTCTTTTAGAGAAGGATATCAAGCTCCAATTTCCCAGCAATCCATAAGGTCTAAGTGATGGAAAAAAACATGAGTGTGAAGTTTGATGACTCCTTCCAAAAAGGTAAACAAGCATTTTTGTGCTCCCCTTCAAAGGGGATAGCAGGTTAGCGCATAAAACGTTTTGTCCCAGTAAACTTAGTATAGCCGGTTATTGGTTTGAATCTGATTTACTTAAAAAATTTAAAAGCTTCTAAAACTAATAATTCAAATTTTCATATCTGAAATTTTGTGATGGTTTAAGTAACGTTGTAAAATGTTGTTTTGTACATAATGACATAGTTCAATAAGTACGTATTTATCTAATATTCAACTTCCTGTTAATGTAAATAAATATTATCTATTTTGGAGAAATAGAAAGAATATACAAATCTCATCTCAGAAGAGAACAAATGACTATGCATTACTTCAAATCATGTTATTCTTAGTGGGCCATTATATTCAAATAATCTATGATATTATTATATCGTCTAGTAAAAGTAATCACTATACCTTTATTAAGATCAACTCATCATAACTAACATTATTACTATCAAACCATCTTATAAGTTATTATTATGTCAGAAATTTGTAAATTTTAAATGTTATTTGTAAATTTTTTTTCATGCATGTGCATGCGTTATGTTTATATTTGCATTATAATAAAATTAATATAAGCATATTTTAAAATAAACTGGAACATCATGTTTTATTATAATGAAATAGTACTGAATAAATTCATACCTGACAACTTATGGCTTATTTTGATTGGTTGTATATAAGATATTAATAGTGCAACAAAAAATTAATTCACTTCCAAAGCGTGTATATGCACTAAGTAAAAAATATTTAAGTATTAAATAATACACCATGTTTGTATGAGAATGAATCAATTGTGTTATTGTTTTTAAAAACAGGAAGTTACATTAGTGAATTTAAAAATGTTCATTTTGTAATTCAAAAATAAAATATCTTCTCTATAAATTAAATAATTTAAATGTCTCACAATTTTACTAGGAAAAAAATAGTCGATAAAAATATCGTGGAGTTCCATAAGCTATCATCATTGAAAATTTTCTTTCTTAACAATAATAGTGTTTAACTAATGATTCTTGTGATAAACAGTATATTAAAGTTTTGTACTTTCTATACAATGCATGATTATGTTTATCATAGATTCTCAATTTATTTTATTATTGCAAAAAACAATATGTAAAAATTAAAATACTATCTCACTTAGACTATTAATTAGCATCATTATGTAAAATAATAGAAGATACTTTTTTTCTTAGCAAATAATGCGACAATCTATTTTATTGAAAGAAACAAATAAAGAATGCTCGTGAAAGCAAGACAATAGCCTTAAGACTTAAAATAGGTTGTTTACAAATATTGCAATTATTAAATAAGAACTATATTAATTAACGAAATTTATAAAAGTTTAGGTCCAAATGCCGTATAATCCAGATTTCCAAATTCTGAGTTAAGTAACTTTTCTGGGGATTTCCTTATTTATCTGGCAATCTGATTTTTATTACGTCATAAGGATGGAGACCATTAAGAATTATGTCGAAAATTATATTTTTGCAACACTAGTATTTACGTCATCGTGCACATCACAATACATCATCTTGGCAACATTTCTTCGTCAGTAAGATAATTCAGAATTTGGTATGATGGATAATGTAGCAGCCGCAGATTTAGAAAGTAAAACAAGGAAAAATTCTAGAACCCATAACATTGGCGAGAAATTGAAAAAAGCACCAATCCAGAATGAAATTCCAGAAATATTTTGGCTTACCATACCTAATGTATCATAATAGGGTTACCAAGATTGGTGCAAACCACAATTATCACCAATTAAAATGATTCACGTCAATGGCGTGGGCTCTGCTAGGATACAACAGTAAAACAAATTAAAAAATTATTAACTGTTACAAAAAATCTGTAGAAAGGAAATATTTAATGTTACTGAAAAATGACTGTCTAATATATATATGAGCGATTTAATGTGGTTGTGTAAAGAAATCTTTTACCTGGATAGTTATATTAATTATTTTTTAGAGTTAAAACTATTCTAAAAATTATTTTATTCAAGATAAAAAAATATTTTACAAAATCTGTTTCAATATTCACAACATATTCACAAGTATTCAAATTTATTAATGTAAAATACATGATTTTATGAAAATAGAAATAAGGTTGCATATATTATCTAGGTAATGTATGCATTAATTCACATAGAGTTAAATTTAGATAACTAAATTAAATGTTTATATAAACAAGAATTAGATATTTTTGTTTCATACATAATTAATATATTCCATGATATATATTCATTTTTGTGTGCGCGCAGTCTTGAATATACTTTCAAAGTGCTTAAAATTTAGTTGTTGTCGAAATTATACTTGTCAATAACTTTTATCTGACGTGAGATTTGTTGCGTAATTTAAATGAATGGATAAAAGTTTCAAATTAAATGGAAACTAAAATTAAAATCAGTCAAGAGAGGGATGCGGGATCAAAATTTCGTCGAAACATGTTGTGGGCGTAAAATAAGTTAATTATCAATGAATTTGTTACTGTGCAATCTCTTGTATGCGGGTACTTTTATAGACTTACTCGAAACATAAAAAACACGTATTGATTTTCTTGCTAGTAAAGGATGTAATTAGTAAATTTAAGTTTATTTGAGAAAAAAATACTATTTTGAAATCTTGATGTAAAAAAATCAAATATTGGGGTAATTATATTAATTTATTATAAATTAGTCAACATTTTCATGCATATAGCATATTTATTGCATATGTTAAATGAGCTAAGCATATGCTTAAGATATTTGAATACATTATTATGAAAAATTTATAAGAAATGTTGTACTTATTTTTCAATTAATAAAATATGTGAAGAACTATACACTATTTAAGAATTCATACTCGATAATTTAAACTAAGCACTTTAGTTTAAGATTACAAATTGAATTTCAAAAAAAAATATAAAATAAGGAAGATTCATAGAAATATTTTGTTGTTTTATGATTAAGAAATACTTAAAAAATAATAAATATTTGGACTACAGAAATCGAAAAATTGTGAAAAAATATTACCATATTAATCAACAGGATTTACGTTTGTGTTGTGACTGCATTTCAATGCTTAAATAAAACTAAAACCGATAAAACTTTTTTATATTATTTAAAGCAGTTTTCTATGTGCATTCTGTTAAATATCATTTTTCAAAGAACAATTATATAAATATTCAACATCTCTCTTAAATACACATAAAATAGACGTTTTAATCATACATTTTGAGAAACGAAAATGAATTTCGATAAACCAAAACATAGAAAAATTAATAGGAAATTTAAAAAAAATGTTAATTTCAATATTATTTTTGTATATAAATATATAATGGTGTCTCATTTATTTGCGTTATTATAAAGCTATATTTATGTAAACATAATACATTGCATTCATTTCCTGGTGTTTAGTATTCATCTCCGCCGACCGTTTGGCTGAGTGGTTAGCGTTCCTGACTACTGAGCTGTTGGTCCCGGGTTCGAATCTCGGCTCGGGCATGGATATTTCTTTCCTTCTTTGTGTTTCTCTGTCCTCTCTTATGTGATGTGTGCATGTTGTGGTATGAATATGACCCACCCTATAAACGGGTTTGTGGTGGTAAGGCGCTGATAACGCTACTCGCTTCCGTGACTTGGTTCACAGGTGCCCGCTGGGTAACGATAAATGAGTAGCTGTTTCTGGCCTTGTTGTCGCATAGGGTTCTTCAACTTTGTGTGCCCACCATTAGATAAAAAAATGTATTCATTTCGTGGGAAGATAATATTGTTTTTAGATTAATATTTTCTCAAGCTTTTATAACTTATTATTTTCTGGAATTTTGGGTTATATATATAGAAATATAGAAAAAAAAATCATTTTTTTTTTCAACTTCTGTTTTAAGATTGCGTATTTATTTTCTAGACATTTATTCATTTAAAAGATGAAGATATATACATAATAGCAGTTTCAGCCTAAAAAAGAGAATTTCTTTAATACAAAATTCTATTTTTAAGCTGAAGTTTCATATAACTGGTAAACAAACAATTTTATGGAAGATGGAGATATTTGTTAAAGAAATAAACTACATTTGAAATCGGTATTTTGAATTTAACATTTTGTGATAAACATTTGCTACGTTCAAATTCATTTGTAACTTATAAATATGAATTACGAGTATATTCATCACTGTAATAAATATCATTGTATTTAGTTTTGGATTTAAATTTAATATCTACAAGAGAGATGAAATTGTAGTAACCTATTTAAGGATTCTAAAATTTAATAAATGCTTATAACAAGGAAAATGTAAATTACTTATGTGTGACTCATAAGCAATAGTATTAAAAACAATATACTTGTAATAAGATGTCAGTATTGAAATGTAAGTATGAAAGGTAAACTTAATAATAGGTATTTAAAATTTACTATAACTAATTTTTCAAAGATTAAATAACTGTAAATTACATTAAATAAGTTATTATGTTTTATTTCATGCTGTATTGTTAATAAAATGTGTAGTGAATATTTCACTCCTTTTAAGGATTCACATTAAAAATATTAAGATTGGAATTTTAAAATCCACATTTTTAAGATTTTAATGTTTCAAGATTTCATTTAATCAGATATTACTTATTCAAAATTAACTCTGAAACGACAAATAGTAAAATTTTATAATTGTCACAAAATAATCCAAAAATAGCAGTTTGTTTTCTATTTATTTGCTGTTAATCGTAAGAGCAAAAATAGTAAGCTAATTTATTGCAATTTTTCTCTAAAACACTGAGATCTATTTTGTTACTAATTTTTTCCTGTGACTCCTAAAACTAGTTTTTATTATTATTAAATGAAAAACATTTAAAGTAATTTTAAAAATACGTATTAGAATCATTAGCGAGTAGAATATCCCAATGAGTATCGTTTTTTAAGAGATTTAATTTCTGACAAGCCTCATCTAAATGTTGCACACACATGGTCATTGACTGTTTTTAATTATTGGAAAGATGTTTGCCCATGAACATTGAATAATAATAATCTTAGGTAAAAGCATTCTGCATCATTTGGATGTACAGATGACCTAATCCATCTATGGATAATAAATTTAGGTGTTTTTGTACTGCTCTACCTTGTTTACTACCCTGAAATTTTCTTGTTGATATGTTCTACACAAAGTATGTTGGTACTTTAGAGTACAATAGTGTCCTCGCAAAGGTATCATTTCTACATAATATGAAAAATTCTGTTAATGTTGTTGGTGGTCGTGTTATTGCTCTTGCATGTGTACATTTTTTGATGTAAAATACACATGGTAGATCACATAACTTTCACGGTATCCACGATGGCTCACTATCAATCTGTCGCATAAACTTTTGGCTCTTCAAGTATGTGTCTAATACTTTGAAATCTAAATATAATATGAGTTAATTAAGAAAATAATTTCATATCTGGAAAATATAAATTATAAAAATGATAAGTGTCATGGAGTATTAACAAAAACAGTACGTTTATATAGCACGATATTGTAAATTAGAATCATAATCGCAATCCAATTTTGGAAAACATTTAATAATAAAACTCTAGTTTTATCAAAAATGTGAATTAACACAAACTATGCCAGATAATTATAAATAAAATTTTAAAATAAAGTAAAATTAATGATATGGGTTGCTTATATAATCTTAATTTATTTAAATTATTTTTAAATTTTCCTTGAATTATAATTTCTGAATTACTTATTCGTTCACAGAATTACATTACTCTCTTTATCAACAAATAAAACTACTAGCAGTAGACAGTCTATTTAATCATTTAAATTTATAAGAGAAAGATTTAATATGTCTGAAAAATTCTCTTATAGAACGTATTTTAATGAATTTAATCATTTATATTATTTGACATTTGATTTACTTTACACATTATATTTTAAATTAGCACCTAGTTATATATAAATTCAGTTTACTGCTGAAAACAAGTGCTGAAATTGACTCAAAAGAATTTTATAAGAAATATAAATAAATTTACATGTGACTTCATTAATTTAGTTAAAGTAACTTAAATTGTTTTTTAATTCACAAATTATGAATTCACTGACAGATTGGAATACAAAAATCTAAACTTATATGTGATGAATATAAACTCAGTAGGTTTATTAAAATTGGATTTATTCAGCATTGAATCAGGTAATATTCTTTCGCGGATTAGTGACATAATAACGCAATACCTGAGTTAATTCTTAAATGGAATGCAACACAAATCCAACAATAACGATGGAGCATATTTGTTTATACTAGTTAATCAATAAAGCAGATATTGCGTTTATTATAATATAGTATATAGCAATATATTGCTGATTATTTTACTAATAATACATCAAAATTCGGGAAAGCTGTATATTATTTTTTTGATACTCTGTATCAAGTGATTTAGTTTACATCATATGCAATAATTTTGTTACATAAAATTAAAATATGTACTTAAAGGCATCGTGCATACTTAAAACTTGTGTAATGTAATATTTTTAAATGAATTGAAATCCCTAAATTACTAAAAAAACTAATAAAGGAGCAAAACACAAAACAAAAATATAAGTTAAAAACATTAATTATATTAAAATTAAAATATAATTATTTAAATAGCTTCGAACAGAAATTGGTGAATAAATTTTAATCCACAATATATCAAACGTTGAAATAAAATCTGTATGCAGGTACAATATATGTGAAGATAAAAATTCATTGAATCGTTAAATACAAATGCATTTCTAATGATGATATACTTTTTTTAATTTTAAATAAATTAAACATTTTAGAAAATGCCCTTTTCAAATTAAAAATACACTTATTTAAAGCATATATGTATAAAAATGCTATATATATATATATATATATATATATATATATATATATATATATATATATATATATATATATATATATATATATATATATATATATATATATATATATATATATATATACATATATATTACTTTATTTATGTAACGGATGAATCAAAAATATTTACTGAAAAACATTTTAAATTTCTTTTTGATTTTTGCTAGGAAAAGATTTTTCTCACTCATTCTGTTAGTGGTTATTATAATTCTAATTAAAATAAATTTATTATTCTTAAAGTTATATTAGTTTTATGAATGTCAAAATTATAAAGACACGTTTTACGAAAAAATTATCACGTTAAAATTACATAAACAACTTATTTCTTAAAAGTACTCTTTTGCATATTTTTTTAAGTACTCTTAATTTGCAAAATATTAAAAACAGAGACATTTAATTTATTTGCGCTATTAGGAAATTATGCATTATTTAATTTAATAATTCAAAACATTCTTATAGTATCTTAAATTAGTAACTTTAAATTATATAAAATTAAGTATAGCATAAATAATTAAAACCTGTATTTTTATCTTTAACTTTCAAAAGATTTTCAAGTTAACTTAAAAAAAGAACCTTATTTTCACTAGTAAACAAGCATTATTCAGAAACGCGTGTTACAAATTAATTTATTCGCTTAAATTTTTGAAATATAAATTTTCGAAATCAGTGGAAATTATATTTCGAGCATTTGTGTGGCTAAAAACTATACTTTTTCCTCATTTGAATAGTAATGAATTTTGTATGCATTTAAATTTTTGTTATATGCATTTGATGTAACATTATAATTCACATTTGATATTTTTAGTTTAATTATTATAGTGTAAAATTACTTAAATTCAATGATTTACTTTTATACTTTTATTATGTCTGTGTTAGAATTTAATAATTATGTGGAAAAAAATTTGAAATATAATACTGAATTCATAGTTACATATATGTTATAGTACTTCAAATTATTAGTTTTATAATTTTCAGTCTAAGTGTTTACTTTCCATACACATCAATTCCTGAATAATAAACAGAACTTATGTTGTTCATATAAATAAAACATTTTATGAAATTTTCAATAACACAGATTCTCAGTCTTAACTCTGATCGTATCTCGATTTTGAATTTTAGATTTTTTTAATAACTTACTCCGGTAACTTTTTTTTTATTACAGGGTGTTGTATTATTGTAAAATTCTATACGTAAAGTTTTACTTTATATTAGATGTATTTATGGGTTAAACAAATATTAAATTCCAGTATATTAAAGATATGTGATATGTAGTATACATATTTGTATTTTATATTACATTACATAGCTTTAAAAATCATACCTTTGGATTTTCGGTATTATTTATCCTTGAATAACAATTTTTTTTTATACACGAAGAGAAAAATTACTGAAATAAAGTTTTTTAATTAATATATATATGAATTACGTTTCAGTTGACTTTTTTATTAAATTTATACTTATAATTTATGATCAATCAATCTAATAAACAGGAAAATGTAAATATATAAGAAAATCCATTAGCAAACTTATTTTAACTATTACTTCTTCTACAAATTTATTTTCCTTCAAATTGATTCACGAAAATTCTTGTTTATAAGTAAATGTTTTGCATAAATACGTTTTCTTTGCTAGTTGAATTATTTTATTCTTGATTGTTTCATTTCCTGTTTGTTAAAATTGTTGTTCATCCTAACAACATAAATCCAAGTAAATTGTACCCGTGTGTTTCGTAAGTTGTTCCAATTTTAGTCTGGATTCATAGTTTTAGTCGTTTGTGGAAATGTTAAGCGCTCCTCTAACGAAACCTCATTTCTTCTGCTTTAGAAATTGTACCTCTTGAGAATTGATGAAATACCACACTTTATCTTCCAATTTCTACCATACAATATTTTATTTTTAAGAGCATATTCCTTTGCAGCATTATATCCTATTTATTAATTCGATTAATGCCATACCAAAGTGGAAGTGGCAACAATGACATTATAATTATTATTCAAAAAAATACTACTAACTTTATTTTGTGATAAAAATTCTAACATTCAAACTAACATTTTCATTTGCTAATTTAAAGAAGTGATAGCTGTTGTAAGTTAATACAAGAATGCCATTATAATTTACTTATAACTAACATTAAATAGTGAATATCATAGCTAGGTTTCGTAAATAGTTTGTATATAAGTATATATTTGCATTAGGAATTATATTTACTATTTTAAAACATATAAAACATATACAATTGCTTGGAAGCATCATAGGTATATTAAGGGAAACTTTAATTATATTAAAAATATTTGGGCAGATGCAATCTAGACGAAACCTAAAATATAGAAGAATCAAATTTATTTCTTAAACAAAGAATTTGATTATAATTATGGTTTGTGTTTCATAATTGAGGGATATAATAATTTCTATATGTGAAATTCATAAAGAATACTGATTTGGATGCAAACAATAATCTGTTATAAAATCTACATTTATGTAAACAAGAAGCATATTATATGATTATTAAATAATACCTTGGCTTGTTAAAATTAAATGTTGCCCCATTCGATAGAAGACATGTCAGTTCTTACTTATTAACGTCAACGCAGCCAATTTTGAGCTGCAATGTACGTAGAATTAGTGCTTCTTTTATGATTAAAATGTTTTGGTTATAGTTATGAAATATATATTCATTATTAGAAAAAGATATATTTTAATTATAAGAAACTTTTCTCGAAATATGCTTTACTTTAAATGATGTAATGTACGTAATTTGACATTCTTAAAATAATAAAAGAATACCTAAGTACCGCCGTTTTTTATGTACTTTTTGTATGCTTTCTTTAAATTATCTTTTTTAATTATATAACAGACTGACTATTAGCATTGACATGAAATACATAGCAGAATTGATCCAAGACATACTTGTGAATTTAAATCTCATGTTTGTTTGTGTGATGCAACTGTTTCTCTCCAAAAAAACCAATCTTTTAGATATAAAATTAACGAATCAATGAATTGCTTTCTTATATACTAAAAATACTGAAGTTGTTAGGATGAATATTTTATGTATACTATTATAGTATATATTTTATATATACTATTATACTCTCTGATGTGCCCAAAATCTTTATAACAGAGCTGACAGAGCTATAGAATATGCAAATATTTTTGATTTTTTTATATATCTATAGAAAATTCAAATTAAATAAATATTTGTCTAGTAAAAAAAGTTCATTTATATCAGAAGAACACAAATTGTCAGAAACGGAGTTTATACAACGAAATATACATACTTGAAAAATACTTATTCCGGCTCACATTCGTAATAAGAGAAGTAAACTTCAAAATTAAAGTAGTGTTTAAGTTTATATTTTTATAACATTTTCTTTAAAACGTTATAATTAATATAATATTTTAAAATTAATTTCAAACTTGGTAGAAAAACTTTAATGCTAGATGATGTATCTTTGATTATAAAAATAAATATGATATAAATCTCCGATACAGTATAAGGCACAAATAAATACTTCAGTTTAATGTTACAAATTATTATTTTTAGTTAGAAGATTTAAACTAAAAATTGCTTGAAATTTCCATTGATATTATTTGTGAAGTTTTTCTGAATTCACCATTGCTAGTACTTTTTAATTTTAGTTTTAGACAAAATTTTATTAAGAGTAACTACAAGGGCTTAACATATTTAAAGAACATTTGTACCTGATAATTTTTAGAAATTAATTTAATAAAGATGTTTTTTAATTATAAAACTTATCGTAGTTTATTGATATTATAAACTACTCATATTTAACAAATCATAGAATTTAAGAAAATTTTAATAAAAAGGAATTTCTTTGACCTAGGATAAACAAAAATAAATTGTTGAAAATTAAAAAAAATTCTGTAAAAATATTCTGACTGAAAATAAAGTCAACTCACTTATGATTTAGGTTATTCTTTTTTAATATTTATGTTATTCACTAATACAATTTGTACATATAAAACATATATAATAAGTGTTTCCATTAAATAACATTGAATAAAATGTCAAAATAATATATTATTATAACTGTCTCATTGAATAATATTGCAAATAATATGGCATTATATTCGAAATTTTTAACATTATTTAATAGGTAATGACATCGTCATCTTTTATATATTTATTATTCTTAATTTAAATAAAAAATTATTATCTAATTAATCTCCAAAAAATCTGGATGTGTTCTGGTGCTCCTAAGCTAAAAATAAATAAAAGCATCTAATATGAAGAATATTACACGATTGTTTAACAACATCACTTTTAAAATTTTGAAAAACATTACTTAGAATATGTTTATTATTAATGATACGTCACTTTGTACGGATTTAAATATGATATCAAATATTGGTAGTAATATTATGTTTATAAACTCTGAAGACCTATAAACAGGAGACCTATAAACTGAAGATCTAAAATAAAAACATTTATAATGTATTCAAAAAGTAAAGTTTAGTTGTAAATACGGCTGAGAAAAAGAGAGAGAGAGACAGCAAAAGTTTTCAACTTAGATATTTCTCTAAAAAATAACATTGTCATCATGAAAACAGGTAGTTGATCAATATACTATTCTCAAAATATAAATAATTTATTTTAATTTATTAATATTTTAAATACAGAGTGTTTTAGAATTTATGTTATAAGTATGATATAACCCTTCAAGAGAACTCTTGCCAAATCTAGCTTACTTTGCTTTGATTATAAAAACTATCAATTTTATTTTTCATTGCTTTTTGGATATTTTTGTTGCCAGGATTGATTTTTTTCATGTTTTATATCATTTTTGCATCATACATATGGTATTTTTAAGTGACAACAGCATCTGAAATGTTTTTCAGCGTTCAGTTTAGGTAACAAAGGTCGGCAATTGGAGGATTATAGCCTACTACTCCCGAATGTTTCTCCATTTTGAAAAATTTTCAAAATAATTAAAGTTTTGAAGAAAATGTCAAATTTCTTTCAATCATTGTTTCAAAATTAATGTTCTCATTGTTTGAATTATAATAATCATACTTTTTATATAAAAACTTAAATTTTTCTAAATTTTTTAACATTAATAAATATTCTAATGCCAGTTATTAAAATTTATAATACAATTAACTATGGTAACTGTATCTTAATTGAGCTTTATTGAACTTTATTATACACAGATAATAATAACAATACGCTTAAATAGGTTGTCCAGCATCCACATATAGGATCTTAAGGATAAGATTTTGAACTTATAGGATCTTACGAAATCCTGCATTCGTTATTATTTAGTAATATTTATGAATAGTTTTTTGCAGTAATTATCATCTTCTGCTAAGATTAAAACATTCACTTTTTTTACCATGCAAGAACATTTCTATTAATTTTACATTTTTCATGTCTACATATTTGAATGTAATATTATTTTTTAACATTCATAACTTAACTACGAAATAATAACTTAATGATACAATCAATTTGCCCCTGACATCAACATCTTATTTTGGTATATTTTCTTTGCCAATTGTTTTAAATAAGGCTTAAAATTATTTATTTTATTTCATTGTGATAAATTATTTGATAAATGGCATTCTCATTTATTTAATTTATAAATCATTTATTACAATCTAACAATAAACTAAATGCTAAATTTATTTAAATAATAAATTGTCTATGTTTCAAAATAGGATGTTTAAACTTACAAAATATAGTTTGAAACGAATCTTTCAAAACGTACTAAAGTAGTAAATAAAAATATATACTGCTTAAAATATTACAAAATTTATATATATTCACGAGATGTCATGAATTGAACTGCGTATGTGTTTTCTATCAATACAGGCAAAGTGTGGAGCAGTGTTTCACGGTACATTAATATTTGCGAAATAGCCCTCCATGCGTAGGATTTACGGTCCACAAACTCCCATCTGAGTCTTAAAAGATGCGACTACTAGTAAAAAAATTCCTAAGTGCAAAATTTCTGACTTAAAATAAAAGCATATATCAAGCAAATAAACATTTACATGATCCTAAATTCTGTTTTATACAGGTGATATTTAAAAATGCTTATTAAATATACAAAATTATTTACGTGAAGACAAAACATGAGAGGTTAATAAAATTAAATTATACATTCTTCAACTTTACAAGAATAAATATTATATGAGTATACAAAAACGTTTTTTATTTGCATATTCCAAATATTTATAAATCAAGAACAAGGAAAAGTATGTATGTCGAAAGCATTGAAAATTGTAGTTTTTTAAACAAAGTTTCACATATCTTTGAATGAAACCTTTTCCAAACTAAAATTATTGAAAAAGTGTATATAATATTTACTATTAGATGCGTGAACATCATTGTTCGAATAATAGTACCCTCTTAAAACTGCACTTTCTTAATATTAAAAAAAAATTAATGAAATGTATAAGTTTTGTCTTTCAAATTAAATTTAGTAAGTTTGATTAAAAATATTTTAATATATGTGCATTTTATTAACCTTCGATTTCTTTATGATGTATAATTTAATTTCAATTCATTTTTACTATATGCAATTTAGTTATTTATAACTTCATATTTAACAGAACTGTAGTTTACAACCAATTAATAAGTTATGATATTTAGAGAAAGTTGATAGTCTTTTTCTCTCGCAGCTCACTGTCAATTTAAAAATCTCTGCGATTTCTCTTAAATTTTATAAGTTTAAAATCACTGCTTTAGATGAATAATTCAATGTTCCGTTAAGCATTTCCTTAATTCTCATTCATGTGGAACTAGATAAATAAAGAAAATCTGAAGTTGGAATATAATTTTAATTTTTATCTTTTAAAATGTCTCTTCATTTGATAAAAACCTTTTTTCATAATAGTATTTTACAGTTAGAAATTTATAAAATGTAAAATATTATATTGATACAACGAATGAAATTTGTGTACTACAATATTTTACTAAATTATAAAAGTAAAGTTATAATTAAAAGAAATGAGCTACATAGTAGGATATTTAATAAGGTGCAAATAATTTCATAAAAAATGGAAGTTGCTTTTGATATCAAAATTATTTTCAGAGTTTGATATATGTTGTGTTACATTGTAAGAAATATTTGAAAAATATTTAAGTTCAGTTCTCTAATCACAAAATATTTGTACTATTATTTTCACCCTTTAAGAAACACTTAAATTTATCGATTTAGAATGTACCTTTTCGTAATGTATTTTAGTTCAAGTAATTTACTTGAAAATATTGTTCAGTTTTTTTGTTTAGAGTGGGAAATAAAAGTATGTAGATTTGAATTTATAAACTATACAGTCTCTAAATTTAACCTAATTTTTATTGACATTGACAAGAAAAATAAACCTACTATATAATATGATTTAACAACAATTAAAAATGTTAATTAAAAATAAATAAATCATTTTGAAATTTAAAAAAATGAATAAAATAATCTGTGAAGAAATTTCCAAAAAGTTTCACTCTAAGTGTCAGCTAAATTTAAAATATTTATTTACTTTTAAATATTTCATGAAAATAAAAATTGTATAACATTTATTTTCATAAATATAAATATATAGATATGAAAATGAATATTTTTTGCTAAAAATAGAGATTTAGAAAATCAATCAAACAGTAAGAATAAACTATAATTATATGCATGGCATTGCCTTACAATATATTCTAAGTACATAAATATATTTAATGTTTCATCTAATCTAATTAGGTAAAAGTGATTTTTTTTATATTTAACTTATGTGGACAATTGTCATAATCCATCTAACACAAATTTTTAGTTATGCTTGAAGAATTTTTCTCTCTCGATAAAATACGAAAATTACGTACATAATAATTTTAACCGATATTACAAACATTTTAATCATTCTAAAAATAGATTAGGAAATTGTTAATTTTAGTTTCAGTGCTTATTAAATAAAATTATAATGATCAAATTGTATCATTATTTTCAAGGTATATTACTTTTTTAATAAATAAATACAACATAAAGTATTTTTTGAGAAATTTTCCAACTTTCAATCCACTTTACTTTCAAATGTTTATACTAATATTTGCAATTAACGTTGTATTTATTTGATTTTTAACCATGTACGTTTTAATCTCTGTTTAAACACATAATAGAAAATTCTCAAACTTTAGAATTCCAGCTTGATATTGAAAGTCGTAATTTGGCTTATATGATTCGTCACCAAAACTAGGTTTTATATTTAAAACTCTGGTTTCTCAATTCATTTTAATATTACATTTATTACATAAGAAATTATTTTCTCAATTAATTTATTCCATAAATTTGCTTGAAGAATTTATTTATTCCTTAGATGTGTTCAAACTTCAGGTTTACAATTAGAGGAAAACTGAAAAAATCTGTTTCAGTTTTATTATAAACGCACATATTTCAGTTTTTTAATGATTCTCACAAAGTACTATTATGAAAAGTATTCAAACTATGTTGATGTTTTTAACTTACAGAAAAATTTTACTTATGTACAAAATAATTCCACGAGAATTGTTCAATGCTTTAATTTATAAAAATCCTTTTTTAAAAAACTTATAAGAATTCCTTTTATTTTTTAAACGAAATTTTTTGCTTAATTGTTTTTAGATTTTTTAAGCTAAGGAAAAATCTTTATTTAAGAACAATCTTTAGTTAAGAAAAATCTTTATGTAATATCAGTGTAAAAACTTGTCAAGTTGATAAGCCAAATATTTTATAGCATTTATCAAATTCAACTTAATATATTAAAGTAATTATTTTTACAGAAGTATTGTAATCAGTGATAGAATACGTATGAAAATAAAATTTACACTAAATTTTAACTAAATAATGATAATAAATAATAAAATAATTGTACGGGTAACTAATAAAAATGCATTATAAAATGCATTGTAAAAATTGGATGACTTGAGAATAGTTCTTTTATTTTGCTGCACTCATATAGAACAAAATAAATGTTGCATTTTGGCCTCAGCAAAATAATAATAATGATAAACATTTTAATTTCCTAAATTTTTAAAACTAGATAAAAAAGAAACTGAATTAACTGGATTGCAAAATTGCTTACTCAATTTGGGAAATGTATCTGTTAAAAGTTACCACATTTTCTTATTTGACAAGACAGTTTGAGTAAAATGATAACTTTTGATTAACATATTAAATTGAATTCCAACTTATATATTTTAATATATTTATTGAATATATTCGCAAAGAACACATGAATCTTATCAAACTTAAGGAATTTGTTTTTTATATCCTTTACTTCATCTATTTTATAATTAACATTTAACACTATTATTTTTATAAATGTATTTACAAATAATTTTTAGACAAAAGTCACGTATATGCATTTATATTAACAGCATTTTTTGAATTTCATTTGAAAATAAAACCAAAGATTTGTGTTATTTTAAGTGAGACTATTATCACTTTATCCTGGTCCAGAATTCAGTGCTCCAAAATTACATTAGAGCTTAAAAGATATAGTTTTATTAATTAACTTTTCGAGAATGTTTTAATAATGCAAATATATAATTATAAGCATGCTGTAATAATATCATCAATTATTTGCTTAAAATGATAAGGTAAACTTCTGTATAGTTTTAATATTTTTAGATACTTCCATTGCCGCCTAATTTGTCTATTGGTCAGAGAACTTGACTGAGGGTAGTGAGGTCCTGGGTTTGAATTCCAGTCCGGGTATAGGTATGCTTTCTATCTATATCCTGTCTTTTTCCTTTCCTTGTATGAACGCGGGTTGTGTATGGTTTCCTACCCTATAAACGGATACCCATAGCATGCGTGTACTGAGGAAGTCGGAGTCCACAGCAAAATATAGTTCAGTTGGAAAAGTGGAGCAGTGCACCTCATAATGCTAGCCTAGCATACAACAACAGATATTTTATATAATTTAATTGTCTTTATTTCTTACATTTTCTGAATTTAATGAATAAAGGATTAATTATACATTTTTTCACAAAAATTATAATTAAAAATAGAATAAACTAACTTGATATGTCTATTATCATTTCATAGTCTTGTAATATTTATTTTGCATTATCTTTTTTTTTTTAAATATAATTGTCTATGTAATTTTATAAGAAACAACCAAGTATTTTACATAAAGCCCTTTATTCTAAATATATTGTATGTAGAACATATTCTTATGTTTCAAAAAAAGTTTTAAATGTGTTATCGAAATTTTACTATCCCCTGTTCTTTTTCTTAAATAAAGAATTATTTATCAGAAAGCTAAAATATAAAGTTACTTAAAATTAAGAATAAAATTATAATTTCAATGTCTTATAAATTTATTCTTATCGACAGCTCTCAACTATTATTATATTTTAATCAAGTAATTTATGTTTATTTAGAGTACTAATCCAAACACTGATGGCAGTAAATACTTTCTTTCATTAAACATGTTTTCCAGATAATAAGAAAATGAGAACTTTCCTTTTATTTAAAGAAACTTCTTCAAATAATTGACTCTGGCATGTTCATTTACAGAATCATCTTGTTCTCAAAGCTGTCAAAATTCTCTGATGCACTGTTTACTCTTTTAATAGAAAAGCAATTAGTAATTTCTGAAAACTTAAGTAGTTATCTAATTAAGTTTGCTTTTAGGGTAAGTGCACTCGCCCTATAAGGAAAATAAGTGTTATTTCATCAATGGAATTTCAACAATTTTTATACTGAATGTTAAAATGTTGTAATTAGCATTAATTTATAAAATCAATTGTGTAATTCATATTTAAATTAATTATAACTTATTAATATGATGAGGTGCGAAATCAAGTATTGTTGTGTTCAAAACAATAGCTGCAGGTGTTCCCATTTATTTTGAAATTCTTTATTATGTTTAAAGTATTCACTAGGAAACGACAATAACACTGTTTGAAAACAAAGAGATATAAAGATTTTCTTTTATACCTTTTATGTTTTTATTTCTCAAGTTCATACAAGGTGTCTAAGTTCAAAAAAAAATATATTCAAACGTAAACAACTGTGTTCTTTGATTGTTTTATTTCAAGACTTGTTTGGAGAAAATAACAAGAAAAATAGGAAGTGATCAGCGCAAAAGTTTTTTTATTCATTTTGTTTTAATTTTTTATAATATGGTTAAGATTTGTAATATGCAGTTAATTTATAAGTAACATAAATATATCCAAAAAATATGTACCTGAAATGGAACTATAGTAAAATTTAAATTAAAATATATCAAATATTATTTCCTTCTTGAAAAAAAATTATTTAAACATTTGTTTTTACTTTAAAGATTATCATAATTTTAGTTAATATCTCTTAAACATTTGATTTGAATTTTATTTCACTTAAAATATTTTGTTTTTTTAAAAGCGGAATATTTCCAATTTTCTATTTACTTTCAAATAAAATTTCATTCTGTTTGAAAAGTATATGACAATCCAAATCAAATATAAAATGTTACTGTCTATATACAGAGCAAAGCACCGCGAGCTGAATTATACTTAGTAGTATAAAATTAGGAATGAAATAAAAAACATGCTTTATATTCATTAGTATAGTTGAATATGAATTACTGTTTTCCTTATTCAAAAGAAAACCAAAATTATTATTCTATACATATTCTGGTAAATAATAATTTTTTTCGTTATGAAAGAAACACTGCAAGAATCGAAAGAATCTTATAAAAATATTGTCAATCTTGGAAAACTACTTAATGTTTAAAAGTCAGTTATAAACCCATTACGAACTTAAATATCTTTTGCATAGTTATCGTTTTCATTGTTGCATCGATGAAAGATATTTTCTGCCTTTAGTGGCAACAACAACGAAATAGTTTTCGGTAATAGCTTCCGGGGGAACGATAATACAGGAAATATATTCAGCGATGTACTGATAATGCGAAATTGTTTTTCAAAACAGAATGTTTCCTCATTAAAAGAAGTCATTACGCTCAGAGTTATTTCCATAACAGTCTGTTGAGCCCACCTGCGTCTGTTTAATGTATAAAAAAAGAAATTGACATGCTAGAATATTTCTCCGCGAATGGAGATTCTTCTTGAAGGAATTACTAACTCAAGTGATTTGTACAAACTCAATAACAAATGAACAATTTAATTCTAAACATTTGTTCGTTCTGGAATGGTAAAAATAGGGAAATAGGAAAGTAAAATAAATTGGTTTCAGTGAATTCTAAGATATTATTATTTTTCAATTGTAATTTCTGTGCTGTATATGTAAGTAATTTAAAATGCAATATATACATATATACATATATATATATATATATATATATATATATATATATATATATATATATATATATATATATATATATATATATATATATATATTTAAAGGACAAATTTTTTGTGGGTGTGTTTATAAATTTTGCCAAAATATTAGTTAAATAAAAATACAATTGTTTAGAACGGAACGAAAAAAACTCACATAAGTGATGGGACACTTACTTTTCCCTCAAAAATTTATCCAAAAATTTTTACTTTTTAAAAGGTTTTAATATTTTGATGGATTTCTTTTTACTTTTAAAACGTGATTTAATCTTCTTGGGATGGATTTGACTAATTTTTGTGACTTTACCGCATTCTTTTTGAAGCTCCGATTTTAACTGCTGTTTTGAAGAAATGGTGTGTTTGCAAATTCTTGATTCCAATTCTTGCCAAATATTTTCTATGGGAATTTAAGTCTGGAGGTTGTGGTGGTGTTTTTATTATTTCAGGGCAGTTATACAGCAGCCAGAGTCTAACGTTCAAAGCAGTGTGCTTGGGGTCATTGTCTTGCTAGAATTTAAAATCGTTATGAAGATTCAATTTTCGGGTTGAAGATTTCAAATTTTGCTTTAGAATGTCAATATACTCTTACTGATATTTACTGTCAATAAAAATAAGATTACCAACTCCTTTGGACGACAAACATCCCCATACCATAACTCCTCCTCCACCATGTTCTGTTTATGAAATCCTTCCCTCGGCTTTTTCAACACCAAAATTCTACCATCAGAATCAAATATGTTAATTTACTCTCATCAGAGCGATTATAACTTTATTTCAGTAATCTGAATTTTTATTTATGTTGGATTTTACGAAAGCCAGTCTTAGTTTTCTTTTCTTTTCAATTACGAAGAATTTTTTCCTGGCTACTCTACCGTGATATCCAGCAGATCAAATTACTCTTCTAATAGTCTCAGGATTAACAATCACTCCATATAATGATTGTAAATCAGTAGCAACTTTATGAGCACTCATTCTTGGATTCTTTTTAACAATTTGAACGACAATTCATTTTATTCCATTGGATAGCATTGATGGTCGTCCATGTTTTCTTTTATTCTGAATTATATGATTCTTTGTATATCGTTTAATGATATGTAAAACTGTTGAATAACTCAAAGTTAATTGTTTCAGCAGTTTCTCTAATAAATTTTCCACTTTCAATATGCAAATTAATAACTAATTTCGAATTCCAGGTGTAGTTTCTTTTCGTTTAGCATTCATGGCTGCACACAGCTAAAAAACACAAAAATTCCAAAACAATCTGGGGAGAAATGCTGCTGACGATTTTATGAATTATTGCCACACACACACACAATTGCTTTTGAGTAAAAATAAAACACCCAGAAAATATTCCCTTACTTTTTTCAGACGATCTGCTCCTTTCTAAGCAATTATATTTTTATTAAATTAATATTTTAATATTTTGACAAAATGTATGTTATGTAATAATTGTAACTAAATTTAAGTATGAAACACACCCTCGAAAATTTTTTCCTGTATTTTTGAATTATTTTATTACAGTTTCCTTTCGTAAAGCACAAGTGTCCCATCACTTTTGTGAGAGACACTGTATATATTTATATATATTCTATTTTACATTTTAATACTAAATTTTAAATTTTTTAGTTTTGCATTGTATATTTTTCTAAATTTGTTAAATACAAAAAATAATTTTAATATTTCTCTGATTGAAATATTTTTATGGAGTAACTAGAATAGCTAAGATGTAAAAATAAAATAAAAATAGAAATGGGAAGTAAATAATTTAATTTAAAAGTAATTACGATACGAGCAATATTGATTGAAAAAAATAAGCATTTTAAAAAATGTTCCTAAATTTTGGAAGTATTGTGTATGAAAATATGAAATAAAGTGTAAAAGTGATTATGATTGCATTAATATAATTTTTGGTGTTTCAATGTATGCATTCGGTTTAATTTACGTAATTTACACAATACAGTAATTTTGTAATCCAAAGATCAATTCCAGTTAATATTCATTTAAATAAAATTGAATTTAAGATTAGTTGGTGACAAAATTAATATTATTAATCATGAAAATTCCAAAAAGTATATATATTCCTTAATTAGTTTTATCTGATACTTTCTGTTTCCTCAATTTCCTGATTATTTAAACTTTTGTTGCTATTGTCTTGTCCAGTAAAGAAGTGCAATGTAACCAAATTGATCCAAAAGTGTCAGAGACAGCTCTGACCAAATCTATTATTTCCGAGGAATAGACGAATTGACGCGGGAGATTGAGATGGATCTTGAAAAGCTTTGCCAATATGGCATAGTAATCAAAGATATGGTTGGGAGTAAATTCTGCAAGGGCGACATTTAGATGCTTGATGAAGTCATTTATAAGAAAAATATATCAATCAACATAAAATTATATGAACAAATATGTGTTTTCTATTTAAAAATTAAGCTCCTAATTAAATGAAAATATTATTACAATTCCCATATACTTTTATATAAAATGTAAATTTTTTTATAAAAATAACAGCATTATAAAATTAGTAAAAAGAAATAAACAAAATACATTTTAATTTATGCATTACGTAATGAAAAAAATTAAATTCGTGAAACATTTACGCTTATATATTTTTACCTTTTTATGTAAACTTAAGTAAAATATAAAAAGAAAGTGTAACTATTATTCTCAGTCTTGAATAAAATATAAATTTTTTAACTAGAAAAAATTCTCATGTGTACTAATTTCACAAAATCTTGCATTTAAATGAAAAATAAACGCAATTTCTTTTTAAAATTGCATACTTTTACAAATGTTCATGAGAAGAGTATTATTGTACTTTACGTGAAACATTATTTAGTTACTTCTTCTATTTCAATTGAGTAATTTTTTGAAAACAAAAATTACTTATTTTGTTTTGTAAAATTGCATTTCAATGTTCTAGAGGCATGTATTCTAAATGGTACAGGGGGACATGCATATCAATTATTGATGGTAAGGTAATGTTGAATTAAAATCATAAGGGAAAATTCAATTTTCAAAAATCATTTTTTAAGAAAGTGGATTAACTGTGCATATTATCAAACATTTGTTTGTGATTGATTGAAAATATTTTAAAAGAAGGATGGAAATTATAAAACACATACCTAGTTGAATGCATGTGAACTCAGGTCTTTTGACCAATTAGTTATCCTTGCATTTATTTCGTGGCAGAAATATTGACGCAAATACCTTGATGAAAAATACCCCTATACGAAAATTCCGAAATTATATTTAGAATAGATTGACAGAAAGTTTTATTACCTGTAACGCAAAAGTTAAAAAACTACAAGAAAGTTTCTTTATTGCAAATTTAAATTTTGAATTTGTTGCGAATTATCTACCCTTATTTTCTTAAAAATTATATGTTGCGAAATGAGAAAAAATTTGAATAAAAATGTTAAAGCAAAAAAATTACTTCTTAGAGAATTTCTATAATTTCATTTTTTTATTAAATCATGTAATTACAAAACTATTGTAATTATATATGTATTTAATTGATTGCTTTAAAATTACTTACTTGTTTTTTCTTTTTTGATAACGTAAAAGTTAGTTGATTGTACAAATAATTTTTTGATTTGAATTTATTTATTATATAAATAAATTTTGAAATGTGATTCATAATATTTTGAAAAATTTTTGAGGACAACTTTTCATGAATTAAAACAGTACATTATTAATTAGAATGTTCTCTTTGCTTTTCTAATGAAAGTATATTGTATATTCTACAAACATCTAAAATTCTCATTTCTCATGTTTAAAGGTGCTTATTAACTCATTTACATGAGTCTATTCAATAAATAAATTTAAAAAAACAGCTTTAAAGTAGAATCTTATAGTATTTCTTTATCTTCAGTTAACCAAATTACAGGGTTAAGTTAAATTTCTTTGAAAGAAAAATGCTTTTCTTTTTGAGTAGAAAACAACAGTTCGATTATTTACATAGAGAATTTAAATTAGAATAAATTTCTCAGCTAACTTACCCGCATAGATTTCTTTCACAAATCTAAAATGAAATATTTCATTATCTAATTTGAGAAAAAAAAGTATCATTTTGAAAAATAAGGAAGTTTTCTCGCAATTTTCTTTTGTATTCTTTACATAAGCAACAAAATACTCAAGATCAAACATTTTCCCAATTATCTCAGAAGAAACATTATCTATGTTGCGGAAAATTGCATTTTCGTATTCTAATCGCATTTACATCTCCATGTAATTACGAATGGAAGCACAACATAAGTAATTGGTCTCTACCGGTGTCTCTTGCTGTTGAATGCGGAAGGACAAATGTTTGCGAACTTTGCAATTTGTCTGGAAGAAAGACGTTTGGAACAGGAGCGTCATATCTTGTCCTGACTGGATGATATGCACCGTAAAATGGAAAATGATTCTATGAATTCCCCAGAAAGTTTTCCGAGGGAAAAATAATTCCGATGTGCAATTTAATATCTAACGCAGACATTTATGATAATTTACATGGAAATATATTGCTCTGCTTCACATTAACTAATATGCCTGGACACATTTGCAGCGGAAATGTATCATCATTGTTTAACTTTATTAATTTGATTCTTCAAATTATCATTTTGTTAAATTTTGGCTATAAAATCTTAATATGTATAAAATTTTGTATGAAAATGATGATTTCATAAAAATTATCCAGTATGCAAACTATAATTTTTCTTTTCTTAATTATAATTCATTTTCTTAAAAAAATCCCAAATGGGATTTATATTACTTGATATTCGTAATATTTATAGAAATGCTTTTATACTTATATAGCCATTCATTGGTTGCAGTGAATTGTACACTATTTATTGTTGAATAAGTACCATCTCGCAAATATTTTAATTCATGCGCCTTTATATTGTGAAAATTATTTAGAAAGTTAATATTTTTTAAGCACAGAAGACAAACAAATCACATTCAAAAAGTACTTGAACTATAAATAAGCAAAATTTTTATAATAAATTCATGAATGCGTTTATTTTTCTAATGAAAATCTATTTTAACAGTACAGTAGCAAATATTAAAAAGCAAATTTCTGCATTTTACGTGTTTATCGCTGTGCAAACAATTATTGAATACAATAATCATATTTTAATGAAATTGATTTCTTTAGAAATAAAACATTGTAAAGAATTAATTATATATTAACAAATAAAAACAAAATATTCTAAATTCCAATCATATCGAAACTAGACACTTAGCGCTAGCTCATTATATATTTGAATACAAGGTTAATATTGATTGATTGATTTGAATACAAGGTTAATAAGGATTTTGAATAGCAAAAAGCAAATTTTTTAATTACAATTTAAGAGATAAATACTGTTTTACAGACTTTCATGTTTGGAAAAAGAGGCTATAAAAATCAGGTTATAATATTTAAAATACATTTTGTAGCCTTTTATAATTTATCTTTTAAAAATCATTAACCTTCTAAGTCAGGAATACTTCTATTTTTTAATCATAAAGTCTATATTTTGTATTACAATTATAAATAACTATATTTTGTAATGTTATTTGAAAGAAAGTAACATTAAAAAATATAGTCATTTATAATATCCGATATAAATGACGATATCTTTTCAAAAACAAGAATTTTCTTGTTTACTTGGATTGGAAACATAAAATCCCATCCTGGTAAACAAGAAAGTTCTTGTCTTTTTTGGTGACCGTGAGAAATGACCTACAGAAAATGTAGCTTATTGTTAGTTTCGAAGAAATCATCATCAGCCTCCAGTACCTTCTTCCACTATGTCAACAGCTGACTAGATTATAATTATTAAATATTATATGATATTTTCTTATTTAACACTTTCCAGTATAATTTAAGAATCAAATAAAATTGAGTTTGCACTAATAAAGTTAATCGATACAAAATTTATAGATTGCTTATTAAAACAATGTGCATGTTTAATAACTGAATTTCAAATTTGTAAAATAAAAATAACACGTTAAAAATTAAAGGTACGACTCTAATTTACGTTTTTCCTTTTTTATCATTTATACTCATTATCTCTTATCTCCTTTCGGTTTTTTTTTAAATATGTATATTGTGAAAGAAAAGCTTTCGAAAATCTCTTTCTAGGAATGGAAAATTTGATGCATTTGGTTGAAAAGAAAGTATCATGCATTAATTAGAATGTTTTTTAATTAATTTAAGTAATCCATTCATTGAATAAATTATTTTAATTTTAACTTAGTATTTAATCAAAAACTAATATTTATAATGGAAATATTTATCAAAACTTATTAAACAATATGGTAAATTTATAAAAAATAGCAATATCAATTCCGCTTTTTTTAAAAAGAAAAAAATTCAAAACTACCTCGATAGTTTTTTGTATACGGAGCACAAAATTTAGATCAATAATAAATTGTTGCTTATTGTACATGACAAAAATATGTTTATTTCTACGGAACAATTTATAAATTATTTCTTAAGCAATCTATTGTGAACTCTTTTGTTTACAAGCAATTATCTTAATGGTGATCAATTTTTTTTATCAAGATCGTTATTTTTACCAAGTCTGATCTATTTTTAGAGTGAAATATGAATACGTTATTTCAATTTTTCATTACGCATTTCTAAATTAATACAGGCTGTTCTCGAGTATTCACTAAATATTTTATAAAACGCTAGGTTCACTTTTAAATATATATTCATTAAAATTGATTTCCAGGTGAATATATACTTTCAATTTTGAATTTTCATCTGAATATAAGAACATGTAAGTCTTTTTTTCAAATGTTTTCAAGTCGAACAGTATAGTTAATAATTCCTAAATTCATAGTTTTCATTTACTTTATAAATTTACTAACAAATTATACTTCGCAAATGTTTGTATCATCAAGCCATTGCGACAATTTTCATGTATTTTGCACTTGGTTTATATAACCTAATATATAATTTTCTATAAATCAGAAACTTTTCATTCGATTTCTCCTAATTTTTATGGTAAATTAATATATCACTCTGAAAATAAATACACTTACTACTATTCCATAAACTTTAGACTGCAAGATAATAAAAACAATATTTAATCAAACTCTACTTAGTCATATTGTAGCATATACAATTTTTTAATAATCATTTTACACGAATGCTTTTTCTTGCATGTCTTACATTTTTAAAAATTTTTACAGTAGAATATTTATTAAATATTTCTATTAAGCTGATTGTGTGCTAAAAATATAGCAATAATATCAATATAAAAGACAGATAACTTAAATTTACATATATTTTATGCTTATACCACAAAATATGAGAATATTTTCATTATGTGTTTGTTTTTAGAAATTAATATATATTATATTTGTAAAAAAGCAAATTTTGTGGGGAGTTTCTTTAAAAAATATAAACGACTATAGCCAAACTTATGGAAACTGACGAACTTAAGACGTTTATATATTTTACAGTCAAGGATGCGAATTATTTCTCATAGTTAAATAGTATGAAATAAATCAGAATTTACTTAAATCACATACGTTCCTTAAAATCTACAGTTAGACGTACACGTAAGTTAGGAGAGATCCAAAATAATTTAGTTCTATAACTAAAGATTTAATGTACTATATCCAAAAAGCTTTTATTTAAGAGCTCAGTAGTTGAAGTAAAATGTAGTACGCATTTAACAGGGATATTCTGCAGTATCTAATTTAATTTAAATGCAGACCCTGGTGTTGAAGTCTTTGTGTAAAAAAATGTTCACATTCATCTAGAAAATGCAATGAAGTTTTCTTTATATATTTACCTGTCCTGTAAGAAATCCCACTGCTCTCATTAAACTACTTCTACTGAACTTTAGTAGCTTTTCATGTTTTTCACTAGAACAAGTACTATTTAATAGCTTTTCTTGTCTATAATCATTGACGTTATACCAGTTCAAAAACTTATTTAATGAAGAGATTAAATTCACTGCATCCAATTGGCTCATTTTAAATACCTAGCGCTCGTTCAAAACCTCATATAATCACTTGTTGATCCAGCCCCCATTAGTTCATCAGCTAAATTATACTAAGAACATCAGAGTACCCAGGCAAATAAGAGAGTTGTTAACCAATTTCCACAGAATAAGGTAATTTTTCCAGACAAGAACAGAATTTAAATTAGATTTTGTAAAGTCAATACTGTAATTTAGCTATCAAAGCAAATAGTTATTAGATATAGTATTGCGAAAATACCCTCTATTCATGCACATTCTGCTGCACATGATAATACAAAAGACTTCTGATTCGAATACATTTTTATGATTAATAAAAGAAATGATTACTTTGTACCACCAGCTAGACAGTAAATATAGTCTCCAGTGTTGTAATCCCTTTTTGAGTCATCAGCGTACTTATAAGTACAAATTTCACTGATGATAAGATTTAGTTTTTTGTGAGGAAAATTTGATCGCATAAGGCTTGTGCAGAGAATATACAGTAATCAAGCAATCAGTAGGCATACTTCTGAGAAATAGACATACTTATTTTTAAAAATCTTTTTAATGATTTAGTCATCAGTTAATGATGACAAAATCATTAAAAAGATTTTTGGTACTTTTCCGTTTCGCCGGCGCAAATCTCGCCAAGAGAAAATTAAGTCGCCAATTGGCGACAACACACAGTATACACATAAAAAATTTTAAATAATGTTTTACATAAAAAAATTTTAATTTATATATTTAATTGTTATTCTTGTATTCACGCTATGCGTGGAATGATGCGTGTCAGAGCCTCAATTTATTTACTTATTATATTAGATTACAAATTATCGGGTGATGCATATTTCAAAATCTTATTATTTTTTTTTTAATATTTTTTACGTGAATTTGTTACGATTATTATTTTTTAAGATATATTTTTAAAATCCGATTTTCTAGAGAGATTTTATGAAATTATTAAATTTGTATACATAGTAACATAGCATAAAATAATAAAATGGAAAAAAAGAGCCGAAATAAAGTCGTTGAAAGTAAAAGGCCATCACATGTTTTGGAAACGTAGCAGTAAAAGTTTACCAGCGGAGATATTCCCTATAGTGCCGGTTACATCATTTTTGGCGACTTTATCGCTTGCGCTGGCGAAACGGAAAAGTACCATATTTTTTAATGATTTAGTCATTATTAAAAAATCTTAATGATGACAATTTAATCATCATTAAGATTTTTTCCGAGACAAAAATCTGGACTAATCGATCTGCATTTTTAAGCCATTTTATGCAAAATATAGCTTACGATTTAATGCGCATGTAAAGAGAGTACATACTTAACAAGAAGGGGATTTGTTTTAATACACCAAAAGACATTTACTCGAAACAACTTTTTTAACATTTTTTTAAAATTGTTCACAACAGTTTCAGTTTTGATGCTATACCACCCGACGATTGAGGATGGTATGACAAGTAAACATACTATATATCCAATGAAAAACTTTGAATTTTAAGCCAAATTTCTCCCACATACGCTTCTGGAAGCCCAGAAAGACGCAGCTCTTTCAATACAAAAGTTTATATACCTGTTCCGACTTTATTATACGTCAAAAATATTCCCAAAAATTGCTCTGCTTTTTAGCTAGTTAATTCTTGACTGAAAAATATTTAATTCCTGATTACGAATTGTTTCTTTGTGTAGGCAATAATAATTGCTTTTTTGAGGATTTACAGAAATTAATTATTACAAAAATCACAACTCGTTTCTATGCGTTTCTACGCGATATTAGAAATGATATCGAAAGTCCTGAAAAAAGCTTATGTTGTCAAATTAACTCTGGTGGTATTTGTTAGATCATATAAATAACCAATAATAGTTATGATTTAAATTTCTAGAAGGGAATCTACAACACTGCACCACAAGATGGATGTGAGTACTCGTCGCTGTGAAAAACCAAATCTGGCTTGGATCTTCATGTTTCCTCATTTTTAGGAATTTTAGGAAATTTAGCAATTGAATTCAAAAACACAGATAATGTCACCAATTTCCTTTTGTTTAAAAGAATAATTTCGATAGGTATCTTACCAAAAGCACTTTTTGAATCTAAGAAAATATCTAAAGTAATTTTTTATCTTTAAATATCTTCTCTAAATTAAAGGATTAGTTTGCATATTGAACTGTTACTGCATTTACCTAGCTGATAAGCATATTGAAAATTAGAAAGTAGTTTATCTACTAAGTAAACCTCTGTGATTTATTTGCTTATAAGCTTTTCAATATCCTTTAGTAAAATATATTAATCTGATAGGTCTAAAATATTTATCTTCATTGTAACCTTTCTGATAATAATATTTTCCTATTTAAGGAACACAAAATAGTTTGCATGGTTTTAGGAAATAAGTATATGGCCAAAGACTATACATAATCTACAAAAAACTAAAAAAATTGGGTTAATGCATGAGACTCCACCAATAATAAAACTAGTGTTTAATAATAAACTTTTCCTGTGATTTATCAGGTTTAAATGACACTATAACCCATTTTATTTTATCCTCAGTTATGATTATTTTTGTCTGACATCCGATTTACTTCTATAACCCCTGGATGTAGAAACTACAAAGTTGAAAATTCCTGTTATTTTATTTTATTTTTTGGAACCTGGAAAGAATATTTTGATAAATTCTGCCAGGATGTCCCTCTTATAATCTAAAAATATACCACCAGACATTGTAAAATTGTTTAATCCGTAGTTTCTGTCTTTAGATGCTATCTTAACAATTCTGTCAATAGCAAAGATTTTTTTAATGTGAAAACAATAATTTTTCCAGGAATTCTATTAAAACTTACTATAGCTTTATTATAAGTAATTATTGTGAAAACCTGTATTTCTTTCACTCACCATTTTTCTTAGCTATTTTAAATAATTTTATATTCATTGTCTCCTTAATTAACTTTACTCTTAAGACCACCAAAAAATTAATCTTAGCAGGCAAGTATTACTGGCCATACCTTTTCCATAGTAAGTCGGCACACAATTAAAAATCAACTACTGTAAATAACTTACCTTCTCTGACTAAGACTCCCACTCATTTTGTTCTTTAATTATCATTTTTGGCTTCTTACCTATCATTGTCCTTGTGATAGAAAAAATCAGGTCAAATAATATAAATATAGGAGGTCAAATAAGCTTACTTCATCGAACACTTTCTCAGCATTAATAAAGTCAACACATTTTAAAATTACACAAATAGCAACATTTTTCTATTTACAGCAATAAAAGTAAGCTCATTAATATTAATTATGAATAATTAATAAATAATAAATATATAATAAAGTTCCTCTACGTTTGCTCCGATCACTATTTCTTTAAATGATGTGGTGAGTATTTTCACCACATCCTATATGATGAAATTTTAACTCAAACTATGATTTCATCTTTGATCCTCTACATCAAACATGGTATTTTTGCAGCAATATTATTTCCATTTAGGTAATCAATAAAAATGAAGATATTTATGCATTTGATAGCTGTAATATCATCTCTTGTGGTCTTAAACAATATTTAATATAAAATATGGTAAATTCATGGACGTGCAAGCCCAAAACAGAACCGCTGCTGGTCCATCGTTTCATATTTAATCAATGTCATGCTCCCCTGTAATCATCTTTCTAAGAGTATTTAATACTGATCGACTCTGAAAAATATTGCTTTGTTCTTATTTGATACTTACCATTGTGGTATTCAAAATCCTCCTAATGTGACAACAAATGAGCTAGTCACTTACTTCAATTTCCTGAAAAGCCTTTTATTGCTCGAATTTAGACATAGAAGATATAGGCAGTATATTAGTATTAGAACCAATTTCTAATTCCAATTTCTTAATTCAAAATAAATTTAACGTCGAGATGCTTCTAAACTTTTATTATTTTATTATTAATTTGGGATAATATCAAAAGTAGTTGTATTATATTTGAACCTACTTAAAAGAGAGAGATTTTAGTTATACAGTTTCTTGAAGTAAAAAAGTAATGCATTCCCGAATCTAACAATTAAATTTTATTCTTGAAAACATTAATTTTAATACAGTCGAAAACTGTGAGAATGTACTATTTTCTATCAAACGTTTTCTTTTTTCATTTATCATTTGCTGAAATGAAGTTTGTTAATTGATTATGTATTAATATCAGAAAAATCTAAATTATTAACCAATAAACTAATATTTCATCTAAAAGCATATTGACTAGAAAAAGTTCCCTAAGTAAAAAAAATATTTGATTTAAAAGATTGTTTTCAATAAACACTTTCTAGGCTTAAATATTCAGCACATTTAATTTATCATTATGTGATAACATTTTAAAGAAGATATATAAAATAAGTATAAATATATCCAACACACAAAATATTTATATTTTAGTATTTACTTATTTTACATTTTTATGGAAACAAATCCAATATTATTTCCTTCCACAAGTTGGAACATTTAAGAAGAAGGATTTGTTTATTAAATTAATTCAGTTACAATATTTTAAAATGGAAAAAAATTTAAATTTAAAAATGTTCTTCCTTTAAATATGATTATATGTGATTTTTCAAAATTAGAAATTTCATACTCGAGGAAACTTTTTGAAACTTAGATTTTACTTTGTGGTCTTCTTCCACGAATTTGCAAACAAGTTTATTTCCCATCAAATGAAATTCTAGGAAATATTTTATATATGACTTTCTCAATAAGTGTCTTTATACCTTACTGCAAATGAAATTGAGTGATTTTTTTATTTAATTTGAAACTTAGTTATTATGTAACTACAAGATTTTCTTCATTTTGATTACATTTTAAGAGAACAAGTGAGTGATCATATACTTTATAAAATCCATTTAATCAGATTTATATCTGAAAAAATTGTTTTGATTCAGTTTTCACATTAAATTTTATTCTTTAAAACATTCATAAGAAAGCAAAAATATTCCACATGTGAGTTGATATAATTTAAATAAGTATTGATTAAGTCAAGTGGGTATTATACAGATAAATATTTTTGTAATATAATAAGTAATTTTTTAGTAAATAAGTAATTTTTTCACTTTGATATCTTATTTGAAAGTGCTTAAAATAAAAGTACTTTAAAACTATTTTATAGAAGTAAAAATTGTATTTATATAATTTTGCGTCATTTGTCTCCATAAAACGCAATTATAAATCTTTATACCTCTCAGAGATATGATGTAACCATATTAATATCGTTGTATTATTCTAATTCTTCAGTAAGATAAGAGTTTATAAATTCATATCATTATAGTACCTTTAATCCATACTAGTTCTTCAATAAGATAAAATTTTATAAATTCATATTATTAGTACCTTTGTATCTTTCTAATTCTTCAATAAGATAAAATTTTACAAATTCATATCATTTCTGAGAAATACAACTGAGAATTATCATGCTGGAAAATATATTTTAAGAACTCTATTTAGAAAAAAAACAAATAATCAAAATGTATCTAGGCAGGATTTCTCATTTATAGTTTTCATTGAATATCTCAAAATACACAACAAGATAAAGTCATTATTATTGCAGATAATCTAGTAAGCAATAAACCAATAAGCAATATAAAATTCTAGATTGATGAAAAATCAACAATTTTGCTGGAAAAACGCATTGGCGTACGTTGAAGAGCAATTTAACAAAATGTAATTTCTTTATAGTTTTTATCTCTATTTAGTTTATCAAATCGGATGATAAATTGGAATATATTTTCTATTTTAATTACCATTATATAGAAATGAGCACTTTATTTTCCCTTTACGTAAGACGGTACATTGCCTTTATTCTACTATGCAATATTTTGTTAAATTAATTTAAATTAAAATTGTTCATTCGTAGTAACATTGAGCAGAAACTCAATTGCAATCAAAATGATTTACTTAAAAGATTTATGCATTTGTTATTTTAATCCTTTGTCAATCTCAAAAGCTTTTCTGTGAAACGATATTATACTTTCTTAAAATAATTTTAAATTAACTGAGTTAATATTAACTTATAATTAAATGAGTTAAAGAGTTGTGAAATTAACTGAGTAATAATTAACTTAAGCTGAATATTTTATGTTTTAATGTTCAAAATATCTTATCGATAATTTCAATTCTTTTGTATTTTCATAAATTTGAGTACATTATTTCATTTTTGTGAGCCAAAAATCTTTAATACGTTTTCAAAGTCAAATGCACACATAATAATTTAGAACACAAATATTTTATCATACATTATGTTTTGCTTAGGAATGTCAGTAACTTTTACTTTAAAATATTTCTCCTCCATTCAATGATTTTAATTTTAAAAAATCTCCTTAATTGCAGCGAATATAATTTTGATTGTGATGTTTTTACTTTTGTTTCTACTTAAATCTTTGATTTTTGATGGCTTAAAAAGTGCTTATAGATTTATTGCATGCATCACATTAAATGAAACTAGGATTTTCTTTTAATTCTCTATGTTAAAAAAATTAAAACAATAAAAATTGAAACACAAAGTATCTTATATACTACATCAGAAAAGAATAATTCAATATTCTTAAGGAAAATGTTTTCTAAATATTTTTATCCCTATTTTCGTAAGGAAATTGTATTATTATAACTCTTATATCCAATTTCAGATATTGATTATCATACAGTCATAAATCTGGACAATTTATTACCCATATTAAATAATGATAGCCCTGTCGATTTTCATATCATAAAGACGCGTTGCGATTGGCTTTTATTTCCGTCAATAAATTTGGTTTCATATTGATATTTTTAGATATTTCAAAAGCATGTTGTTCCTGAAACCATAACTCATCTTGCTTTGTGAAATGAAATATATTTTTATGAAACAAAATTAAATACTTGCAACTAAATTTATATGAAATATATTATTGGATTCATTGAAATATTTAATTTATTATTTTACATTTTTAAATGTATCGGAATAAATAGTTTATTTAAGACCAATTCTAAGTAACTAAACAGATATCTTTAAATTAAAAATAATTAACATAGAAGCTTTTTAACATCAAAGCAATTTTAAATCCTTTTTAATATAATCAAAGTTTATTGATAATAATTTAAACAATTTAAACATATAAAATTGGATTACAGACAATTCTTTATTATTTTTCCTAATTTCTGAATAAAATTTACGATGTAATTCCGGAAAGTCAAAATATTTTAAATGACAATCCTATCATATTAAGTAAATATTTTTCGCCTTCCTAGATTTTAAAAAATGTAAAAACACAAAATATATTTATTCTTTATTACTTTTTAATGATTTTATTGCAATTTAAAAATTGCACAATATACGGCTTAAAAATAATATTTTGCTATTATTTTTGGTTACAAATAAATGTAACTTTAATTTATCATCGATCAATTTTAAGAATATTAAGATACATTATTTATTGGTAAAAACTTTTCCTTTTACTTTATTTGGCTTTCACTAAATGAAGAAAAAAAATTTCTTTAAAACGTAGGAATAAATTTTATTAATTAAATTATAATTAATAAGTAAATGTGAACATTGCTTCCTTAAATAATATTTTATATAAATGTTTTCAATTATTGATTTTGAAATTAAATATAACTAAGTTGGTTATTTATTGTCATTATTCACATTAGGTTTACAGGCAATTTACTCCTTATAATAAAAAATAAAGAAACATAAAATTGTGATATTAAGCAATAAACATGTAAAAATTACTTAGAAATTAGTTGAAATATTATTTAAATAATTTATCATCCCAAAAGTGAGAATTATATATCAGGGGTGGCCAAACTGTTTGATAGCCCGAGCCATTTTTCAAAATTTGAAATATTTCAAAGTTTTTCAAAAAGAAATTTTTCAAGATATAATTCCATTTGTGTTTAAAAAGTAGGGAAATTTATAAAGTATGTATTAAAAAAGGCGTATTAAAAAGGTAGGCATTAAAAAATTTACAGAAATTATATTTATTAAAATCATATAAAAAATATGTGTGTTGAATTTAAATGGTAAAAATTTAACACATTTCTTTTACTTCTCTTGATGATTCTATAAATTTCGGAAACAAATTGTTGACAGGGCTTCTAAGCATTCTTGGAGATTATGGTTAGCTAATACTGATCGGTGTTTTCATTTCACAAATTTTAAAGAGGAATAAAATGATTCACATAAGTACGTTGTTTTGTATATTGAAATAGTTCGAAAAGCAGCCTTTTTTAATTAAGGATTTTCGATTCTGGTACAAATTTCCAAAATCCAGTAATCAACGTCGACTTACATTTCAATTGTAGAGCCTAATTTTCTCTCGAGTATATTTATCGAGAGCCACAAATAATCCTTCAAAGAGCCACATCTGGCTAGCGACCCACAGGTTAGTCACCTCTGTAATATATTGTAGTACTTGTGGTTTTGATGGAAATTGTCAATAGGCTTGAAGAAAAAACTAATAAATTTCCGAGATGAGATACGTGTATCATATGCAACTGTAAAGTATGTTGTCATTCGTTATATATTGTAGTACTTGTGGTTTTGATGCAAATTGTCAATAGGCTTGAAGGAAAAAACTAATAAATTTCCAAGATGACTTACGTGTACCATATGCAACTGTAAAGTATGTTGTTATTCGTTTACTGGAAAAATAATAGTATATTCATTTGAGACTTCTGCGACATTTGTAAATGATTTCTTGAGTCTAATGGCTACGAATTCTATTTAATGAATTTTCAATTTCATCCATTCTAGCATTAGTTGTAAATTGCTTCTTGGTACAGTTTTTGCATTTTTGTTTGTGATTATATACTTATTTTAAGTCGCATCATTTCTTAATTTCCCATTCTCTGCGTCAAACAAATCATGTATATTCTACACAAAAATGTCCATAAAAAGTCTCATAAATTTTAAACATTTTTACGTCTGAAGCAATTTTAAATTATTCTTAAATATGAGTCAATGAAAAAACTTACACCATTAACTTTTAATATTTTGGTCCATTTTTTCCATAATTTTAAAAGTCCCGTAGGTTTTGAAAGTATTTTAATAAACAACTTCCACATTGTTAGTGCTGAAACTTTAGTCATAATTTATAAAATAATATGATGCATTTTATTCAATTTGCATTTGCATTTTAGGCATTTTAAATTTTTTTCTATATTATTTTTAAGCTGTAAACACATAAAAAACGTATAGAAAAATTTCTTTAATACTAATCTAATAGCAGAACAATTGAAGCATTAGTTCACAAATCAAATAACTCTTATCACAAGCGTCTTTGATATTTTCTATGGTTCGAGATCACTAAAGGTAAAAACAGAGTAAGCCCTCATGTGTACAAACTTATTATGGAGTCACAAATTTAATCATTCTTTTCCATCTCCCTAAAATAAAAAATGTGATTTATGATAATAATAGTTTTCTTTTAAAGTTATTGTATGTTTTAAAGTCATATAAGATTTATTCTAGGTAGAATCTTCCATGTGACATGGTGTCATATTTAACATTGATTTCGGTTTTGATGTAAGAAAAATAAATTCTTTTTTTATGTTTTAAATATTTCATTGAAAGGAAATTTTTTCTAGCAATGTATTGTGTACTTTATTTTACTTTTCAATTCTCATAAAATTTTCAAAATTTAATCAGTAGTACTGTTTAAGGTAATTTAGTGAAGTTATTTATTTCCAAAATAAAAAGATAGGATACTTATAGAGTCTAAAACTTCATAATGAGACTTTAAGCGTTGCCAAAGTTATTTAAACTAAAATATAATGAAATAAATACTGTACACATTTCGTTTTTTCCATGATTAAATTGTGTATAAAACAGTTTACCCCATGTAATTTTTTATGCCTGATTTATAATTATAATCATTAATAATTATAATTATTAATAATTATTCTAATAAATCAAACATAAATTATTTATTAATATTTAACTGGTTTAAGCACAACTTAATCATCGTCATCATTTCAGTTTTAAATATCAAATTAAAAATGGCTTGTGTGAATTAGCATATTTATTACACTGTTAAAAAATAACGAATTTAAGTAAAATCTATTATGTATAAAAATATTATTTAACCTTAATGTCATAATGAAGAATTATATTTATTATTCATTTCAGAGCTTGTTATTTTGGAAAAACAATTACTACACGCGTAGAAAGTTTATGAAAATTTAAAAGTTAAAATAAAATCAGATATAAATTTAGCTTGATTACGCACAATATTTTCAATATTTTACTTTTAATTAAATATTCAAGCCACTGAATGTCATTTTTTGTATACTTATTTATAACATATTAAATACTATTCACCATTATTTCACAAATACTGTTTAATTTGCAATAAAAATAATAACCATCCAAAATATATTCCTTTTAAATTAAAATGAAAAATATTTACATAAAGAGCTTTAAGAATACCATTCACCAAACCACGATAATAATGAATTCTCATTCATTATGTGCATAGAACCGAAAAACCTTAACCGAACCTAATGTCAAGATCTATTTCACCAAGAATAAATCCATCGAAACAGAAATAAATAATTTAAATCAAGGTAAATATAGTTTTGGGAAAGATATTCTTCTTTAACTTATTTCCAGAACTTCTGGATATATTTAATGCATAAAGTTGCTGTACAGTCTTCAGGGAAATAAGGGTCTTAACATAGTTGGAAGTACTTTATTTACACTTTGGGGAAAAAGTATTTCAAAACTGAATGTTTATCTGGAATGACTTTCGAGAAGCAGATCATGCGAAAAAGCGAATAATTTACCTATTTCAAGAGAAATATATTCCAATTTATAAAAATCTCAATAATCTAGAGTTCTATGCATGCATACAATTTGGAATATACTAAATATGATTTTTGTTCTTAAGTGTACCTTTATGTATACAACTATTAAAATTAAAATATCAGAAAATAAGAGCAAAAAAGACTAAGGTAACGTAGCTTAACGATCCATGAAGTTTCACAATGATCCATAAAGAAAGTCACTGTATATTATTAAAATGTTTTTACATTTTAACGAAGTTTAGTAATGCTTCTTTAGCTTTTTACAAAGATAAATTAGATTTCATGTTAAAGTAAATACTCCAATAGTTTATTTACAATAGCATTTAAAATAAATCTTAACAAAGACTTCATTGAGTTTACATTGTTATTAAAATCTATTTTTCAAAAATGCATTGTTTTGAAATATTCTAATTCATTAGCAATTTTAAATTATACTCCAGTTATTTGACATTATTATGTATGAGCTGATAATTTATTAAATTATATCTTCAAATAAAAATTTATGAAAAACTACAAATATATATTTTATTATTTTCTCAGACTTACATAATTGCATTATTCCACAAATAAATAAATATTTTAACAAATCAATCAGCATTTTGATACAACGACAATTATAATGGTTAAATGCAGTTATTTCACATCAAAAAGAAATAAATAAATAATGCTTTATGTTCTTTAACACCAGCAAGTAAAAATATGGAATTCAAGGCAAATTGTACTCAATATAAAATAATATATAATCTTATATAATGAGCAAAAATTAAAAAACTGAAACTTTTCACTTAAACTAATAAAGTATATTAAGCTTTATTAAAAAGTCTAACTTTAAAACTTTAAAAATAACAGCTATTGTTATAATTTTTATTCCTAAGATAAGCATTTTGTGACTTTTTCCTTTTTTGTGAAGAAAAAACTATACCCCTTTATTTTCTTTAACTTTAATAACTTTTATTGTTTCTGCAGTATTTATAAGCGATTATATGTTTATTTATACTCCAACTAATCTTTAACCACCCAAAATAGTCACAAACTATGAATTCAACATTTAATCATTTTCAATTCAGCATTAACCTGAATGTAACAACATACTTTAGCCTACGTTTTATCATATATTCTAATATTTTTTCAAAAATAAATTTTTATTAACAATGATACTGTTACTAATGAGTTGTGCAAGTCTTCAATGCACCCCGTGATATCTTGCTACTCTCAATAAAGTCCTGATCAGCAAATGAAAAATATTCAATTTCAAATTGCATTGACAGGTTTGAGAAGTATTCTGTGTACTAGCTACAATAATGAAAGCTATGATAACAGAAACTTAATTATACAAGTATTTTCTTTCAATTAACAAAACAACACAGTTTACAAAGGGAAAGATTTCATGCTGAAATTTTTTTATTTTACAGCCTATGTTGTAGACCTAACTAAATAAGTTTATTAGTATAAATTATCCTGAGGAGTGGTTTACATCTGGATAATTTAGTGAAAAACCCATTTTTATTTTACAAAAATGTCTAAATAAGATTTAGTAAAATAATTAATCTCCAAAGTGTTCAATTAAAGGACAAGCATATAGCAAATGGCAAAGAGACTTCACTTTTAGAAAAATATCCCTTTTGGATAATATTTCAACAAATAAACAGAGAAAAAGAACCGAAAATTTTTGGCTATTGTTAAACATTTTAAACTATCTTCTGCTTAGAAAAATATACGAAAGATTTAAGCAAAAAATAAAGAAAAACTATACCTAAGTTATGAAAGTGCTAAAACTGTGAGCAATAATATTCAAGAGTCCAAATTATAAAATTTGACGAGAAATGGAAACTGAAAATAAACTTGAGTTAAATTGAGATAAAAGGAAAAAGGAAACACATAATGTGGGAAAATTTGAAATGTATTAAATTCATATTCACTTTTGAAGTAAACCGAATAAATTTTTTTATTCTATAACGTAAATTTTCTGTATTTTTGTGGTCTATAAACATTTTATTCAATAATTTGTATTTGAAAAAGTAACATAAATGTATTAGATTAATTACATTCGAAGAATTTCGTTAAATTCTACATTACCATTTTTAGGCACACAGGAAAGAATCTTTAATTTTTTTATTATATTTCAATATCTTTGAAGATAGTAAGCTTTATCTGTGGCAGAGTCAAATTTCAATTACTTTCGAGAGAAAATTTAGGACATAACTCTTATAAAAGCATTATCACAACATTCAAGTTTTAAGGAGTTTAAATTTATCTCTTTAAAACATTACGCATTTTTAAGCTATTAAAATTATCTAATTACTTATTTTGAAAATATTTTGTAACCAGCTCAAAATTTAAATTTTTAAAAATGTTTTGATAATCCATTTCCAGTTATTTAAGAAATGTTACCCGACACCAAAAAACATTTTAAAACCACTTATATACACTCCTTTTTAGCTGGTGTTAAAAAGAAAACTATATCCTAGCTCGTAGTAAGAATCCAAGTAAAACATTTTACGACATAACATTTAGTTAATTTCTAAAACTATTCACATTTTAATCAATTTTATATTTTCTCAATTTAACATATATATATATATATATATATATATATATATATATATATATATATATATATATATATATATATATATATATATATATATATAAATATATATATAAATATATATATATATATATATATATATATATATATATATATATATATATATATATATATATATATTATACGTATATATATATATATTATATATATATATATATATATATATATATATATATATATATATATATATAAATATATATATATATATATATATATATATATATATATATATATACATACATATATATATATATACATAAATATATATATATATATATATATACATATATATATATATATATGTATGTATATATATATATATATATATATATATATATATATATATATACATATATATATATATACACATATATATATATATATACATATATATATATATATATATATATATATATATATATATATATATATACATATATATATATATATATATATATATATATATATATATATATATATATATATATATATATATATATATATATATATACATATATATATATATATATATATATATACACATATATATACATATATATATATATATACACATATATATATACACATATATATATATATATATATATACATATATATATATATATATATATATATATATATATATATATATATATATATATATATATATATATATATATATATATATATATATATATATATATATATATATATATATATATATATATATATATATATATATACAAGACTGATTTTTTACTCATAGGCAAACTTGTCCTCTAAACTTTGCTTGTGGTTTAAATTAATCATTTCGGATATCCATCAAATTTATTCCTAATATAAAGTTAGTTCACATGGAACAAAAAATAAAGACTTTTTATCAAATATTTTAAAAGAGGCATGTTCTTTTTCATAGTCTTTTTATATTTTTTACTTATAGCATGAAGCCGACCGATGGCTGAGTGGTTAGCGTTCCTGACTCCTGAGCTGTGGGTCCCGGGTTAGAATCCCGGTTCGGGCATGGATGTTTCTTTCCTTCTCTGTTCTCTCTGTGTTTCTTTGTCCTTTCTTCTGTGATGTTGTATGAATGTGGCCCACCCTATAAACGGGTTTGTGTTAGTATGGCGCGAGTAACGCTACTCGCCTCAGTGACTTGGTTCACAGGTTCCCGCTAGGTAACGGTAAATGCGTAGCATTTCTGGCCTTGTTGTGTCATAGGGTTTGTCACCCAAGTGTGCCCGCCATTGGAAAAAAACTTATAGCATGAATAAAAGATAAATCTATAACAAAGCAATTTTGAATTACATGAAAACATTTTACAAATGTACTTATATGTTCTCGTTATAAATGGGTAAAAATGATTAAAAGTTGATCAACTAAGCTTTGGGTGTAAAATTCTTTCTAAAATATATGAAAAATAAATTTATTTATAAAGAATAAGAGGAAACATTTGTATTCATAAATGCTACAGTAGTAGAATAGTTAATTAAAAAATATTTTTTAAATAGAGTAAAATATATTTTAATTCTGAGAGATTTTTTAAATTTTATTCTTATATGTTAAAAAATATTATTAAAATCTATCACATTCATAATGTTTAAATACACGGATTTCTGCACATTCGCATTAATTTATTTTCAGAGATATTAAAATTTATTAAAATTAAATGTTTTTTACGCAATATTAATTCATAAATTACAAGAATGCGAGTTTCTTAAAATTAAAATTAATTAGAAAATTTTTCTTTACACAAAACTTTTCTGCAATAAAGAAAGTATAGAATAAAAGTTTACTTTTCTCTTACAAACTTCTAAAATCCTTAAAATTAAAAGCTTTACAGCAAAAAAAATTTAAGATTTTTCTTTTCTTTAAATTATATTTTTCCTGATTAGTTGATTCAGGTTTGAAGTTTTATTATGAATGCACATTTAGAGATATTTGTTCCATTAGCTTAAAAGTATACATGTTAATATATAAAGCCAGACATTAATTTCGTGCAACAAGTTTTTTTATATAAAAACTAGAATTAACAAGTTACATTTCTGAATATACATACAAATGTAACTTTTTACATAGCTAAGGTACAAATAGGAATTACGGAATTTTAGATGCCTTTCTTCATTAAAAATTCATGTTTTAATTAAAAGATGCTTCATTTTGACATAAAACAACAGATATGATTTTCATATATAACTTTGATAATAATTATTCTGAAAGTTTTGAGGAAGAAAGAATTTAAATCATACTTTAAAAAATTTAGAAAAATTAAAAATGATACATTTTACTGACGAGTATATAACTCTTCACATTATTTTGAATGGTTAAATATAATTATATGTGATACTTATTCATTAACTATTGTTTGCTCTTAGATTCTTATATTATAACCCAAATGTATCAAAGAAAGAAGCCAATGAGTATCCTCTTAGCACTATAAAAATAAAAGAAAACTTCTGCACTTGCATTTTGATGGTGTATTAAGCAGTATATTGGATTTGTATCAGCATTATTATGCTTTAAAAGTTGTTAATATAACGGACTTCTTTTTTTAATATTTCGAATGAAAGGAATGGGTTACAAGATTATTTTTTACAAAATTAGTGAATTTTGTTCATATTAAATTTGTATAATGTAATAAAAACACTCGAACTCTTTAATACCTTGTGAGTTTTATTTAAGTGAAGTGCAAGAATAAATCTAAGGACACTTAAGTGATTTTTCAAAATAATATAATGAAGCGATATTACTTCTGTATTTATATGGCCGGATAAAAGACATAATCTATTTTAGAATATTGCTATTGATAATTGTAAAGTTTACTAACTTTACAATATAATATGTATTCTATTTTTATGTCAGAAAACAGCAAATATCTCAATACGTATCAGCAGTTGTGAAAAATTATCTAGAGAGGATAAAGTAAATAAAAAACTCAATATGCAGTATTCATAAAAAATAAATTTTTTAAAGTATCTTATCAAATTCTATAGAGAAAATCTGGTATTTCTTGATTCCACTAAGTTTAAAAGAATTAGGGATCAAGTCATGGACTCTTGTTTCAATACTTTGCGAAATATTTCTTTCATGAGAATAATTTTGAAAGTCAAGAAGAGAATGCATGAAATTTTCAGAGTTAGGCTGCATAAATTGCAAACAGACATGAAAATAAAATAAATAATTTTAAAAAATTACAATATCCTTATAAAAATATATTAAGTTTAAAATCGTTGAGCTTAAGTCTATGATGTACTGTTGGGAAGAATGTTTTAATCTTATTCCTTATTTTCTACTTATGTAAATTTTAAAAAATTTACTTAAAAAGTATAAATTTTTTCTATAAAAAATATTTATTATAGTATTTGTGGGATCTGCTCTGGTCATCTCTTGTTCCTGTTTGATTCAGAACTTTTAGGCGGTAAGTCAATTTCAATTGAAATGCAAATAATTATAACTTATCAGCCATTTATTTTTCTGAAAAATTTATGTAATTTAGTCGTAAAATTATGTGACCATATTTTGAAGGTTTGCTTGAAAGCTAATTTTAACAGATTTAATATCAAAATAACTTTTCGTTAAACAGTAGTACAATGAATTTTTAAAAAATATTAAATTAGGAAACACATTTTTTTAAAATTAGCACTGCAATAAAATTGACTTTTTGCATTCAAATTTTATAATAATTAGACAATATTTTTTAATTTATCTAAAATTGTAAAGTGAATATTTAATATTAACAGATTGTTTTAGTAAATGTTATAATAATTAAATATATATATATAGAATTAAATAAAATATGCTTACAATAGTCTTCTTACAAACATGATAAAGATATAAATGCTATTAAATTGATACTAAGCAATTTCAAGTTATATGCTATCAACAATTTTTAAAATAGTTATGTTTTTGTAAAATGTTTAAGTCTTTTTTTAAATTAACATTTTTTCTGAAATAATATATTATAAGTAAAATATTTTATTTAACATTAGGATTAGATCTCATAATACAATATCATTGAATTTCGTTATGAGAAATAACGATTTGATATTGATAATATAAAATAATCAATTTAGTTTTTTTTATTTTTTACAAAATAGGATTTTATGTAATTACGGTTCTATAACAGCAATAAAAATATTGGTTTATTTCATTTTAACACATGCTTCACATTTTAAAATAATTACATATCTAAAGGTTTAAATTAAAAATAATCTTTAACGTTTCTTTATATCAATTTATTATTGATGATACTCAATTTAACAGTTGTATTAATGTTGTAAAAATCAGGAATTTGAGAATTTTTGTTCTCATAGAAATATTGTAAAAAAAAATATTTCAGAAAAATCCGCGCTATTTTATGATGGGCATTTTTAGTGTAGATTTTAATTGCCATGTGTATCTTTTTTTAATTGAAAGTAAATATTAATTTTCTATATAATTTTTGTTTCGATCTTTCGAAATGCCATGTCAATTATTAATTCATATATCTGCATTTGTGTTAAAAATACTACAAAAATATTTCCACATATTTTTTCATTATTTCAATTTCCAAATAAAATTCGACATGTTTTCAACAATAAATTTAAGATATTTAACTTTTGAATTTTAAATTAACATCTTTTCGATATATTTTTCAGTAAAAATCACAAGCATAAAGAAATGTTGAATTCATTAAATTTTTGTATTTTTAAATTTTTAATGAACACAGTTGGTCAAAAACATATCATTACAGTAATGTATTTAAGATTATTCTGGGTAATAATAGATCATTAAACACATTCAGCCTAAATCCAGAGTTAATATTTCCTTGAAATAAAGGTGCAATTTAATCATTTTACTTAAAAATAAAATATTATTTTTGAAAATTTTATTTTGAGTTTCATGATGCATAATAATAAAAATTAGACCGGTAAATTTGCGAAATTATTCTTAACAGAAAAATTAATAATATTAAATTTACTACACAAATCATTTCTCTGTCATTAAAAATACTGCTCTTCAAAATTTTATAATTACTTTATATTGAAGTTTCATGTTTGCTCGAGCAGGGAAAGATAAGAGGTATCCTAAAAATGATGAGTATGAGGAAATGACTCTGGAATTTCAGTGGCAAACCCGGAAGTAAAAGTAAATCATCGTAACTATACTTACATCAAATTCAAATTTATCTCTCCATTTATGAGAACCCAATAAAGTAAACTCACAGGGAGTGAAAGGTTAAATTTATTTTTGATAATGTTAAGCATTTGTGCCTAAAATGATAAATTGAAAAATATATTGATCACATCCTCTCTTTCATCACATGAAGGAGCAGTAACAAGTTAATAAAATTAGAAATCATATTAAGTAGTATCTCTTATATGCAAATTTTATATAACATTGACATCCATATTCTACCATAAACTTCAACTTTTTAGATAATGAACTTGTTATAGTAAAGATTTTTCTCTTTTACAGATGACAAATTAAAACGAAATGGTTAATATTTTCCAACAAATTGCTTCTGGCTTACTGCTTTGATAAATGATATATTTTAGCATAGGAATTTAGTAAATTGGAGACCATGTTGTGATATATTGAGCAAAATGTTCATCACTTTGAGAAAACATTCAGACATGACATTCAGTAAGCAAGCTATGTTTGATGAAATGAATTTGCAATAGAGTGTTAAAATGTCAAATACTTTAGAAGAATGCTCGAGCTGTTTGCATAAAGTCAAAAGATAATAGCCATGATTTGTAAGTAAACCAAACTCAAATCTTAACTCAATGACATTGAAAATGAACTCTTTAATGAAAAACAAAGTTTTCATTACAAATTTAAACTGATAACTTAATATTTAATAGGCAAGAAAACTGCTATTATAAAAGTATATGTAATTTAATATATTCTTATAAATAACATAAACTTAATATTTAAGGAAAAACTTTAGTAAGAAATTTAACAAATAACATTTACAGTTTGCAATAGTATTCACATTGTAGAACCTAACTATTATTTTACTCTAAATAGTAACATTATATATATATATATATATATATATATATATATATATATGGATAGATAGATAGATGTATTATTTAACATAACATTTGCATACATTTGTATATATATATATATATATATATATATATATATATATATATATATATATATATATATATATATATATATATATATATATATATATATATATATATATATATATACATTAAGACTCTCAAAATTCCAAAAGTTACGCAAAAAAAGTAACATCGCAATATAAAGAATCGTCCATATTGTAATATACACTGCTAGCCACGGTAAATACAACATCCTGAAGGAAGCATGCAAATAGCATGAAATTTATAGCATGCATTAACGGAGATATGCAAATGATTAGAATTTCAGCAAAGACGCACATCAGGCACGCCTGTGGCGCCACTTCAAAGCACAATTTAATGCTTGGAGATTTCGACGATTTGAAGCTCAGCAATTGTATTTTTCTTTCTGGTTTTTCTACAATTATGCATTGTAGAAAAAAGTTACTATTTTTAGAACCAGTATCAGTGTTCGTCAGTGAAAATATAGTGTCCTACCAAGATTGTTGATTATCTTTCAGGGAAATCTGTAGTCGTGTTGAACGAAACCAAATAACTGCAATGCGAATATGTGATCAGTGGATGCAGTAGGGTACGACGGACCGATGTGTTCGATCGCATCCACCTCAGTGCACCATTTCACGAGATGACAGGTCCATGGGAAATTGTGCGCATGTCAGTAACGCATCGCTCAGCCATATTGCGAATCATAGCTAAGCACATTTAGTCTTAACGCATCATCAAAAGTCTGCGCGTACTATTCAAACCCGTTTACGGCAGAGTGGTATGTCCGCAAAACGTCCATTGCTTCGTTTACCCTTGACGCAGAACCTCAGACGTCTCCGCCGCATATGGCGCAATGAATGAAGTATGTGGGCGGTAGAATGGAATGAAATTGTCTTGACTGACGAGTCATGGTTCTGTTTGCAACACTACGATGCTCGCATTCAAATCTGGAACACCATGGAGAGAGGATGCTGAACAGCTGCGTTATACACCGCCGCACTATTCTTGCTCAGGTTATAATCGTATGGTGGTATTGGATATCACTTACTATCGCAATTTTCTAGTACGTATTGCCGGTATTTTAAACAGCCCGCGCTACATCTCCGAGGTGATGGAGCCAGTTGTCATTCCTTACCTTCATGGCTTGCCCAAAGTCATGTTTCAATCGGATAATGCGCATCCACACATGGCATGCATTGTACAAAGCTCTCCGTCAATCGCCAGATTGAATTACTTCCCTGGTCGGCTTGCTCTTCGAGTTTTTTGCCGATAGAAAACATGTGGTTCATGGTTTTTCAACGAGTGACCCAGATTACATCCCCAGCTGCCACACCAGATCAACTTTGACAACATGTGAAAGCTCCTTGATCTGCTGTACTCCAAGAACACATCCAAAGTCTCTTTGAATTAATGCTGAGGCGTATGACAGTGATGATCTCTAACAATGGTGGCTACTCTGGCTACTGATTTTGGCAAGAACCACACCTCACAGAAGTCTATAAATTTAATCATTTGATACTTGGTCAGCATGTTATCTTCAAAATAAATTTTGCTTTGATATCTCTTGTCTTTCTTATTGTTGCAATTTGGATTGCCACCCATGGCTTACAAAAAAATGCAGATGAGTGATGTTGTAATCGGATTTCATAAATAAAAGAGCGCTAAAAAAGGTAATTTTGTAAAGTAAGATTCTTCAATAAACGGTAATTAGTTAAATAGTTTTGGATACTTAAAACGTAAAAATGATTTAAAAGGACTTTCCCTTGCTTGCATATGGTGGGTTGCCAACAATCGATATCTTCCTTGCATGGCTACCAACTCTATTGATTTTATCAGGAAACTCCTTATTATTCATCATTTCTTCCGATTTCCCGATAATGTATGAAAATCTACAGATTTTTGGCAATTTGAGTAAAAAACTTGTATATAGTGAAAACAGCCGGAATTTTATCGAAAAAGTATATTCAGTTGTTTTAGAAGCTTAAATAGTCAACAAATGGCGCACTAATGTAATTTTTATAATATTATGACATTATAATATCATGAAAATATGTTCCCTTGAGTTTTGAACCCTATCTGTCCGGTGTGTTAGGATGACGTTTTAACCACTTGGGTGCCAAAAACTGCTACGAGTTGGCAGTCATATAATTAACATTCGGAGCAGACGCCAAGTGCCTGTTTACATAAGCAGTTCAATTAGGATGAATAATATTAGTTATAAGTAATTTAATTAGGAAAATAATTATCTGAATTAAATTTATTTAGTAATGTATTTTATGTAATTTCATATGTTTAATATTTATAAAAATTGCATTAGAATAGCAAAAGTTGCCCTTTAAAATAAATATTAGGACATAAACATTGATGTTTATTTTTTTACATGTAATATAGTCTTTTATTTTTCATAGCTCCTTTATGAGGTTGAAGAATATTTTATTCAAATATTAAGATTAACACAAAACATGTTTAGCATAAATCATTCTCAGAATGTATAATCTAAAGAGCAAATTTGTCATTTTAATGTATTAAACATTCAAGCAAAAATATCACTAGTTAGTGTCTCCTGATTTTTTTTCCTCCAAGGTTTGCAGGTGTGTCTTTGCAAATGGATACATATTCAGATGTATAATCAGGAGTGAATTTATATGGACGCATCCACCTTTACCTATAACCGGGTGGATGTCTCATTGATCTGAGGTAGAGAGATTGCATTCTAAATCCTATTATTAGTCCATATGTTAGTGATGTCTTAACCAGCAGATAATTGCCAGTCCTATACTCTGATCACCCGATGCAAATTACTCAAAGAAGGTAAGACCGCAAACAACAACCATCATACTCACCAGTGCTTGATAAAATGGAGCTGTGTGGGACATTCTCGAGAGGCGTATTAACCAGGAGAAAGTTTCTGAAATCTCATTCTCTAAATCTTACATGACATTTGAATAGATGATATTCAACAAAAATTGTGCACTCTTATATATTACATGCTACAGATAAAGATGTTGTTAAATGTGAAAAAATAAAATTTAAGCATTATTTGATGTTTTTCTTGATTTCTTTCTCCTAATATGATTTAATAATGTACTTCTTTTGCTTGTTTAATATTTATAATATATGATTTTATGTGCTTGTTTTCAAAGTGACGTGTTTTTTAGTTTATAATTTACAATTACTAATTCATTAAAATTTTCGTCTTTGATCTGCAAACTAATGTTAATTGCCAAAAGTCGAAATCATAGCTAATTCAAAGTTTGTCTTTTCTTCCATAATTACGAAACTAATTGTTTCTAACTATTATTTTCTCGAAATTCATATTAATGTTCTTCGACCTATATTCCCCTTTTTTTAATTGCTGCATTTCATCTAATGTGTAAAATGGCAAATCAAATTTCGGTATAATCGTAAAAATATTTTAATTTAAAAATCAAATAATCTAAAAATGTCTTATTGAAATATCTACGAATAGAGAGATATGCTTATTAAACAGATTTATTAAAAAAAACATTAAAAACAATTGTCATCAAATTAAAAACTACAAAATCTAACCAGTATTTTTCCCTTGTACAAAATTATATATAAATACAACTATTCTGCAGTTAAATTTCTTTTCAGATTTGGATGAAAAAGAAAGAAAGCATATTAGTTCAGAAGTATTAATGGCTAAATCCTTCTATGTTTCACTAATCTCAGAAAACAAAAATATTTAAAAAGCATTAAAATGCCTCAATTTTATTTTAAACATTTTTTTATTTAAATATTATACTAAAAGTTTTGTTGTATATACGTTATTCAGAAGTATCAAAGGCAGCTAAGCAAATTTAAAAATAAATTTTAATTAAAATTTAGAAATTTTACATATGTAATGAAATAAAGCCTAGCAGTAGTGTATTTTAATTATTTGTAGAAAAAAATGAATTGATTAACAGTTGATTAGTATATCTGTATAAAATTTTTATTTGTGCGTATGTTTGAAAAATTGTAGAAGTAAATTATTAAATACATTTGGTGTTTCTAAAGTTTATAAATTAATTTACAGATTGAAATTTTTCACATCGATTATGATGTAAAAAGTATTTGAATGCGTGAAATGGCCACTTCCGACTTGTATTTAAAAATGGATGTC